>OZ038476.1:68075409-68137909 GCA_964036315.1 Acanthosepion esculentum
GTCATGACGTTTCATAGCGTTTTCCTCTCAGGGAAAAACGCGATCTCTCCACAGAGCTACATTACTGTGGGTCTGAGTAAACAGGAAAAAGAAAAGAATAAGAATCAAGATTTCTCTAAGTAGCTATAAGTAATGTGAATCATGTGATAGGCTCGCGAACTCACATAACCAGATTTTGGCGGAAAATTAAGTTTAAACACGCCAACTCGAGATCAACCGTGCGGACGTAGGCGGATATTGATATTAACGAACCAACCAAAACGTCGGCTACTGCAAACCTAGCCTGGAGCATACAAGTGTCTAGCTTGTACAAGGTTTTAAAACTTTGCACGTAAAAATACACAAAATACAGTTTTAATATTTATTGTCCAATCAGGAGGTTGTTAAATAATAGCATTATGGAAATTAGCTGTGATCCACTGAATTGTAGAAGTTGGTTTCTACAATAGAACCGAGTAAATTGTATTATATGTTGTTTTTTTTTTAATCTAATGTGTATAGTAGGTGTCCAAATAATTTATTTGGAGAAAAAATGTCTGGAGTTTCCTTGCCTCGAATTTTAGTTATGAGTGTTAAGAATGAACACATTGTGGAATGAAAGGGAAGGAAGACGAAATCTTTAGTAAAACATTTGTTTCCTGACAATGACTTTGAGCTATACTCCTCTGCTCTAAAGATTCTACTCCTAATAATAATAACACTAATAATACTGACACTACCACTACTACAAATATTACTACTACTACTACTAGTAATAATAATACTACTATAAATAAGATGACTAATACTACTACTACTACTACTAATAATAATATTAACAGCAAGGCCTCTCTCCTATGGCGTCTGATTTTAAATGAAGTTAAGTGTTAACATCTACAGGTTTTGTCTTGATGAATCAAGACTATTACAGCAAATACCCCGTTCAATGTCACATATTTGCTTGTCAGTTTCCTGACCATAACCAGCTAGATACATCTCCTAGGGGGTGGTGCACTCCACGTTTTTGCTAATGAAAGGGAGTAATGGGAGAGCTTCATTGTTGGGTTTCCAGACGATTTTTTGTGTGAAGAAAGTGGAACATTTCTTAAGTTTGAAGAAGATAAATAAATTAATTGAAAATAAACTAAACGAGAATTATTTTTGTTCTGGAAATATTTCAGTTTGAAAATTGAATATTACTGAAAATAAATACACAGATTTGAAATACTACGAGAAATGATTTCGTCGGAACAGGGCTCGCTTCGCATGCACTGTAATCTATGTTTTCACACATACAATTAAAAGTTATTTCATATTTTATTATGCAAGTCAATGTTTTATTTTACAATGAAACTGGTATTAAAACTGACAACATATATTAATATAGTAAATATACCATGTAAAGTTTAGCTTAGCCGTTTTTATTACAAAACATTTATAATAATGCATTTGATGGTAAAATATTTTATTAAACAACCCAAAACAAGTTAATCCTATTGTTAAAAATATATGTAATCGTATGGTTATTGCTTTTTATCCACAGGCCGTAAGGACGAGAAAAAATTGATTGATAAGAATTAGGTATGTCCAATATTTCGCTAAAAAGTGGTATACCTTGACGACAAAAGGTCCCCAAATTGATAAAACAATTTTTAAGGTTTAAATATTTATGTTGTTATTAAAGAGGAAAGACCAAAGTATTTTCTGAATATTTTTTCAGATTTTTTAATCCTTCCTATAAATGTTAAAAATTTTATTAAAAATCTTGTTTTTTTTCGAGTCAAAAAATTTCGTAAAATCGAACTTATCGACATTTCTGTCGGAAAGATCATAGTTTGTTAGTTAAAAAATCATGAAAAATAAATTACACCTTTTTCTTTTGTTATCTTAGGAAATTTAGAATGATTAAAGTATACTTAATGTAATTTGAAAGAAACATTACTTACATTTTTAGCAGAAAATTTTTTAAGAGAGATATTTCCCACCAGGGTAGTCTATTTTCACAGGCGTTGATTGATGTACGTCAATATATTCACAACTTACGGTACTGAAATTTATTGTACGGTACCGCCAAAGTGATATAATTTGTTCTAATTTTAAGTGAATCTGGTTAGTAGATTTTTTTTTTAAAAATTCACTTTCAAATTTTTTTTTTTTACCTTACGTTTGAGGAAGAATTCTGCACTGAAAATAACATTTAAATTATGAAAGAAAATCAAATTTTACAAGTAAAAATAAAACAGTAAAAAAAATACATTTTTTTAAATTGAGGTTTATTATTTCAGTCATGAAATATTTTTCTGAGAATATAAAAATTACATGAAACACCATTAATTGAAACGGGTTAACTTAATGAAATGAGATTTTATTTCTTTTTTATTAAGGCAGATTTTTTTCTATTTATTAATAATTATATGGCAGTAATATGAGTTTTATTTTATTTATTAATAAAATTAACATGCTAATAGCAGCTATGTTGGTTTTGTTTTGACTCGACAAGTATTTTTTAGTTTGAGTAGTAGCGAGCTAACTCCAGAAAATTTAAACTCCAAAAATCGTTTTAATTGATAATTTGTCGTGTGGATAATAATTCCAAAGTAATGTACAATGAATTTATGCATTCGATTTCAAACTTGAAAATTTGGGTGGACTTCCAAGGGCGTTTTTTTTTTGTAATTGTAAATAGTCGATATTTTCTTTTATCCCACTATTCGATTATATTTGAATAGAAAAAGAAAAAAATTGAAAATAATACGACGATATTCAGAAAACTTGACAAGCGTTGTTTTCTTGTTACAAAGCCATTTCTGAAAAAAAAAAAAAAACTTGCTTCTATCAAAGGAAACTACTCATGTGACATTATTTCAACAATGTGCATCCGTACTTTCGTTGTAGACGATTTTAAATACAATTTTGGAATATTAAAAATTATTTTTAAAATAATTATGGTTGTCAGATTTTAATAAGCTTTCAAATTTATGATCTTTAAAAAGTAGAGAACATAATATATCATTTCCATAAGGTTGCAGAAAGAACTTAATGTATAAATATATAACAACCTTTTGTCATATTGTGTATTTAAAATTGAAAAAAAAAGAAAATTAATGTAAAAATTTATTGTTCATCAAAAAAATTTTTTTCTTTCAGATAATAATTACCTTCGTATATATTATTCAGAAAAGCCATTAAAAACTTTCTTAATTAAATATTGTCTTAGTTTTATTGGGTTTTGTATTTTTACAATTGAGGTAAAAGTTTGGACAATTTCGGACATTTTTTTAACAAAAAAATCGATGATTTAGATTTTTCAGAGTTTTGTGCATTTAATTAAAAAAAAAAATTGAGGTTGCAAATAAATTTTTTTTTGTGTTTTCATAAAATTAAGTTCGAGGGGGGTAACAGATATAAAAAAAAAATATTTATACCATGACTTTCAAAGAGACAAACATTTCTAAATTAAGTTCATTCATTTCTGAATAAGTTCTGAAGTTTTCATTAAAATCCAACAAGTAGTTAATTTTTACAAGAATTTCGAAACTAATGTGTCTTTCAACTGACAAAAAAACAACTAAAAAAAAACGCTAAAAAGGTCAAAATTGGACATACCTAATAAGAATACAACGTATTACAAATAAGACAACAATAAAAAAAAATATTGTAAACATTGGCAAAATGGTAAAAAAGACACTATCTTATATTAGAAAAAAATTAAAAATTAAACGTTTACAAATAAGAAAGATGGATTGAACAGCAAGAAAATATCTTAATTCCGTGTTGATAATATGAACAAATATGCAGAATGTTAAGAACATGGTCTAAAGACAGGAAATAAATCAATCTACCACCTTTAAGTAAACATCATGGAGAAAAGTATAATTTTAGCGAAAAATTACATAGAAACCAATGTCTTAACTGTAAATTTAATTTCCTTTTAGAGACAAATTTACAAGTACTTCGGATGGACGTGATAGCTAAAGTAGAAGGTGGGCCTTTATAGAAATAGTCATCTAACACGACTTAGAAGGCAATAAAGAGTATATTGCAAAATGTTTGGAGTTAGTAATGTTGGAATTAAAATTACCGATCCCTTGAAAGTTGAGTCTGATGTCATGAGAAGTTCATAGAATTACTGTAAATCATTGGAAAAGATATTTTTGAGTGGTATAAGTCAAAAACGAAAAGCTTAAAACTGGAGATTGTATTCAATCACGACAATGTTCTTGTTCCTCTTACGAAGTTGATTTTTGCCCACCTCCCCACAATTTTTTTTAAAAGACTCCAAATTAATGGATTAGACTCCAGACGCTACATATATTATTCCAACAAAAACTTGTGGTCTCTCATAAAAAAAAGTTGCATATGACGATGGAAATTTTAAATATTTTGTTTACGTTTCAAATACAAAAATAAAGTTAACAGATATAGATTTCAAATAGTCCCAACGAAAGATCTGCATTTCTTAAATAGGGTAACTGAGCTTTGATGTGCTGTAATGCCTCTCGTAGCAAAGCGCTAAAGTACGCCTGACTTGAAAGTGGTTTCCCATGTTAAAAATAATACAAGTTCCAGTTCAGTCAAGAGTCACACTTTAATAAGACTTTCTATCTCTAGGCCGGTAGACGTTAATTCCAATGTAAAAAAAGACACGGATACCTACTCAAATGTGTTTACCCACTAAATATAAAGTTTGCCGTAATAAAAGTTAAGTTTGGCTTAACCTACATTTAAAGATTGTTGACACTGTTGACACTGTTGTATTATGTGATAGTAAAACTGCTGTTTTAAGGAAGTAGAACAACTATACTGTAGATTCTAGCACGCGTATTATTACGTATATTTCTGATTTTCCACCTCTCATGGAATCTTTATCAAAATATAACTGCCTGTTTAACGTTTCTTGAATTCTAAGTTAGGGTCATTTTCCACATAAAAATAACGACATTTGTTGGATTTAGCGGTGTTCCCTTTGAAAAGCTTTATTCACGAAATACTCGTTGAGGATTTAAGTTATTATCAAATTGTTGCATGAAAATAACATTCATCTCATGTCGCTTGGGCTCAGCGTTCCACGTAACCAAGTGAATGCTGATAATTACGTTAACTCAATAAATTTTGCTAACAAAGAAGGAAAATCCTTTTGGGCGTAGTAAGCTGAAAACAATTTTATACGCTTTGTGTGATATTTCCATTACAGCTGAACAAGGTTAAAAAATGTTTTTTTTAATTTGTCAAAAGGTTATTTTGACTACAGAACATAAATCAATACGAAAAAATGTTTTGATTACTTAATTGAATTCTTAATCTTGGCACTGAACTCTTTCTGATTAGGAAAATAGAAAGGAAATTAAATCGTGTGAAGAAGAGAATAAAGCCAAAACGTTATTTTTAGCAAAGAAGAACCACATTACCATAGAGATTCTTTTAAACATCTTAACAAGACGTGATAGTTGTCAGTTAACTATTTAACGCTATTAACAATTAAGTGGTAAATGTCTCGAACGTCCTAAATTCTATCGATATTTCAGAGTACCCGTTAAAAATGACGATTAGCACACTAATATCGAAACTTGATGCCGGGGGAGGGGGGCAACCATCACTTAATACTCTAAGAAATCCCTATAGAATGGCTAGGTGACATTTTGGCTGTTTTCTCTTGGAGCCAATCTTGCTTTTTGGTCTTCGTTTTATCTTATTTTTGGCACAAAACTTCAAATTAACTGTCCGTTTTCTTCTTCCCCAGTGATTTGGTGGTTCTAGTGTTTAAACTAATATTACTTTTTTCATATCTCAACAACAACCAGACTAAAAAAATAATCAACTGAAAAACTTGAAGTTTAAGAAACAGGTCAGCCAGAAAAAAAGAATGATATTGATGTAGTTTGTAGAAGCCGTAAAGTTATCATCACACGTTATATTAAAATTTTTGATAAAAGCTAACAAGCTTATAGCGAAAAAAAAATGGCGGCGGGTAGCAAATATATTGTGAAAAATATAGATATAAATATCAGTTTTAATGAAAGTTTGGTAAAATTGTGAATCTTTGGGTCAATAGAAAATTATAATTGAAATTGACACTATTCTCCATGTATTGTGTGCAAAAGAGGTTATTTTTGTACTTATATACAAACTAGCAGTATAACCCGTCTTTGACCAGGTGTTTCATTACTGGGAATTTTTGCCGTTCAATTATAGCGGTTTAAGTTTAAAGTCAGTCCACCCGAAAATCAAGATAAGTAACAACAACTGGGTGCAACTGAGGCACATCCCCAAATGAGGGGGTAACAACTTGAATGGAGGGGTGCCCTGAAAAGAGCCGTATTTACATTCTCAATCTTGCAAGGAGGGAACCTCTTCCATGAACCATCATAATAATAATATACGATAGTTTTTATAATTCTAATAATATTTTGCTTTAGATTTCAAATCTTTAAATTGATTGTACGCTGTTTTTTACAAATATTAAATTTTGCCTTTAATTTTTGCGCAAAGTGTAAAAAATCAGTTTTTCCGATTTTTCACCTTTAAGGTTGTAATTTTTCCAGCCAATTTGGACTCAAAACCGGCAACATCCGATCACACACACACACACACACATTATAGAATTATAGATATAAGATAAGGAACAAAGCTCTATACATAACCTTAATCTTTTTTTTCCCAAAAGTGTGGCAATGTAGACCCTCCAATCGCAAATACCCTAGTTTTTACTTTTTAAGTGTGTTTATTTTAGGGGTACCGTGATCCAATACCTCTTGCTACAATGCACTCTTCGGCTATATAGATTTTCATGGCAATAAATGTACGACTGCGCAACAGTAAGTGTTCTGTCGAATTGTTAATATTAATATTGGCAAAATTCAACATATATCGCCGTTTTATGATTGATAGCAGTCCGTTCTCGCTTTAAACGAGCCTATAACTGAGAGTGGAAATGAATTTGAATAAGAAACAAAGAGTCTTAATTTCAAATCGTTTGACCAATCACAGCCGCATGAAAAGGCAAGCAAAGACCCGATTGCGAATGCTTATCTGATAGCGTTTATACATTCGCGCTGTTGCTGAATGATATAATAGGCAAAGATTTCCTTAATGATAGCAGTTAATTCATCAATCTATTTTTCTACGGTGTATCAACACTTTGTGGATTCTTTAAAGCTGAAATACATTTTGGATTGTAAGGATATTTTTTTTACGAATGAATATTGCATCAACAATTTTTTTAAATTAACTATAATTTTTCCAGGTACAAGTCCTATTTAACCCATAGATGAGTGAAGGAGATGGATAAAACAACCTAAAAGTTTTTTTAAAATATTTTAAAACTTCAAAATTTAAAAAATATGTAGGCATTTATGATGTAAATACAATTTCAAAGTCTAAGTAACATCTAGGTCCAGATAACTTTGTAAAAATCATAGATTAGTTTTCTACAATCGATATTATGAAAAAATCCCTCCCTAAAAATCGATATTTTCCTATTCATAAAAATATAGGGGCCTGATGGATGTTTAATGAATGCAACTCTACAAAATGCATTCGCCAAAAAATGTTTTCCACATTCTTCATGAGTGGACCACTCTACTTAAGCCTTTAAACTATTTGATTGTTGATATTTCTGATTGAACTGTAGCACAACAACGCCTTCAAACACTTGCCTTCGATGCAGGTCCTTTATGATTGTCTTTTAGTCTGCTTACATTAAACGGTTATTGTCGTCACTTTAGATTCTCGTAAAATATTCATTTTCATTGCCAGTCACTAATCTGTATCAAAGTGGCGCGATGTGTTTACGAGAGTGCACAGAAATGCCGATGTCCTCTCTTGATGTACGCTTCTGTCAAAATGATGGAAAATTTGGTTTCCAAATTTAGTCACATTTTAAAATTTCTGCAGATGTCAACGAACCACTAAATGACTTAAATTCAGTTTCTGATTGAATTCTTCAACCGTGGTATCCACCTCTATTAAGCTCAAACAAAAGCAAACCATCTATAAACGCAACCGGACGACTTGTTCGTGAAGTATTTCTTATGCTGAAGTCACCATTTCTAAAGATCTTCGAGAATTTCTTTCGTTTCAAGTATTTATCCTATAAACACCATAAATATTTCGACTGCCTTTTGCAACATATTCAGCTAGATGAATCGTGGACGTGCTGGTAGTGTATCGGTGGAATCGGAGTGCCGACCTAAAATTCCGGGTTAGTCTATCTCTTTTTTTAAAACTTTCGCTATAATATTCTTAGAAAAGCGTGAGTCCGTCTCTTCTTCTCCTATGGGTTAAATAGCAAGATAGACTGAGCTCTCCAGGCTTGGGTGTCAACCACTAAGAAAAAGAAAACTGAATTCTAAACCGTGGAGAAGACAACAGAAATGATCTCCACTATATTTCCAAAGAATACACGGCAGTTCACAGGAAATAAAGTAAAGTGATCTGAGGAGAGTCATAAGTGCATACGTCCTGAAGGGATATGTCATTTTTAGGAGTAAATATTAAAAATGTTCATATTATGGGAGGATCATATGAAAAACAAAATCAGGAATTTTAAAAATTTAATATCTGATTTAGCCTCCCCAGTATTTTTTATTTTGTGGGGCTCTGCTTGAATCATTATTAAAAACTTGTAAAAATGGCAATAACAAATATAGCTTTATCATAATATATATTTGAATATCTTGGCTTTATCTCCAGAATCATATTTATAATGCTCATTACCAAGATTCACAAATGTATTTAAAAAACTGAACGAAAAAAGTTGAATCGTACTGTGTGTGATAAGGTAGATTGTTTAAATCTTTACGAATGCGAGCTAGCGTGTATTATCACTCAGGCGGTTTAGAATAGTTAAATATGTAAGGATACAAATGGCGATTATGTCCCTTCGGTCGAGATAAGTTATGTGGGTCACGTCACTTCATACAGTGACGAAAGTGGTTAGTTTGTTTAGAGCAGTCAAACCAAGCGGTTGCTTTTATAACATGGGCCAAGGAGCCCAGGCTGAGGCCAAATCTACTTCTTCCAGTAAATGCTACAGATAAGGACATAGCGCTGTTTTCCTTTGGAATGTATCTTCCCCAGTTATAGAAAGAAACTCCGCCTCGCAGTCCTCAATTTAAGAAAAACTATGACTCGCCGTTTCCAGTTCGTGGAATATGTGCTCATTTGAGATATAGTAGATGAATCCCGCTTGTTTGAATCTGGAGTCCTAAATATAGCTTCTCCAGAAACAGAACAATCTCTATATTATATGCAAGACCTTATCTTTTCGTTCTCCTTGCACTTTACTTGTTGTGTATATATATGATATATTATTCTCTGCGTGCGACATGTGTAAATAAGTATATCAAGTTTTGTGTATGTCTTTGTGGTATAAGAGTCTCTCTGAGAACAAAGCATGTTTGCCATTCCGTTTTCTCTCAGCTATTCGATTCCGTCCGTGAAATACAGTGTTATTTTATCATCGAAATAATTATGCACATAATGGGGGGAATAAATGGGTGAATAAACCTTTCTTCTATAGCGTTCTCCTTTTATGAATATATAATTCAGTATATGATATTGGACATGATGAGAGGATATATATACCGTACTTTATGTCATATAGCGAACAGACACAAACGCCTCAGAATAGTTAGATGTATATTTCTGCTTACGGGAGGACATTATCTTTGATGTATGGGCGAGCCAAACGTTTCTTTTGTGATGGCCACTGATACAATGATTTGTTTATAATCCATAACAAACTTACAAAAATAATTCTTTCAACATTAACTGTAAGGAACTCGGCGTTTTTGTCAGATTGGCTGAGAATATTTCTCCTATCCTTCAATTTGTAAATTAGAAATATCCTTGCTTTTAGATGTCTAATATTTTTATATTAATTTTAGTCACTTTTCATAGAAACTGCTTCATTCTACGGTTGTTTACGAACAGCGAAGATTGTAATATAAAGAAAACGCTTTCGGTTCTGTTGTATTTAAACTATCATCCCTTTTTCCTTCTTACCCCTGCCAGAGGTTTTAGCACTTGAGCTATGGAAGCCAATGGCTGTAGAAAATTCAATCTAATATTCATTTCAACGAAGGCTGATGAAATAAATACGGGTAAAAAATAATGGTAGACAATAGGAATAAGAAGTGGAAATGTTATTACTAATTATTTTTAATGCTAACGTTTTCTTTTGTTTATTTCAAGGTACGAAATTAAAATTCTTATTTAAGTCACTGTCTTCTTTTACGGAAACACTAATACTTTATACTAATTTTTATTTTTATTTATAATCTCAAATGATTGGTGGATATATGTTTTTACCCGAACGTTTAAGGAACGCCATTTTTGTTTTGTATAATAACACCTATTATTATCAATGGATATGGTTGCATGCGCGCGCATGATTAGCTGCATCGGGCGATTTTTATAAGACAATCTTCAGGATTTCACGCACAAGATGTGAGAAAACAATCTCGATTAATAAGAAGAAAAAATATTTTCATCCTACAACAAAGAAAACATTGCCATCGTTCCCTTGAGTGAAGTAAACTGAGTAACATATGAGTATTCCAATTATAAATCAATTTATATACAGGGTGCAGCAGAAATACTTACCACAATTCCTTCCACATAATGGTAAGACATTAATGGAAATGGTGTTTTCCTCTAGCTAATATCTTACCGTTTTGGAGGAGCTATTTCTGCCGCACTTTGTATAATCAATATATAGTCAATAGTGAGGTATTGACTATATATTGACTATACAATAAGCGTACATGTGTTTTGAACTCACTAAGGTAGTTCAAACACATGTACGAGATAAAATTCTGAATTAAGACAACTCTTTTCATTTCTGATCTCATTGAGAGGTATATATATCCACGCAACAAATCGAATGAAATGTGGCAAAAAGCATAATTTAAAGGCGGGGTTCAGCGTGTACATAGAACTAAAGACGAATGTTGTTCAAGCTCCTTCGCCATTTCCCCTTTGGAAACACCTCAAGTACCAGGGCTTAATACTAAGCCCTCCCTTAGGAGGCGTACTGCCTGGGGTTGGGCGCATTTAACTAACTAGGGATTTCTTAGCATTTACTAAACTTAGGATATAATGCCGAATGTGTAGGTTGCTCAGATAGAATCGAACGGACTACAAAGAGTTCGATATAGATATAAAACTTATCCATCTTA
Source organism: Acanthosepion esculentum (assembly GCA_964036315.1). Lineage (NCBI taxonomy): Eukaryota > Metazoa > Mollusca > Cephalopoda > Sepiida > Sepiidae > Acanthosepion > Acanthosepion esculentum. Next base: position 68,086,569 of record OZ038476.1, read on the forward strand.
AAAGTGTACCTAAAAAGTTAGTCTGTCAAATAAAGAAAGTTAATAACATGTGACGTATGTGAATTTCGCTACATAGATATACGAGACTATTTTTTGTGGTAACTAAAAAATATCTATTTATTCCTTTGGAAATGAAACTAATGCTTTTATATAAGTTGCAGGTTTAATTCAGTGGTTAGGAAACCTGAATACTGGTCGAATGATCTGCGGCATTTCATCATGTGATCAATATGTTGATATATTTTTTAATTTATTATTTCAGGAGATAGATAATTATAGCTCTCTACGGATTCCCTTTATCTGTGAACTGCCGTAAATTTTGATAGTAGAGTGGTTTCCTGTTTGCATTCTCAACGGTTTTGAATTCAGAATGTTCTTTCTCCTAGACTGGCTGCCAATCAAAGCTCGATATCTCAATCTACTCAGCTAATAAGAAGTTGGAGAAGAGATGGATTCATACCTTTCCCCAGGTTATTTGTACAAAAGTGACCAGAACAGTTTAGTCCAGAATTTGAACTCGCGTGACCAATTTCACTTCCCGCGCCGATAACAGTTATGTTACTTGCAGATCCAGTTCGGTGAGTTACATTAACAGAAAGTCAATCAAGAGAAAATAAAAATCTAATTTTAAACCAGGGCTAATTTTTTTCTCGTGTATACCATTGTGATCCTTTTTCCACTGTTATCTTTAATGACGCCATCTATTCCTGTTTTATTGTTGTTCTTCATGTTTTGTAGAAATGCGTATCAATTCCCCAGTGCAGTCAATGTATGTTATGAATCAATTTAAGATTGGCTATAAGCAAGTTTTAGCACAAGTCTGCCTCATTGATGTCTGCCCGACACTAACCTCTATGTGTATATTGGAAAAACCTTCAAAATGGATTGAATTATTGCGATCTTATTCAAGTATTCGGTATTGCGCAGTTTTTTTATTATTTACAGTTAAGTTACCGTCAATCGAAGTCAGACTTTTGTATGAAATCATATTGCTATTTACTTTTCTTTACTCAAATATGACATTTTATGGAAATATTTCAATTTTAGAAAAAAGTTTCAAACTGTATCGAGTATAATGGTTCTAAGGTAGGCGTTCATTTTATAACGGAAGTATAATGCCACACTAATCCCTGATGCTGTACTCTCATTTATTACCTCCGATTTTCAATTTAAAATGTGAAGTGAATGTAAAACTGAATTCTCATTTTCCCATATTTTTCCGAAAGAAAATGAATGTCATTCTAAACAAAGCAATGTACATATGAAAAATAAATGAAAACAAACAAATAAAACAGAGATTGACTTCAGTTAAGCGAATGTTAACATTGTTGACTAAGCATAACCAACTTTTGACACAAAGTCACAAGTAAGGGGCATCCATCAAGAATCAGAGTCGGTACCAATGATTTATATATCCAATTTTCTAACCATGAAACCACGTGAGGTGCTAGTACTGAATTGGTTGCTGTTCAGAGATATTACAAGTCTTAATGATTTTTGCCCAAGCAGTAACAATTATGTTGGCACTATTTGTCACGCAGTTACCATTGAAGACCAAAGGAACCAATTCCAACTCAGATTACGATCTTTCAACAACAATAGTATTTCAGAAATCAAATCGTCTTTGGCTGTTATAAACTTTATTAAACAACATTTGGAAAGGAAGAAATATCTGAAACTTTTAAGAGATCAGAAAAACACCGTACAACATGAAATTAACCGTTTTAATAAACATACTTGGAACAGTCGCTAATCTCTTTCCAAAGAGGTTAGAATAATTAGACCCGACAAAAAATCGAAACATCTCAAAAGATTCCATTCCTAAAATCATTTAGAATATTGAAAGCGCTGATATAATACTAATAATTATGTCTCTTAATCTCTAGCAAAATCCACCAAATACGTTTATGAGTTGTGTCCTTAAGCACATGAGCGATTATGACTCTTAAAATTTCTTGTCATTTGTTGCTTTTAGAAGTTTGTCTTTTTAATATTCCTCCTACTCCCTTTCTACCACCCATTTACTTGTTATGTAGGTTACATGATGTTTCCCCGCTTGCTTTCAAAGCCGTTTTTCCCTATGTACCCTCAAAATTTCAACTGTTTTTTAATTGAAAGTATAAGCATTTTCTTTTTTGTTTCTTATTTCTTAAAACATCCTCGTTACGCACATGCTCTCTCCTTAATATTCTCAGCATCGTTCTGTAGAACCATATCTCTAACCTCAAGCTTCCTCTCCATTTGCGAAGAAATTCACTGCCATATAGGAGTATTGATATTACATATCAGTTGAGCAATCCTTTCTTTGTTTCGAATGAAAATTTCTTGTTTCTTAATACTTTGCTTTTGGAAGCTCCCGTTTGCTATTCCAATGCGTCATTGGCGTTAACTGTAACATTTTCCGCCTTCTGTTAAAATACTTCCCGGACTGGTTTGAAAATCCAAAAGTCGAAAAGTTATTTTCAAATTTTTGTTTTTGTTTTGTTGATTATAAAGATATCATTATTAGAGTTGGTACGAATAATAGTATCTATTGCCTTTTTAAACATTTGAACAATATTATATTATCTGGTTACTATTAATACCAACACTAACGTCATTTTTATACTTGATTCTACTTACGTATCTCAATAATTCCCAGCCTAAATGTCTCCGACAGGAAAGCTTATGTGCCAAAACCAGGAATAAACTCACTCCGAATAAGAAAGTAAAACCACTCCTCCTCAATGTGTTCGTGTCATTTCTCCCGCGGCCCAAAGACTACTTTAATCCAAAAGCCAGTATCTACTACTTTGAAAAGCTTCATCTTGATGTCAGTGAAGCATCAATCATTCGGCAAACTCTGATCTGGAGAAGCCAGTGTCTTCTTAATCATCACGTGATTTAAGGCAGAAGCAGAATTTTATCCTTCTTTGTTTATTCAACTGGCGACTAACTGATATTTCTTTTGAGCATATACTACAAGCTAAGAAAAAATATCGGTACAGTGTGACGCTATATGAAGAAAAGGCTTTGTATATGAATTTAGATAAAAGGCCAAGGTTTCATATTTACATTTCATGGCAGTGCCCGGTTTTAGAAAATTAATTTGGACGATCGGATTTAAAGCGAGAAAAGATGATGTAACGTAATCTTCCTTATACACGTGATTCCGTTTAACCACGAAACTAAACTTGCGCTAAGCAAGTTGACCTAAAGTAGCGACAAATTCATGACACATCTAATTTTTTAATACTAAAGTTCAACCAATAGTTGATAACCACTCTATGTAGAAGATTATTGTTAAAATAGTTATAATGAATATAATGTATGACATGAATGAAACAGGTAGTGGTAGGAAGTGAAGATTATTCGGATAATGAGGCTAGATAATAACTGGTGGAAGTATCCATGCATCTGGTCCACGAAGTAGCAGTTATTTTAGACTTAGCCGAGTGTAACTTACTTCTCAACGTTAGGATACGTAAGAAATTATGAAGATTAAACTCCGTGGAAGAAACATGCCGTTTTCTAGTAGTAAAAGTGGAACTAATGACTGAACCTCATTTGAACATTTGCTATGGAAGAAGCGATCGATTAGCGATAGGCTTGTGACGTTGCGTCCGTGGAAAAGACACAGCAGAGTAGAGTATATTCTCCTCCCTAAAGAACTTGTAAATGTTTTAAAGCTATATCAATATTATATATATATATATATATATATATATATATATATATATATATGAGAAGCAATACAATTTTGGCTCTAATCTGGCTCTTGTAATGATAAAGTATGGTAGAAAAGTTATTCAAGGAGCAATAGAATGAACCGGCTATTTCCCGTATAATTGGCAATGGATCGTATACATTTCTGCTTGAAGACTGGTGTGAATTTGAGAGCCAACAGACAATGGAGCCATATTGAGATTTCAACGGTTCATTATGGCTGGAGAATTTTCAGGATCTGATATAATGATACTATCTTGGGTTTTTAGGTAGTGAAAATAACAAACCAAAAATAAAATGTTATGCTGACTGCACAAATGCGATTGAAGAGTTTTATTAAATAAAGGACGAGCAATAAATCTACTTATTAACGTCAAATGTCTATTACATAGAATTGTTTATTGCGTTTATCTTCGGCTCATAAAAAGTCACAATACTAAACGACTTAATGCAGAGATTCACATCTTCAATATCAATAGCCTGCAAGATTAATCTGCAAACCATCGATCCACAACAGGCACTTAGAACCAATATTAGCATAAATCATATTTGTAGAATGAATATTTTCAAATAGAGTTACCGTTTATTGGAATCTGACAACCGTGAATCTTCGTTTCAGTGTTCATCGAGATGAAATCTCTTGTTGCGATTTCCTGTCGTTGAAAACTAGGACATCTAATAAAAACCTTGAAATATTGGTTCATAACTTTCAGAAGAAACTTGGGAAATCTTCATTTGACACCAGGTTATATTAATTCGCAAATATAAGTGTTTTTTTTTTTTAGATATTTCCTTAAAAATGTAAGACAGTGAAAGGGGAATAACTCGGTTTCCATGGTTCATTTTCTGTACAGATTCATTTGATGGAAGAAATTGATTGCTGAAGTTGTCATAGGTTTCCTTAAGTGGTTATCCAGCCTCTCGGATTTTGATTTTTAATGTATGTTTACCTTCGCATGCTATAACAGTGAAAACATGTTATAATCAATTGGGCATTTAGCTGAATAATTATTGGCGTCAATTTGTGATTAGATGTGCCAGCAGATGTGGTTAGAAACAGATTTCCATCATCATAATCTCAGTGAAATAAATTTTATGTGAAAAAAAAGAAAAATGCTTTTGGATTGATGTTTATAGTTTTTAAGAAATTTTCTAGAAAAATGAATTTATAAATATGAATGCAAAAACGAGTCTTTTTACATTGACGATATTTGTAAATTAATCCAAACTGAGATAGTAAAATTTTATTTACATTCTAAAAAATAATCGAAAAATAAAAAGTTCGATTCAGTTTAACTCGCCACTTCCTTCTACGGTAAGTGTGTCTGTATAACCTATTTCAGATCAAAATGTCGCTCCGTAAGATCAAATTTGTACTATCTGTGCTCACTGAAGTGTTGTATATACAAATATAGAAATATAGAAGCACCTTTTAAATAAGTGTATTGGAAACGGTAAGATGTTATTTGTTGTGTAAATAAATGCTTCTTAACATTAGGCTACAGACTTACGTAACTCAGAGAAAGTGAAAATTAGAAAGTATATTTTTTTTATATTTGCAAAAAAATAAAAAAATAAGATAACATAGCTTCTTTGGTGAAAACTTAAGTCTCTTGTTTTAAACTCATTCTTATTTCTTCAGCGCTGAAAATATTTTAAATATATAAAAAATAAAGAGCGATTATCAATATTTCATCGTATTATGTTATACTAAAAAAAAAACAAGAAAGAAAATGATTATTGATCCGACACTCAATAAATATTTTCAAAATACTAAAAATATCGTTGTTTTCTTATACATTTTGGTTGCTTTTTAATCATTTGAAGTCAAAGATTTTAGCTTCTGCATATAACTTCATAATAAAAAATATAAACATACTTTTTACTTTTAGTTTATATTTTTCAACTATCCACATATATTTCTGATTTTATTCAAAATGTTTATATTGAAAGACTCAACAAAAAGCCGGCATGATAGTTTTCAGCGCTACAGAAATCCCTATTAAATTCTTATCTAAGCGTTCATATATACAAGATATCTTATAAAGGCTACATGTTGGTATATTATCATTATTATTGTTATCATATTGTTATTATATTATCATACTTATTGTTACATTATTATCATTGTTATTATTGTTATATTATCTTTACCATTGTTATCATCATTATTGTATTATTAATATTGTATCATCATCATTATTATTGTTTTTGTTATTGTTATCATTATTACTGTTTTCTCTTTTATAGAAGATAAAGCAAATGTAACCAGATCAGATTTATTCATCATATTAGATATTTAGCTATAACAATACCTTCCAACGTATCCGGGATTTATTGAATGGAAAATTTAATATGGTTTTGAAATTATTGAAAAATTCTGTTCTTGAAATATGAAACTGATTACATTTTCCATCCATGCCAGAATCTTTGTCTATAAAAATTTAATCAAATCTTGAATATGCTTTCGTTTGCAATTAAACCAGGGATTATATCTTAACGAATTCAAATTTTTAACTGCACAAAAACTTTATAAACATCTTGTATGTTGAAATATAGATGTATGTAATGAAGTTTCAAAGGTCATATGCACATACGTGCGAAATGACGATTTCACAAGTTGCCTTTATGCCTCAGATAATTTTTTTCTGTCGGCAACATATGAATCCAATTACATTCTGAACCACAGATTCACGAATCGAAATAATTGGAAAATATTGGTCACAAGGTAAAATGCAAGAAATTTTGTTCAGTAAGAAGAAAAATAACAAATACCAACTAGCGACATGTGTGTGTGTATATGTGCATTTAAGCAGAAAGTATTCATCCAAAGAAGTTTTATTAACTTCCACCGATAATATCAGTCTATTCAACTTTTTATTATATGTTTCCAATTTCCGAATGAGGTGTTCTACACCGGGATTGAAGTTATGAATAAATTTTCCACAGTTCATGCTTTCTATTGTATTAAGTATTTTCAACTATCACAGTTATTGTAAAGAACTGGCGTTATATGTATTGTTATCAACTTTTATTTTACTAAATTCTGTCTTTCTGGAATGGCTAGAATTGAAATCAGTTCGGAATGAAGTCATATGTAATGGTTAAACGGAAACGTATTTATCAAATATCCATACATGCATTTTTTATTCAATATACTATCTTCTGCGGAGAAAGATATTTTATTTATTATTGCAAGATTTTGAGTTTTTGCAATGATCCTGTATGTTATTTTGGTGTTATCTATAGAAATTGTCTATATAGTATTTTAGTTGTCTAATGTGAATTATAAGTTTCGAAAACTGACAAGTTAATCTACGAGAGTATGGGGTATGTGTTACCTATGTAAAAGTTTAATGGTTTTTGGTTGGAGATACAAATTCCCAGATGACATAAGAATTCATAAACACAATAATTTTGTACAAATATTCATGAGGTGCTGATTTATCGGTAATAGATTAGGCGTTTTGAATTTAAAAAAAAATGTAATTGATAAATCCTAGGTATTTTTTAAGCATTGTTAACTGTTATATTCCGGCGAATTATATTTTTAATGGCTTTTTCATCTTGTTTATAATGTGGATGGTTACAATAAAATAATTTAATGGTACTTTTATGTTTGTTTACATCAAGATGATTGCTTATGTTATTTTTCTAAATTTCTTTAATGCCAATATTATTTCTTCGACAACATGATTAATTAAATTATAAGTGTTATTTTATGTTGCATAATTCTTTATAAAATAAATATGTAATGTGTGTATGAGTCTAAAATTTGTGATCTTTTTAAAATTCGTACTCTTATGTTCATACTAAGATTTGATTATATACGTTGTAGATGTAGTTTGAATAAGAATCTGACGGAATGATAAATATACAAGATTGTTTATTTATTTATATATAAACTGAGTTGAAGTTAATAAAATCTAATTAAAAAAACAAAAAAAAATAAAGTCAAAGTAATATTAAAAACAAGCGTCCATATGATTAGCGTAAATCACGTTTGGTCTCACTAAGTTAGAAATACAAACCGATTTTCTGATTACGTCGATTGACCGGCGAAATATGTCAAAATAAAATTTTTCCAAATTATATATTTAGCATTCGATATATGTAAAGCCAAATCATATTTTCATATGAGAAATCGGCTTCTAACCGCAGTCTGTTTGTGAAGAACAAATATGCCCACATTGAAGATCCTTTATTTCAGTGTCTATATGCCACCAAAATTTATTTTATTTCCAACTTTTATAAAAAACTGGTGAACAAAGTTTTTAAAAAGATGAAAATGTATCTTAAACCATAATTTGAAAAGCAATATACTTCTATTGATAGGATCCGATTAAAATATTTTTAATATCCGAGTGAAAATTTAAATACACCGATTCAATTATTTCCGAAATAAATGTCGAAATCAAAAGTCTGCTGCAGAGATCAAGTGCTTATTTAAGCGGCAGAGTAGACGTAGACAGATATTACAAGGACACAAATCAGAAATAGACACATAACTAAAAATTCAGAAGAAAGCAGAATAATTTAGAATCAAAAGTAAAATAGAAATGATTTTCTTCTTGATAGTTTTCTTTGTTTTTTCACTTATGGGTTGAGATTATTCATACCTTACTTGAAAAAGGTTCATACTTTCGCATTCACATGTAAATAATCATCATGTGTAAAATGAAATGATGTCCTATCTACGGTAAACATTAGAGAGGGCCTTGAATAGAAAGCAAAACATGAACTCATAACTGATAAAAATTAGTGCACAAGAAAGAAATCGAAAATGAAATTAATTGAATTGCGTCAGGATATAGATAATTTTAGGTATATTACAAACGTTTGGCAGTGAACAGTATTGTTTTAAAGATTAATGAAGTAACCAAAGAGTTTGTGAAATGGAGCAAGGGCTGTTTTTTTTTTTAAATCAAGGATGCAATAAAACTGGATTCATTTCCACATTGGGAGGATGACAAACAAAACGATCAACATCTAATCTTGAAAATTCTTCTTTCACACGGATTTTCCCGGATTCCGCAGAACTCATTCTGGAAAAAGCATAATATGCTCAACTCATAGAGTCCATTCCTCCAAGCAAAGAATTTCTTATTGCACAAGAGGTTCAGAGGCAATTACAGATGCCTAAGGCGTTTGGAAAAGAAAGTACCGAATGAACAGTTTTTGCCTCTGTCTCCATCACATACGTGGGGTTGAGGGGACAGATTAAACTAACCTTCTGTCCCGGTGCAAAGGTGGATAAATAAGTGCAATGAGGTTAGAGACTACCTTTGGAATTAACGTAAAAATTTTAAAAAAACATATGCCCATGGCCGCCTCCCTTCACACACATCCTCTCATATAGATAGGCTTTCATTTTGTCTATCTCTCTAAAGATGTAGATAAGTCAGCAATTAATGACTATTGATTCGCTCAGTTGTGTGATATAAAGATGGCGCAGATGGTAGAATAGATTTAGCTGAATAAATATTAACGCGTGACATTAGTTAACAAATTAACAACCCAGATGATTAGCTAGTGTCTCCTCCCAGGATACTTTATACATGGCATTGTATCAAAGTAAACGAAATATTACAGATCTAGACTTTCATCAATATTATAGGATTTTCCCTACAGAAAGGCTTATAAGATCAAATACTCAGTTATAGACAAGAAGTTGTGAGTTCAAACTTTGGTCCGGGTAGTGTTGAAAATTCTTATATTCTGGTTCAGTAAACAAGTAACATGACGACAAATATAATGATACCTCAGAAGCATGGAAAGCACAATGATAACAATCGCCAAAAATACATTGAGAGTGTCGTGCAGTTTTTGTATTTAATATCGTTCAGTGTCATTTGGTGATGCTAAAAACGCAATTTCCAGTTGTTTTCCGTGGAACCAAAGTAATATTTAACATCATCATCTGAATTGATCCTAGCCCTGTAGATTTAGCCTTCAGTGATGCACTGGCCATTTAGTGAGGAGGTTACGTTTTTACGGCAGTTGCATTGACTTTTAGTAGGATTATTATTTAGTATTTTGTTTGTGCGAGTGCTTAATATATTGTTATGTTACGATATATAATTATCGAAGTGTTTAGTAGAATTATAGCTTAACTTAATATTATTTTTGTTGATAATCTTTTTTAGTGCTGGAGAATGACCAAAGTGTTTGTGAATTAAATTTAGAAAAATTCCAACATTAGTTTGGACGTAACTATTGTAAGTTGGGTTGAACCATATAATGTTACGTTTGCGTTGTTTTAGCTTACTTTTATCTTTGCTGTTTTTTCTTTCTACATACTCTAATTTTACTTTATGGTTGCTGTATTCTAGCACTTTGGTATATCTAGTTTATTATCGTCAAATATTTCATTGTTAATGGAGTTGGTCAATAACCTAAATTGTACTGATTTGTATAAATTGTCAAGGATCATTTTATGGTGGTTGGATTTTCTGTCGACATACCTGTGGTTGTATGAATCCTTAGTGTTTAGTTTATACAGGCCCTTGCACAGGTCTAATGTAACATCTAAGAAATTGGTTACTTTAGCCTTATTATTGGTGTTAATATTCAGTTTATGGTCTTTAAAGAATTTAGTTAGGTCCTTTCTGATGCGGTCCGCTTGTTTTGGTCTCAGTTTACGAAGATTTATCCCGTCGTCTCTGTACATACCGTTGTTTTATTATGTCAGATATATATATAATAGATCTGCTATATAACATTGAGCACTTTTTTTATAACACCTGTGAAATAATATATATATGCGTACAAGTATGTTTTTGTATCGTGTGTGTGCGTAGATGTTTGCATTCACATATGCATCCATGTATGTTTTGATCGCAGATATAATGTTCACATTATATAGTCATACGAAATATAATTTGAATATATATACATTTTGTGTGCCTGTGTCATTACATAATTATTTGTATAACGTGAATAGCTCTCGTGGACATTCTTTGATTTTTAAGAGATCTCAGGCAAGTTTCTATTTTATTGGCTATTCAAAAACGCAGAGAATCTTTGATGTCTAAATTCTGCAATAATCTACACATTTTTCTCTTTCATGTATACTTTTCATTTAAAAGATCGAAAGCAGAGCGATTGTGCTTCTCTTATAAAAGAACCGTTTTTTAAACGCTGCAAATAGATTGCAGAGAGGGGAATCAAAAGAGACAGTGGGCTTTGTGTTTTGTTTCGCGGCAGTGGCAAGCTGACCAGCATGTCTGATTCAATATAAATCTAGAGCCAAGGCGTAAACTGACTGGACTTTTTCTCTGCATTTAAATGCAATAGAAAAGCACATTTTTAACAAAGGAATTTGCGTGCAACCTACCGATTATTGGTGGGGAGTGAGATTGTTGTGCTGAATTCAGATTCCAGCCGAGGTCGTTGCGTTCGCTTTCGAATGTATACCTTTGGAAACGCATGAATCTATCTATCCTCCTCCATATTTTGGTTTGAATAGAAGAGCAGACTGGACTCTCTAGCCTTGGATCACAACCAGCCAGAGAGAAGGACAACTCTAAATTAAAAATCGGTTAGGCGTGGGGCTAGCAACTCTAAGTAAAAACCTACTTGCTATACAAACTAGGGCAGTAACGCCTTGTATGGTGAAGCTGTGTATTCTGAGTGGAGAGGGAAATACATACAATAAGACAAACCTGTAAAGAAAGACAACTGAATAATTACAAATAGATACCAAACGTCTACCGAACAACATTGACATATAACGAAAAATTGATAATGTTATATTTTCTTTTATGTACCATGTCCATTCATGATATGGACGTTATAGCTATCCACAACTTTCTCTTTTGTTTCTTTAAGCCTTCAAGTCAAGGGTCAATCGTTATTTATCCTCCTTATAACATACAATGCATAATCCACAATTTCTACACTTCTTTCATTCATATCACACACCTCACGCATTACAGTTTCGATTGTAACCCTCTACCCTGAGTGGCTCTGGAGCCTTGTATTAATTTATCTACTTGCTATGAATAATAATGTTCCTTTTTTTTAAAGATCAGTAATTTATTTACTTTTCTCCCTTTTTCATCCACTGAGGCAGAAGAAAGCAGCTGTACTTATTTGTATAACGCGAACAACTCTCGTGGACACTCTTTGATTTTTTAAGAGATCTCAAGCAAGTTTCTATTTTATTGGCTATTCAAAAACGCAGAGAATCTTTGAAGTCTAAATTCTGCAATAATCTACACATTTTTCTTTCTGTAATATCTTTGAACGCTTTAATTCAATATTTTCTTAAGATTTAAACCATTTTCTCTTTAGACCTACGTAAATACTAAGGTCATAAGATTAAAAGTTCCCTTCATACATGAAATAAGATAAGTTTGAGCTAAGAAGCCCGACCTTGAAGAATTGAAGCCAAACTGGGAAATTTTATTCTGGAATGCTAGAAAATGGAATAACATTTACTGTTATGAACGAAATATTTCTATATTTTCTTGGTAAGCATCGAATTAGTTTGTGCATAGATTGGGAATCCCTATATTTTTGTAGCAACATACCTACCTTTTAATTTGCAGTCTGTTTCTGTTTTAAATGCAAATAGTCATAAATACATATTTATACCAATAATTGTCATGGTCATGTTATATAAGTTTGACTAAAAGCCAATGAAAAGGTCTTTATTAAGGATTCATTTTGTTTATTATTTCTTTATTAAATGTTCTATATTTCGCATAATTTCCTTGGTTTCCACTGAAAGTTTAAATATAAATTGTTCAACATCTTTAACCAAAATTGCATAAATAAAAACTTGCTGCCCAAATACAATAATACAATTTGAAGATATGGATTCAGTCCGAAAATAAAAATGATTAGATAAGGGACAAATAAGAAAATCTTTATAAATTTAAACGTTTCTTTAAGATTCGTCAGAATTTTTTTTTTTTAGAAATAAAAGAATGTAGTGCTGTTTTGCTTTCAATGTTTTGTTAGACGTCAAGTGTTCATTTTATGGCGTTTGCATGTATCTGTTTCATATTTATATTATAGTGGGTGTATGTGTATGCGCGCGTGTGCGATTCTTGAAATGATGGCGTAATTTAAGTGTTTCTTAAAAATTGGGTATATTAGTGTATTTTGAAGGTATGGTTCAGATGAGGAATGTTGGAATTGAACACTAGGTTAGATCATCTGCAAATGTTTTGACCGTACATTCATTAAGTATAGGTTACACGAACATTGGTGATATAAAAATATGCGTCTGATTAATATTGATTTTGCGTTATTTATTAATATTCCTTCTTTATCCCGTAATGGTTGTGTCCATTTTGTACTTAGGTCACACTTTTGAAATCAAAGTTATGGCCATTTCAATTACCAGTGCCAGTATAATATACCGTCACAGAAAACAGAAGCGGCAGGTAACTCTACGTGTGCTAGTGGTACCATGTAACCCAGGATCACCTGTCGTGTTGTTGGATCATTAGTGACTAAAACGGTTTCCCCACCAGGCTTCTCTTGTGAGGATGGTGACTAGAAGCACAGCAAGATAAAATATCAAAGGGCGAAGGAAGCTTCTTGTAGGGGGTCAACAACATCTACCAAAATGGGGTAAACTGGGCTCCATCATTTTGTAAGCAGCTAGTACGCCGATGATACGGCATCTATGGGTGGAGAGCTTTATAAACTGAAGTTAAGAGACAGGGCGATGAGTTTTTAAGGCCTCAAGTAATGACATCGGCAGTGGTTTGACCTAGAGAAGGGTGGTTTCCGCTAGGTCTACTTACCCAAGACACGCTACGCTTGAATGAATGAATAAGTCACTGGCTTTCAACAGAGATAAGTGGAGGGAAGTAGTTAGGTCCACAGCTCCGTGGAGATCCTGCGACCACATCCAGTCATGTGACTGAGGATAAAATTTGTATGCAACCTCGTGCATTCTAGAGTACTAGTTAAGCAATTAGAGCAATTCTGTGATTGTGTATACTATCAGAAAATTAAAGTTTTGGTTTAATATCGCAACTGCCGAATTTCTTCTCGTTACCCTATTTGGTTAAGAATTATTTATTTTTCGGAAAGGGAAACTACCTTTGTTCTTTCAAATATTCATTCCATCTAATATTTATAAATTGATCAAGTGATTATGACAGTGTTGAAAGCGTGGTCGCAGACAGATCAGCTTGCACAATGTCAAGATCAAAGATCAAAATATGATCCTATTCTTATATGCGTACGATTAGCATACAGGTTAAAGTATCCCTACCTATTCGAACATCGAAAGTTACTATATTTTTTTTATAATTCCGTATTTTGCCATAGAATTATCTTAGCCGAAAGGGAAGACACAGCTGGATAAGTTAAAAACTTACATATGCACATTTTGTGAAGTAGAAAGTGCCGAACTAACAAAACCCATGGAAACAGACTAGTTCATGTCACTATACAACCGGAATAGAAAAGTTCGTTTCGTTACACAGCATTCATATTTAATGAAGCATAGTTTGAAATAATTGTAGCAAAATATCAACTTCAGTTGAGAGAACAATGACGGAAATTAACTCTATTTTAGATTATAATTATTTAGTGAAGTAAACTACAGAACAGAGATCTACTAATTGAGCAGTCAGTATGATCACAAGAATAAATTCTGGGTTTTTGGTTTAAAAATCTTGTAACAAAATGGTGGACGTCTTTTCGTGAATTACGAGTTAGCAATCTCGTCTTATAGACAATTATTGTTGGACGGAGTTCATTCGGTTTCCCGCTTTTTGGGCTTAGTACTATACTAGGTTTAGTTTACTAAATATCAACAATCTTGTGATCAAAAAGGGACAGAGCTACAAAAAACATATGGACAGAGCAAATAGGGTTAATAGATACGAAATAAAAAATGATTAATGACTAGGCCTTGTCTTACTTGCATACTAAATAAAAAAATAAGCAAAATCAGTCTTTCGATCGGCGAGTTTGTATCGGATCAAATTTCATTATGCCTCGTTGCTTGCTCTTGGAAACAGAAAGTCTGTTTTTTTTTATATTTTTCTCAAGCCAGAAATGTTAGTTTTTGATCATAAAAATCCTTCAGGATTTTCTTTAATATGTCAGGATAATCTCTCAGTCTGAGAGATCATTAAATATTTGTTAGAACTTATGTTTTCTATCTATAAATTGTAGACACAAAGATGAAAAATGCGACATAAAAATCCATACACGCAATGGACTAGCGAAAGGGTCATTCCACAATCTAAGCAACATGCTTAAAAATTCGTTAGAAACAAAGAAAAGCGTGCTGATTGGCCATGTGATATTCACACTCTTATAAGACAGCGAATACTGGACACACTGCCCACGGTGATGAGAAATCTATGGCAACAGAAATATAGTTCTAGAGAATTTCATGGACTAAGCGAGTAAGCAAGGATGAACATGGCAACAAAAAACAACACTTTCGCTCAAAATCAGGAAGAGACAGTTGACATTCCTTGAACCCAAAATGAAGAAAGAGGGCTTGGAAAAATTAACCAGCATATTAAGGGCATGAGAGATAGGGGAAGATAGCGAGGGCGGAACGGGAGGCAGGAGTTTTAGCAAAAGGAGAAAAACTGCTAAACGCCACAAGCGATAGGAAGTTTTGGACAACCATAATCTCTCATGTCCTGGACATTGGAGATCATGGCTGTATAAGGTTGTCCACTAAGAAGACGCACAGATACATGGTGATTTAGTTCTGACCATTGTCATGTTACAAGAGCAACTGCGTTGAATTACCACTGATGCGGGTAACGCATTTACGAATATAAGTGCAGTTTTCAGATACCAATAGTTATTAACTTTAATAACTCCGAAACGCTATAATCTATAAAAATAGAGTGCATGATTTCATATTCTATCTTCAGGTTGCTTTGTTGAAAAGAAAGGGCATTTTCATTCAGAAAAATTAACAATTAATAGTAAATCGTAATAACAAACATTTTACATCATAATATCTTCTGTGAATTTCAGATTAGTCATTAGTGTTAGAAATGTTTCTCTGACTACTGATCACATCTTTTATTGCGGCAACTCTTGGATAGACCAAGATGTTAACTTTTCTGGGAGTTACAACCGGCATAAAATGGAGTACTAATATTTACCAATCTTTGATTGTTTTAATGAGCAAAACGGTTTGATAAAAACAAAAATAATGAGGTTGATAATTAAATAGCTTTATGTAATGATAATAATAATAATAATATGTAAATCTGCCTGTAATTAATTTTTCAACTTTTTTTATCTTTCTTTAAGCTGTATTGTATTTTTATAATTTTTACGGTTTCTTTATATTTGCTACCATTTGTATAATCTCTCTATACATTGTTTGCATCTTATTTTTACGTTTGTCAGGTTTAAGTCAAACACTGCATACTAGAATACCGTTGTTTTAATATTTGTTAAACATAAAAAAAAAACAAATATAGTTGAAAAATCGGAAAACATTTGCAAAACATACCAAAACACAGCTTGAGGCGGGGAGGGAATGGGGTTTAAAAGAAGAGGAAGGTGGTGGAGATGAAAGAAAGAGAAGAGGAAGGTAGTGGCGATGAAAGAGAAAGAAGAGGAAGATGGGGGTGTTGAAAGAGAAAGAAGAGGAAAGTAGTGGTGGTGAAAGAGAAAGAGGAAGGAGTCGGTGGTTAAACAGAGAGAAGAGTAAGGCGAAGAAGCTGGCGAAGGAGAAGACGGAAAAAAGCAAAAAATTGTTTGGCAGACATTCTTAAGAAAAATCAAAACTAAAAGTTAGATTGCATGTGTTTAACTCCCTTCCCATTCGATCGGAATATGGTACAGTTTGAATGTGTGTCTCATGTGTACACGGGATTAAATTCTGCATATTCGTAAATATATGCAAATCTCCTTGACCGACACACGCACACAGATAGTGACGTTTAGTCGACGTATTCTACTTAGTACATCTATACACCAGAATGAAATCGTTGATTAAAAGCACCTAAACAGTTTGGTATTTTAAAAATACCAAACAGAATACTGAGAGTGCATATGTATTAATATCACAAGTTAGTATTATAGTCAGTACTTTTTTCTTTTTACGTGGCACACCCAGAAAATTCCCTCAAGCAATGTGATATTAATCGCAGATAAAAGGATTTGACTTATCTCCTATTTTAACCGCAAATCCACAGCGCCCAATTAAATTACTCTCTGATTAAAAGAAAAAAATGTGAAGATTTCTAATGAAATTAACTACGATTTAATCGGCAAGAGTCAACGTGCTTAGTCCTGGTCTAATACTGGCTTATTTCCTTTTCTCTGGATCAGTTTACTGTAATGATTCTCGCCAGAAGGAAAAAAATATTCTCAATATAGACTCAGCTCTCTTTCCTATCAGTTCTTTGCTTCAACAAAAAATTACTTCTGTAAAGTACAGTTTTATACCTGATGAGACTTTCGTCCATGCGAAAATGCGTTAAATGGACAGCAGGAGAACACAAAAAGCTGGTAATTAAAGTAGATTATCTGTAAACATATAATTTTGCCTTCGTGATCAGTGATTAGTCACGAACATCACTAACCTTGTTCTGTGCATTGATTTCGTGGGTAAACATTACACAAAAGTCAATGCTGATTACTATCACCGATAATCTTGTCGCAGTCCTTGATGGAATTTGTAAACATTGCAATACGAACGAAAATTCCCGTTGGCAGTTGTTCGACATCTAGTACTTGGCTGAGCTGAAATTATTTTGACATTTTTTTTTAATAGGGAAATCTGCGGTATTTATTTAATACGTCTAAATCAAATGTAATTCCTGTCAAGATTTAGTTACGGATTAGATTTTAAAATACTATTTCCCGTTTTACACAATTCAGAAAAAAATGACTTTTCCGTTTCTGCATTTTGATAAATATATTTGTCATTTAAATGTTTTTGGAGCCAATGGTAAATCTACAATTAAGCAAGAAAAAAGGCTTATATTCTAAAATAAAACCTAAAAAACAAACAATATTACAATAAGAAGGCTCGACATTGTGGTTCTCATCACCTTACAGGTAGTGTTGCCTGAACTTGTTTCTTGTCTCAGTAAAATTCATCAACGTTATTTATTCGTAGTTATCATGCTGAATGGAATGGTATCGCAGGGTTTCATCGCAATTCTTTTAAAGGATGATTTCGGTTACCTACACTGAATCTGCAGTTATTGTTATAACAGAAAAAATGAAGAGAATATTAAGTTTAATTCTTTGAATTTTCTTACCTTTTTTTAGATAACTTTTTTCCAGGGGCAAGAGCAAAAATAATGAGAAACTCTTTGGAGATAACAGTATCAATTACTTATATTGCTTCGATTTGAATTTATTTTGAAGAGTCAATATATTCAGCCATTTAACAATAATGTTTACTGACTTTTCTGATTAAATCATCTGGTTTGCTTATCGTAGAAGGCACTTTATTACACATCTTGTAAGAAAAAAGAAATAATGCCGAAAGTTTCAATTTCATCGCCTTTGAATAAATACTCATAATACTAAGAAAGAAAAATTCGCAAATATTTAGTGTGAAGAATGTATAAACTTGATTTTATGTCTAAGTAAAGTCTTCACCAGGATATGTAATGCTAAAATAGTACAATGCCCGTTTGATATTGGACAACGAAAAATTAGGGCAAATTGTGAACGCTTTTGAATTGGAAATGCGTTGTCACTAAACCAGATAGAGAATCCTAAATCTATAAAAAAAAAAAATGGAGGACAGAATTCTATGAGTTTCGAAAATCGTGTCGTAGTTTGAAAATCTCATAAATGAAACTTAGTTAATAAAATAAACACTGAATTTCATGATCAAAATTTCGATTCGATGAATTGTTCAATATTATGTTCTTGGATCTTCTGATTAGACAGTGTGTTTTATATAATGTGAAAGAATAGGTTGAAGAGGATCTGGAGAAAATTCTGCAAATGGAAGAACTTTCCCTTCTAGCTCCACGATTGTTTTGCGACGATTGCGTTTCTATATGAGAGCGGGCGCTATAATGCTGTAAAATTGCTCTGTCGTTGAACAGATAGAGTTATTTTTGAATATCACCAGATGGAGAATAACATTTTATGCATAACATTCCGTTTACCTTTTAAATCTTTAAGGTTTCCCTAGGCCTAGACTTTCTTTGTTGACTGTGGTAATAACTGTTTTTAGATGGCCAGTAACAGGTTTGTTTCAGTAAGAAAAAAAAGGTTTCTGTACCCATCAAGAGAAAACTAGTGTTTAACATTGGTTTCTGCAATTTCAGATAGAATCGATTTCTCCAACTGCTGATTTTTCTACTGCTTGTAAATTACGTAACTACGGTTGCACAAGAATTAAAGTGATGAAAAAACAACTTCAGAAACACTTGAGATTATCCCAATATTCACAAAAAATGTTATTGAAACTTTTAAATTAACTTATAATCTAGGCAAGTAAAAATGGCTATTAATTCCGAGGAAATGTGCTGATAACGATTATTGGGGAGTGGGGGGTAAAAGGTAGAATCGATGGGTCGAATTCAGATTTCAGCCTAGTCTTTTGTCCAACTACTCTTAGGAAAATTATGAATCTCGTCTCCAATCAAGATTAATTATGGATTAGTTAGCAGAGCATGCTGGGCTATTTAGTTTTGGATGATAACCAGTCTAGCAGAAGGACAAAACTACACGGAAGGAAACTTCTCCACTATCTTTCTCAGGAAGTCATGGCGATTTCCAAATAGTAAAAGCTCATCCGGAATATGACCATCTTGACTGATAAACGCTAAGACAACAACTTCCCTGATATTACGCTTGTGCGCAAGGGAAACAATGAATGGGTCCTGATAGACGTTGCGGTACCTTGGAATAAGAACGTCGTGAAGGTAGAGTAATCGAAAATACCAAAATCTGACAGGGAAAATCTGAGAAATGTACAAATCAACAGCTCAAGTGTTCTCTCAGCTGCGAGTAGGAGTTGAAATATGACTCATCACCCGGCAGAAACATCGTCGAGGTGAGAGGATACCAAATCAAATAATAGTAACGATAACAAGGAGTATGTGGAGAGCCATAATCTCCTTCGTACTCAAGAACACAGAATATAATAAATAAAAAAAAATCTCCAGGGATATGAAAGTAGTTACGAAAATCGATTTATTTTCACATTGGATATCAATATTTCAGTTTGAAACTGACACGTAATATGTTTCATATAATGTAATACTCTTTCCGGGTCTAATATTTTTTAATGTCTTTTATAATCGGATAAGCACTTTCTCGTTGTTCTCTTACGAGTTTCAATTGTCTCATCCGTGACTCTTGAGCCATTACTTAGTAAACTAATTATACACGAGAATTAATTATAATGTATTCATTTCTATGAAATAATCAGAGAAAGCGATTAAACCAGATGGAAAATAGCTTATTCATCTGTTTACTGTCTTGAAAATTGTTCTATATTCGTATTTATTTAATTGTAGGAAACTTATACTCCGACTCACAAAAACAGCTGAAGGAAGCCTTAGAAAACTTAACTCTCACATGATATAGTGAGAGAAAGAGAGAGGAAGGTAACGAGTCATTTTTTCTGACAAGCTTGTGTAAATGGATGGCGAAACGGGGACGAGAGCGTTAACAACGGGAGAAAAACTGCTAAAGGACACAGGGTATAAGAAGTTTGGGAGAGCTATGATCAATATGTCGATCTCAGTTTTAAAAGACCTGATCAAACTACACGTTTTTATATTAGTCACAAAACAATAAAATGATTTCATACAATTTTAATTACAATCGCCTATGTCCTTAAGCGGGGCTGCAGATAGAAGATAACTGCCTCAATAAATGACAATAGTATTTTTAATGCAAAATCTTTTTGTTATCTTTACTCATACGCTGGGAAAATTATTAATGTCAGAGAATATTTTCTTGCATTTCTCTTCTTTTTGCGACTGTATCATGCAAGACAAACTGAATAATAACGCAATCCATTTAGTTTTTGTAAATGGGTTCGAAACGTTAATTCTCTCAACTTAAAAGTGGGAGATTCGATCATCAGAAATATCTTACAAATGGAAACTTAATGACAAAAAAGACAAAAACATGGATGAAAAGCGAAAAATTATCTTTTCAACGCCGATATTATATACAGTTTAATATTACGCATGTTTTATTTAAATCCGTATATAGATAGATAGATAGATAGATAGATCATTTTAGCAAATACAGGTATATGAATGCCAGTTATTTTAAGTAGCTGAAGCCATGATCTCCGATATACAATGAGCAGGCATAGGCGACGTTAACAGGCATGTGCTTGTAAATACATAGAGATTGACTCATATACACAATTTAAAATGTTAATTTTCTAATTAAGCGTTCTCTAATGGTCCTCAACTGATGTTAATTTCATACTTCCATTCTCATACAAAAGAAACATTTAAATTTACTTAGACGATACACAGAAAGTGATACCATTGTGGGAACAAACAAATGCCTACAAAAATATGAGCTTTTTTAGATTTTTCCCCAAATTTCATCCTCATTTTTCAGGACGTATTTACTGTTTCGAGAATGAAATATAACTTTAGTTCTTGGCGTGTCACTTGAAAATTTGTATAACGAGAAAAGGTGAGCAGGCTTTTAGCATATGAAAAAAATCGATGATCAGCTAGCAATTAAAACAGCTTTGGAAGGCATTGATCTTCACCGTCATTATGGCTCTGAGTAAAAACTAATAAAAGTAGGGAATATGTACAACGCACTGAACAGAAAAGGAGATGCATTCTTTTATGCGCAATATCCCTTTAGGACGTTGGTAATCATGGATCTACACAACTTCATAGCTCTAAGTAATACCTGTCTTCTGCCATCCACTTACGCAAACTATTTACTGGATGTCTCTCTCTCTCTCTACCACGCTTGCTTTCAGTATGTTCTGTGGGTGTCAAATTCTCCAAGCCATCATTTCTTATGTATCACAGAAATGTGGCTGTTTTTAAGTACAAGTGCCTTTTTTCTTTTCATATACAATAAAAATTCGTTATTCACATGCTCAGTACATGGAATTCCAAGCATTTTTCTGTAGAAGATCTAGTGTCTCTATTTTCCTCTTCAGTTGTTAAAAAATTGTTAAGCATGCATTGCAGTATTTGAGGATTGTTATCATATGGTAAGTCCCTTCTTTATAATGAAGTTTTCCTGTTTCTTCATACTTTGTTTAGCTTTTGAGATTCATCCAAAAAAAAAAAAAAAAAAAAAAAAAAAAGACCCCCTCCTCCCCAAAAAACCGGCCGATATGCCCGGTCAAGATCCTAAGATTAAATGCACCGCATTTGACAGCATAAAAGACATATAGATATATTAGAGGCACCTCCCCATTTCATCAAAGCATATTCATGAAAGTGTATTTTTGTCTACTTAAGCACGTAATTTTTTTCTAGAAAACTGATAGTACATAAAACACTGCAAAATCACTTCAGTAGTATCTGAAAACATGACTGTATATATAAAAAGCAAGCTAGCATTCTAGCTGAACATAAAGCAAAGATCTATATAAACACATATTTCTCTCCAATCTTATTTTCACAGGTTAACGTTTTACTATTACAGGTATTTCCTTTCTTTTGCATCTCTTCTGTACTTTGCTACGATAATTCTTTTTTGTAGTACTGGTAGTGACGGTAGAAGTAGTGATAATGCCGTTTGAATACATATTATGGAGCAGACTTA
Source organism: Acanthosepion esculentum (assembly GCA_964036315.1). NCBI lineage: Eukaryota > Metazoa > Mollusca > Cephalopoda > Sepiida > Sepiidae > Acanthosepion > Acanthosepion esculentum. Next base: position 68,108,973 of record OZ038476.1, read on the forward strand.
GTGATCAACTGGGGTAGTCGTCGTTGAGGGTAGAATTACCCCATGGGAGGGCTCAACCTTGCACATTAAGCAAATAAATTTCTTTAGCCATCTTAAAGATAAACATGTCTTGTACGCCGTCAAATACGGTAAACTGCATGGGAATTCTTAACACAGTGATCTAACATTGACTTGATATAAAGATTACAAGAATGAAGGAATTTAACACAAATGATATTTCTATTTTGTTCTCAGAAACAATGTTGTATCTTAAAGGAATTGATCTTTAATGACAAAAATCTTTCTCGCAGAAATATTGCTAATACAAACAAGTTAGAATGTAAAAACGTTATCTTTAAAATATTATTGGTATTTTAAAAGTAAAATAAAACGAAGCGTCAATCAATATAACTTGGTAAGAGTAATGTTCCTGGGATTATTTGCTTTTTACTCTGTAACAGACAGCAGTCTATTCTGAATAATGTCAATAGAGCGCAATGGCGATAAATAAGATTGATAAAGAACTGGAACAGAATTGCTTCAGTTGATCCCCAATGACCTGACCCAGGAAAATTCCAACGAAAAGCTGACAGTATCAACACCAAACATTAGTTTTTTTTAAAGCTTTTTATTATTACATTTTCTTTAGTTACAGCAGATTCATAGCATAAGCTTGATTTATTTGGGACAGATAGAATAATCCAAAACTGGGAATAAACCGCTTGCATACAGATAAAAAAGGGAATTCAGTAAATACAGAAAAATAGAAAGGTGCTTAAACAAGGAAGTTTCTTCTTATCGTAGTTAGAAACCTTACAATGAGGCGATCCTGGGTGAATTATAAGTGTTGTGGGGCTCTCTCCTTTTACACAAGATAAACTCGTCTAAAGTATACTGACAGAGTTGGAGATACGTCAAGTACGCAGGGTGTTCACAAAGAAATACGTTGAGATAAGGTTGAGATATGTAGAGTCCACAGAGAGAGCGAGAGAGAGCGAGAGAGAGAGAAAAAAAATTACAGCTCCACTTACAGAGACTTGTACATATACTTTCTACTAACCCGTATTTCTGGACTACTAATCTCATTTCAAGTTTGTATTCTTACGTTCAATACACTTATTTATTTATTTATTTGTGCAGTATTCCATCCCGGAATCCACAACAATAAGTACTACCAAGATTAATTATTGGCGGCCTCGATGCCAGTGTTGATAGCAGATATAGAAATTAAACTAGAGGAATGCGAAAGCGAGATGAAAGGACTAAACATTTGTTATGGGTCCTTACCTATAACTACAGAATGAACTCTTCCTAACACTATGTATACTACGCCTCTCAAGAGAGAGGGACGAATCGAGTCGAGCCGATAGTAGTTCACTCCAAACCAGATTGACAGTGATACTAACACCTTCCACATCTTGTATTATTATTCCGTGTAATATATCTTTGTTATTTCTACTCTTGTGTTCGTGTTGTTCTTCCTTGGTCCTAACCTGGACCATATCAACATTAATTGCAAGAAAATAGAATGTATCGTTGTCAGCAAAATAAATAAATAAATAAAACTGCACAAGATGCGAACTACAAATTGGAGACACTAAAATCAAGCAAATATAAAAATCTGAATATCTATGAATTGTTATAACAGAAGAGAGAACATGCGACACCGGAATCCGAAGTTGCACTGGAATAGCAAAAGATATCTTCCAAAATATAAACAAAGTATTAAGAAATAGGAAAATCTTATTAGAAACAAAGAAAAGAATACCGAACCGTTATATAATATCGATTTTTCGAAATGATAGTGAATGCTGGATGACAATCTCTTTACAGACGAAGAGACGAGGCAAGAGAAATGTGGTTCTACAGAAGGATGCTGAGAACATTATGGACAGAACATATAACGACGTAGGGAAACTAAGAAGACAACGGCGATTATATATTATGCACCTAATATTGTTTTTATAAATAAATGAAAAATGTTTATTTACAATATCAGTGATTCCACATGAACGAAGTTTATATTTTTGTACTTTGTTTTTATTGACTATCCATTTGTTAGTAATCTTAATTATAATAATTTGTTAGTAATCTTAATTATAAGCCAGTAATTAATTGGAGTAGGATGTTTTAATTTTAATCTGCATTTATACTTTAATGGATGTCGCCTTATGAGGTGGCATACAATAGGTTATCCAGTTTTATTTACCAGAGAACATGCGTTTCCTCTTTTTGAAGTCAAGTATGTACACACAAGCTCACATATACAAATACATGAGATTTAGTTTTATTAAAAATCATATATGAGGTGTTACCCAAAAGTTGGGAGAATTTGAACAGCTGGTGAAAAACGAATGTAGTACGGACTTTTGTCATTATCTTTTGTGAGCAACAGTATTTTGTGAGCTCCAATTTAAACAACACGCGTAAGAAGCTACTTTGGAGATGTAGATATTACTATTTTTGTTCATATAAAGCAATATAGGAAACTATATATGAATGCAAACTCATGTATATCTCGCATATGAACGCACACTCATGTATATCTGGTGGTCATAATTTCTTTTCCCGCATTTATCTGTGTGTCTTTCTTTTCTATTTGGCAGGTTGCCATCATCTGATTCCTCAAAAACCAGATGTAATCGTCTTACGAACTGACGATGTCATTTTCTATTTTATTTCCTTTGACTGCGAAAAGCCAGCCAACATTTTCTGAGATTACTGCAGACTCTGTTGGCATCTAAGATAGCCAATTTAAGTTAAGTTTATCCAAGTCGTTTGACTTTGCCATAGTTATTTCGATCTCAACTAATAATTAATACTGGAATATTCCTTCTTCATTATTTCATTCTATTAATGTAATTACGCACCTGCATTTCACGACTCCGATAAACAAGTACTGATTAGCGGTGGAATCACCTTACAAGAACCCAGGTTAAAGGTTATAATAAATATTCATTGTTGTTTCAATGAAGACTTGTCAGTGATATCATAAAGACCTGTCGATTAACTCGTATGGAAATATGAATTGACGCACTTCTAATCACGTATGAAACTGTCAATCAATAAGTTGCAGCCGGTACACCTTAAGCAGAAGGATCAGACACTAAATAAAACTAACATGACAAATGGAAGTCCTTCACTCGCAGTTCCAGAATAAGGATTGGATTAAATTCTAACTAACTACGAATAGCTACATTTATGGAAATTTAACACTGAACTAAGAAGCCAGGTATTCCATTTAGATAAAGTTTTTCTTGAGTATCGTTCAACTAGAAGAATACTTCCATTTCAAACCAAAGCAAGTGAAAACTTGAAATCAACAAAAATAAGTCACCTGTTCAAATTATACAAACAGTCCAGTGTGTGCTAATGGGTTTCATCAATATTTTACATTATATAGAAATATATTCCGACTTGTTGTTGGTTCTAAGCTTTAATACTGGTGCTTGAAATGTAAGAAAACTACGTGTATCCATCTCTAATTTTTGTGAATATCAAAATAATTAAGCTTAATTTTTTTTTTAGTAAAGAACCAAGAATTTTAATCATTATCCAAAAACAAAATTTAGGATTTTTTGAAATCTAAGAACGACATCCACGCACACAAGTATTTAGATATAGACATATATGCCTCATTATTATATTTTAGAAAAGAAATATAAATCAATCAAATACAAGGGAAATTAAATAAATTTGGTTAGTATTCAATGATGGACAGTGATATTTGAAAAAAAAATATAAATAAAAAACGTTCATGTACAAAGTTACGTGGTGTGATCGTATATGTGAATGGTGGAGATAAGATTTTAAAAAAGAAGAAGAAAGTATTGTGCTGCAAACTCAGTACAAATAGTGAATTTTGTATGTGTAGGACGGAAGAGAAAAAATGAAATTCACGCATTAAATTATATAATAATAAATATACATATTAACCCTCACCGATAGCACGACTCAATCTTCATCGTGCTTAATATATACTGACCGTTACGTATTTTAAATTTTAATAAAAATATCTGGCTATTGCAATATTGGAGCAGTTATATATTATACTGAGATTACAGATCTTTTAACTTAAAAAATACATTTGGAGTTTATAATAAACGGGATTTATATATATATATAAAACCTACCGTGGTCGGTTTGTCTAGCTCTCTCGGTCTAACTAGGTCTGCTCTACTCATTGTATTGAGCACTTTTAGTTTTATTGCGTACTCGTATGGGTTTTTTTTTCTTTGGGCCGTGGACTTGCATACTGGACGATTATTTTCGGCTAACGTACATGTTCTTGGTTCTTTCTTTTTTATACCGTTTTTTTCCCTTTGGTGTTGGTTTGATTATTTCCAAATCAAGACACCGAAGATTTTCCGATCGAGTATTTCGTCTTATACTTATAAGACTTCTACTAATATATATATATATATATATATATATATATATATATATATATATATATATAATAAATGTGTGTGTGGAAAAATTATTATACAGTTGCGAATATTAATTTTTTATATTAAGCATAAAGGGAAATTACTTGTTCTTTTTCAAAAAGAAAACCTATAATTTTCATTAAAAATTAATCTGGATCAACGTATTTAAGATTTTTTATTTTTATGTCTACTTATAACCACCTATTCATTTCTCTTGTTTAATAAACTAGGGTTATTTAAATGTTTTAAGATAACTAATTTTTCATCAAGACATAAATTACATTTATTTCCTTTCCCATTGTAAGATTTGGCTCTTGCTACAATATCCCAGCTGATAATAGGTGTATTAGTATCATTCTTTGCCAGAAGTATTTAGAGAGAGCATTGCTGTTTTTGTATTTTATATTGCCTAAAGTCATTCGATGATGGTAGAACTGAAATTTCCAAGGGTTTTCAGTGGGACCAAAATAAAATTTGACATCGTTACCTGAATGTATTCTAGCTCAATATACAATATTACCAGTCATGCATTGACAGTTTAAGGGACAGATCATATTTTTCGGCAGTTGCATTTATTTTTTTTCATTAACGTTGTCATTGTTGGAAATATATTTATCTAATATAATGTTGTTATGTTGGTATATACATTTATGGATGTTATTAACGTAGTTAAAGCTGATCTTAACATTATTTTTTCTTAAAAATCTGTTTTAGCGTTGGCGAATGGAAATATGATCTGTCACTTAAACGGTCAATGTATGACTGAACTATACTATATATACATATAATGTATCCGAGCTAACATATACCAGCCTATACTCAGCACCTGAAGATTGCGTTGTGCATGCAGCTCCGAGTTGTTCTATCGGTAAGGGATAATATGTATATTTATAAATATATACTTAATAGATTTGTTGTATTATATCGAGGACTGTTTTATTAACACCATCACTATATATATATATAGATATATATACAAAGCAGTATAGTCGCACAGGGCTAAACGGTCGCTCTTCTACCCTGATGGATGCAGGCTCGATACCTGCTGAGAGTACAATTTTTCATTTATAAGTTTTGACGACAAAAAAAAAAATTTAATAAGCTTTTCTCTAAATTCAGGCCGGTAGGTGAAAATAAATAAACTTTAATATATATATAGCGCCTACTCAAATACGAATATCCACTAATAATAACGTTTAAAATTTATATATATATATATATATATATATATATATATATATATATATAAAGAGAGAGAGGGGGGGATTGAATGTGTGTGTGTGTGCAAAGCTGCTGATATGTTCTTGTCCAAGACTAATTTCAAAAAGCTAACAAAATTTGCAATTATCAATATATTTTGTAAACCCATATTCAGCAGATAACGTTTCAGTTTCTTTCTTCACACACACACACACACACACACACAACGTTGAAACACCGTTTCGAGTACGATAACCAAAGTTAAGGAACATCGAGCCTGGTGACTTCTTGGGAATATCAAGTGCTGTAAGCTTGTATATGCTGGCGGTGTAATAGATAATTGGAATTGTTAATCGGAAAGCAGAGTTCTAATTCCTGTTGGGTTCGTTATATGCACTTACACTTAAATACATTTGAGAAAATGTATGAACCCACATCTTGTCCCCAAATATGGATTAAATAGTAAGACTTGTATCACTAAACAAAAAATCTTACAATCTAAATTATTTTTTGGCTTTAAATAACCTGTATATATATATATATATATATATATATATATATATATATATATATGTGTGTGTGTGTGTGTGTGTGTACTATGTCTATATATGTACACACAGGTATTAAAGTATGATTTGTGTTGTTTTACATAAAGTGTTTAAAACTTAATTTAGTAATCAATAATAAAAACTGTATTTAATCAACTATTGTATATAAAAATAAGGTTGTTTATGATTTCACTTGCTCAATTGGTGATTGTATCTAAATATGAAAATACAATCTCTTATCCAATATATACTATTAATCCTTTCTCGTAGAGTTGTCATATGTCTAATCGAAGCTCAATACTGCAATATATAATACAGAAGCACAAAAAATACAATAAGCTAAATCACTGTTGAGTATACGATAATACTAAAGCAAATTTTAAAATATCACAAATTTTAAAGGCCAATGGTATTATGTTAAAAATAAAATTATTGGCAATTTAGGAACACGTAATCTAAAATTTATTTAAACTCCCAGAATCCATGTAATGCCATATTCACGTGGCATCACAAACATTTACATTCAGAAATAACAATACGTTCGACTGTCATCAAATACCTAACTTGTATGCAAAGTGAGGTCCAAATCATAAGATTATAAGAAAATGAACTTTAATCTTTGACAATGCCGAAGTTTAATTAAAAACGGCAGACAGAGTACTGCGGTTAAGTTATTTTATTTAATATTTCTTGTGTTCTTATAATCGTTTTCTTTCCTGGACACAAATTATGTAGAAATTGTCCGAATGTTCTGTATGTGCAAGCCCGTTCGGCCATACTTTCAGCCATCATCAAGAACGAATTTATTTTTTTACTTTTAACTGAATGTATGGATTTTTTATGTATATATCTAGAGTTATAGGAGTGTTTTATTTTCGAAACACAGTCATCATATTATGGCTGTGATCATAGTTGATGACAATGTGCTGACCATTTTTTGAAAAAACATTCCAATACATTATATATATATATATATATATATATATATATACAGAAATATAGTCTTAAAGTGTGCTATATTTATGGGGTAAAGTGCTCAATATCAGAGATAGAGCGTGTGTAAATATAAAAGTGGACATGGAAGTCAGCACTTAGAGGCGACAGTCTGTTTCATGCTAGTGCAATCGTCAGGCGACTAGTGCTGTTATTTTTCTCGGCTGTTTATATAAGGGTCAGTGGTGCATTATGGGTAGTATATTTTGGCGGTTACTTTTACCGGAAGTCGCTTATTTGTTTATTTATTTATGTCAAATTATTTTGCTTGTTTTTTTGTTTGTTTTTTTATTTTTATTTTTTATCTTATATATTTATTTATTTATTTGAGATCACGACAGCATGGAGTCTGGGTTGGTTGTTGGGATCAAATAAAAGATTTTATCAGATCATGAATATTGTTTTCCGGACAATATAATGAAATCACAGAAAGCGAATATACAATAAAATTATTCAGACATCACTCGAAATCTGAAGAAGTAAGACATTAATCTCCGGGCAGTATTAATAACTGAAGCACTGGAGACTACCTCAAAACTGAAGTTCTTGGGTCATCGAGAGTATTGAAGACCAATATAAGTTTGAAAAATTTTCTGTCGCTCGATCTCCAATAACTTCCAGAGAAATTTAGAGTGTAAATCGCCGTAACAGGGAGCGAATTATCATTTATTAGAAATGTTTCAAATTACTAAGATTAGAACACAGAAAACAGAATAAACAAAAAAATTCTATGACACTTTGAAATTCAAGTGGATTCACAATTCCAGTAAGAAAACCAGATATAGACATCACAAAACAGTTTATCAAAGATTGGATGCCCCTGATCAAGCAGACCAAAAAAAAGTAAAATTGAAAAAAAAATGAAAAGTTGGTAAAAAGTTATGCATCTTTTCAAACAACTGACAAAATGCATCCATCATTACTGTCGCGCCTGGAACTATCTCGAAGAGCCTTTCAAAAATATTGAAGGAATTAGAAATTATTCAGACAGCAGCATTTCTTGAAGCAAGTATGTTGAATATATCATCATATTGTCTTCAGATCATCTCCAATAAATGCTACCAAGTGTGAAAATTTCAAGAATTTTTGTTGTTCCGATCTGAAAATGACGATAATTAGAAGGTTAGAATAGAAATATCAATTCGATAAAGGATTCTGTCAAAGGCTCCTTTAAAATGAGGTTCAAGATAGAGTTGATGACTGACAGATTACATAATTGCCAATGACTAGCGATCGGAACAACAAAAATGAAGATACTAGGTCGAGTAAGAAAACAATTAGGAGCTAAGGAGTAGTTAATAACAACCAAAATCGGTATATACAGGGTGACCCCAAAAACCGGGAACTTTTTAACAATCCAATAAAGAGTGATGGAAGAAAACTATTTAATTCACAGTAATTGAAACCTTAAAACATGCCATTTAAGAAACAATGATGGAATTTTCATTTTTTTTAAATTACGTCTTGTAGATGGCGTCCTCCTGTACGAATGCATTCTTGAAATCTGCTGTTGAGATTCCTCATTGAGTGCTGTAACATCTCAGCTGTGATACTGTGAATTTCATTCTCGTTACTAAAATGGAGAAATGATCACTGTCTCTCAGTGTTACCACTTGCTCATGTCTGACAATACGCACTTCAAAAATTCCCGCTTTTTGAGGTCACCCTGTATTTTTGTGATTCGTTAAACGATCGAGTTTAACATTTTGCTAACAGCACAAGGAAATTCTTTTTTTATTATTATTAATCTTGCTCTCAGTTCAATTCAAAATCGTCTCATCTGCAATATGATCACTTTAAGCCAATTTGGCCTGAAGTATCGGATTCCTCTGTGGTATCAGTTGAACTGTCCTTCAAGAATCAACAATTTTGTGTGCGCACGCGCACAAGAATCTGAGTTTTGATGTTCCGACATTTGAATTGCGCATCGCCAATTCACTCGTGAGATATCCTGCTTCACTTCCAATTTATGGCAGGCCTTCGCCAAATACAAGAGATGCATTCTTGACGTGTCAGCAGAACTCCCTAAAGAGCAAAACCAGTGCCAAAAATGTGTAGTATTCTGTTTTCAGAAAGCATTACTTGGAATGTTTACAAGAATTTATGTGTGTGTTAAAGTGAAAAAAATAAAGAAATGCAATAGTTTTTAAGTTATTAGATTATAAACGGAAAAAGCCGAGGAGGAAATATTGTTAAAGAGAATGACGGAATAAAGGATTAGAGAAAGAGAGAGAAAGAGAGAGAGGGGGGGTGAAATCGAGCAGGATGATAAATGGATAAATATACAAAAGAATGTACAAAGGAGAAATAGAAATCAAACATAAGAGATATAAGAGAATAAAACAAACAGCTAAAACAAGATACATGTAGAAAGAGCATTAGCAATATGAGAGAAATAGAGTATAAATAGAGAGATATATTGAAAGAACCGTATAGAGTTTTGGGAAAGAGAGAAAACAAGAGTGTGCGCGCGTGTGTGTGTGAAGAAATAATACAGAAAACAAAACTGAAGAGTGGATATCATAGGAATAGAAGAAAAAGAAAAGAGAACAAGAAATGATTGTGTTTACAGTTGAGACAGAACAGGAATAAAAACAATATATTAAACTATAAATATGTAAACTTGAAGAAACAATGATATACAGAGTTCTAAAAAGAACTAAGCGCTAAGCAAAAATGCTTATTTATTAAGCTTGTGGCTTGACACAAGGTTATAGTGGTGGGAGATGCGGTAAGAATCAACCTTGCTATACTTGCTGCTTAGTCTGAAAGACAAAGTTGCTTGTCATAATTTTATAGTAGGCGCATTAAAGTTGTTAGTGAATGCCGGACAATCCCCTCACAGATGAAGAAGAGGAGACTTGAAGCAATGTGATACTACAGAAAAATGCTAAAAATGGTATAAATAGATCACGTAGCAATTAGGACATTTTAAGGAAAATAAAAACTACGGTGACACTGATACTTCTGATCATAAATTTGAAATTTCCTGGATATTATGAGGGAAATTGAATTGAACACTCGCAGGGCATACTGATAGTAAGACGAGCAGAGGGGAATGAGTGAGTGAATGGATGGTAGAACAAGGACACAGAGAAATGATAAAAGGTCAAACGTTACTTAGAACAACAAAAGAAAGGAGCTTGTAGAGAGCCATAAACAATTCTATTCTAATGTGCATAGCACAAAAGACAATGACGAGAAAATTTTGCTAAGTTTTATAGAAAGGCAAATTAGTGCTGAACATCTCGTTTCGCTAACAGCAAACAGAACAGAAAATACTTTTCATAAAGAAAAAGTGGGTAATTAGAAAAAGAATAATAACCCATGACAATCGAGAAAAAGACGTGAAATAGAAAAAAAAGAGAGGAACGAAGAATAAATGTTTATAAAGAGATCAAGATTATAGTATCCAGTGCATTTGGGGAATAAGCATTACATTATTACAGAAATTAACTACATTTTAGTGTTTATTAATCAAATGCCCGTTGTCTACATGTAGGCTAGAAGTGCACGGAAAAAAACCCTTTCGCGAATACTTGTCATAATTACATGCATTCCAAGTTCACTTCAGCATCTGGCGATGTGTATTTAGTCATGACATTTTGTAACTTGTCGTTTGGAAATAGTCATGGTATTGAATACATGTGACGTGTGTGCCTCCTGATCACGCCAACCATGACTGTCTCTACTCAAGCCGCATTGCTAGATATATTATAAAATTAGAGATACAAGAAAAGGAAGAGAAAAATTAAAAAACTGAATTAAAAAGACAGCGTTATGAAAGATGGAGAATGTAAATGCGTTAAGTTTTAAGAGATAATTAAGAGAAAAGAATTAAATACTTGCAATCAAGTAAAATAGAGAGACAAAAAACGAGTAAAAAGTTTCATGAAGTAGAGTAATCTCTAGAATATACGTTGTCAGGTCAACATATGGTAGCTTGACTGGCATTCCCTACGGCTTTCTGCTTTTATAGCCATATCCCATTTTCATACAATACTACACCACCCTGATCCGAAATGGCATTATGACCTTCGTTGATCTTTGACTTCTAATTATTCTTGGGAATCTAAATTGTCTTTCTTGGTGTGTATTTTGGCTTCTTCTTATAGGGGACCTACGCCTGGGTTCATTTTCCTCTTCCGACTCCTCGTCAGATTTCTGGTCATTATCATCCATAGATTGTTTAGTTTCACCACTGGATTCATTAGTCCACTCCTCCCCTTCATTTTCTTCACTTTGAGATTCTTCATTTTCCTCTTCCAACTCCTCGTCAGATTTCTGGTCATTATCATCCATAGATTGTTTAGTTTCACCACTGGATTCATTAGTCCACTCCTCCCCTTCATTTTCTTTACTTTGAAATTCTTTGTCCATTTCTATATTCTCGGGTTCCATTCTACTTCTGAATTGATCTGCATAAGACAGTCCATTTTTCGTTAGTACTGTTGTGTTCTTCCTGTACTACAAAATTCGCCTTGTCTGGATTAGATTCATTATTTTTTCTATACCACACACTTTCACTTCTTGGATATGACATCGTTATGGGAGATTCAATCTGTCTACCCATTAATGCGGAGGGGTTTTATGAAACTGTCCTATAGCTTAACAGTAATCTTCGTAAGTAACTCTCTATATTATCATTAGATGAGGAAAATGCTTTTAGTTCTATTTTCAGAGTCTGTACCATTCTTTCTGCGATTGTGTTTTAGCCAGGAGCACAAACTTTCATCGCAAAATTCTGTCGCGTTATCTGAGACCAAAGTTTTAGGCACCCCATTCCTCGAAAAATATTGTTCGTAACATTTGTTTTACAGTGGTGGCTTTTCTGTTAGCAGCCATAATTACTTCGGACCATCCTGAAAATGAGTCCACTAAAATTAAAAATAGCCCCATGCCTTTAATATCGGCATGATCCGTGTGTACCCGAGCCCATGGTTCTTTTTTTTTAGGCCACGAATGAACTTTGTTTTGCCGAATTTTTTTTATTTCAGCACATTTTGGGTATCTTTTATATACCTTTCAGTACTTCTTTTTTCAAGTTTGTGGGGGTATTATAATATTTCTATTACATATTATCCCTTTTCCTACAGTTAACTTATACATTGATTCTTTTTAGGGTCTTTCTGCCATTGAACAACTGCTCTATGTTTCTTTTTATTCTTTCTGAAATTCTATTAAACACTGAATCATCTATGGTTACTATTTCTGGGACGATTTAGAAGTAACATCTCCGTTTCCACCTAGTGCAGTATTTTATCTTCTGAATTTTCAGACGTTTCTAATTTTTACTGTCGAAATTTAATCTAGATAGCGCATCCACGTATGGAAGTGTTCCCTTTTACGTATATGATGTCGAAATCAAAGACCATGAGTTTTATAACCCATATTAAAATTCTAGAAGTGACTTTTGATAATTCCTTTTGGGGTTAAATATAAACTAGGCACGGTGGAGTAAAGGATAGCGGCTCGGATTGAGGAATCAGAGTCGATTTCTAATTTCAATCGAATCCATTACATTCACTTACGTGCTAATAATCTTGGGAAATGTGTGAATCCTCTTCTCCCGCCAGCTATAGGTAAATAACAGGACAGACCGGGTTCTATAGCTTTGGATGGCAACTGGTTTACCGCAGAAAGAAATGACAACCTACTGAGGGAAAAAATCTGCATTGTCTGTCATGTATCGAAAGATACATGATCGCCTAAGCGTGTATCATGCATGGCACATAACTGCCTGAAAGGTTTGTAATCTGACATTAACAAACATTTTCGTCCTAACAAAAAATTTCGAGCTCTTTCTGTACTCCATACTATTGCTCACACTTCTTTCTCAATATTTGAGTAGTTAACTTCAGCTGACGTTGATCTTTTGCCAGGTACATTATTGGATGATCTTGAGATAAACTTGCGGCTACAGCATGTTCACTTGCAGCTGTAGTCAATGTCCCTTTTTTTTAATCAAAGATTTTTTGAATCAGTTTTCTTATTAGTGTCTTTCTTAAGCTTTCAAAAGCTATATTTTGTTTTTCCATAATTCTAAAAAAAGGTTCTATTAAGTCGCTGTACACATATCTACTTATATTTAGATATTTGCTATAAAAATTGATCAATTCTAAGACGGATTCTATTTTTAATGTAGATAGTTCCGATATTTTATTTATCATTTTATTGTCTAGTAAAATTCCTTTAGATAATTGGCATTCCAAATACGATATTTTGTCTCAATATTTATCACTATTTATCGTCTTACTAGCATTTTTAATTTGTTTAAAAATTGATCATTTTTTGTTTTAATTCCTCCTTACTGTAAGCACCTATACCTATATCGTCTTCATATATGATTATATTTTTTACCTCCTCCGACAGGACTTTTTCACTTGCCTTTTGAAAAATATGGCTTGAAGTCTTAACTCTAAATGGTAGACAAGTCAATCTATGTAAACCTATCGTGATATTAATCGTACTGACCTCTTTACATTTTCTGTCAATTTGTATTTGGTTATATGCCGATTTCAGGTCAATCTTGGCAAAGTATTTAATTTCTGTTAATTCAGGACTTGCCTTTTCTATGTTAATTAAGGGGAATGAATCAGAGCATAACTGATGATTCACACCTATTTTGTAATCCCCGGATATCCTCAAATCACCATTACGCTTTCGTATCGCAACGATTGGTGAAGCCTAACTGCTACCACCTTGGATAACTTTTTCCAATACACTTTGTTCTACCATTTTCCTTAGTTTTGCAACTACCATGTGTAGAATGTGAATAGAATAGGTATTTTTCGAGATTCAAAATAGACCGGGTGATTATTATTTTTTAGACTGATACTCGTTTTATATCCTTTTAATAGTCCTGTGTTGGGTTCTTCTGACTTTATACGGTTTATTAATTTCGTCGTATCCACTTTTAAAATGTCTATTCCCAGGATTCCATGATTTTTTGTGCATTCTACAACAGTGATAGGAATAATTTGAAAACTTTTTTGTCTCGAAAGTTCCTTCAAAGGAGTCGAAAGTTTTAATGACAGATTCAACAAATTGTTTTGAATTAAGATTACTTTTTCTTAATTTGGGTTTACCCATTTTTCCCCAGAAATTCTTTGGAATCAAGGTAACATCGCTCCCTGTGTCATCCTACATGGGAAAAGTTATGCCATTCGATTTTACTGCAGGTGTTCTTATCGTATATACTTTCGTATTATCAGTATGAGGGTTTATATTTTCTACTCTTCCTAATCTCTTTTTGTATCTGCACACAGATTATAAATGTTCTTTTATTTTACAATTTAAACATAATTTTCCTAGGATTGGATATTTGTTTTCTTTTCTTTTATGTTATTTGTCAGAATATTTGCACTTAATTAGGATTCCAGTTGTATTGTATGCTTCCACATTGTTTTTAGAATTATTACATTCATTAATTAATTCTAATTGCTGCAAGAATTCTACACTTGCTTCTAAATTCATATTATTTGCTTGTAGCCGTTCTAAGATCTTATGTTTGTATGCAATGTCATACATGCTTTCAATTACTCTTAGAAAGATCAATTCATCTTCTATAGACATTTCTCTCAAACACAGTTTTTCAAATTCGCAATATCTTGATGTTTCTTTCAGTCTGTGCAAATATTGCATTACGGTTTCATTTGGGTTCTGTCTATTTTCCAGAATTTTTCTCTCTCTGTAATAACCTGCTTGTTTTTGGTCGCATGTTTCTTTTTATAATGGTTGAAATTTCCTCATATGTTAAGCCTTCCAGTATTTTGGGTTACACCATAATGGATATATTTTTTATGGCTTCACATCCTGTCGGAAACAAAAATAAATCAATAATTTCATTCTCCTCTCTGCTGGCTTTCTTGCCTTTCAGTTTATTTACCCTAGCATCTAATCCGAGTTCCTACGTGCTCCGGTTCATCCAACGCGGTTAGGTATCCTACCGACGACGCCATATTCTTATGAAACAGAGTAATCTCTGAAATAGATGCTGTCAGGTCAACATCTGGTAGCTCGACTGGCATTCGCTGTGGCGTTCTGCGTTTATAGCAGTATCTCATTTACATAAAATACTACAAAAAGAATAAAAGTAAACGAAAATTCAAGAGAACGGACACGAGGATGAAATAAAAATAAATAAATAAAAATTCAAATCTAAGGGAAAGAGAACCGAAAAACGTAAAAGCCGTCTGTGGAAAACGATGAAATAAAATGAATGGAGGCGGAAACATCAAAGACAAAACAGCAAAAAGAAAAAGGAGATAAATATAAAAAGGAAAAAAGAAAATCATTGGTTTCATTGACCACGGTCTGATAAACAAATATTCCAGTTTGCATCGTACAATATATGAGCCATAGAATGTACGTTTGTTTTTGCTAATTGAGCAATTATTTTAGATTTTTATCATAACAAAATCCAAGGCATCACGTCAACTACAACAAACTCCAGGACGTCTAAATATACTAACAGCTGATAGAGTTAAGAGCAAATGTAAGAACTTAAAAATTTAGAGTTGAACACTTTAAGGAATACACTAGTGATATCAGCAAACGGAATCATCCGAAGAAACGAGAATTAAGAAAAAGGTGGATGAAAAATAAAATTATTGGGATGATGCAAGAAAAATAGCAGCAAATAATACCAAGGAAAGATACAATATATAGGATGCTTAGCAAATAAAGAGTTGGTGGAGGAACATTAAAAAGAAATGTAAGCATAAAAAATATAAATAGCTTAACGGAAAGTGAACAGAACAAAGAAAAAGCGGGCAGGCATAAAATGGAATAGAAATAAAAGGACAAAGACATGCTCCTTTCGGTTCACAAAGGTTTGTCCCTTGTAGCCTGTTTAGAATTGGTATTCCGATTCCTTCTAAGATACTATTCCTTCTCTTTCACTACCAGTAGCCCCTTGTATCTTCGTGACATTAACGCCTTGCTTTGGGTGAACTGATTTTTAAAAAAATGGGCGGGTAAAATCTAAAAAGAGAACGCAGATAATGAAGAAATATACTTCACATATGAAATGAATAAACCGGATAACTCTTCCGTTACAGAGGAGAGAAATCACGGAGGCACCCGCAATATTAAAATCTGAGGTAAAATCAAAACTGGCCAAAATGAACTGAAGCAAAAAACCAGGACGATATGAGACTGTAATAAAGATATTGTCAACATTCTTCAATTTCGGGATCGAAATATATATCATAATATATAACAGTGGTGGAAGATCTCAGTAGATCTATCTTCATAGCATTGAAGACGACAGGCACAAATGAATACGAATTCCATCGGAAAATCACCCGAATGAGCCATTTAAATATGATTATCATTTGGTTTCGTATTAAGATTATCATATTGGTTTCGTATTAAGATTATCATATTGGTTTCGTATTATCATTTGGTTTCGTATTATCATTTGGTTTCGTATTAAGATTATCGTATTGGTTTCGTATTATCATTTGGTTTCGTATTAAGAGATCTGAAAGCAAAATTAGACAGGAAAGTGTGGCTTTTTTTAAGACAGTGGAACAATAAATGCTATCATTATCAGACCGAGCAATACGTTTTGATAGATTACTTCTACCATGTGTCACATATACTTTAGGACATCAGCGATCATGGCTCTCCACAATTTCTGTCAGTTGTAGCTCTTATTAAAATTTATATTTTTGCTATCTCCCCGAATCCCTGTACTGTCAAGCAGTTACACAAGTTCGTTAGGTAGGTTATGCTATGCTTTCCTCTGTCTCTCAATATGTCCTGTGAGTATAAAATTTTCCAAGCCCTCTTTCCTCATCATGATTTCTAAAAAAATTTAAATGACTCTTCCTGATGGTAAATGTAAGTATCCTTTTGGATTCCATTTTCTCTAAAAAATTTGTCAATGCCCATATGTTCAGTCCATGGTATTTTCAGCATCCTTCTATAGAACCACATTTCTGTTGCTTGACGTCTCTTCATCTGTGAAGAGATTGTCTAGTATTTACTGTCATATAGTAGGGCGGATATTACGTAACAGTTCAGCCGTATTTTCTTTGTTTTCTAACGCATTTTTCCTGTTTCTCATGTTTTGCTTAGCTTTTAGAAGGCAACTTTCGTTATCATAATGCTCCTTCGTATTTCGCTGTCGCATTTACGCCCCCGTATTAAAACACTACCTAGATATTTCAATTTTTCTACTTTTTTGATTTTGGTGTCCCTATTTCGTACTTTGCATCTTGGGCTGTTCCAAGAGTTCTTTGTAACATACTTTATCAAATGCATAATATATAAAACATAGGTATACATTCTTTTCTATTTGCCTTGCTCTTTCTGATATTCTGAGCATAAATATCGCATTTCTTATTTGAGTGTCTTCAACGAAACCGTACTGTTCTTGTCCTATTTCCAGTCTAATTCTGCTGCGCGATCTATTCATTAGAATTTAGATGATAAATATTATTACGTAGCTCATTAGGCTCATTCTTCGATGGAGTTCGCATTTGTTTGCGCCGGGCTTCTTAGGCAGCGCTACAAATATGGATCTACTTAGTTTTTCCGGTATAGGGTCACTGTCGTATTTATTATCTCTCTAATTCTGGCAATATTGACATCATCTAAATCTACCAGCATCTCTACTACAATTCCATCTGGTCCTGCTTTGTTCTTGTTCAATTTGACAAGTGTTAATTTAACTTCGATATTTCTGTGTATTGCGGGTTGTTTTCTTTCGTTGCGGAAGAGTTCTCCGATGTATTCGTTCAATCTCTGAAGTATTTTTCTTTTCCTGTTATCAGTGTCTTGTCCTTGTATTTTATGCATCCTGTTGATGAGTATGTCTTGTCCTGTTATTGTTCTTATTTTGTATGCGTATCTGCTTTGTCTGTAATCTACATTTTTTTTTCTATTTCTGCACACATTTTGTTGAGTCATTTCTCTTTTGCCCTCCTGTATTCTTTTCCTAATTTCTTTGTTCAGTGACTTATATTCAGTGCTATACTTCAGTATTTTTGCTGTCCCCTTTTCATCATGTGGAGAATTTCATCTGTCATCCATTCTTCTTTTACATGTCTAGTTTTCTTTGTGGTGATATCGTTTGATGTTACTAAAGCTTCTCTTAATGCGTCTCCCTTCAAGTTCCTATTCTCATTTAGAGCATTGTAACTGCTTTAACGCTCTCCGTATACTTCTTCAAATTCGGTTCATTCGGGAGTCTGTCGTATTGCAATTTGTGTGCTGTCTTGGCCCTCTTCAATTTCCGTGGTTTCACTCTAAGGTTACATATCACTGGAAGGTGATCACTCTCGCTTGGTATCTTTTGCAATGTAAAACGACATTCCTGAATATCTTATCGGCCGTTATGTAGTTGATTTGGGCTTCTTCGTGCCCATAGATATTTTGGATGCTCTTGAAACTAGGTGGTGGCTATTACTTGATTGTTTGCAATGCACCATGGGACCCACTTTATCTGCGTTCATTACGAGTTCCTCGTCGGAATTTGTCAACTATTTCATTATTTTCTTTCTCTATTTTAGCATTCAGTTGTCTGTCGCATGGCGATTGAATTTTTCTGAGATTTACATTGAAACTTGATTCTGTCAAGCGTACAGTAAAACTTTTCATTGTATTCTTCCGTACTTTGTGTTGTCAGCGCATACAAAAATATGACGGATATGTTAAAAGGCTTTCCTTTCAGTTTAACTACAAGACTTCTATCAGGCAGTATCCCAGAATACATTTCTTCAAGCCTTGGTCTACTATAAGTCCTACTCCTGTCTGTCCGCCTGCATATATGACACTCTTTGCCACAAGTTTCACATGTGCCTAAAATATTAACATTTAATCTATTCATTTCCTGTCTTATACAGTGTAACCCGGATATAAGAGAGTTGTCGTGACCGGAGGATAAGTCTCTTATATCCGAGTTTCTCTTATATCCGGCTTTGGTCTATTTTGTTTAGGTAAGTATGGCTCTAATTTGGGACCAGAGAAAATTTATCTTATATCCGGGTTTATCTTATATCAGGGTCTCTTATATCCGGGTTACACTGTATTCTATAACTGGCCACATTGATTTAGTGTTCCGACATTCCATGTCCCTAAAATTATTTAAGTATATTATAAGTTACAACACAAAGACCTAGCTGTAGTGATATGGACGCTTGATTTATATAGGAAACATCGGTAATAATCGGTAACATTTACTGGAAACAAAGTGCCTGAACGCCGATAGAAAAT
Organism: Acanthosepion esculentum; assembly: GCA_964036315.1. NCBI lineage: Eukaryota > Metazoa > Mollusca > Cephalopoda > Sepiida > Sepiidae > Acanthosepion > Acanthosepion esculentum. Next base: position 68,128,348 of record OZ038476.1, read on the forward strand.
GAGTTGAACAGGTGTGTACAAAAACAGAAAGAGGCGTAAAAATGCGTTTTCTCAAAGGATTTATCCTAATTTGACACAAACCTTCCATCTAAAAATTGAAGGTTCTAGCACAAAGCCAAATCACGACCCTTACAAACTGTTTTACAAAACGAAGTTTTTAGTCATAATTTTATGATAGACGGTTCATTAAAGTTGTTCGTGAATGCCGAACTCTCTCCTTACAGATGAAGAAGAGATCCAAAGTGAAAGAGATATAGTTCTGCAGACGGGTGCTTCGAAACCATGGCCTGAAAATATGCTCAACGAGAAAATTTCAAGGAAACTTTAAAATTAACATACTTACAATCAGAAACAGACAGTTAACATTTCTAAGACACGTAATGAGGATGGAGGGTTTAGAGAATTTAACTCATATATTAAATGACAGAGGAAAAATCAATCTAACGTGTCTGTGCGAATGGTTAGCAGATGAAGAGAAGGATGGCAAATAAACAAAAACGTTGCTTAAAGCTGTAATAGACAAGAAGTTGTGAACAGACATGTTCATTCACATCCTGAATGAACACGTCACATAAAAAATACAAAACTTTACGCCATTTATAATTTTTTTTACCAACTTTTAAAACTATTAGGAAAAATTTAAGGTCTGAGAATAAAAGACTGAAATTGTAGTTTAATTTAAAATCTTTTAATTTCTGAATCGTTCAAATTATTGTGGCAAAATGCCGTTTTCAAAAATTGTGAGCGATGCAAAGAATTCAAATCAAAGCATTTTAAAGATCATCGGAAACAGAAAGAGGATCACAGGGCTCACGCCAAAAAAAAAAAAAATGCCGAGCATGCTATATTTTTAATGCCACGTTCTTTCGATTATAACTCAACAGATTCAATTCTCTTCATTAACTTTTAATTGCCATAGAAACTTTAGGGAAGTTAGTAGTGTGGTTTCTCGTTGCTTTACCAACGCTTTTGAATTCATACTAGTCTGGAGTCTCTAGTCTTGAATGTCAGCCAGTTTACTGTAATTTAAACCATCTACAGGAGCCGAAGAGATGAATTCCTGCCTTTTCCGGGGACATTAGTTCAAGAGAGAGAAAAAGTAACATTTCAACTCTTCATATTTGTTCATGGTTCTCCCCAACTGCCTGTCTCCTGTAGCACTAAACAAAGTTTGACCTTTTTGGTACACTTAATATAGGAAAGACAATGTTTGTTTTATAGTTTATGCTACCTAGGCTCAACGGGGGACATCGCGATTTCTTGACACCAGAAGTAGCATTACCTAAAAGTTTGACGGAGGTTAGTAATTTCAAAAACACACAGGTGCTTTACTTTTAGAGTAATGGTTAACAAACAAAAACGCTAAAATTGTAGTGAGGGATTTTCTTACACGATGGCCAACAGTTGTGGCTGTGTTTGATTACGTTTTATAAAGTTCATTATTTATTCGCTTTCTACGGCTTATCAATCCTTTGCAGGTTATTTAAAGTCGGAAAACATTTTTTGATTGTAAAATTTTTTCTTTTTTTAGATAATGATTTAGTAAAAGTCTTTACAAATAAAGCCATATCCAAGAGATAAGATGTGAATTCGTACCTTTCTCAAGGTTATTTGCGTGTAAGTGAATATATATATACACCACCCGAACATCCAAGCTTACAGCACCTGGTATTCCAAAGCGGTCAACCATTTAGGTACTGATCAGGCTCGACGTTGCTTAACTTTGGTGACCGTACGGAAACCGGTGTTTTAACGTGATGTGGTCGACAGCCGTATAAAAATCAGTTAGAAACTCATACAGAAAAATAAATCTAAATAAACATGAGAATTAGCAACTGATATTAGATACTGAAGAGTACCTCATGGTTTAAACTGTATCCAAAGTTTCGTTGAGTCGCAGCAGAGATAGTATTTTGAATACCCACACATGCAAAATACATGTATTTTTGCACGTAGGCAACTTGTAAAAAACTATTCTTCTTAATACAACGATGCTGTTTAAAGGGTTAGACCTTCTGCCACTAGAATGGCTTTCGTTTTATTGCTGTTTGCCTAAAAGCAATGCGATGCAGGTGTCAGCCGCGACAGAAAGAATTAGAATCTACAGATTTTTATCTTTGAACGTAAGTTTTACAGCAAGAAAAGTTCTCTTTTACAAAGATTAGTGCTAGAAAATCACCTCACTTCACAATAGTTTAGTAACAGAACATTTACAAAAGGTTAAAAAAAAAACTATGTTGTCCCGATTATGTAGTCACAAGTCTGGCATTCTTCTGACCAACACTTTCAACACTGACAGTTATCTTGCAGTAGATATTTATTCAGTTTGGCTAATATGGCCTGCTGCCAGATAAGCGAGTATTTGTAATACAAGATTAACTATCGATCTACAACTAAATCCCGAATATGCTTAGCGTGGTATTTTAAAAGCAGACAAGAGTGAAGCTCGAACTTACAGGCAACGAATTGAGAGGCCATATTGCTAATCAGTTAGCAGAATTCTCGAAGTAGGTTTTATTTTCAGAAACATATAGTTGCATTACTGTTATGTACCTAATACAAGCAGGGATCTTAATAACTGGAGAGAAAGAAATTTTTTCTCAATATGTAATAAACACTAAGGTCTTAATAAGGGAAGTTCGGAAAAGCATTTAAAGAGTTATAAAAAAAATTAGAATTTATGTAAAAGAAACGTTTCCTTTTACAAAAGAAAATGGTAGGTTTATCAAAAATTAAACATAGTAATTCTGAACACAATAAAAATAGTCAATGAATACCGCTTTTTATGCAATACAATCATAAAAGCGCAAGATTAAAAACTTTAACCAACTATAATAATTACCTTTTCCTGTCTGACTCCCGGAGGAAAATTCGTAATTAATAAAAGCACTTGGACGTATCGGAAAAAAACGAATCCCCCTCTGCTATTTAAATAAAAAAAAAACAGTTTTTTTATTGTTTTCGTTCATTTCCAGTTTTTTAACATCAGCATCCGAAAATTTTACTCTTTTGTACCAAATTCAAGACCTGTCTCAAATAATCAGGCCAGTGGGAAATTTTTAGCTTATAAAATAAGCCTGTCAGTTCAAGTAAACACTCCTTTGGAATTTTTTTTAATATAAGTCTATTAAACTGCAATAAAATAATTTAGGCGATCATGGTTCTCTACAACTTCCTATCTCGTGTGGCTCTTAGCAGTTTTCTACCTTTAATAAGGCCATCCATTCACACAAATCGGTCAGATGAGTGGTTTGCTCCCAATATACCCCACGATGGTTAAGTTTTCCAAGCCCTCCTTTCTCATGTATCCAAGGAATATCAGCTGCCTCTTCTTGATTCTGAGTATGTGTTCTTTCTGTTGTCATTTTCTCTAAGACGCCATTGTTGCTTACTGGCACCATCGATGCAATGTTTCGTATCCTTCTGTACAACCACATTTCTGTTGCCTCTAGTTTTTTTACATATCCATGGGGAGATTTTCAACATTCACTGAAATATAAGAAGATGGATATTACATAGCAATCCAGTATTTTTTTGTTGTTGTTTCTAACGAGTTTTTCCGTTTCTCAGCACCATTCTTAGCATCTGGAATGCTTCTTTCGTTAGTGTTCGGAATTCGATGTCGCCTTTTACATCCTGTTAAAACACTTCCCAGAATTTGAACCTCTACACCTGTTTGATGTTTATGTCAAATTCGTAACTAGCATCTATTTTCTGTCTTCTTGCAGTTGAGAGTCCTTTTTCTCTCGCTTTCTTCTATCATCCTGTCTAGCAGATCCTGTGATTTTCTTTCCGAGTCGACCATCAGCACAGTGTCATCTGCGTAACTTATATTGTTAAGATTACGCCCACCAATAATAAATCCTGGTATGGTTCCCATTTCCCTTAGGATAGAGTCGCTGTAGATATTGAATAAATTTCGGGAGAAGAGGCCTCTTTCTATTTTTGAATAGCTAATCAATTTACTTTCTGTCTGTATGCAGACGGTTTGCTTCCAGTATAAGTTGTGTATAATTCTAACCAATTTTTCAAATATATGTAGTTTTTCTAAAAGTTCAAATATACCTTGTTAAATGTTTTTGCGTAATCTATAAAACATAAGTGCACATCCTTCTGCATTTGTATAGCGCCCTCTGATATCATTTTCATAATGAATATGCATTTCTTGTTCCGGTGTCCTTGACTAAGCCATACTATTCATCGGTTTAATTCTGCTTAGCACTATTCATGAGGATTCGCATCCTTAGTTTGGTCGTCTAGCACATTAAACTGTCCTGTAAAGTTTGCATTCGTTTGCATCTAGTCTCTTAGGTAATGCTACGAAGATAGATTTAAGTTAGGTCCCCCGGTATGTAGCTACTGTTGTGTATTTCGTTTATTACTTCTGTCTGGTCTTTCCGTATTTTCCAGCATAAGTTTCTCTCTTGCACCGTGAAAAGTTCTTCCACGTATTCACTCCACTTTTGGGGTATTTTTCTTTTTCTATTATCAGTGATGCTTCCTTTGATTTTAGAGAACCTGTTGGTTGGCTCACTTGCTGTTTTATTAATTCTTTTATTCTGTTGTGTATACTTGCTGTATTTGTTTTACTCATTCTCTATTTATACGTACTTTTTATTGGTCAACCCTTTTTAGTCTATTTAGATTTGTTTTAATTACTATGTTGGGTATTCATTTTTATCCCGTGGCATTATTTCTTGTCGCTTTTTCATCATCTGTAGAATGTCTATCATTCATTCGTTCCTTTCTTGTCTAGTTCTCTTTGGGATAGTCTCGTTCGCCGACGTCACTAGTGTTTCACTTTAAATTTATATTCTTGTTCAGGTTATATTCATTTATAACTGTACGTCTCTTTGCAACCTTGATTCTCCACGAGTCTATTATATTGCAGTTTAGATGTTAATGGTCTTTAGTTTCTGTTGTTTTATACTAATGGAAGATGGCCGCTCCCGCAGTCGTCACTTGGGTGTGTTTTGCATTGTGGCACTGCGTTTTTTTAACCTTTTTGCTGATAGTTACATAGTCAACCTGATTCTTTGATTCTCCTCCCTAGTTTCTTCATGTCCACAGACGTCTTGGATGCTCATAGAACCAGGTGTTGCGGATTAATTTATCGTTTGCTGTGCACCACTGGACTCATCTTCGCTGCGCTCATTTCGGGATACTAGAGCGAAGTTGTCGACTATGTCTTCTCGGCATTCACATCTCCCATGATGATAGCGATTTCTTGTTATTACGGCTGGACGTAGTGACATACATTGCTACGGGGGTGAAATACCACTCAAGTTGGATTAGTGTTAATAGAGAAAAACAAAATATAGTAACCAAATACAATATATTATCTGGCCTATTAGTGTGGGACAAGCTACGTAAGCCGCAGCCCACCTAAAAACTTTACTGCGCAGTTATATAGTTTATCCATCCACCATTAGACATGTCGACTGCATTGGTAATAGATTTTCTCACATATAGATATATATCACTTGATCGAGTAGATGCATCCTTGTGTCAGTTAGAAAATATGATCGTTAAATAGATGGCATGATATATGTCAACAGAGTGGATATTAAAACTAGAAAACATTCAGATATGGCTTCTTTTATCCTTTGAGATATGATTTGTAAGAATAATTATATCGACAAACATACGGAGTGTCAGAGTTTATTATACAAATCATAAGACTGGTATTGATCAACCGAGGTTGGTAAAGTTTTCAAGATATATCTATTTTTATAGGATAAATATACCGCTTGAATTTCAGCCGCTATCTTTTTTAAGGTCTTGTCCCTTCGAGACTTAGGCGATAATAGCTCTCTCAAAATTCATTTTCTTTATCATCTGTGAATTACATTGTCATTTTGGGCAAGATAGTGGAGTAGTTTCCAGTTTCCTTCTGTATGGTTTGGAATCTAATTTTTCTTCTTTGATTAGTTACCAACCAAGTATAGAGAACCCAATCTACTCTGGTATTTAACCTATAGATAGTGAGGGAGAAGATACGGAGTCATGTCTTTGCCAAAGGCATTTGTGAGAAAATGTATGAAACAGACTTGTCTAGAATTTGAACTCTGCTTTCCGATATCAATTCCCACGCCGATAACTCTTACACTACCAGCATATCATCAGCTTTTTATTATTAGGCGTATTTAAATTTTATTTGGTGGCGGTCAAATTTTACTATGCGACACAAAGTTTGTTCGTCATATTTTAAATACATACAAATAATCACTATAGATAAGCTATTTAGTTATTAATTTCATTTACCTGGCTTATGTCAGAGGGTATCCCCCAGACGAGGCTCTGCCGAAGGGCAGTCTCGTCTCGGGAAACTGACTCCGTTTTTACGTGGTCTATAGGGAATTTTTGCCCGACCCTACGGGCTCGGATACCCCACTTTAAATTCGGCCTTGTGTCACATCTTACTGCGTGGGGCAGCGGGTAAATAATTATATACAGATCTTAAGAAAAATGACACTTTAAAAGAAAAAAAAGATTTTGTAAAGTTATCGAGTGATAGGAACACAAAGTCGGAAATTAAAAGTTGAACAATTATAAAAATAAAGAAAAGAATTTGAAAACATTGGCAATATAAGAAAAAAAAACAACTGGCTGTAGGAATGTCACAAGAATAGTTAAAAAAGATGAAAAAGGAAAAAAAGAAGTGAATTGATTTACAAGAAGCTCGAGTCGCAAATGTGGACAAAGCAAAATTTGAAGATTCTCAGTTAAAGATATGGAAGCAATAAAACTACCATCTTTAAGTAAACATCAAAGAGAAACGTATCAAGGTGGGCGGCGATGTACAGGGTGCGATGGATGGATGGATGAATTGCCTATATTACGCAAAAAATGAAAATAACACTGACATCTCATTGGAACAGATATATTTACCAAAATTACAAAAAATATCTTGAAATACTAAAGAGTAAATTTAATCCTTGAAATCGCCAGATGGCTTCGGAATCTCTTAAAACCCTTCTGGACGGTCTCCTTATTTTAGTGAATGCTGCCATAATCCTTGCCTTCAGTTCATCTTTGGTGTTACAAGGAGTTTTATTGACCTCTTGATCAACTGTGCCCAGCACATAATAATCAAGTGAGGTTGCAGTATGAGAAGTTAGGTGGCTTGATATAAGTGGTGAGGTGGTGGTAGATATTGTATGACAGTCTTGGCAAGGTTCTCTGCTTGTGCAGAGTCCTGTTGCTAGACATAAGTTTTTCCAAATTACACCCTCTTGAGCCAGGACAGCACTACCCACTCCAGGCACTTTTTATAGGTGTCCACATTGAGTCCGAGTCCCTGTGGTAAGATCAATGGAGGCATAACGTCACTATGACACGTGATCACTCCAAACACTATGATGTTGACTGGATATATCATCCAACTCTTTCCGAATCTTCTGCACTGTCCTCAGATTGACACACAAACTCTCTGAAATTTTCGTATTGGAGCTTCCGGCGTGAATTCCAAGCAGGACAGCATGCCGTTTCCAAATTTCTGGCGGAGTGAATTGCGTTTTTCTCACAGACAGCGCCCAACTGACCCTACTATACTGTGCGAAATCAAAAATATAAAATGGCGAAAATTTACCCATCGCAACGTGTCTATGAAAACAGATTTCTCAAATAATTTTACTGATCAGTATAGAGCTATATTGAATGAACATAATAACTGAGTTCAGTCCTTGGGAAAATGATCAACCAACACTAGAGAGATAAGGTTGGACTAATATTGTCAACAGTACAATTATAGTCGCCTTAAAAGTCGATGACGATATCAAAATGAATATAGAAAATTATAAGCAAACCTTTTAGTGATATAAATCAAGTAATCAAGTAACTCATTTAACGAGTATATTATTGCAAGAAATTCCTTTAAATTTCGCAAAAATTATATTACCAACTTAGCCAATAAACAAAAAAAAGCTTTCAAAAGGTAACGAACTAATACAAAGACCCTAAACGCGTTCCATAATTAAAATAAATATATGTGAGAAAAGAAAATGTCCAAGTAAAGGACATCCCTGCGAGGCGATAAGTGCTGCAAGTCTAAACAGCAAAAAGTTCAAATGAATCATTGAAAAACTCAGGAAGATTGTAGAATACGAGTATCAACCAGTCCATATTAACATTTAAAATAATATAATATTCAGGTATGCGATATTGTGTTAATTTACATCTATTATTACGTGTGTGTGTGTGTGTGTGTGTTTCTGTGGATGGCCTATATATTTTGGATTTGTTTATATATAAATATTTATGTTACACTTGGTGTGTCCGATTTTAATATACAAACAAGCTATTAGTTATTTAAGGATAGATAATGTAAATGGAAACTCGCCGGATATACTGTCTATATAAAGGATATGAATTTATGTTTCAAAAATTAGATTATCAAAAATAGATTTATCTGAAGCGAGAAAAATCTGTATTTCAAAATTTCGATTGTATTTACTTCACTAGACTTAATTTAGCAACAGCCGTTTCAGGAAATAATTATTAACATCAAACATCTTAAAATATTAGAATATTACATTTCAATAAGACATGTCACTGTATAATGCGTTAATGAACTCATTTCAGAATGTAATCTAACTCGGAGATCTTGGAAAAGATTTCTGGTTTTACGCTTGTTCGAAAAGTCATCGTTGACTTTTTTATGTGCCCTGTCCTCTCATGATGTAGGCGATCATGCCTCTCCATAATTTCTTGTTCTTTGTAGTTCTTAATAAATTTTCTCTTTACGTTATTTCTTCTAAACCCTGTTTCGCCATCCATCAAGTATGTTATGCGCTGTGTTCCTGACCCTGTTGCATTCATTCCTGTCCTGTGAGTATCAGATTTTCAACCCCTCCATCCTTATCCTGTACCCCCAAATTTCAATTGTCTCTTCCTGGTGTTAAGTATAAGTTTCATTTTTGTTCCCATATTCTCTAAAGCCTCTTCATTGTTAAAACGTTCGGGCCATGTTATTCTCAGCATCCTGTTGTAGAACCACATTTCTGTTGCTTCAAGTCTCCTCTTCATTTTTGAGGATACTGTCCAACATTCACAGCCTTATGGGAGGACAGATATCACGTAACAAATCAGTAGACTTTTTTGTTTTGTTTCTAACGAAGTTTTTCTGTCTCTTAATACTCTGCTTACCTTGTGGAATGCATCTTTGTCTATCCCAATGCGTCTTCGGATTTCAATGTCGCACTTTCCGTTCTCTGTTAAAACACTTCCCAGATATTTAAATGTTTGTACTTGTTTGATTTTGCTATCTCGGATTTGTAATTTGCATTTTAGGCCCATTCTTGACACATTCCACAAAAAAGTAAAGAAATAAAAAGTTATCACTGAAAAGGTTGTTGTTCCTAGAGTTTCGTGTCGAAGCATCTCAAATGAACGTTATCCAGACGAACAAATTGAGGTCGAAAGAGAGACAACCGCAGACGAATACCTAGAACTAATCTTCTCAAATGATAGGTAGCGTCGACGTCAACACGGGCTGGGGAGACGCAGATCTGAACGTTTTGCTCTGGGGTCTCTGATAAGAGCAAGTTTTATATCTCGTTCC
>OZ038476.1:68140409-68157909 GCA_964036315.1 Acanthosepion esculentum
TGTGTGTTTGTGCAAATAGTCATGGAATTATATATGTTCATACAGAAGTTCAAATCTTCATTTTGTTATGTAAAGAAAAGTTTGACTTACTTTTCCAACTTGTGAATATGGTGTACTCTGTGTGAGGTAGTAACCTCTCCTTGGCCGTTGTGGTCATTAGGTAAGCCCTCTTTTATCTGACCGGCTAATTTAACATTTTCCAGATGATCCGACATGGCAGTAAAATATCAAGGGATTTAATTACGCGGGAAAACTCTCCGACTGCGATAGTCAGCACGCTTGTGTACGTGCAAAAAAAGTGCGAACCTCAAAATGCGTGCGTGTATTCAAAATTCCTTGGTGCACAGATCACATGAAAATAGTTAAGACACCGCCCTTCTTTAAGAGGCAAGAAAAGATGCTTGTTGCAAGTAGTTTCAAATAAATTTATCAACAGGAGATTGAAGAATACATCAAAATACGCGGTAGGTTTCAAACGTGAAAGAAAAATAAATTTTCAAGACTGTTTTATTTTTTTATTTTTAAATTTTTTTTTTTTTTTTTTTTTTAGCGTGTGCTCTTTGTAACAGATTCCTAGCGGTTTTCAGTTTAGTTACAACTCTCTTCGCCTTCAGTCCACTTAATAGTAGCTGTAGTACAGGTGGAAACGCTGCGTATGGCTGTCCATGAAAATAACTGAGCAAACAAATATATTTATCTTTATCTACTGCCAAGTTGCGTGTGTAACGAGGACTTGTACGTTTTACGCGTCGATGTACGTACTCAGACTTACTGTGTGGGCGTCATTAGGTGCGTGCGTGTGTGTCTGCTTGTTCTGTTGTAGTCGTCCTGTCGTAGCAATGCGCGTGCGTGTCAGTCTGTTTTATGCGACTAGGCCTGTGCGCAAGAAGTAACGGAGAGTTGGTTTGCGCGCTTGTGCGTTCGGGTTGCTGAGGTTTGAATGAATGGGAATGCTGGCTACTGTGTGTGACAGTAGCGATAACAACATTACTGACAACTGCAGAGTGGTTCGTCCATTTCGGAGGCGTGGTAGATAGAGATAGAGAGACAGGAAAGAGAACAGGAAAACGAAAAAGTTTAAAAAGTGAAGAGAGAGAAAAATGTAAGAAAAAATATAAGAAAAAAATTAATATGAAGTTAATGCAAAATATAAAGAGGAATTCAAAATGAAAAATATCAGAGAAAGATAAAAGCAGAAATGGATAATATTCTTAGATAAAAAATATACAAAAGTGAAATAAAATATATAATTAGGGAATGCAAACGTTTCCAGCGAATAAGACTTGTTTTCACCTGTGTATTCAAGCTCTTGTTTCTTTGTTTTGTTTTGTTTTTTCATTAAAAAAAAATAGTAGCGGTAAAAACTTTAGCGGTAAATAAATCTGTAAAGGATTTGAAATATCCGAAGTACGTAAAAAGCAGTTGAACGTTCAATTTTACAATTTCTTGTTTACGTTTCGTTTCTTTAACGTGAGCATTATCAAAACATAACTGAAAAGAATGCTCAGATGAAAGGAGTGGGATGTCAAAAAAAAAAAATTAAAATGTTTAGCATATATGTATACACACACACACACACAATATATATATACACGGTGAGAATGGCTATATTGTCGTCTAAATTACACAAAAATGAAAATAACACTGACATCTCATTTTAATATTTACCAAAATTACACAAAAATATCTTGAAATGCTAAAGAGTAAATTTATTCAATAAAATCGCCATTGCCTTCAACCATGGTCTCTTTCCGACTTTGGAATCTCCTGCATCTCTTCTGGACGGTCTCCTTGTTTAAGTTGGTGAATGCTGCTATAATCCTTGCCTTCAGTTCATATTTGGTGATACAAGGAATTTTGTTCGTCTCTCGCTCAACTGCGCCGCACACAATAATTAAGAGAGGAGTTGCAGTCTGGGGAGTGGGCAAATGTAAGGGGTAATATGGTGGCAGAAATTAATTGTCTGATCGCCATGACTGGGTTCTCCTGCTTGTGTTACATGGTGCAGAGTCCTCTTTCCAGACATAGGGCCTTTCAGTAGACATCTTATTGACCCACGGCAGCACTACCTTCTCAAGGCACTTGATGTAGGCCTTTGGATTTAGTCTGAAGCCGTCACCAACAAATTCGGAATTTCTTATCAGAACGATAAGAGTGAGTTTTCCAAGCTGCCATACCTTAGTAATCACTATTACACTCATCCTGCACTGTCATCGATTGACACAAAAACACTGAAATATTCGTATTGGAGCTTCCGGTGCGAATGCCAAGCAGTGCAGCGTGCCGTTTGCAAATTTCTGACGATGTGATTTACGTCATGCTGCTATTTTTCTGACAGACGGTGCCAAACTGATCTGACTATATTGTGCAGTCAACAAAATAAAACAAACGCGCATGCACGAAATTACAAATATAAAATGGTAACAATTTACCCATCGTAGCATATATATATATATATATATATATATATATAATCAGTGCGTGCATTAATTAAACATTGGTTCATTTGCACAATGTTAAATGGATAAAAGTGGAAATAGAATATGGTGTTGCATCATCGTTTTAAATGGACATAGCCTGCCTCATTAGAGATGCTGCCTTTTACTTTGTTTCGAACTATGGACAATGCAATTTGTGAGCAACTTCTTTAAAAGAAACTTTGAATGTTACTCCGATAAACAAGCTTGTACGAAATGAGTACTTAATTGACAACACTACTCTTATTCGGAATCGAATATTGATTACCTACAAAGCATATCTTTGGAGTTAGCTCCTATCTTTCTTCTCGTATTTCTTGATGAACTGCTAACCTTAATGTTTTTCTTAATTTTGAAAAATAGAAATACATAACCTTTTATTTAATTGTACATCTGTTTTGGAATATAGTTGTCATTCTTGCGTTTAATTGTCATTGTAACAATTTTCTAGAAATTGCTTTGGTAGATTCGATATCCCAGAATATTTAAACATGCAGTAGAGAAATTACACATTGTCCATACACATAAGGAGTTAAATAGGAACATTTGAGGAAGGTTACAGATATTTATGCTTTTTAGTGTAAATTTTACAAGTACACAACCATTGTTAGTACTGAAAATATACGAAAATGATTATAGACTGTCACTCTCAGGAATTGCATATAAAATACCTTTGCATCTTTGTGTGTAAAAAAAATACTAATCTCCAACGAATGCTAGTTTAAATCTGGTCTTGAATGGTCACTACAGATGACGAGGGAGAGGGTATGTGCGTATATCTCGACCACCAAGTAAGCTCTATTAGAATAGATAGACGAAGAAGAGGGGACCAAGTAAGAATAAAAGATATACATGTAAATAAATGTAAATGAATAGACTGTAAATACTCAGAAAGAAAAGGAACCGCGAAATATTATATGAGCATTCATCTAGCTTAGATGATTCACGTTTGAAGGGCTTATAGCAATGATCGACCTGCAAATTCAGTTTACTAAGAGATCTAAGGTGAACACAGTATTTCAGTGTCAGTATTTACTGGGTACAGGAGACCACAATTATTGACCATCTAATGAAGATCGAATTGCTTGCAAACGATCGCTTTACAACAGGTGCCTCTATTTTTATAGAGAGGTAGACAGCGTTAAGACCGAGAGGAAGAGATAATTAATAAAGCATAGGAGGAGAGCTTAAGAGAAAGAGGGAAATAGAAATAAAGCAAAGTTATGAAAATGATTGAAAGACAGAAAGGAACGAGGAGTCGACAGAGAAAAGAACGAGGAGACGACAGTGAAAGGAACGAGGAGTCGACAGTGAAAGGAACGAGGACGACAGAGAAAAGAACGAGGCGTCGACAGAGAAAGAACGAGGCGTCGACAGAGAAAGAACGAGGCGTCGACAGTGAAAGGAACGAGGCGACGACAGTGAAAGGAACGAGGAGATGACAGAGAAAGGAACGAGACGACAATGAAAGGAACGAGATTTACCAACTGAAAAACGAGCACCAACAATCGAGGGAATCCCCAATTAAAATCTATGACGTCAACGACGATAAATCCATATGCAGGATTTGTCAAACTTTTATTGAATAATCCTATTATGCACGATGAGACAAAACTTTCATGAAATATCAAAAATACCATCAGTAATCGCGATAACTTTAGCTATAGAAATTAAGAAAAAAAAATTCAAACCTACGAAGTCCTGTGGTTATTAATTTTATTGATACTAATGCTACAATTACTAATGCTTAAATTATCGGCGACACACGCAAACTTCAGAAAAATAATATCAAGAAATCCATCGAATATAGAACAATGATCGATTATATGTAATAAAACAACTGTTGATATAAAGAAAAAGAAAACAGTTATACTAACGATAGCTTTGTTTTTTCTTTTATCTAGTACAAGGCTAGCTAAAAGATTTCGACGAAGTATAACTACGCGTAGTCTACGAGAGACATTTGATAACCAATATTTCACGATTAATACAAAAAAATATCTGTTTCTTGTATTTACTTAATAATAATAATAATAATAATGCTCTTCAGTCGATTTCTTGTTGTACTCAGTCCTACAAGTTGATATCTCGATAACATGCATTTACGTTGCCACGGCAGTTGGCAGAGGGTGAATACTCGGGTAAGTCAATTGTCCATGCAGTAGCTGTCAAAATAAGTTACATAGTCAACTTTGATACGGCCAAATAAGAATATTTAACATGTTTGGAGAGGGATAATGTAATATCTTAAAAGAGTCAGCTGTTGGAAGAGGACGTAAAAAAAATATAAAAATAAAAGCTTGTCACTGGTTCGATTATCCAGACGAGTAAAAGAATAAGGTAATTAGACTATCTTGTATAAATATACGCCGTATTTTATATCGATTATACTACTTATCATTATTCATTTTTACAAGTATATGGAACTAGTGAGTGTATTGAGAAGCAAGAAGCCCTTTTCTTTAATTTAGTCACAAGATCAAAGACAATCATACATCCCATTTTTAGAGGAGTGCGTAGTAGAAATCTGTACTTCTTAGATATCTCAAATTTTACAAGCACATCAACAGAACGAAAACTTTTATATAAAAGAAAGAATGTAAGTATAAGAATCGACATTGTATGTTGACGGTGACTTTCATGAGACTACTTATTTACAGGTCATGTCATAAGATCGTTTGATGCGTGAAACTGATAGTTACCATGCAGTGCTGTTTCCTATGTTGATGCTATCAATAAACGTTCTGTCACCAAATACTAAGCACTCTTCCATATTAAACGAAGAAAATTTGGCACCTCGACGCGGTGTAATAGTTAGCAAGCTTGTCATGCTACAACAATTACGACTGAGTAGTGAGTACGATCCATACTTTCGGCCTTGTGCCACATCTAAGCCGCGCTTAGAAAATCACCATAAATAGAGAAAATAGTTAAAACACGCATAGACACACTTTCGCGATTATGGCCTTACGCGAACGGCTACCAAATGATGGATGCTGTTGTTCCTCAACCTCTGAACTCTACTCTCCGATTAACAATTCCGATCCATTATCTATTACATCACCCGCACATCTAACCTTACAGCACTTAGGATATCCAAGCGGTCAACCATTGAGGTACTGACCAGGCTTGACGTTGCTTAACTTCGGTGATCGAATGGGAACCTGTGTTTCAACGTGATGTGGTCATAAACCTTGCAAATTTTGATGTTTCTTTTACAAAAGAATGCGAATTAATCGAATTTAATATTCTCGCAAAGATCTACAAGATTACGCTGGTATTTATCAGCCTATGGACCTATGTGGGTATATATATACATATATATATATATATATATATATATATATATATATATATATATATATATATATATAATGAACGTGCTATATTAAAAGGGAAATGTACTCAGTCAGTATCAGAAATAGTGCGTGAACATAAGAATCAATACTGCATGGTGACTGTAAATTTTACGATTCAATGCGA
Organism: Acanthosepion esculentum; assembly: GCA_964036315.1. Classification (NCBI taxonomy): domain Eukaryota; kingdom Metazoa; phylum Mollusca; class Cephalopoda; order Sepiida; family Sepiidae; genus Acanthosepion; species Acanthosepion esculentum. The sequence goes on from OZ038476.1 coordinate 68,146,370, forward strand.
TCTTCAGGATTGGTCTGAAGATCACATTCAATCATGAAACTGTCACCAAGCAGTGTCGAGTCCTAGGTCCACATTGTCATATATTGGGGGAGCAAGAGACTAAAAGAAAAATTGAGACGATGCATCCATTTTTATACATCTGGGGACGGGACAAGAAGATGTTGACAAATGCATGTTATGTCCAAATTAAATCGAGAGGTCCCTGAATCAGTTGTGCTGTTTCACATTCCAGATTCCTTCCTCAGCACTGATTCCAAGTAGATTTATCGCTTTCTTCATAAACACGCCAAACCCCGTCATATCGCAATGTGATAGAGAGGCAGATCATTTCATCGTGAGTGAACAGTTCGCACCAATTACAGTCAACAGTAATAACTTGTGTGGCTCTATCTTTAAAAAATAAATCGATACACGAGGAAAATGTTTATCAATTACGAATGCTTTACTCAAATCCATTCGCTAATATTTTCCCCTTTTAAAGCTGATCATCTTCGGTGTCATATTTGCCATTGAATCAAAAGAAATAATTATCTTGCTAAACCGTTTGTACTATTCTTGTCATGTACGTTTGGAAGCAAGAGGCATCTCTATGTATTCTATCGAATTTACTCGAGAAATATCATTTGCTGGATTTAATAGGGTGTAAACCATAAGAAATTGCCAATTTCCACGTCAATGTCTCCTGATAAATATTAAGAATACAAGGTGTTTTCTTTTATTGAAGAAAAAAGAAGTAATTTCGAAAGGTTTACATGCTTTAATCAGCTGAAAAGCAAAATGTCGCAAAAATTTTAAAAAATTCTCTCAACGTTTGAACTTTTCGAAGGTTCCAATTCTAGTATTTAGCCTTTTTAAATACTTGTAAAACCTTTCTGGAAAGTAAAGACCAACGTAGTTTGTCACAAAGATTATTAGGAACAATATCAATCGAGAAGTGTTTCATTAACGGATATAAAACCTGTGTTTTAATGTTAAGATTTAGCAAATATTTAACATTTACGTACAGTTATTAAAATTCTAAAAAACGGCCTTAACATAATAAATACTGACTTAGGTACAGATAAAGAAAAGATAATTTTGCAATATAATTATATAACCGGGGTTCAACAACAATGCATTCATCGCTGACTTCCATGAAAGAATACTAGCGGCATACTGAGATGGAACAAATACATCGAGTCAATTGCTTCATCCACCACAAGAAAAGTTGGCTCCCTGTGCCGGGCCAGGAAATTTTTCTCCTCGGAATTGATCCTCCAAATTTATAAATCAACCATTCGCACTTACATTGAGTATTGCTGCCATATATGGTCTGGAGCCCCTGCTGTTTGCCTCAGGGTTCTTGATAAGATCCAGAGACGGATATGCAAAGTAATTGGCCCTGATCTGTCATCTCGTCTGGAGTCACTCTCTCACAGACGCGCCGTTGCCTCGCTCTGTCTTTTTTACAAATACTTTCACGGTAATTGCTCCGATGAGCTGCTTTCGCTGGTTCCCAGGCCTCATGAATTTAAGCGTCCTACGAGGCTGACATCCCGTTCCCACCCCTTCACCGTTGAAACTGTTAGATGTAGACGTCTCTTCTACTCGAATAGCTTCATGTCTCGCACATCTCGCCTGTGGAACTCCCTTCCTTATTCCTGTTTCCCTGACAAATATAATCTCCAACTATTTAAGTGTAACGTCAATCGACATCTCCAGTTGCCTTGATCTATCCACTTCCCTTATCCACATCCTTTCCCCTTTCATTCCTATCTGCTCTCGCTCCAAATCTTCTGTAACCCCCTTGCCTTGATCGATTCACTATCTTTCTCCACATCCTCTCCTTTACCACTCCTATCTGCTCTTCCTCCAAACCTTCTGTAACCACTTGCGTGCTAGTGGCTTCCAGCCTTGCTTGGGGTGAAAAGCTTAAAAAAAATACATTTATCTTTGTTTTTTTGTATATTCAAAAAGAAAGTTATATTTTTCATTACAATTGTTAAATACCAGTTGCTTCTGAATTATATTACAGATTCACACGTAGATAACTCGACTAACAATCCCCTGCTTTTACTCGTACAAAAGGAGAAACCTGAATTTCTTCCGACATAATTATTTCTTCTATGTGCTATGTCTCTTAAGGACGTTGGCGCTCATGGCACTCCACATTTTCCTGTCTTATGTAGCTCTTACTAAATTTTGTATTTTTTTATCTTTCCTAAATCTTTTTCTGACATCCATTTACACAAGCTCATTAGTTAGGGTGTGTGTCGTTCCGCTGTCCCATTTGCCTTCAGTCTGTTCTATGAGTATCATATTTTCTAAACCCTCTTTCCTCATTATGTGGTCTAGAAATTTAAATTGTCTAATATTAAGTGTAAGAGTCGTTTTTGTTTCCATTTTCTCTAGAACTTTGTCGTTGCTCACATGTTCAATCCATGCTATTCCCAGTATCTTTCTGTACAACTACTTTTCTGTTGATTCAAATGACTTCATTTGCAAGGAGGTTGTCCAGCATTCACTGTCATATAGGAAGATTAGCATTACGTAACAGCTTAGTGACCTTTTCTTTGTTTGTAAGGAAATCTTTGTTTCGTAATAATTTGCTTAACCATTGGAAGGCATCTTTTGTTTCCCAATGCGCCTTGGGATTTCCATGTTTCACTTTCCATCCTCTGTTAAAACACTTCCTAGATATTTAAATTATTGTGCTTGCTTGATTTTAGCATCTCCAGTGTGTAATTTGCATGTTATGCTATTCGTTTTGCTGACAACCACGCATTATGACTTCTTGTAATTGATTTTTAGTTCTAAATAATTTTTCGTTCTCTAGTAGGATTGCTTGTAAAACTTGATGCAGAAGAGATATGAACACTACTTAACTTAAAATACAAATATTTGGATTAGGCGCTACATAGAGATCAGGGTATGGTAGAATCATTCCAAGGACGTAGACAGAAGCGACATATCTGACTTGTACAAAACAAACTTATGTCGAAACATGAAGATTGGATGACATTTTGGAAATGTACATCTGTAAAAATATCAACTTAACGAAATACGAAATTAGCTGGTACGTGTTTGTATTAAATAATGTATGCGAAATAACAGATTTGACTGTCGACAAAAAATGTAACATATCATTTTGGGGTTAATTTTCCCAAGTATTATAATGTATATCAATAGAAAACGATCATATTTTTGTTCAAAAGAGTTTGTTCGGCCCCAACTTGTCAAACGAAGCTCTTTACTCTGCCACTGTGAAATACCAGCTAATGCTGGTAAGGATGTTAATTTGTTCAGAGACTCGTCCCGGAGCAAACATCAGCATTTTTTTCTCATTTAATGTTTCCTGCGGTTTATCTGCTGTTTACAAAGTCTGCGGTCTTTCAGTCATGTCGACTTTAATGGATATTTACTTGTCAGCATATGCAGGCGAGTATTTGTGTATTTTAACTATAACAAACACTTTATCTACCTATGCCATAGACCACCTCGTTACAATCCATATCTACGTATCTAACACTGTTTATACCTATCTACGTTAGTCAAATTCATATAGTTTATCAATTTCAGTCTGTTTGTCTCAAATTTCCAAGTCTGGCCATTATATTTCTGTTTGCTTTTTCTGTGTCGATATTTAAGTCTATCTTAAACTTTTTTTTCTTCAATTCTATCTCAAGACCACTATTTTCATTGAACTTGCTGGAGTGCAAGGTTAGCGAATTTTGTCTACATTGTTGATAAGGTATTATTTTCACTACATGCTTTAAAAGTGTAATCTTTTGTCACATTAAACAATGTTCAATCAATGTTGTCTCGTTTATTCATATATATACATGTACGGTAAATCGTGTTTTATTTGAATGAATGCACCTATATCTACACACACACACGTAATTTCAGGAGTCATTTTATGTATATGCACAGGCAATATATATAATTCCCACAAAAAGAATAACGGAACTTTACCGTGAATATTATTTTCTGTTTTCTATGCATAGTTATCATGTATATGTATACAATTAATTATATGAAAAGTATGTTTATTGATTAGTTGGAAATATAATAAATTAAAAATTTGTATGTGTACGAATATTTGTTTCCCCCCAGTGTGTGTATGTGCGTATATATATATATATATATATATATATGTATATATATATATATATATATATATATATATATATATATGTGTGAAGTAAAAAAGTTTTCATATGACGGGTTTCGTCTCTTAGAACTTCAGCGGACTAGGTTTTGTTTTATGTTGATGCAACTACACATGCGCACGAACGAGAGAAAATTTTGTCTTAGTAAATTTATTTCTCTTAATTAGAGTAGCATTTTTATGTTAAAATTGTGGCCAGTCTCGTTACGGTGAGCAACTAATACATTTAATGTGTTGTTTTTTAAACTGTCTTGTGTTCACATCTTTTATTTAAACTTCTTGAGGTTTCTCGAATATATTTTTTCTGGAAATCCTTGCTGGTATAGTGTAAATTCTTCTTTCAAGTTTTGGCTTGTTGTTTTGTATTGTATCGAATAAGTCTTATTATTTTAGATGTAGTTGTCACAAATTTTATGTTGAGTCTAGAGAAATTCTTTTCGATTGTAGTTATGATAGAGTTAGGGGGTTTGTCAGGAGGGGACGCTTTTCTATTTTGGAATATTTTATGAGGCTTTTGTCTTCGCATTGAATATGAAACAGGGTATTGAAGTGTCTTGAAAGTATTTTCAATATATTTCTCCTCTTCGAGTACTGAGGGCTGCAAATTGTGAGTGCTCTGAATTAGAATCCGATGATTATTCCGGATTTCATTTTGTTATTATGGGAAAAGAAATTTATTAGATCACTTTTATTAGTTGATATACAGTGAACACTAAGTTTTAAGCTTCTATCAACGCGGTGTCGCATGATATCTAGGAAAAGTAAGGTATTGTTTTCTTCCATTTCTTATGTAAATTCTATTGTATATTCGATTTTGTTTAGTTTATAAGATCAGATAAATTAGTATCACGGGGACATATTAATAGAGCATCATAAATGTATCGGACATATGTTGATTGTTTAGATAAAATATTTTGAAAAGGACCCGGTTCAAGAAATGCTATGGAAATACAAACATTCTTGGCAGATCTTTTGCTATCACAATGTCGGGTATTTAATAAGAAAGATAAAAAGAAAAAGAATATAAATGAAATTAGCTAGATTATATACCCAAAACACATATAAGTTTTTCTCTAAATCTAAAATTCCCAGCGTCTCTCGTTTGTGCATGTGTAGTCGCATCACCATAAACAAACCTAGTCCGATGAAATTTTAAGGGGGGAGGGTGAAACGCGTCACACATCTTTCCCTCCAAACTGTTCCTGATATATTATTCTTATATATATATATATATATATATATATATATATATATATATATATATATATATATATGTATGTATGTGTGTGTGTGTGTGTGTGTGTAGTCGTATTTCAAAGAATGTTGTTTCATTCATATAAACTTCCTATATATTCCGTTTCTTCACTGGATGTAAGAATTTACCTTTGTTATTGACTAAGCTTAGTTCACTCGCAAAAAAGAGTAACGAGGTACCAATCATGAACAAATTCCAATAACTATCTGATCTACAAAACTGATTGTTAGCCATCAGGCGTCCATGTTTTGCGTGATTATAGTAAACATAATTTGAAAACAGACAACACACTTTTGTATCTATACAGGACTTACAAATGGCAACATAAAAGTGGCTATCAAAGATTTAATTTTAGAATCATTTTTTTTAATTCGACTATTTCTTATTAGCATAAATGTCATTTCCAGTGACTGCGCGCACACACACACATATATATATATATATATATATATATATATATATATATATATATATATATATATGATAGGGCCATTTTTCAAACAAGAAATATGGCTTTCGTTTCACTGATTTACAGACAATTACTGCGAAAAGAGTACGTCAAGCTATAGATAAGAACGCTGAAGCTTTGGAGATCTCGAAAGATTTCGACGGGTGTTGGCATACAAATCTTCTTCACAAATTGAAAAGTTACGGTGTTTCCAGACAAATTTTTGAACTGGTCCTGTCTCTCTTGTCAAATCGAGAAATGAAAGTTATCCTGAACGGCCACTCTTCCAGATCATTTCGTAGTAATGCAGGTGTCTCCCAAGGCTATATCATTGATCCTAATTTGTTTTTAATTTTCATTAATGATCTTCCCGATGGCATTAGCTCTCAACTTGGTATCTATGCTGATGACAACCATTTGCCCCTCTCTCGATAGTAAGTCCGATCAGCCCGATAAGGTCAAATTGGTGGCTGATATGAAAAATGACCTTCAGTCTGTTAATCGAGCCAAAGAATGAGGTGTTAATTTTAACGGCTCCAAAACTTTAATCTTCAAAAAATTTAAATGCAATATCAATTGCTATCTACTGTCCTGATTACTCTGCTTCTATTCTAGAACCGTAGTAATGTTTTTGTTTTCTAATTCTTCCACATCCAGTTTTCAATCATTAATTGAGAACTACAAGAAGAGGTTGGTTGCTGTAGAAGTGAATAATGACTATTCTACAAAGTATTAAATTAAGATTCTGTATTCTTTTTTGATTAAATGAAGATTCTGTATTCTTTTTTCTATTGTACGAATACTTTTTTCATCCGTTAAAATGGATAAATGGGATTTATTTCTATTATATCAATTTTTTCTGTTTTCTATGAATATTTAGTTATTATGCATCGGTGTACAGTTAATTATATGACAAGAACGTTCATTCATTAGTTGGAAATACAATAAATTAAAAATTTGTATGTGTACCAATATTTGTCCCCCCCACTAATATATATATATATATATGTGTGTGTGTGTGTGTGTGTGTGTGTGTGTGTGTGTGTGTGTGTGTGTGTGTGTGTGTGTGTGTGTGTGTGTGTGTGTGTGTGTATACGCGCGCATGAGTCAGATATGATAACATTGTGAATATCGTAAATTGTTAGTAGGTTCATTTCTGCAAGGGAGGTATGAAGCATAAAACCCATGTGTTGTTATCTTTCTACCCTGAAGAGAATAATTTTGTTCATCTTATTCTGTACGAATAATATATTCCTGATACTAGGAAAATCATTCTGATAATTTTGGTGCTTTGGGGGCGTCTGACGAAAATCAGTGTCTTGGTGAATTTGATTTTTTACTTGAGTGCTCTATTACTAGTGATTTATTAGTATAAGTTAAACTATATAAATTTTTATCATTTTACAGTCAACTTCACTCTAGCATAATGCTTAAACAAGGCACTGGAATATGTTTTATAACCTAATTATTACTGTCATCACTGCGCATCTAACTTGAAATGATGATGGTTATCTGTGGAAATCAGATTTTTACGTGATTTTTGTTTTTAATTTGGTAAGTAATGCGTGCTAAGGAATTTTCCTCTGAATTTCGAGTAGTTTTTATTTTGAAAGATATGAAGTTCATGTTCGTTGCACAACCACTTTTATACTTTATAATTATTTCGGCCAAGGCGATGTATTCTTTTGAGCCTAGCTTGGAGTCAACAACTACGCTGTGTCATTTCTCTTATTATAAAATATTTCTTTTTTCTTAAACCTACAACAGAACCGAATGAATTTGAAAAAACAATTACCTCAACTGCTCAAACGCTTGACGACCTTTAACTTTCACTAATGTTTGTACCAGTCTCAAATCTTCAAAACACGTAATGGCAAAGTCAGTTTATACAAGCGTCATTTTTATTTCAAGACCAGACATGTCTGATGTAGGTTCTTGTCCAGTTGGATATGGATTTCTGTTCGTAGAAAGAAGAACGAAGCGGAGTACATGAAAGACCTGAAACAAAAGGCTTTGTACCTATAAAGAAGAACGTCTGAGAAGCGAGAAGAAAGAGTTGGACGAATAAAAGGAAGAAAAAAAAACTTTGAAGAAAACGTAAAAAGTGATTGAGCAAAGAACAGAATCGTTTGTAATAAGAAAATATCTAAAAAAAGGTAATAATATGAGCACCCAGACTGGAAGTCATCATACGTGTGCAAGCTCTAAAGGAGACAAGAATAAATATGAATAGATTGAGACAGATACATTGGACATTGAATTGACTGATTAATAGGAATAATCAAAAATAAATGTAAATAGATCGATGAATTAGTATGAGATAGAGGATGATATATCAATACAGAGGTTGAGATAATGAAAATAGATATATACTGAGTGGTTCATCTCTAAATTAATCAATATGCTGGCTGATAGATAAAAGGAGTCTTAAGACCTGCATAGTGACTGAGATAGTTGCGTATTTTCCAATGGCCAGTTTGATCAGTGTAATCGTTTATCGTTCTAAATTAAACTGTGCAAACATGTAAGGGATTAATCATTGGTAACGATTGTTTTGTTTGTTTAATGGCATATCAAATCCTTATGGGTCATTTAATACTAAAATTGTGTTTTCTTGGAAGCATTAATAATTTCTTTTACGAAAATTATTGCTAGCAATGTTTGTTTTTTTTTCGTTACAAAAATGTATTACTAGTAATTTCTTTACTATGAAAATGCATTGCTGGGACTTCTACAAAAGGTATTTTTACACTTTCATGGTGTTTCGACCCCAGTTTGGAGGTTAACTATTTGACCATAACTGGCACCCTAACAGGTGTTATCACTACGGATCAGGGTGGACCTGAAAACAACAACAATTAAGAGGTGGTTCTCCGCTCCTCAAAACCTCCAATCTCCCGATCAGAGGCCTTGCTGCCGGATGTAATTTGTCGTCATACCCAAAACTGAACATTAGTTATAAGCATGTATGTCTGTGTGCATGAGTGAGTGAAAGAGATAGAGTAAATAAAAAAGATGTAATTCTTTATGACATTGAAAATATATTTTTATATATAAAGATTTTGTTGGGGGCACAGAACTTAATGACCGTCACAGAAAGACAAAATTTGATTTTATTACCACTCATAATAACAATTAAAAGGGAAAACAAAAATGAAAAACGAGCTAGCTAACCTCGCTCAACAGAACTAAATCGAGGAAATTAATTGGAGGCCCAGAACAAAATCCTTCTGTTTACACAATGAAGGTGTCAAGGAAGAAATATATATGGCCTCAAAATTTTCAAGTAGTAACTTGAGTGGGACTTACAGAGGACGGAAAAGGAGTCCACACTAAAATTAGGGTCATAATTATGTTTATTTGTCAGGTTATTCGCAATGAATATACATATCCCTCATCGTTTGCTAATCTTACATGTACGCATTTACTAAACTTACCATAAATTTCCCATGGCGTCTATAAAGATATCAGTTAAGACTAAATTTTCAGGTTGATGGTAATTACTGAATTTAAAGACTGCCTCTTTGCTCAGAAGGCTGCGTATTTTTCATTGTTCCAGTTCAGTTTTATAAAAATCCATGTTTTTAGGGCTGATTTTTAAGGCAGTCACTTGAAAGATTAGTGCGATATAATCCCCATAATTCTTATCTCCTTCTCTTTAACCCTGTTTCAGGATAAGTATCTAACTAAATAACTAGAATGTACCTCATTAAAGTGAATAGATATTCAAGTTTATTGACAAACGTTAATTCAATATAAGGCCAGCGTTAACACTTGAATTCCTATAACTACAGTTCTATGCCAGTTTGCTGTCAAATTTGCGCAAGGAAATATATTAATACTTGTGAGCACATCTTGACCTTAATGTCAGCTTCTGCGTACAAATGATTTGATTGAGTAAAAGTGGATGAATTTCAAAATAAGTGATTTGTTGATTTTCTGTACAAGGGTCAATCTATACCTGAAGTTAATAAACCTTTTAGAAGGAACAATCAATATCACGCCGTTGCCGCACTTAAATATCTAACAGCCTTTACAGCAGTGGATTAATCATGAATCCGCTATTTAAATGGGCACATATCATAGCCTTTATAATTCAGTTTGTGGAATCAATTCCCAGGCAGATGCTCCCTTGAACACTTAAATATTGACCTCTTCAAGTCAAGAATCAATCATCAACTTTTCTCGTTATCTTCAATCTTCATTTCCTATCAACTGTTCCATTCTGTTCCATTCATACCACACACCTCATTCATCATTACTATCTTTAGTATAGCTATCTTGTGTGGCTCTCGAGACTTCTAATTTGTGAAATAATCACCGTAATACTGTGATACTATAATAGTTTCGTTTTATTTAATCCAAAATAGTGTCCAAAAGTCTACTGCGTCTTATACTTTAGAAGTCAATCCCATTTTTCCAGGACTCAAAACAGACTAAATCGGGTCAAATTGGATTTATTTATTTACCGTAGAGATAATAACTATCTAATGGTGTATTTCAACAAAAGGGAAATGAATCTGTTATAGTGTTTCTTTAAGTCCCGTACGGTTCCATACTTTTCCCGGATTTTGTTGAGTTTAAACACAATTTAATGTTTATTCAATTTTATTTCGATTTATTTTCTCAATGTGTATTGGTGATTTAGTTCTATTATACTCCAAGAGTTATTATCACGTTTTCGTAATACATACGAATCACAAAAGTAAACAAAATGTACATTTTCTTTTTCTTTCTTCACAAGTTTTTATCATTTTCCTTGCTCTAAAATCAGGTACATTTTATACATGAAAAGAAATCTAAAAAAAAAAGCTTTTTTTCTTCCCTGATATTTCTACTTTATTAAGTGCGTTTTATACTCCCTGGTGATTTATGCACAAAGATCGCATTATTAAAAGTATCGTTGAGAGAAGAAGAGAGAGAGAGATAAATAGAGAGAAGAAGAGAGAGAGAGAAGAAGAGAGAGAGAGAAGAAGAGAGAGAGAGAAGAAGAGAGAGAGAGAAGAAGAGAGAGAGAGAAGAAGAGAGAGAGAGAAGAAGAGAGAGAGAGAAGAAGAGAGAGAGAGAAGAAGAGAGAGAGAGAGAGAAGAAGAGAGAGAGAGAAGAAGAGAGAGAGAGAGAGAAGAAGAGAGAGAGAGAAGAAGAGAGAGAGAGAAGAAGAGAGAGAGAGAAGAAGAGAGAGAGAGAAGAAGAGAGAGAGAGAAGAAGAGAGAGAGAGATAAATAGAGAGAAGAAGAGAGAGAGAGATAAATAGAGAGAAGAAGAGAGAGAGAGATAAATAGAGAGAAGAAGAGAGAGAGAGATAAATAGAGAGAAGAAGAGAGAGAGAGATAAATAGAGAGAAGAAGAGAGAGAGAGATAAATAGAGAGAAGAAGAGAGAGAGAGATAAATAGAGAGAAGAAGAGAGAGAGAGATAAATAGAGAGAAGAGAGAGAGAGGTAAATAGAGAGAAGAAGAGAGAGAAAAATAGAGAGGAGGAGAGAGAGAAAAATAGAGAGAAGGAGAGAGAAAAATAGAGAGAAGGAGAGAGAGAGAAAAATAGAGAGAAGGAGAGAGAGAGAAAAATAGAGAGAAGGAGAGAGAGAGAAAAATAGAGAGAAGGAGAGCGAGAGAAAAATAGAGAAGGAGAGCGAGAGAAAAATAGAGAAGGAGAGAGAATATAGAGAGAAGGGGGAGAGAGAGAAGT
>OZ038476.1:68162909-68175409 GCA_964036315.1 Acanthosepion esculentum
GGTGAAACAAGACTCGAACCAAAATTAGTTCAGTGTGCGGGAGTAGTTATACCGAGTGACGGTAAAGAGGGGTGGGGGTTAGATGTGCTAGGCACAAACTTCCGCCCTCCTCTTTAAGAAATACTTCCGAGACCACAGACGAACTGCCGCCTCCAATCAATTCATCTCCAACTCGAGATCGAGGCCAAGCCAGACGCCGAGTATCTCGATAGGCTTGTCCGAGCAAGTGAAGGATCCGGAAAGAGACTTCTTTTCACACACCCAACCGGAAGCTCACAGACTTGTCGCAGTTGAATTTGGCTACTATTACTATCTCATACCTGCCAATATACTTGTTAATCTCGGCGTTGCTTTTCATGGAAGCTGTCACATCGTCTGCATAGGCAGAATACCTGGCTGAGGTGGTCGCACAAGGGAGAGTAATTCCATGTACGACCGGGTTCGCCTTTAAATCGCAAAGGAAGTGTTCCAACGCAAGAATGTACTGCGAACAACCCTGAAGAATTGATTTGGACAACACGAAAAGTTTCGACCATTCACATCCACCACCCCAACGAGGGGACCAATACAAGAGCCGGATCCAGGATCAAAATTATGACTCGAAGCCGGCTGATTCGAGGACAGTTCCGAGAAATTGATGATTAAACTTATGAAATGTCTTGGCCTGTACTAAATTGATTAACGCAGCCTCACTGACTAGGCAGAACAGCTTGCAAACGCTTGGCTAAAATCTTTAACTGTGTATTCAACATAGTTAAGGGTCGGGAATTATTAATTCCATCCCCTCTGTGTTTATTCTTACGAGGTAACTTGATCACACCTCTGGTGAGGCGTTCGGAAATATTCCCGTTCTTCATCCATTGGTTAAAGACCAGTGCCAGCAGAGGGACAATTACGTGCGACTACATCAAGTAGTCTAATAGAGGAGACCATCGATACCTAGAATCTTGTTTCTGCTGAAAAACTTCAACGTATCTCAGATTTCCGCCTCTGTGATCGAACTCACGCACCTAGCCGCTTCAGTCGCCTCGAGGCGAAGAAAGTCAGCTAAATAGGTGTCGGACTGAGCCGGACTCAGACCGGGTTCTCTAGTAAAAAGATGATGAAAATAAGATCAGAAAGCTTCACATCCGGCAATGCAACGCTAGCGATGTATCGGTCTGTGATATACTGAACTTCTTCAGCTCACAATCCAACGGAGATATTTGTTGCCTCAGAAAAAATCCTTTTTAATCTAGCCCTAACTACAAGAGCTTAGTCCTTTGTGATAAGCAAGGAGGTCAACTCTGCCCTAGCTGCGGCTATTTACCCACTACCTACCGAATTTATATCCCTCTCTACCCTAGATTATTGTACCGTTTGCTCTGCTAATCTTAGTTGAGCAGCTTACTGTAATCAGAAGCAAACGTCTTAATAGCAGCCTTACGACCCCTATAAATTCCCACATTAGGGGGAGGAAAAGCTTAGTCGCAAAAAGCTTTCTCATCGAACAAAGATGTATTGAATTTCCAGTACCCACTAATGCTAATCCTGGGCTTATCTAAGTTTGGACGAACCCGGACAAGCCTATGTTCCTAATAAAACAATGGAATGAAGACTTGGACAACCTAAGATCCCTAAGACGACTCTCCTAACTAAGACTCGGTCAATGTAGCTTGTACGTAACACAGAAGCCGAACAGCTCCTATTAGACCAAGTCCACACTACCTCCCACGGAAGCTCATTGCAGAAGTTATCGACGGTTCAGCCTGTTGATAAAGTCCCAAAATGGTTTTACATCCGGGTTGTTAGCACTCAATTTAGTTCCCGATATCCTGCGGAAAAGTTAATTTAAGTGCTCTATACCGACAGGGCTGAACAAAAACTGGAACTCTCTCCGAGCAAAATTATTTCATTTATGTGTTTCCTCATTTTCCACAATTGCTAATGGGGGTGTAATGTCGAAACATTTAACGGCTTCGTCCACCATCCCCCCAAAGTCTGCCGGGACCCGAGCCAGTCTTGATGACAGTAAGGAAGCGCTTCGCGTCAGGAAAATTCTTTGAGTCATCAATATCCTTATCGCCAAGCTTCTGGATTGAGAGAAAGTACTTCAAGGCCTGTATTCGGTTACCATAATGCCAGGCTCTCTCCTTTTGGCCCTGAGTCACACGGCAGATATCTTTCCCGCTATTGTATGGCAATTTCGACCTCGTCCTTTTGTCCTTCGTTTCCACAGATGGGCTTCTGTGCCACTTTTGAGTGTTTTGTTATGTTGGAGAAGGAAATTGGATAGGCGAAAAATACTGTGATGCACAAAGAGTGGGCACCATTTTAATGGGGCACAAATTCAAAGGGGTTGGTATCAGTGACCTAGTCACTGTAGAAGAATCAAATATTTTTTTTGTGACGGGGAAGACAGGGCAGAGGCTAAGGGGGCACCCCCAGTGGGCAACGTTGACTTTGTAGGGGTGATTGTGACCGAGGAAGCTTTGTAATGGGAATGGGTCAGTGACCTAATCACTGGAGGAGGGGTTCACCTTTTCTTAAGGGTTGGGGAAGATGGGGTAGATGTCCTACACTCTCCCTGGTCGTCCAAGACGTCCAATATCCGCGGCTTATTGGGGGGGGGGGTGATCACTTCGATCCAGGTCCGTTGTGGTATGCTTTGATAATAAGGCGGCCGAGATCGAATCGTCGTCGGTATACCCGTATTGGGCTGGACTAGGTAGAGTGAAGACGCAAAGAAGAAAATGACACACGAATAATGTTGATTGATTGATTGATTATTTAACCAGCATATCGACCTTCGTTGGGCCATTCAATGCTGAAAAAGTTTTTTCCAAAAAGTATAGTTGGTAATATTATTTTTCAAAAACGTATATCTGGTAATAATATTTTTCCAAAAACGTAGAGCTGGTAATAATATTTTTTCAAAAACGTAGAGCTGGTAGTAATATTTTTTCAAAAACGTAGAGCTGGTAATAATATTTTTCCAAAAACGTAGAGCTGGTAATAATGTTTTTTACAAAAACGTAGAGCTGGTAATGTTTTTTTCAAAAACGTATAGCTGGTAATAATATTTTTCAAAAACGTATAGCTGGTAATAATATTTTTCAAAAACGTAGAGCTGGTAATAATACTTTTCAAAAACATAGAGCTGGTAATAATATTTTTTCATTTTCATTCTGGTTTTTCAAAAACGTATAGCTGGTAATAACACTTTTCCAAAATCGTAGAGCTGGCAATAATATTTTTCAAAAACGTAGAGCTAGTAATAATATTTTTCAAAAACGTAGAACTGGTAATAATATTTTTCCAAAAACGTAGAGCTGGTAATAATATTTTTCAAAAACGTAGAGCTGGTAATAATATTTTTCAAAAACGTAGAGCTGGCAATAATATTTTTCAAAAACGTAGAGCTGGCAATAATATTTTTCAAAAACGTAGAGCTGGCAATAATATTTTTCAAAAACGTAGGGCTGGCAATAATATTTTTCAAAAACGTAGAGCTGGTAATAATATTTTTCAAAAATGTAGAGCTGGTAATAATATTTTTTCATTTTCATTCTGGTTTTTCAAAAACGTATAGCTGGTAATAACACTTTTCCAAAAACGTAGAGCTGGTAATAATATTTTTTCAAAAACGTAGAGCTGGTAATAATATTTTTCCACAAACGTAGAGCTGGTAATAATATTTTTTTAAAACCGTAGAGCTGGTAATAATATTTTTCAAAAACGTAGAGCTGGTAATAATATTTTTTCAAAAACGTAGAGCTGGTAATAATGTTTTTTCAAAAATGTAGAGCTGGTAAAAATGTTTTTTTCAAAAACGTATAGCTGGTAATAATATTTTTCAAAAACGTAGAGCTGGTAATAATATTTTTTCATTTTCATTCTGGTCTTTTGTGATCTTTATAAAAAAGCAATTATTTTGTTGATAAAATTTAATTTAATTGCTTAGCTACTCAAATAAAGTTCAAATATGCGGATGTAGTTTGTCGTCATACCCAGGACGCGGATGTAGTTTGTCGTCATACCCAGGACGCGGATGTAGTTTGTCGTCATACCCAGGACGCGGATGTAGTTTGTCGTCATACCCAGGACATGGTACAAACATGGAAGTTCACTATTTGCCCATAGCTGGGACCCCAACAGGTGCTACCACCGCGGGTCTGGGTGAACCTGGGAACACCAGCAATTAAGAGGTGGTTCCACGCTTCCTCAAAACCTCTTGATCAGAGGCCTTGCTGTTGGATGCAGTTTAACGTCGTACCCAGGACGTGACACACGAATAAAAAAATATATATATACTAGTTGGATATAAGGTCTTTCGTACAACAGTTGGTTCACAGTCCGAGAATTCGCATGCGGACAATTATCGGCTCAACCCGCTTTTAAGTCGGACGTGACACTTTGTTAACTTGGTAAAGTTTCACACAAGGCTGATGTCAGAGGTTTTCGTCGGCAGATAATCACATGAGGTGTCTCGCGTCCGGTGGCTGGAACAATCTCTCTCTCCGATCTCTCTTAAGGCATTCGTATTTATTGACATTCGCCTAAACCGGCGTGGAGCACGGCGCAGTTAGAAAATTAGGTATCCCCCCTCCTGTCATCTTCATAGTCTTAGGTCTTAAGAATTAAATTACTTCATAATTTGGGGGGGATTCCCTTCTTCCACGGGTGATGGTTACAGGCATTAATCCACCTCATAACTTTCCACTTCCTCTTATTACCATCTCCCACTAATGCTCCTCAGTGGGCGTTGTTAGCTCCTCCATCTTCCGTGGCGTCTCATCTACGCATACCACTTCGGCCACTCTCGAATTAAGGTCTGCTGAATGCCACGACAAAAGAAAGATTAATTCTAAGTTTGTTATTTACGCAAAAATAAAAGCTTTCCATCCATGTGTTTCATTGTCCAAAACTGACACACAATCAATTATAAATGCAAAAATGTCTTTCCACGTCACCCCACGTATTCCATTGAGACACAATCCTAGATGGCTGTCTACGCCTTTTGGAGTTAATCAGGGGTCACTCTGCAAGAGAATTCTTATCTCCGAATTATGATTTTAAATCCTATTCGATTTTCTCTCTACACTTTTCATAGCCCGTATTTTTAGCTGTATGTCATCAAGCAATGCCAACAGATCTTGCCCTGTGACCTGTTGTAGTTAAATGTCGTTCTTTCTGCCAGCCATATGATACTTGGTCCTTTGAGAATCAAAATCTTCCATCTGTCCTACCGGGTTTTATTGGTATATCGTTCGGGATATTCATTTACCAGTAACAAATAGTGTCACAGAGAGGCTAAAGAATGCAACAGACCTACTGGACCCCGTTGCTTTTTCGCCATCAAATGCCTTTTTAACACCATAATTTTTTCAAGCTTTTCGTTTTTTTGGGTTTTTTTTTTTTTGCTTAGCATATGTAATTTTTCGGCGTAGCTAACCGTAGTTTCACCCTTGGGAATGGGACTGTTAGTGCCTTTAACCTTGGAAAGCGGGGGGGGGGCTTCATGGAACTGAGATCCCACAGGGGATCCCCCCTCACTGTACCCACGACCAGCCTACTAGTATAAACTCGGGGGGATTTGAGTTGGATTTAGGCGGGCCTCCAGAGACCTTCTTCTCTAAGGAGGAAGGGGTGAAGTGACCAGTCACACCACTCTCCCAACAGGTTGGTTTCCTCTTCGTCATGATGACTGGATAATTCTTCCCGCTTATCTCCAAGCTGTTGGGAATGGAAGTGGAGGCTTCTCGGTCCAACGTTAACTCTAACTCCCACTCATCCATCTCATATTCCGGAGTAACACTCACCAATTGGCCTTATTGTATAAGATATGCCTCTAAGTGCTCTCCGTTAATATAGCCAGGAATCTCGTAAACTTCCACCTCGGTCCTACGCCGTAATCTGGCGTGGGCAATAGTATGTTCCACAAGAAAAAACCTGACCCTTTTATAATATGTTGAGGTAATATCACTTTGCCTTTTGTGCACCGACAAATTTTTCGCGTTATCGTGTTGAGCACAAAGACAATGTTCTTGTGCATAGATGTCTACCAAATACCCGCCATCAGATGAGCGTACTGTTTGGCTCGCTCGACGAACTCCGCCACATCACAGTATTCTGCTCCTGCCCAATCTCCTTCTCCAACACCCTAAAATGCTCAAAAGTGGCATAGCACACATGAATTTCAGGCGGGGGGAGTAAAGGGGGATTCCCCAGCCGCTACACCGTTGACTTCGTCTGTCGAAACAGCCGCTATACTTGTGCTTGGTTTCTCCTTTTCAACTTGGTTATTTTCTTTGCTTACCTCTTCTACGGGAGTAGGTGGATTATTTAGTGTGTTTAAAGTCAGCCGCAGTGAAATAGAACAACTTGTTGAATTATTCACTTGTACCCTCTTACTTCTTTAAATAACGACCTGCATTTATATGTATGAATTATTTCAATAGTTTGTTAAATTTGTTAAGCTCACATGTTTGACAATGCAATAGGGGGATTTAAACGAATATTTTACAATCGTAGAACTCAATCATTCAATTAATTAAGATACAATTTACATTGTTCTATTTTCCTCATCTTTATTGCTACGTTCACGACATTTCGGTCCTTGTACGCTCCGGCCTTCTTCAGATGGTTCGAATTTGAAACCGAACCCTTTATTTCCACAGCTTATCAATTAGTTCTATTTGCGAATTTGTCAATTCTTTGCCTCTTGACATGATAAACTTCTTGCGTGAATATCAATTACATAATGTTCTATTTGTGTGTTTTAGGCTAGAATATTCCACTTGAATAATCTTTAGTATTAAAACAATTTAAAATTTTAAAAATCTCAAAGTTGCATTGTACGAAGTTGCATTTCTGCGCTGAAAAGATGTAATTTGAAAATAAAACAAAGCAGGTCATAAACTTTCGATCACTTGACAGGTGATGAATGACATATTGACGGATTACGCGAGGATAATTTGTTCTACGGAAGGAGAAAAGTTAAATTATTTACATTTAAGTGAACAAATTATTTACCTCGTTATTTTTAAGGAAAACTTTCAGCGCTCTAATTTTTGTTTTTTGTACTTAGCTTTCACCTTTACGTTTACGATGCTTTATGGAAAATATATTATAAAGAAATTAAAATAAGACTGTTAAGAGTTAGATTAAATTTCATAAGAAAGGTATCTAATTAATTTATAGGTACCTTTCTTATGAAATTTTATCAGAAGCGTACATAAAATACTATAATTGTATGTACATTTACTACATTTTACTGTGTTATTTGTATTTCCATTCATTTTATTATTAATTTTGATATTTCATTTATGGAAAAAATGTCATTACTGAGATTAATATAAAAATAAGATCATATAAATTTCATGAGATGATACTGATACTTGTAGGTACCCTTCTCAGTTGAAATTGAAAAATCAAATTAACTTCACACGTGTTTCGCAAAAGTAAAGGCCTTAACAGCGGAGAACTTACTTGTATTCTGGTTGATCTTCCGTACTTTATAATTAGAGCCCGATTATAAACACAAAATTACATTTCTTAATTACTGTGGTCTTCTGATTAGTCAAAATGATACAATTTACAACGCGCTAAAACAAGGTCTATCTCATAAGGACACTTACGAAAGTGGATGCGGATTTTAACTAATTTTATAATATTTTAACAACTTAAATGTAAAAATCTATTATAATTAAAAAATAACAAATAATTGTATTAAAAATTCATTTTTCATCGAAAAATATTTTCCTTTCAGAAAATATTGTCCATATTCATAAAAACAACTAAAAGCAAATAAAAGCATTTGAAATTAAATAATATCTTTGTTTTATTGAGTTTTGTATGTTACAATTCAGAACTGATTTTCATGTAGGGGGTCCTATTAAAAAAAATACATGATTTGCTTTCTTCAAAGCCATGTGCTTTTAACTAATATAATCACTAAACTAAATGCGACTGAATTTCTAGAGTTTTCATAAAATTATTTAGGGGGTGGGTAATAAATATAAAAAAATATTTCTGCCAAGACTTTAATAAAAAGAATATATTTATAATAATTTCGATCATTTGTGAATAGTTTCTGAAAGTTTCATCAATATCCGACAATTATTTTTATTTTTGGAAAATTTTCCAAATTAATGTGTATCACACAAAAAAACAAAACAAAAAAAAGTGCTAAAAATTGTATATGTTATTTTACTAGTTTCGGTGATATAAAGAGAAACAAGGATTTTAAAATGAAAATTCAGTGTTCTAAAAAGAAGGAAAAATTTTAAAAATTAATTAAAATAAACTTTGATCTTTCCTCTTAATAATAACAAACATTTTGACGATAACATTTCGTTTTCAAGTTTGGCGTCTTTTTCATCATGCTATGCTCTTTTTTTTTTAGAGATCACGTGGAGGTACCTAAGTTAATTATATGAAAAGTATGTTTATTCATTAGTTGGAAATACATTAAAAATGTGTACGAATATTTGGCTCCCCCACTATATACATACACGTGTGTGTACACGTGAGTGAGAGAATCAGACATTTGTCGTTAGTCACGTAGGTTTAAATAGTTGCCAAAGATTCTCATGTGTGTTCGCCGAGTTCATTTATCAGAAAGGCGTTTTATATAGCCTTAACAAATGGACAAGAAAATTAAACCTGCACATGACAATACGGAAATACAACCGTCTCAGAGGACGTAAATCCCAAGTTGTATCATTTACTGTAATATAGCGATGACGATTATATAAATATTTAGCGACAGATTAGCTTAGAGATCTATTTAGTTTGAAAATATCAACTATATCAGCGAATTGAAGAACATATTTATTTACTGCTAATGCAAGAATATTTTCCTTTATTTTACATTGAATTTCTCTTTCCAATTCTGACTTTACCAAACGATAATTTCTACAGATTTTAAACTAATGTTTCGATATTAACAATTTCTATTTCTGTTTACTGAGCGTAATAGACATAGGAGGGATCAAAATGTCAAATTATGAGGAAACTGTGACTAGAATGTTAATTAATTGATCTTCCCAAAGACATTCACATAATATAAATAGATAGCTTGTCAGGAGAAAGCACTGTCAGCAAAATTTAATCGTTATAATTTAAACTACCAATTTTCAAAAGGTAACGTGTGTTCATATTTCATTTATAAACTAATTAGTATCAAAAAACATAACGTATTCTAAAATTAACAAAAATCACGATTCTAAATATTGTCCTCAACTCAGATACGTTTCTCCTCTCTTGTGATATCCCCTTCTTTGAATAAATAATATATACCCGCTTCCTTTTTTTTACTGCTTTCTTAGTGCGACTGGACTTTTCATTTCCTCACTAGAGAACCGATGTCCTTTGTCTTCCACTTTCTTTAGCTGCAACCATCTCTGCTTCTTCATGAAGTTTTTCAGCGTTCTAGAAATTCATTTTGAATATTTTGATTGCACTAAAATGAAGGCACTACTATGGCTCATCAGTAGTGACTCTTCCGCCAGATGCTTGACTTCATCCGGATTCATAGTGGCAGTAATGTTATTAAATATAAAGATCCATTCTCCTGAAGTTACACCAAGTGAAACCTTTCTATTAACGTGAGCTAACTTATGAATGTTTGAAGCACTTTCTTTTACTCGAAACAGAAATTCTATAGCAGCTTTTTTCTTCCTACGTGTTTCCAGAAGAAAAGAGGCAGATTTCCCCTTAAGCTTGTAAAAACTATGATTTATAGTTTAATACATAAATAAATCAAAATTAAATCGACTATACAAAACAAGTCAAACATTAACAAAATTATCATAAAAAAAGATAATTACTACAGTATATCCAAAAGATGTCTTATTTATTAAAACTTTTAAAAATAAAATAAAAAGTGGATGAGAACAAAAGTTCGGGGAATTTTTTTAAAATAGGTAGAGTTTGAGCATCCAATTTTGATTCACAGGTGACTGAAATTTATAAAATTTACAAATTCTGAAAGCCGAGATTTCAATGCTTCTTTTTATTCATGCGTGGATTGTGAATTTTAAATGTTTTTTTTAGAAATGAAATATGGGGGAAAATTAAATGCATTTTTTTCATTTAAATCTCTTATTTACGGAAAGAAATAAAATAAAGAAATGTATCGGTTATCGATATTGTGCTGTAGCTAAGAGTACTCTTCGTAAGTGGTTTGCTAGTTTTAAAAATAGAAATTGTGATCTGGATGTGAGAAAAAGTTCCTGCAAGCCTACAATCGTTCATAATGACCAAATCCAGAGGCTGATCAATAATAATTCTTGCAACACAACACGGGATAGGACATATACTCCACATATTTCATATAAGGTAGTCGAAAATATGTGAAATAAACTTGGATATTAAATGAGACTCCATTAACCACTATAAAGAAGGTGATGTATATCTTCTGATTTGGGAATGACATTGTGTATTACGGGATCTACAAAATCAGATACTGAATTCGAAAACAAAATCACCAAAACCTAAATCGGTGTGAACCAATTAGTTCATATTACTGCCTCAAATGCCTATGAAAGTGCTGTATTTTTTTACAGGGAGACAACAAATTTTGTGTGATTGAATACTTTGAAAATTTGGTAACACCTCTTGTAACAGAAATAGAAAAATTATCTTCTTTAATGAAACACACCAATCTATTTTCTCTCATATTTTGCATAACTTTTCTTACTTCAAGGGCTGTTTCTAGGAGTCGAAGGGAAGGCGTTAATTGCTTTCGTATAATTCAGTTTGACGAATTTAAGAATAAATATAATTCGACTCGCTAATTTC
Source organism: Acanthosepion esculentum (assembly GCA_964036315.1). NCBI lineage: Eukaryota > Metazoa > Mollusca > Cephalopoda > Sepiida > Sepiidae > Acanthosepion > Acanthosepion esculentum. The sequence goes on from OZ038476.1 coordinate 68,173,695, forward strand.
TATCTTAGGTGTCAAATCCTTAGTCAGCCATCAGTTATATTGTTATTTTAACCTCGCTACCATCCTTGGTATTAATCTACCTATTTGGCGTTACTATATATTTAAAAATGTAAAAACAAATATGAATTACAAAACAATCGGCCAGTGAGAGAAATACTTAATTTGACCAGACCCGCAATTTAGATTTATCACTCGTAATCACCCCACAAAACAGCAAGGATTTAACTGTCAACTGACCAGGAAGTTCAATCAAATCAGAAGCATTGGTTGGAGTAAAAAAAGATTGATATGAAATAAAGGGTTTCAAAGCATTGATTTTAGTGAGGGAAAACAAGATTCCCTTTCGTAGAAACTAGTCCTCCACTGCCAACTCAGAAACAATATTTTTGTACTATTTTTCACTCAATACAGGGCCCAAGAGCCACTTAATGCAGAGGATTACTGAATGAGGTAGTTGTAAGAATGTGAGAGAAAAGTGGTAAGAAGTGTATATTGTGAGGATATGTAGGCTAGACCATAGACTTGAAGAGGTGAACTGTATTGGTCGGAGGGAAGCATCCGCTTGGGAGTGTTCCACAACTACTTTGAGTGGAAATTCCTCCTTACCAAACGAATAGGAAGGAAATGGGGATGAGTTGACATCGTGAAAGTATCATGGCGTTGAAGATGAAATGTTACTAGCTTTGTTTTGGAGGTATTGAATGTTATAAGCCAACCTTTCACCTCGAAGCTGTAAGAGTTCATTTAAATTTTGATGTGATTGTTCTAAATCTAGTAAAATGATGCGTTATTCTAGTCGTAATGATTAGTGTTTGGACCAAAACTGAGTATGCCAACACAAATTTAAAACTAAAGAATTGTTAATTTCGGTTGCTAGAGTAGCAAAAAGAGGGGATTGGTCAACATAGTTAATTATTAGGTTGATATGTTAACTGTATACAGTACTAGATGAGCGGCAAGGTCTCATTCCTTTACAGTTTAAATGCCGAGATGTAACCGTAAGTTCTATGCAAACAGTTTCTTCTGTCGCACTTCTTGCTTTTAGAACTCTGTCATCTTCTTCCTTCCCAGTCAACTTTGATATTCAAAAATTTAAATGATATGTCAATCGTTATATTCCGTTTTCTTAATTCCTGTTTTTTTATTTTCTCCTCTTAATCATGTTTTCTTTTTCTCATTCTCTCAGTCTCAGTAATCTCTTTGCGTCTTATTGGCTTTATTGCCTTGCTTGGGGTGAAATATTTTTGTTTTAAATCTAGAAAGACCATATCAAATATTGACTGGATTTTTATTCTCGACATGTTCGTTCAGTAAGTAATGCAATCTTTGATCATTGTCTCATTGTGTGGCCGAGAGGCTTTCATTTAATATGTAAGCACATGCAGTGGAGGAAGTGTGTGAGAGTCTGTTGAATTTAATCGGAACTTAACGTGGCTTGTAAGAAATAAGAAGAAATATTTAGAGTAGGTTTCATTAGACTTCTCGTGTGAAAGTCATAAACATCAAAACCAGACTTCATATCTGCGCTTTTTCAGATCAAAATCTACCGTCATCATTTCAGTCTACCTTCTCGTTGATATTTCTCCAACGGATCTCTTAAAAGGCCTAATGTGTATTTTATTACATGGCTTCACAAAAATTGCTTTGGATTCATTTTTTACGCTTCTTTCTCTATTCGTTTCTCCGTTGCACGATAAAAATAATGCATAAACGTA
>OZ038476.1:68180409-68197909 GCA_964036315.1 Acanthosepion esculentum
TGATGCGAATTTAGTACTGTGTTTAAATTCATAAAGCTTAGGTACAAAAGACGAACACTCATCAAAAAATTACTAATTAAAATATTTGTAGAAAAAGCACAGGGAAGCTATGCTACGATGGTGCGAAAGGGAATAAAGCCTATATGCAAAATTAGGAGGAATAACTTTTCAGATCCTTCTTTGTATTTTATCAAGGATCTCTAATCACATAACAAAAGCGCCATCCCATATTTGACAGCAATATTCAATGCATAGACGAATGGTAGACTTATAAATGTATAAGATAGGCTCTGTCGAGAAGAATTCTTTAGAACGACACAGTGAACAAATTTTCGGGCAAAATACCAAATAATTAATTCAATATAACATTTCCACTTCATATCATTAGAAAACATTAGCCCGAGAAGACGCAATGAGTGACTCTAGTGTGGGTTAACATTAGCCGTGATGATAGAAGGCAAGAATGGTTCTCTCAGACGATTAACAGAAATGTTTCGTTTTCGAAGCGTTAAAATTTACAAGCTATTTTTTGTCCCCAAAACAAAAGAATTCTCGGTCATTTCGAAAAACTAGCTTCAACTTTTACATTATGTAACCGATTAGACTTACCATTAAGACAAGAGTAAATAGTTGTGCCATCAAATGAGATAATGAGTTGCGACCTGATGATACCAACAAGGTCATTGATGAAAATTACGAACAACTTAGGTACAAAGATAGAGAGAGACACCTGCATTAATGCAAAAAGATCTAGAAGAGTAGCCGTTCAAGTAACTTTCATTTCGCGATTTGAGGAGAAAAATTTGAATCGAATAAAAACATTTCCAGGAATACAATAACCTTTCAACTCTTGAAGGAGGACAGCGTGCTAAACGCCAGCGAGATATCCGAAGCAACAACCCAAGCTTCACCAATCTAAATTATCTAAAGCTTGACAGACTTTCAGTAATAACAGTTAACACATGAGCAGTTGACCTAGAGAAGCGAAAGCCGTATTGCTTGTCTGAATGAAAACTACGATATGAAATACTTAACCAATTCAAAGTTGATTAAAGTCTCTAGTACCTTTCTAAAAAGTGGTAGAAGTCGACCGATAGTTAGAAGGATCAGGCAGTTTTCCTGAGTTCTAAAAAACTGGAAATAAAGAAGATTGCCAACTCGCAGGAAAACAAGGCATTTATTGTTTAGAAAAATAACAGCACATTTTAAAGGAAATTTTCAGGAATACCATCGTCCACATACTTTGTGAGGATCCAGTTTAGAGATGATAGCAGAGGACATGGACAGGGCTATATGCATATCACGAAATAGAGAGTCAGTTTTAAGTGGAATTTTAGGTAAAGATAATCCAGATAATCAAGAGTAGAATTGGAAGAGAAATGATCACGTACACAATTCTAAACATACATACATAGGACCCAAAATGAGGTGGATGTTAACAGTATTCACATTCCATATTAATACATTATATAGCCTTCTTGGGCATTAACCTAATCTGTATTCTTACATGTATTCGATCGTATAAATAGCGAACGCCTTCCTGCGACGATTTATTCTGGAAATAAATACAGAAAGAATTGTAAGCGGGCTAACTGAGCGATTTAGAGATTGTCCCATGACTCATCGGTCTTGTGAACATACCTACCAGGAAAATCTTGCAAAGTTTGTTGAAAATTCCACTCAAGTCAGATGAACACTTATAGTTCGATAAAGGGGTCAGGGTTATCTACCCCTAGTTTCTTTATTTTTATTGTTGTTATGAGGGCGCATTGTCATGTTGCCCCTAATAAATAAAATAAGTCACGGCGTGTTTTAACACGATACATGTGTTTATTTCTTGAGTTTATCCTCCTGTTTGAAATATGAAGCTGAATACCTGCATTCACACAAAACAAGGTATGTCTATGTTTACTATCTAACTATGCGTAAATTTCTAACAGAGAAATGGCCCAAAATACGTCGTGGAAGAGAATTTTGTCAAGTTGTAATGATTGAATATGACGATGGAAACAAAGCTTATTAATCTTGTGCCGTTGAAAGTGGCAAATTATGCCACTTGGAAGTGCAATGAAAAATGGCATTGATCAGAGAGGGTTTATGGAACATAGTTAATGAGATTGTTCCTGAAGCTAACACAGATGTGTTTACGAGTTTTTGGATCTAGTGATTACGCTCACATACAAAAGAATGATACAACCAAAAGGGATCTTAAAACTAAGAAGAGCATCTTTCCTCAGATATTGGTATTAGTATCAAATGGTATCGACTTTATGATACAGAAAAATTGAGAATTTTCCATAGCAGAGGTGTCATCTTCAATGAAACAAAATCATCAATTAAGAAAAGAAATAGGAAATCAAAAACCAAACTCTTGTAGAAATTTCATGTCAGAGTATAAACAAGGATGATGGTAATAATGAAAATAATTCACAGGAAGCTATAGGGCTAATAAAATCAAAAAGAGCTATGAAAGCTCCAGATTGCTATGGTGAGTGGGTAAGCATTGTTCACATATTGAATGATCCATGAACCCTGAAACAAACACTTTCCAGTCCTGAGAAAAATGAATGGAAGAAAGCAATGGAACGGGAAATGGATTCACTTCAAACAAAGTATGGCACCTGGTTGAACTACCCAGTGGAGGAAAGTTATTGATAGTAAGTGGATTTTAAAACGAAAACACATGGAACAACACAAAGCTCGGCTGGTAGCTCGAGGCTTTAATCAAAGGTATGGAGTTGACTATGTCGAGACCTTTTTCCCAGTTGTAAGGTTCGAGTCCGGACTGTTATTGCATTGGAAGCAAAACATGACCTAAAGCTGTATCAGTTAGACATAACGACTGTATTCCTAAATGGTGAGATGAAGGAGGATATTCATATGAAGCAGCCAGAAGGATTCGAGATGAAACACACCTGGTCTGCAAACTTAAGCGAAGCATCTATGGTCTGAAACAACATCCAAGATGTTGGAATGAGGCATTGGACTGTCAACTGAAAAGGCTAAACTTCAAGCAACTGGAAAATGACCCATGTATTTATACAGTCCTCAGGAGGAAATATGTTCATAAGGGACTTGTATGTTGATAACATCCTTCCTGGCAAGCAAGTCCTTGACACAAATCCAAGGATTCATCAGAAAAATCTCAAAGTTTTAACATGAAGGACATGAGGAAGTTTCACTATTCCTTGGGCGTTAAAATAACTTATCCAGAACCAGGAAAATATGGATCGGATAACCAGTATACACCACAGAAGTTCTGTAGACGTTTAAAATGGAGAACTCAAAGTATGCGGCAATTCCAATTGATGCTGGTACAAAGTTGACAAATCCGAAAAGGACAATGGGACGTTCAGTCGGAAAGTATTTCAGTCACCGATTGGATGCTTGCTTTATTTATCAACAATGTCTCGATCTGATATCGCCTATTCAGTGGCAAATGTAGGAAGATTTTGTTCCCAGTCTACAGTGCGATAATGGAAGGCTGTAAAGCTTATGCGTTATTTAGATGGTACGAGTAAATATGGACTACTCTGACGAAAATGAATCAGGCAATCTAATGCGATATTCGGATTAGGCTGATGATCTGGATGACCGCAAATCAACGTCAGGATAGCTGTTTAAACTAAGTGTAGCAGTCGTCAGTTGAAGAATGGACAGATGAAGCGGAATATATGGTTTTGGCAAGTACAGCACAGGAGGCAGTATGGGTGCAGCGTCTCCAATAAAATCTTAATGTAGCTAATGTTGGCCCAAAATCATCTATGAGGAGAACCAATCTACGATTTTTATGGCGAAAAATTCACAGTATCATGGATGAGCAATACTTATTGACTTTAAGTTTCATTACATATGAGAACAAGTTGCAAGGAACGTAAGAATATGACTGAGGACACGCTGACAAAAAGACTGACTAGCACACAATTTGTGAAGCTCAGAGAAGTGCTGAGAGTTCGGGAAATAATAAACTGACAACGAGTGAGGAGAAATGTTGAAAATTCCACTAGTTAGATGAACCCTTACAGTTAAATAAAGGAGTTGGAGTTATCTACCCCTAGTTTTTTATTCTTGTTATGAGGGTGCACTGTAGTGTTGTCTCTAATAGATAAAATAAGTCACTGCGTGTGTTAACATGGTACAAAATATGTTTCTCCTCGAGTTTATCCTCCTGTCTGGAAAATGAAGTACCTGAATTCACACAAAACAAGGCGTGTCTATGTTTGCTACCTAACTTGATACGTAAATGTCTAACAGTGTTGCGCATGTATTGTGAGTAAATATATTATACAACATTTTGATCTACAGATCTACATTGCACATTCAAATAACTATCATTTGCATGATGTCAGAGGCTGCGCTCATCAATAAACACTGCAGAGCACCTTTCGATCCTTCAGGTGACCGTCTAGTGATACCACTGGATATATGCACGACGGCATTGTCGAAATCTGGTTGGAAGCACATATAGTCTACCTCTCTAATTCCCACATTCGGTTACTCTAAACACGCACACACACACACATATATATATATAATATGGAGAAAACAACTGAAAAGTTTCAAATTAAAAGAAAAAAAAAATTGAATGTTTTTTTTGTGAAAGTATTTGGATAACAGTGGATAAAGGCGTTGGTTGGATCCAGTGACAGGATCCAAAGAGTGTGAGTTCAATACCCAGATAAGGCAGTGTAGAACTTTCAGAGGGAAATTAACAGGAGATAACTGATAACTGGCATCCATTAAACATGGCACGTGGAACTAAAACAGTCTACCCCAGTGAGCGAAATAAACGGTTCAGTTTCACATTCCAACCACCTGAAGAAGGCCAGAGCGTACAATGGCCGAAACGTTGTAATAAATATGGCGACAAAGATGAGGACAATAGTCCGAATAATGTAAATAATGTATATAATACCTCATCTCAGAAATATAGACATATGTATTCATACCTTTAACAAGAATTTTTGCGCGTAAATTGAGAAAACCTGACTGCAATTCGAACTATAAGCTCAGAGATCGAAATTCTAGCCGCTATCTATTACAAACCCCGCACATTTGGAGTGTGAAATGAATCATCGTGTAATTTACCAATACTTTCCCCAGCTTCATATGGTTATACTGTGTGGGTACATAGCAAAATCAGAACATTTTTGCGTTTCAATTGCAAAATAAGTATCAATAAAACAAGCGCTGATATATGTACAGATAGTTTCATGAAAAACATCGACAAAGGTATGTACGAAACTTAGCATTCTTAGGCCTGGTTAATGAGTCAGATAAATAAAGTATTATCTTTGAAGGTATGACTAATTCTCTATCTCCTATTGTATATATCGGCAGGTGTGTGTTAAGGTAAAATATTGGTCAATGCATGCAATATTATATTCCTTATCTGTAGATAGACTTGTAGAAAAATACTAAATAATTGTGAAGAACACCAGGGCACGTTCCATTTTCACACGGATGAAAATGAAACATTCAATAAGAAATTTGATCGCGGTTTCATAAAACAAGAAAATATATTAAAATATATATTGCCCAAATAATTTTCGGAGGTGAGAAATAGATATTTTGATATTCAGATCGTGAAATTAAAAACGTTAATACTTTTGCTTCTCAATAAGTTATCATTTCATGATCGTGCGTTTGCCAAGACAAATGTATGTATATCGGTATGTCCGCAATTTGTGTTATTTTAAACTTTGTATTTTATTTTAGGATAAAATTGTTTAATATCGTTCATATATGTTATTTTAAAACAGATCTCGCTCTATTTACTTAAGCAATTTTTTTCGTTGTATATTGTTGGTTATTGAATCTTTAACAGTAAAGATAAAAAGAAATCAAATTTGAGTGATTTTATTGCATGGGTTCAGATGGCGGACGCAAAACAGCATAACATTTCTTTTATTAATCATTTCACCGCCAGAAATGGAAGTGAATTTATGAGCAAAACATTCTGCTTTATTAATCGAAGACGATAAAGCATCAAAGAGTGGAAAGAGAAGGGATTTCCTACAATATCAAGAAAGCATTTGACTAAGTGACTATCAGTGAACGTACAGCTCAATATTAGTTCCAATATTTCCTCAGAGGAAAAGAGAGCAGAGTAATGGAAGCCTTCTGTAAAAGACGGCAACCAATATAGCAGTTGTTCGATGTTTTCATCAAAATGGAAAATAAAAAAGACCGATGAATGAATGTTGCACAAACAGAACGAAACGAAAAAAAATCGCCGTTGCGATGTCAGCCCTGCGCTTCTTAAGTGCAACCAAAACGATAGCACTGGTTTCTGTCGTACAACTGTTGGCATTCCGCTTTCTGTATGAACCGAAATTCGGCACCAAAACAAACCAAAGCTGCTGTGTGTGAAAACGATTACGGTCAATATTCGGTGTTTGGCAAGTGGAATCATATACTACAAGTTCTTGAATTCTGGTGAAATGATCACAGCAGATGATCATTGACAGAAAATCGACAAAATGCATTAATGACAGCAATGATTACGTCCAACATTAATCAGTTAAAACGGACGGAATATTCTTCATGACAATGGCAGACTGCATGTCTCGCAAATGACACTGCAGAGACTGAACGAACTAGGCTTCGATATTATCATAGCCAGCTTCTCACCAGACATTCTCAGCAATTTCCTGCAAAGATGGTCCAACAACCAAGCAGCTTAAACGACTCCAAAGAAATCATTGGTTCCAGAATTGTATGCGACCGGAATCAGATTTATTTTGTTAGCGACAACGTGTACATTCTTCGGGCCATTTCGATTAATAAATTATATTCTGATCTAAGATATAATATTTTAAAGTTCATGGCTACAAACTGCAATTATTTTTTAAAAATCACCCTGATGAAAACAAATCGACTCATTATATAATATCAGATGTTATTAAAGGCAATGCTAACACAATAAAATTGATTAATACCTATTATATTGTAATTAATTTGGAGTTACACTGGATGAACTTAATGATTGGGCTAGAAGTTCAATACTTCATGGAAATAATCATTGATAATTGATTAATTTGCTCTGCTTTTACGGATTATCATCTCTTTGTGAGTTATTTAAAGCCGAAACATTTTGGATTGTAAAAATAATTCATTTATTTTATTACAAATAAATGTTGGATTAACAATTTTTTTGAAAATAATGATTTTTCGAGATACATGTCCTAGTATTACACAAATAACTAGGGGGGATGAGTTCATTTCTTAAAGTTATTTTCGCTTAAGTGAATGTAACGAGCCCGACTAGTTATAGAAATACTCAACCTTATGCGACTTAAGCGTGTGATGTTTTGGTGTCGTATTATAGGAAATATAATAATGTCCTTTTAAAGCTGAAGATAAATGCAGAGATAATGGCAGTCGATTAATCAAGTACAGGGTGCGATGGATAGATTGCCGTCTAAATTACGAAAAATCAAAATAACATTGATATATCATTTTAACAGATACATTTATCAAAATTAAACAAAAATATCTTAAAATACTAAAGAGTAAATTTATTCAATAAAATCGCCATTGGCTTCAACCATGGCCTCCAAACGGCTTCAGAAATTCCTGCACTCCTGGACGGTCTCCTTGTTTAAGATTGTGAATGCTGCCATAACCCTTGCCTTCAGTTTATCTTTGGTGTTACAAGGAGTTTTATTGATCTGTTGCTGAACTGCGCCGCACACATAAAAATCAAGGAGTTGCAATTTGGGAAGTTATGTGGCCAGTTGTAAGGGGTGATCTGGTGGCAGAAATTCTCTGAGAGTCATGACTGTGTTCTCTTGCGTGTGTGGCATGGTGCAGAGTTCTGTTGCCAGACAATGGGTCTTCCAGTAGCCACCCTCTTCACTCGGGGCATCGTTACCACCTCAAGTCACTTGATGTAAGCCTCCGTGTTGAGTCTGAGGGCCTCACCAATACATTCGGAAGTTCTTTTCTTATCAGAACGATCAGAGTGTGTTTCCCGGGCTGTCGTACCTTCGTAACACTATTAGACTAATCCAACTCTTTCCGGATCCTTTGCACTGTCTTCAAATTGACACCCAAACACTCTGAATGTTCGTATTGGAGTAGTATAGCATGCAGTTTCTAAATTTCTGGTGAAGAGAACTGCGTTAAGGTGCTCTTTTCTCGCAGACGGTACCGAACTGATCCTGTTATACTGTGCAGTCGACAAAATAAAATAAAAACCTCGCAAGCGCGAAATTAAAAATATAAAATAGCGACAATTTACTGATTTCATCCTGTAAATGTATTCTAATTGAGACAGACTTTTTTCTTCCTGAAAACATTTGATCATTATCTTCATTCTCAATTAGCTCTATAATTATTGTGATAGAATATATGTCAGAAAAATTGTAAAAATTGCACCATAATAATGAGTGTAAATACATGGCGTTGAAGTCTGTACGAATAGTTTCCGTTGGAACAAAAAAGTATTCAATGAAGAACAAAGCAAGATAAAATTCGGCAAAATCTAAAATAGTTGCTTAATCACTAATCTAACCTCGCCAATTTGATTCAGCAGGCAGTAAGTGTTTAAGAATAATTTTACGTTATAATCCAATCAACGTTTTATATATCAAAGAAGGTCTCTGTGCCGTTTTAATATTTCATTCTATCGAGCTATAGTGGAGATGGTGTATTCTGCAAGTTATGTCAAGAAAAATTGGTCAAAGCCACCTTTCTCAACCAGAATAATTAGTTAAATAAAAAGAGTGAAATGTTAAATTTTAAGCAGAAAAAATACGGATTAACACACATGCCATCAGATTAAGGATTTTCCCACTGAGATCTTCCAGGATATATAAAATATACGGAATGGATTATAAGGTAAAATTGTTCTTAAGTGCTTTCTGCCTTGTGAGTAGGATTGCTAAAATATAGTTGTGAGCAAGCTACTATTAAAACGGATATAATAGCATTAATGTTAAAACTGACGGTACGAAGAAAAAAAGTTGTGAGCGAATCTGCGTGTAAAGTATTTAATGAGTGACATACTAGTATTTATTTTATATTTAGATACCAAACGAATATTTTAAGTTCAGTTTCTTGTTATGGTAACCTAGCTCAGTATTGATAGCATACTTAATGATTTCATCTGCACACTTGTGTACGTCTAGAAGTTTAATGATTTTCTGATGTTTTTTATGCTTGGTTGCATTCACCAACAAAATAATGGCGGATTTTAACAAACTTTATTATATGTACCTTCACAGAATAATTACAGAGATAATTGAAAAATGGAGATAATGCAGAAATGTTTCGAAAAAATAAAAAGACAGCACCGTCCGAATTAATTAAAACATAGTAACTGTTGGGCATTTACACGAATAATTTGGAAAATTTCTCAAAATTTCAAAGTCAGAATAAAAGAGATTTGAGGATAACAAAGCAGGAATTTTAATGCCTTATGACGTTCGTATTCTATTAAAACAAATTACTCTAAGATAAAGTACTTCGATTTTTGACAGGTCATCCCATAAAAAATGCCTGAAATGTGATAACGACAATACGGACAAAACACCTAACTCCGTAGCATGAACCGACCAAAATGTTGCTTGGACAAGATTATACAAAGAATCACTTCAATTGTCTTAAAACTTGCAACGATAATTACTTCTCAAAATATCTTCTAGGATAACAAAAGTCTTTGCACGGAACTGAGAACAAAAAATATTTTCGCTACAATTGAACTTGAATAGATTATCTAGGAAAAATCATATAAATAAGGATGTGAAGATAGCGCAATGCTTATAGGCGAGGAAATTTGAATCGGCGATATTAGTTCAAATGCCACCCTTGTCTGTTGCGTTCACTTTCGTACAAATGCTTCATCCCTTATCTCTTATCTTCAACTATTGTTAAATCCCATTGTAGAGCGGGATGTCAAACTTTGGATAGTAGCCAGTGTAAGAATATTCTGAATTCAAAACTGTGGAGGTAAAAGCCATCCTATTATCTTCCCTTAAAAGTCTTAGCAAAGAACCTATCAAGAGCCGTGATCGTCCAAATCCTGAAGATAAATTTAAATATTGATATATTAACTTTATAATATATTTTTTCAATTTTTTATTAAATGCAATAATACTTGTAACCATCTTGCATTTACTAGATAATAAATTATGAAAGCTACCTAATATCGTCTAATTCCTCACTTCAACTACGTGACGTGGCATTGAGTTGACTAGGTGTTGTCCATGGTAAATTGCAGGGATGTCCATATTGGGTGTGGCAGGGAATTTACTAAGCCTTGTACTATGTCCAATACATGCTCAATGGAGATGACGTGTAGCGAAACCAGGACCCAATAGTGTACCTGTAAAATCAACTTCATTTCCCTCGAATTAATTTATTGCATTATATTGCTGGAACAATTGCTTAACTTCGGTGATCGTACAAGAACCGGTGATGGAACTGAAAGCTGCAAGTACAATACGATTAATGACGCAATTGTGCCAAATTCAAATACCCATTTATTACAGGAGCTATAAAAGCCTTCATTTTCGTCCGTTTCCAAAAAGATATTCGTGGAAAAGAAAGAAATTATAAATTGAATTATCCCCTCCTTTCTTCTCTAGCTCAATTTGACATTGTTCCTTCGTAGCAACCCAAAGAAGATAAATTGATTAGCATCATCTAAGTTTTCGCCTCTCAAGGCTGGAGCGTAATTATTTGGTTAAATTATCTCCTGCAAAAGGTTTTGTCTGGTTTGATGGATTAACAAAGTTAAAAGAGATCGTTGCGTACGTCATTATTTTTATTATTAATGATTTCTGATACGGAGCTAAGGTTTCCGAAATTGAAACAAGAATCAAGGAAAAATTCAGTGATAATAAACAAAACTTGTGAGAGCTCTTCAAATATTTAAAACGGGTTTTTCTCGAAATTTAAATATTGTTCATTGCGTCACCACGAATTAATACTGACTGCGTGAAACGTGTTCCATATCTACTCAATATTCTAAACACCCACTGAGATATACAAAAAATAAACAGATCGTGAATTTTATTTAAATTTTAATCCATATTAACACTCAAGTTAAGTTTTTATTTAACAGAATAATTAATATTTTAAATAAATGATATATTTAATGCAGTTTGCTTATTTGATGAGGTACGTGAACATTTCCTGTAGGGGTCAATGGTCATTGTCTAAACTCAATTAAAAGCCAGAAGTTCTAGTGATAATATTCAAAGTAAAGTCTCGCCACTTGGAAGACTGACACAAAGGCATCTCCAGATTTACCTGTTAAACTAATATACACTTAGTAAATATTTATCAAACCAAATTATCTGTTTATTATACATTTATGCAAATTATCCATTGACTCAGGTCATGTCCTTCATTGCATTTCTCAAGGCAACGATTGCTACCTAGGAAGTGGGTCTATCTCTCCAAGTCATATACGACAAACTGTATGAGAGTATTTTTTCCCCAGCATCAAAGAGTAAATCTCTTTTTCCAAGTGCCGTGTCTCTTCAGCAAAGGCGATCTTTGCTCTTTATAAATGCATATATTTTATTGCTCATAGTAACGTTTGCCTTTTTATTATCCCAAACACGGGCTGATCTGCCGGCCATTTACTCAGGCTCGTTAGGTGTGTTTCTCGCTGTTTTTTTCTGGCCCCTTTTACATTCAGTATGCCCTTTGAGTGGCAAAGTTTTCAAAACTTCTTTATAATGTGTTGCAGATATTCCAACTTTCTGTGTCTAATTATAATTTTTGTTTCCATTTTCCTCAAAACGTCCTCGTTGATCACATACTCTATCCATAATATGCTCAGCATCCTTCTGTAGAAAATTGCTTCATTTGTGAGAAAGAGTGTTCAGCATTGATTGCCATATAGGAATAACAGGTATTAAACATCAGTTCAGCACCTTTCATCTTAATACTTTAATTTATGGAAGGTTGCTTTTGCTATTTCAGTGTACCTTCTAATGTCTGTGTCGCATTTTCTGTCATCACTAATAATACTTCCTAGTGTTTACTCCTTCAATTACTTGATTTCGACATCTCCAATCCATAGTTCACATCTTGGACAACCACATACTCCGTCTTTTTACGATTGCTGGTTTGCCCTTCTCGTTTTCATTTGCTATATAACCTAGTAATTCCTGCAGTTTGCTTCTGCGTCTTCTGTCAACACTCATCTACGTATCATGTTACTGAGATTGTGATCAACAATAATACATCCAGGTAGTATTTCTACTCTTCAGAGTATATCGCTGTAAAAATTGAATAAATTCGGTGAGATGACACGTTATTGTCATCTACCCACTTCCTATTTCAATATACTTACGCGATTAATTTTCTATCTGTAAGCAGACGGTTTGCTTCCAGTATAAGTTGTGGATTATTATCTTTCTTAAATCAAATCTTTTTAGCAGTTCAAATGTAACTGTGTCGTACCTTATCAAATGTTTTTGAATAGACAATGAAATGAGTTTATGTCCTAGTGCATTTGCATTGCTCGCTCAGGCAGCATTCTGATCATAAATCTCATTTCTTCCTACAATATCTTTAACAAAACCACACTGCTCTCTTCCAATTTCCGGTTTAATTTCGCTCAGAATTTGTATGATAAGTTTTCGTTTTGTGGTTCATTAAGCTTATGGCGCTATGTCACCAATGTTTATTTCATTTCGTCGATACTGAAATCTTCTAAAGATGATAATATTTCTATCACAATCCCATTTGGTCCTGCTCTTTTATTCTTGTTTATAATGAGAGAAGTGGATCAATGCCTTTCTTCGGATGACAGACAGCAAAAGAAAAGCGGATAAATGGCAGACATGGAAATCAACGCGATTAGAAAAAGAGATCGATCGAGGGTAATCCATGGCACGTGTTCTTTACGCTACACAATAAACCAGACACACATTTGCTAAATATCTCTTCAATATTATATCAAAATTACTTTGAAATAACGGAGGTGTAAAAAAAAAAAAAAAAAAAAAATCACGATTATTTATTGGGAAATTAACTCATTAACAGCAACGTCCAGTGCTATAAAATTCGATCGATTTCCTGAATCGATTAACTCTATATTAGGTTGATTCAAAATTTTTCTCAAAAAGTCCTTGAAAATCTTTTTTTACAGATAAATTCATTTGGTCATTAACTATTTTTGCTATATTTCTCTGAAAACTGTCCGCCTTTAGTGATAAATTATCTCTTTCATTATAAAAGAACTATCGGTTTTGATTCAATTAATTCTTCGAGGACTTTTTGATATGTTGAAATTGCTAGAAGTGCTGATAAAACAAAGAAACAATGGCAGTCTGAAATTTTGATGTTTAGAAAATACGTAATGTGGAAGACGTTTCTATCCCAGGTCAAATATTATTTACCGCGGTGAATATCTGATGTCATGCAACTTGACTACTTCTATGTGTATCTTCTCACTTCTTAATACTGGCATTTTTCCGTCCTATGAATCCAATTTAGGCTAATATGTAGAATATTGTTATAGATCTAACAACGATTTTGCTTGTTTAAGATTTTTATGGTGAAGCCATATTCAGCGTCAGTAAGTACCTTGGTCATTAATTAATTTTTTGTTGAGTATGAAAAGAAGTTTTCACCCAAATTTAGGCAGACCCATTTACGTAATTTTTAAAATTTTCCCTAAGGTTTGTAAACGACGCACTAAACTTAGTCGATTGCACGAAACAAAGGCGCTAAATAAGCATCAAATCCTTCACAATATTTTGAAATAGATGGCGCTTGGAATATTTGCATCAACCTAACATGGACGTGAAAAGCCGATTCTCGGTGATAAACACAAGTACATATAATATTGTTCCAATAATTGAGAGGAGTAGTTCACAATACACTAATAATTCGGAATAATATTCTAACTCTCGTTGGCTTTATCAGTGCTTTACAGCTGATGATGTCTTAGATTTTCCCCTTCAGAAAAATTAGTGAGAAAAATCAGAAGATGATAAATGCGAAGAAGAGAAAAAAATCGTGTGTATGCTTTTGAACTTGTGAAGCAGATGTAAATAAAGGAAATTCGAGAAAGAGAAAAATAAAACCCTTAAAGATTATTACACTCGGTAAGAGGAAATAGACAGAAGGAAAGATGGTGTAATGCAGAAAGTGAATAATATTTTTAAAAGAGGAAAGATAGCAACATATATATTTACGTGTCTATTCTTTTTTTTTTTTTTTTTTTTAAATCGGTATGAACCCAAGCAAGGCAGTAAAAACACTCAAGCGTGAGAGTTACAGTGTGTGGGAGAATTAAGAACAGAAATATTAAGGAGCATGGAGAGAAAAAGAGTTATCAGGAGGACAGTATATAGCGACTGACATTGGATTTAAATATTTGCAGATTAAAGTTGGCTAGAAAGCACGAAGCCGGAAGGGAGTTAAAAAAAATAAAACTATTAGAATAGGACTTACTGCTACATCTAGCTGGCTCAACTCTAAATTGACCAGATCTTGATGCCAGTCTAGTACAGCGCTTAAATTCATAGAATCAACGTACCATAGCGAAAAGCTCACCCGAACAATTACCATGAAAGTATTTATAAAAAAGGCACAGAGAGATAACCTCACGGCGGTGGGTAAGTGTCTGAAGATCAGGTCAAATAATATTGCTGATTCTTATTTGGATTTTATCAAGGAGCTCAAGGTAAATAGCAGAGGCATTAGGCCATATGTGGCAGCAATATTCTAAGCATGGACGAATGGTAGACTTATACATATGTAAGATAGGTTCCGGAGAGAAAAATCTTGCACAACAGAATGAACCGACCTTCTTAGCAGCTAACCTAACAATGAATTCAATATAGTCTTCCCACTTCATGCCTGCTGAGAACGATAGTCCGAGAAGGCGCAACGAGTCACTTTCCTGTAGGGTCTCGTAGATGATTATTGGAGAGTTTAGTTTTGAAGCGTTAAAATTGACAAGCCAACTTTTGCCCCGGTTAACGACTTGAAGTCGTTTTGGATATTGGCTGCTATTTTGACCTTCTCGGACTGATCAGCCTTACTTCTGAATCAGGAGTAAATGGTTGGGTCGTCACCGTAGAAGTTGGGAGCTGACGTCATCAGAAAGGTCGTTAATGAAAATTAAAAACAGCCATGTAGATGAGAGGCCGTTCAAAAGAACTTTCATTTCACGACTTGATAGGAAAGACTGGATCAGTTTAAAAATGTATCCGGAGACACCGTAACTTTTCAGCTTGTGGAGAAGACCTGTATGCCATTTTAGAGATATAAACACATGAAAGACTGGTGGATGAAATGACTGCCTAATGTTTGAGAAGAATTGGATTGCTATCATTAGAGGGGCCAGTTGATCATGGTGAAGAACCGCTCGGCATTACGGGCGTGTTTTGATATTTCCTACAATAGTCAAAATAACATTCTTAAACCCGGAGACAAGGCGCTCTAGGGCAACATGGTACGAAAGTTCGCAAAGGTCAACCCATTCTAAGGGTGCCAGTGGTAATCTGCATAGCATCCACGGCAGAATTCAAGGCAAATATCGATTCAA
The DNA here is from genome assembly GCA_964036315.1 of Acanthosepion esculentum. Lineage (NCBI taxonomy): Eukaryota > Metazoa > Mollusca > Cephalopoda > Sepiida > Sepiidae > Acanthosepion > Acanthosepion esculentum. Next base: position 68,195,933 of record OZ038476.1, read on the forward strand.
AAGTGTTGACACAAAATGTTTGGAAGCACTTAACTACAGTGGGACTGCAAATATTATTCTGTAGGTCTCGAGAGGGTTACTTGGGGGATTTAATGGTGGTCTACAGCACTCAGTGATGAGAGAAGGTTCTGCCTTCATATAAGTGTGTTTTTCTCTATAAACCTACAGAAGGACATCTAGAATTTAATCAGCCACTGTATTGACACAACCATTTGTAACATGGTGCGGGGGGGACAATAAGTTAACTCAGAGGATATGCATTGTATAGAGTGTGAATACAGTTTATATGCTCATTTTGGAACCTGTGTGTGTCTTGATCTGTACATGCAAGGAACTGCCCCATGTGTATTTTACAGTCACCCAGAGTATTGAAATTCGGTAAAAATGTGAATAAATACTAAACAGAAAGTACAATATATGCTGAATACGGCTGACGAGTAAAGAATTCCCCAGTCAAGCTTTGATTGTTGCATAATCACGAAACAGGGGTGAGATCTGGTGTTATCCCAATTGAATATTACGACCTATGCATAATAGTACATGTTCAAAGCAATCATTTGCTTCTCCGGAATAAGCTCATGATGAAGGATTCCTTTCTGATGTTACTATAAGCACAGCATCAGTTTCTTACAATAAAAACCAGCCTCTGGTAAATCTTTTGGTGGGTGCCTAACGATTTCTTGCAGTTAACGTTGTTGTAAAGTATCTACTTTTCATCGCCAAGCACAATGTGTTTCGAAATATAACGTTTAAATAAAATGCTTTAGGTATTTTCACTTATGTGGAACTCAAACCTCAACAGCTGTAATGTTATCATTACAAATATTAGTAAGAATAAGAGACTAGCTCTCATACATTAAATTATTGTTCATTCACCTCTGGACTTCAATTAATATCGGCATAAGTGTATGTGTTTTTTTCCAAAGGTGGCTCTTATGGAGGGGACGTGAGAGCGACTCATATCTCTCTCTGGTGAGGCGTTTATATACCCTCCAGTCATTCATTTGTCCCAACTGTTCTCATCCTAAGTTCACACGTCGAGGGTAGCGAATGACATTCTTTGGAGCTCAAATCTGCAACTGGTGCCTATAAGATCCTTTTCCAGGTCTATCCGCTATTGTACCTAGCTACACTGATGTTATAGTGTGACACTGAGTATAAGGTCTACTTTGGTATCTCTTACGGTGAACCAAATACATATTGGGGTGATCACATATCAACTTTAAAACCAATTCGATTCAGACTATGTAGTATTTCCTTGCGTGAAACATATTACACGGCTAACAAAGATCAAAGTGATTTTCATTACATACGTTGTATATTTTTAGAATATTGACTATCTTCTAAGTCGTATATAATTTATTATTATCAAGTAATATTCTGATTTTATAGTCACCAACTTTAACTTGTCTCGTCAAACATCTATTAGCAAGAAATTTCGAAAAATCACATTAAACAAATGTCTCCATTCCTATCACTTTCACTATAATTAGCATAAATGTTCGCGCTTGAATCGTAGTTTTACGTTATCAATGTGCTGAATATATTATTTTTCCTCATATTCAATGTTATAATCAAGTAAAAATACAGCGAATGTGTTAATTATGCACACCGTTACAGTACAAAAGAATTTTCTTTTAATTTAGTTAAAATTATACGCTTTTCATGCCAAATCGCAATAAGGATGGAAATGCTATCCAATCACTGACTTGCTTGAATTTATATACAAATGATTTAAATATATCGAGATTTTTTTTTTAAATTCCAAAGTTCCCAAATCAAATAATTTTGAATGACGAATGTGTTCATTTATTTGAGGGCTTATTGTAAAATAAAATGGGGAATGGGAGACAAGAATATAAGGAAAAGTTGAAGAAAAATATGCTTCTTTAACTGAATATTCTTTTGTACTGTCGATAGGAATGTGTAAAGACCCCATTATATTGACATTGTTGCCGCCTACACCATGAGAAGCTA
>OZ038476.1:68205409-68240409 GCA_964036315.1 Acanthosepion esculentum
AATATCTTCCTGCAGTATGTTGCCTTTCTTGCTGTGGTAGACTGGTTTCCAACCAAGACTATAGTACCCAGTCTGTCCTGCTATTCAACCCATAGCTAGTGGCAAAAGAAACAGATTCATACCTTTCCATAGTGTAATTTCGCGTAAGTGAAAGTAAGGAAACCAACCGGAATTCGATCTCGGCTCTACGATTTCTCATTCCGAGTTGCATTATAGAGCACGTGCTGGTTGCTGAAAGACAAATGAACCTTCAAAGAAACGTGCAGTCATGTTTCAGGTAAAATTCACACTGATTTGCAATATACCTTCAAATCGAAACTGACATGAACTCCGTTGTCTATCCGTCCAAACATTTTAATACAATGTGCTTGGATCTATGGGTAAATCCATGGTATGAATTCCAAGCGAATGGAATAATATTTTTCAACTTAGTCGACTCCTACGTAAGGCTGCAGTAGCGAGAACAGAACACATTGCAGTTTCACTAGCATAATAAGTAAAATGTCAAAACAGAGTACCGAAAAATCAGGTTTCAAATTTTAATAATCGACTGCTAACTGCTATGAGGTTACCAACGTTTTCCTAGAAACTGTTCCATACCGAGTCACTTTATTACCAGCATGGTAATCATATTTGATAAATCAGAAACAAAAATCAATCAATATACCTACATATACCCTTTAGTAAAGTTTAGCAGATATGGTTACCGAAAGATCTTAACGAGAGATGTGCTATATGTTTCTTGTATAAATCAGCTACAGCTAAGTTTACCCCGAAATTGACCATTTTCAGTAGATTTTAGGAAGTACTCAATAAGTAGGCCTAAAAGCAATATTTGTAAATATGTTAAGATAAAACGACCTTGTCAAGCTACCGCTTTTTACGCCTCAGTGAATAGAGAATATGAAAGAAAGAATTCAATTTTACTAGTCACCACAGGATAATAATTTCTTTTACACCTGAAAGATAAATTACAGAAAAATGTACCTGTTTGTTAAGAAACCTTTTACATTGTACTACAAGTTTTATTTTTGTTTTGTTTTTGCGAAACTGTATTTCCGATTTGATATTTGAAACCAAACCTAGTTTCATCCAACATTGTATTCTGAGTGCGTCGGTTAGAAAAATAGTTTGTTTTTCACTTTGTTTCTGTATAGTGAGTACCACCCTCGAACCTTGTGGCCAGGTGCCAAACTAAGTTACATACATTTTAAAAAACATAAAAGCTGAAAATGTTTCACCGTAAGTAATTAATGTATTTAGCTTAAGTGCTGTAAACAGAAAGAAATTATAATGTATTTTGAATCACGCAATTTACACGTTTTCAAAAAAGGATTCTTTAGTTGAAGTAGAAAAATGGAAAATGCATTAATGACAGGTCGATTCCCAATGTTTTCATTAGCCAAGTGTAATGTTGGTTATTAATCAATTTTAACATGAATGGCAAAATCAAATTGAAATGAGGTATAAGCCTAAGTGCTAAACACGTTGCAAAACACATTTAACGGGTTTTATTTGTTCGTATATTTTGTCACTGAATATTTTCCACAGTGACAAGAAATCTAAGATGCAGTGCAATAACGTGTTTGAAAGATTACTGGAATTGTAGAAATCTTAAAAGGGGTATATATATATCATATTTCAAAGCAACATATTTAATATTAGAAAAATCAGCGTTAAAAATTGGGAAAAATAGGAAACAGATTACAGATAGACCAAAAATTAAATTCTAAGAACTGTCGCTATGAAAATAAGATAAACAAATCTTCAAGAAAGTAGCAAAAGAGTTAATAAAAATTAGAAAGGTAATAAGAAAGCAGAGGAACTTAACTAGGAAGAAATTACGAATGTAAGCAAAGAGAAAAAATATTAAGAACATTTGCAATATATAAAAATCAACAAGACTATTGCTTTTAAGTAAGGATCATAAAGAAAAAAGAGTAAATTGAACAAAGCAGTACATGAAAACTGATTTCCCGTTAGTATTTTTAGCGATGAATGTAGAGATATATTGCATGAATCTGGTGGTTGATGTCCTTCATGGAAATCGACACGTTAAAAAGAGTTAAGATAACTCTTTTTTGTTCTGACTATTGCTAAATTCTTCAAAGATACCAAATTGATAAAATAGTCTTGAACCTTTTTCCATTAGTCCAATGGAAAACTTGTGGCCCATAATTAAAAATGATGAAAGCAACATGCAAGCTAAGATGTGTAGGAAGCAATATAACTACTGTACATAAACGATACAGTTGAAAGAGAATTTAACAGAAATTAATGAATGTAATATTTATGAAGTTTAGAGAATATCAAGTATTCCTTATAAAAATAAGAAATCAATTATTCAGCGAGAGACTATTATGTTATATATATATATATATATATATATTGTTTGGGCAGAGATTGTTTAATTTATACAAGTTTAGTTAAAGACTAACGGAAGCTCATTTTAACGATTTCTTTTTATATATTATAATTTCTTTTTCTTTTTAACGGTGTACAATCTATTTAAATATAAATTGTCCCGTATCTAAGTGCTCTTGAATATCGTTATCCATTATCAAACACTTTTTGGTTTATAAATGTGTGTACGAAGTTTACGTATACCATTTTTGAAAATGCTGATATTTGTAAATTTTCAAATTCATTAACATGAACATCTTGATTTTTATTCGATCATGTTGGAAATATATACAGAAGATATTAATAGTTTGTGTAAAAACACACACGAGAGATTTCAGGGAAATATCAAGTAAACAAACCAAACGGACCATAATGGTAGTTGATCTGAACGTTTTTTTTAATCCTGAAGCATGTGACTAAATATAACCATCTGTCATATCAGTGTCTTGCCACATTGTCTCTAAATTGTGAATGTCATTTTTGTTTTAAAACATCTTAAAAAAAAATTAAATTCCACGACATTGTTGAAGTCAATCAAAAAGGAAAAAAAAACTCATTTCATGTTCAGAAACTTTTCACATTTACGTATATCCAGATTTCAATGTTTGTAATTCAGAGAATGTCCACATTTTATGTGGCACATTCTAGGGTAAAGACAGCATGACTAAAAGCTGAAATGACAGAATGCAAATGACTTCTGGAGCCCCCTAAAACTTTTGTATTAATTCAGAAATTAAAACCTCTTTCAAAAATAGAAGGTTGAATTATACTGATTTGTCATCAAAGCTGATGTAAAAGAAACCATAGTTGTCCAGAATTAACATAGTAAGGCGACTTAATTTTTAGTTGCCATGATATTTAGCGGTTTGAGCATCGTCTCTCGAGTGAAGCTTTGCGACATCGAGTGATGCTCCAAATCATTGGATAAAAAGTTCAGGTTAAAGCTAGAATTTAGAATGCCTATCTGCGACAGTGAATCGTGAAACTGGTTTATGGTAGAGATGGTGGTCTTAATCTGGCTTTTGTAGAGAAGTCTATTAATACACAAATACTAAAATATTACAAAATGAATTGCTAAGACCGAAAAATTAGATCCACTGCTGATATATTAATTTACACTGCACATAGAATTAGTGAAGTGTTCGAAAATAAATTTATCAAGAAAGCTATCACCTCGGATATCTCAAATGCATTTTACAAGATGTGGCACAGTGGGTTGTTACAGAAACTCTCCAGCTAGGACATCCCTAAGTCCTTTCTATCAGGTAGGTTCATGAAGTTCTTTCTTAATGGCCAGTCTTCTGAAACCCATGAGATTAATATAAACGTCCCTAAGGATCTTCCTTCTGGTCTATCATCTTTCAGTTTTATATTAACGATCTGCATAAGAATATTTTCAAATCGTTAGTAAATATGTATGTATACAATACTACGATTTATGGATACACCTCCAAAAATCTACATGACCAAACCCTGACTGACCTTTCATCTGACCTAGCTCTAAGATCTTAATGGAGAAGGAGCTAGCTTCTAACATACAATACCTGGAAATCCAAGCTAGCAACTTTCCACCATCACCGAACAGGCTCTGAATTTTCTCCAGTCATGATAAACATATGTATTCTCCATGTCTCCTTGACTTGAACATATGTTACAACAAGCTCACTCCAAACCTCGTAGAGCTCGATGCTAAATATCCAGAGAAAATATTCGGTTCCATGTACCACTTCGATAATTACATAACTTCTACAGCCATGATCTCTTTACAAAGACCAAAGAGAGTATTGCTGCCATATCAGGACTGGAAATGCTCAGACCTCACTTTCCATCCTTGACAGAGTTTAAAAGCAATTACGGTACCTCGTAGGTGATGAATTATTTCCTAATCTAAATTCCTTTTGCCCACAGACGACACGTTCCTAGCCTCTTGCTCATCTATCATTGTTTTCATGACAAATGTTAGACTCCTTAATTCCACCAGTTCAAACCTACACAACTAAGAACCACTATGCCACGTATACTGTGTCGGCTCACCCCCATTCCCTTCGTAGTCCACCGATATGAAAGAAGCTCCATTCAGACAGCTTTTTTGTAGAACAGACTCCCTAGATGAGGCGTTACCAATCAATATTATCTTAACACCAATAATTATCTATGCAACTTATATATATATATTATGTTCTTAATTCTTCCTCCTCTTACGCCCTTACAACAACCTCATTGACTCTTGGGCCTCGTACTGGGTGAACAAAAGAAAATTTAAAAAATGGAAACCGTCATGCTAAAAACGTAATCTGTACACGGATACTGCATATTTAATATTGTCACATATTTCGCCTATACGTGTTAAAATGAATTTAAAAAAGGGATTTTATAAGAAAAAGAAAAGCTTGCGTCGTTTTATTTTTGCCTAAGAATGTAGATAAGTTTGAATTGCAGAGGGAAAAAATCACTCATCGATGAGAATATAAATACAAGTATGTATATAAATATACAAAATACAAGACAAGTTTGAAGTATTTATGAAAAATTAAATTTTAACCAGTGGCTAATACTATATATATATATATATATATATATATATATATATGTATATGTATGTATATGTATATGTATGTATGTGTGTGTGTTTGTTTTAGATCAAGGTATTTACCATGTTTGTCGTTTTTCGTGATGATGATTGCGCTAATAAAGAAAAACTTTGAAAGAAAGAAGTCAATAATAATGTATATTTTCTCTATTTTGTTTTTAGTAAGAAACCGAAAAGAATTTTACCTCAAGACCAGGAAAAGCGCCCATAGACCAAACTGTCAACCATGACATTGACGTAAATCGGAAATGACCAACATGTGGTAGATTATATCCAAGTATTCATTACTGGGAATCATTGTCTTGTACAGATTTTCCAAAGTAAATAATATGAATAAAAATATAAAATAGGAATTTTTCTCATCAAACCTTACTATAAAAATTAATTACTAGAGTTCTACCAGATGAATGTTACAATTACTCTAAAATGTAAGCAACGTTTTAGCATGATGTAATACAAGCAATATTTTTAAAGTGAGAATAAAAAACAATATAAAAAATAAAGACTAAGTAAGTCTTCTTGGACGAATGTTTTTCGCTGATATGAAGTGGAAAGATTTTATTGAATCAATTGCTTTGTCTGCTGCTAGGAAAGTTGGTTCATCGTATCATGCTAGACAAATTTTATTGCGAGTATATATTTTACATACTTTTCACTCTACCATTAGTCCTTGCTTTGAATATTTCTGCCACATCTGGTTTGGTGCACCGGCTATATATTTAGAGATTCTTGATAAACTCCCAAGGTGAATTTGCAATGTTACTAGTCTTGTCCTGACATTTCTGCTTCAGTCACTTTCCTACCGCCGTGACGTAGCTTCCCTGTGCTTTTTATATAAATACTTTCATAGTAATTGTTCTGATGAACTTTTTCTCTATGGTATCTAGACTTTATGAATTTAAGCGCAGTACTAGATTGGCGACAAGGTTTTATCATTTTACAGTTGAAATGGCTAGATGTAATTATAAGTTCTCTCTTAAGTGTAACATTCAGTAACCACTTGCATAGTAGTGGCTTTATTGTCTTGCTTGGGTGAAATTATTAAAAACAAAAAAAAGAATTTTAGATTTATTTAGTTATTTCTTGATGTTGTTGGTAAAGATTGATATCAAAGAAAGAAAAAGCCATTTTAGTTTTCACTCGTACTTACTCTTCATATATACAGTTCAAATTATCGTTAGGTTCTATATTTATCTCAATTGCATCACTTTCATTAGCAATATGAAAAAAATTAAGATAAGTAAATTCTATGTTTTTACATATTTGAGAGGACACAAGACAAGATACTGTGTTTTTCTTTTCTCCAGTTACTAAATATGACTGAAAGACGACCGAATTTACCCACATATCTCAAATATCGTGAAGCGCAAGTTTCCAGGAAAATAGCTTACTATCAACTGAAATATTAATCTAAGAAACTAGAACAGTCAATTATTGGTAGCTGCATCACAACTTTAATATTGTTCATATTCATCCGAGGAATATAGCAAGAAACTAGTATTAAAGGAATTAAGTTTCAAAATCAGAACAAATTAGCGAAACTAGCCACGGAAGAAACCTTTACGTTATTCAGTGTATAAAGTTTACTCGTCTCGTCTAAATTGTGACTTGAAAGATAAGGAAAGACAAGCTTTTTGGCATATCAAGAATAATAAGCACACACTTGTACAAAGTTTACTAATGCCTCCTATTATATTAGCTTGGGCCATGATATCAGAGGTGAGTGTTGTTGCTAAAACAGTAGAATATTAACCATCATACCAATAACCCATATTTTTTTGTCTTTTTGTGTATAGTAGCCTGGCAAAATCATACTGGATATGAAAGCGCGTACGAAACAAATGTGGGCCACTGAATACCTACATGGAAAAAATTACTATGACTTTCATCGCCACTTACGAGGACTATGAATCAGTAATACATTTCAGCATTGGTGATAGTTATTTCTTTGATAAGACACGTTCAGGCGAACCTAGACTGCTGTTAAAACACGAAATAAAGAGCATCTCAATCACTTCAACCGCCGCACGAACAGGCAAATAACGACCAAGAATAAAAAATATTGCGTAAGAATCAAAATATTGTTCTTAATGAGTTAGAAACAATGTTGGCAATGTTGGGGTATTAAAGCTTGTGCCAAATGAGTAACAAATAGTCACACATGAAGGACTACCGAAATTCGGTCAATACATTCCGTACTACTCGTATACTAAAGGTGACTCATTTCTGAACCGCATCATCATCGGTGATGAGACGTGGAGCCATTCCAAAGAGCTGGAATCAATACGACAGTAAATGAAGTGGTGGCATGCGAATTCCCCATCAAAAGAAAGAAAAATTGCAGTCTCAGCCGACAACAGGTAACGTGGTGTGCACCGTCATCTAGAAAAGATTGGAAAACATTTTGTAGTTGAAAACTTGTTTTATCCAACAGTCCTAATGTGCCCCCTTTATCTGTTGTGACATCCATTCGAAGTACACTCACAAATGGAATATAGGAAAATTAATTGAACGTTTAAATTTTCTCATTATGCTGACAACAATAAGCACATCATAAGAACTAAAAACAATTAATAATCGTTACCATGACAACCTTGCTGCGTTCAAATTTTGTAAAAAAATAATTATATCTTGAAAATTTAACAGTTAATTAACAAGAAATATTGTTATACTCGACTGCTTCCGCAAACACTGTAAATAGTTATTTAACAATTTAAATGCTAAATACTTTATCTTTCTGTATGAGGAAAATTGACAAGTTCGTATTATATGTTTAAATATCAGAAATACACTATATTCTTGCAGATATCATAAGTTATCTTAAAGTTCACAAGAATTTTTTCTGCATGTGAACTAATTTTAAACCAGTTTTCAGAAGGAAATATATTTTTATTGTGATCATATATTAAATATGTTTAATTTTCATTCAGTTACAAGACCATTAACTCAGAATATCCATAGGTTGTAAGACTGTATGATGTTATAACTGATATTAGTTCCACGTCTCGACCAACGTCTTTAATATACAAGTAGAGAGGAAAGTATCACTTTGATAAACGCACGAGAAATAGCGATCAAAAATGCATAAAATCGACGATATAAGACCAAGAAAAACTCTTATTAAATATATTTTTCGGTCTGAATTTCTAGGAAGAGGAGTTAGCATTATCTGCACGCAGACTATTGTCTTCAGCCTTGTTACTGTTATCACAACGTTTCGGCCGTTGTACCTTCTGGCTTTCATCAGGTGCATGTCGATCCAGGTAACCTTCAGAGAATTTCGAGTTGAACACTTTATTTAATATACGTGGGTAGATTATTCTCGTTCTGCTGACCTATTTAATAATTATTTAATACTGCTCAATTACTGCTGGCCAGGTTTCCAGAGAGTCCAAATACACACTGCCCGAACCAGGGATTGTACCAACAATTATTATGTCACCGAATTAATGAACCAATGTTTTAATACACTATGGTCCCGTGGGACAATCCTGACTAGAGATCTTGGAATCTTAAACCCAACTTAGCTGTTGGTGAGTGCTGCTGTTTGTCTCTACAAAAGAAATCAAAGCATCAGTTAAGATGAGTCCATATAAGACAGGCTCCCAAAGATGCATTATGCAAATTTAAGCCTCAGTGCAGTATAATCATTTTCCGATTTATGCTGTTTGCTTAATGACTGTAGAAGGTTAAATCAAAATATTAACCGCGACAAGAATAAATTAAAAGAAAACATCAAAATTAATGACAATGCTTCATTTTAAAAATTCAGAGAACTTAATATTATTACATATTTATTCTTATGTGTTGCTTATCTGGTTCATCACCTCGGTTTTCAATAGTTCTTGGTTGGTTTGGTTGTTTTGTTTAACGGCATTCCAACCTTAGTGGTCATTTTATGCCGAAAATGATTTTGAGTGACTTTTGATGTATTGCTGGAAACATTTGGTTTTCAAAAATGTATTGCTGGAAACATTTGGTTTTCAAAAATTTATTGCTGGTAATAATCCTTTTTATAAATAATCCCTGGCACTAAAACCCATTTTTACACCTTCACAGCGCTTCGACCCCAGTTACAATTCCATTGAAAAAAGCTTTATTAAAAAATGTATAGCTGGTAATATTTTCTTTTTTCTTTTTTTTAATGTATAGCTGGCAATATTATTTTCCAAAAATGTACAGCTGGTAATATTTTTACAAAAACGTATAGCTGGTAATATTATTTTTTCAGACATATAGCTGATAATATCGTTTTTCAAAAACTCACTGCTGGCAACATTATTCCTCCGAAAATGTATAGCTGGTAATACTATTTTTCCAAAAACGTATAGCCGACAACCTTATTTTTTCAAAAATAGCCTTTCTGTAGGATGTAGTTTATCGCCGTACCTAATATGCGGATGCAGTTTACCGTAATACCCATGGACGCGGATGCAGTTTACCGTCATACCCATGGACGATCAAATAGATCTTTCTATAATCGTCAGGTACTGGAGTACAGGATTTAGACAATCGTATTGAGAGCTTCCTGATTCTTATATGGTATTTGATTACTGAAAAATTACTAATTATGTTAAATCATTTTTTCTGTATAATTAATGCTTCTGCTCTGTTATAGAAAAGCAATTTTTGTGCGATATTAGTAACATTTCAGAGTAATTGAGTAGGCGTAAGAACATATTTCCTCATTTTCTTGCCTCAAGAGAAATTACCAGATACAACCAAGGCCTACTAACAAAACTGTCAATTTACAGATTTTTGTGTGACAGTTTCTGGAGGATAAAACAATTTGATAGTCAATTTTTACTTGGTCTGCATTTGTTAGTAGCAAAGGAATCCGTTTTTTGTTATATTAATTTCGTATAGCTAGCATTAATGGGTATATATCAAAAGCATAATATTCTTTACGAAACTTCTATTACTTGAGGCAACAGAAATGTGGTTCTACAGAAGGATGAGGAGAATGCCATGGACAGAACACAGGACCAACCACGAAGTGTTAGAGAAAATGGAAATAAAAAAAAATATTTACACGTAGCATCAGAACAAGACAGTGGAAATTTCTCTGGCACATTATGAGGAAATGACAGGACATATTGAAGGGCAGTGGAACAGAGGAAAACAGCGCATGTCCTACCTAACGAGCCTGTGTAAACACGGCACAGAGAAGAATTAGCAGTAAAACCTCGTGGCGCTAATTTCATGCTTCATTCATTTCATTCTTACCTATTTTACCAGAGGTTGTAATACAGTTAGTATAGTATTATTAAAATGTTCTAGACAAGTCAAACGCTCCAGGTATTCAACTAAAATTCCATCTACTAAAATAAAATTTCTACCAATGATTGAACTCACAAAAATACATAAAACAGCGTAAGTCTTAGGGCATTTTTCAGTCATCACTTCACAAAAGATTTAAGACCAGATTCCTCATCTGGTCTACTTTCATCAACGGAAACCAAACGAGACAGGAAAATTTTTCTACAACAGCTGAAAGAGAATATGAAGCAAGTACAAGGAATTTTGATCATAAAATGCTGTTATCTCTACAGACTAGTACCATGGAAAAGTCTAGTACTGAGCAATTAAACTTTTAATGCGGGGTGTTGTGTGCGTTTTCACGGCTCAACATTTTAAACTAGGCGACTACTTACCTCGTTCAGTAAAAGGAATGGTGTTATTAAGATCGTAGGTTTTCTGTTTAAGTTTGCTTCTTGGTAGGTGACCGAAGGAGTTTAAAAAGCCGATGACTTAAATCTGTAACAAACACTAATACTCATTAGAGCAGAGTGTACACTCTGCTGGACTTTACACACAAGTAAGTTTAGTAGTCTTCGTGTCCTTTCTTACTGCATATTCTACTTAAATTTCAGGAGCTTTACTACACCCTTTTGTATTTGCTTACAACAAGCTTATTGTTAAATATTCAGAGTATTTTTTTCGTTAGTTCATATTCTGCTAAAATTCATAGCCAAGGAATGAATGGTATTTATATTGTTATTTAAGTTAAGTTAATGTATAAATATTGTTGAAATGTTTGGTAGGTAATGCTTTAAACCATATTCCTAGCCTTTAAAATGAAAATGAACAATATTAGAAAAGAAAGAACTGCCAACATTCATAGATTTTTGTATTTCTCCCCTCATATACGAAGAAGATTTTGTTCATTTGCATAACTGGTTTAGATTTTTTGTTTTTCTTATACACACATGCATACATAAATGTGTATATATCTATCGGTACATATTTTAATACGAACGGTAGGGTGGTTGTTGCAAATGCATATTAAGGATGTTTATCAGAATTATACATAATAAATCAGAATTAAAAAAGCAAGCCTTTAATACTAACGAATGAAAACATGCAACATATCAATCGGAATAAAAAAAACACTTCCTCTCCTTTCTAGCACTTAATAATCATTGTCTTTTTGTTTTCTCTCTTAAACCTTGTTCCGCCATCCATTTACTGAAGCTCGCTAGTTAGGTAAGTTATGCATTGTTTTCTTCTGTCCCTTTAACCGTCAATGAGTCCAGTATGTATCAAATTTCAAAGTCCCTTTCCTCACTATATGATAGGGATGTAATTTTTTCGGCCATATTCCTGGCCATGAACAAGAAAATGAAAAATATAGGAAAGAAAAAAAAATTGCTAATATTTATAAATTTTGTCCTTGAATTTTAAGGTCTGATTTTAATGGCTATGATCATGGCCGAAAGCGTGGGATCCCAAATGGATGGATGAAACTTAAATAGTGAATCCATATCTGCGTTTTCATTTCTAGATATAGAGAAGCCAATTGAAAAGAAAAGTTGCTTACCGTTTTTTTTTTTTTATTGTCGTTTTGTTTCTACACAAAGTCTTTCTCGCCTCATATACGAAGAAGAATTTATTTATTTACATTCCGGGTTTAGATTTTTTTCGTTTTCTTATACACACACGTACACACGTAAATGTGTATGTCTACTATATATGTATACATATTTTGGTATGAACGATAGGTTGTTTGTTAGAAATACGTAATTAAGAATGTTCTCTGCATTATACGTAGGAAACCAGGATAAAAGAAAGCAAGTCTTTAATCCTAACGAATGAAAAAATGCAAAACTACCAAATGGAATAAAAAAAACTTATAGCGAAAAAGTAATAAAATGACGATGCTAATAAGCAGAAAGATATGACAAAGTCATGTGATGTTTTGCATCTGAAGTGCATGAAGTGGGAATGACCGAAATACCTACCTGTTATTTTAACAAGAAAAAAATCCTTTAGACCACCTATTTACTCACATCTCGAGTTGAACTTCAGATGTACATGGAAAAGAAAAGTCAAAATTCTTTGACGGTTCCCCTTAAGAATACATTAGCAATAAATGACATTAGCAATAAAAGTAACGTTAGGTTACCGACAAATGAAAGAAAATGTCCAAATATTTTTTACGACGTGTCAAACTAAATTTGATAGGAAAGGCTTTGCTAAAGATGTTTTGTTCTTTGTAACTAATTGAATGATTGTGTGCGATCAGTTTATTTTAAATATTTCTCTAACAAAATGTTTCAGTCTTCAACAACAAAAAAGACCTTTAATACTAACATATTCTATGTATCTGGATAATAAATGCACACGAAAATTATTCTGTTTCCACTCAGTATCTTCAATTACTCAAATTTCAGAATTTACAGTTCCGATATGATGATTGATTTGGATGCTGAACATTTGCCTATACCACCCAATAAAAAAAGATTTATTTGCAAAAGATATGGCTAAAGGTAGAGTTTTACATACTTTTGTTGGAAGCATCAAATTACTGGTAATGGATTTAAAAACACGCCAGAATTTTTTTTTTTTGCTAATTCGAAATAAAAGTTTTATCTACGAAAAGAAAATTTACTTTCGTGAATTCTTCAGAAATCACTTTTAAGGAATATTGACTATCTAATTGTTTCATCCTCCAGAAACTGCCACAGAAAAATCTGTAAATTGACAGTTTTGTTAGTAGGCCTTGTTTGTATCTGATAATGGTAGTTTTGGTGCATTTTGTGCATTTTCAGTTTTATCCTGATTCTTATGTAATTTGATGAGCAGAATCACATGACATCAATTAAACTTAATTTAGTGCAATATTAATAACAATATTCGATACCTGATAATGACGAAACAGTTTGCAGAGTTATCAGCCATCCAGGTTATGCCAATTAATAAAAATGGAACCAATCATCTTTGACCTGTTCATTATCACTAAGTTAATATTTTAATATAAGTTTAATAAAGTTAAATTTATACAATGAAAACATTATCTTATATGCCTAAAGAATTTTATAATTTTGTTCTGAAGACTCCCGGGTGATAATATATTTTAAGCCATCCTACAATTATGACCTGATGAAGACGTGTTCTCAAATACCCGGAGCATCAAGTGTATGTGTGTGTGTACGCACACAGTTAACTGTGCCTCTCGTCCATCAGTTAATTCACCTGATACCATGCACCTAACGCCATGAAACAGCCACATATCTTGTAAACAAATGGCTTAAATTCCGTATGGTAACGTCAACTGTTAAGAAAATATATTATTCTTGCATACGTTTGCAATAAAAAATAAAGTAAAAATTCGAAGGAAAAGCTGTAAGTTCTATTTCGTCTTTCACATGTTTGACGATTGTAAGCAGAAGGTATTATTTTCTATTCCACTTTCAAGAATTTCATAGAATATTCCATATCTTAGTTCAGTTGAAGCTCAAAATCTATCCAGCGTATAATCAGGATTAAAAATAAAACATTTTAAGCTGTAACAGCAAACATTTCTTTTGCCAAATAACTAAAAACTTGTTTACATCAGAGAATGGTTTTAATAGAATTTTAGCTGCTGGTATCCTCGATATTGTATCATCTTTGACCTTAGACCCAATTCATAAAAGATCCTGGGAGAAATTATGCTAACGATTCTTCACAATAAATAATTGGCCTTCAGAGGCAGTTCTTCATTTTCATTTTATATTTAAGGGTAATAGTTGAAGACAATTATGAATTAACATAAGAGATTTAGAAAAATAAAATTACTCAGAAATATTGACAAAGACGAAGCTGAATTACTCAGAAATACTGAAAAAGTAACTTTTAAATATCTAGCAAAACTAGAAATAAATCTGCAAAAGGTGTTCATATGTCAGTTATAGAGATAAGAAAACGATTTTATTGAATCACGCAGTCTTCAGGCAATACAGTTTATTCACGCTTATTGCAATAAAACTAAATTTTATTCTAACATATGATCTAAATTTTACTGATCAGAAAGAAAAAGAATTGTCAGACATTTTGATTATCTATTTATTAATTGTGTCTATTATTTGTGTATCAAAAACTACTCGCAGTTTTTATTGAGCTATATTTTTCTCATTAATTTAACGGTTAACCCATTAAGGTGAATATGCAAATGAAGGCTGATTCCCCTCCCAAGTATGACTTTTTTTCAGATCATATTGTCTGGATATTAAACACATGCACACTCGTCGAATTGTCACTACTTTTCACGATTCAATGAATACAAACATTTCTGCCTTTATAGACACGTATGTGATATATATGAAATTATACAAATGTGTGTGTGCAAATTAATCTATATGTATATTCTACTGATATATCATTCAAGTATAAATACAACTTGATATTTATAAGCAAACCTAAGCAATTAAGTATATGAGAAAGATATTTACTCAGTATGGTTTGGTAAATGGGATGAAGATATGTTTCCTCAATATTCCAAGTGGGAAAGGCTAACTAACTCGAAAATAGCCATTTCACTCTATCAAGTTCAAGAGCGCCAGTGGCACATCTACCTACTTCGCTTAGATTAATATATTTCTTTTTGTGGCATACCAGTGCAATAAGAGACCCCGGAAAGAGTGCGTCTGACGTAACTAAATTTGTCTATCCATACGATTATGTCTGGAGAAATCTGGCTGATTAACACAGACGGCACCGTCGACAAATTTGCATAGCAATTATGGTACAGACTACTCAGCATGGTAATAGTGGCGCTTTCTTACCAGTCATAGCCGATCTATGGTTCCTACAACGACTATATAAGGTACACGCTTTGAGAAAGTCAAGCGAGGCGTTATTGTTATGATGTCACTTGGGCTATTGCAATTCCTAATACATGAATATATCAATAAGTCCGTAACATGATTAAGAAAAATTATTTTACAATGCAATTTTTAAAAAAATATGATCTTTCTCATCGATACATTTAATCCAAAGATTCTTCATCAATCCCAAATCGGAAATTATACATTGAAGTGTTCAGCTCAATTCTGATTCTCTTTTACCACCAAATGCGGTAATAATGTGAACATCGACTATAAGTTTTCCTTTGAAATATTTGCTTTATTTCTAGGTACTTCAATTTTTGTTTTTTTAGCATTTGATTTTACCTAGTAATTTTGATGGCTTAGCAATGCTCGAACAACTCTTTGACCAAATCAACAGGAGGTGTTCAAATATTCGCTTCCATAGGTGATCATATTTAATCGCAAAAATATGTTCGATTCAAATCTCTGAGACATATCGCCATTATGAAGAAAATAATTTAAGTCTTTATGATAGCAGTTTCTTAAAGTTACATCAGATACTTGTAAATGACGGGAACATGAAATTTGTGACACTTTTCTCAAAAATAATTATATCGAAACAAATTTCTATATAATTATTTTTGAGAAAAGTGTTGATTTGGTTAAAGGTTGATTCGAGCACTGTTAAGCCATCAAAAGTACTAGGTAAAATCAAATGCTAAAAAACAAAAATTGAAATAACTAAAAGTATCTAATTATACGTAGTCATATTTGCAGATTTGAATTATTCTTAATTACGATTTTTTCATTAATTTGTTCCTTGTTAATACTTTTTTTTAAAAATTACAATAAAATAATTGAAAATATTTTAAAACTAAATACAACAATCATTCCAATTGCAAGCGCTGAATGAAGGTTATGTTGAGCGATTTTAAATGTCAACAGTTGTCGCGTGATTTAGTGCAGAAGTCATTGTTTTAAACAGAACGAAATATTCTTATAGGAAAAATTGTTTTATGTTAACCTATATTCATTAACATTTTTGTAATTATGTTATATTAGTTTTTTGTTTTTTAAAGTAAAATCTAAATATGAAAATGCAGTAACACAAAATTCAAGAATGTTTCAATATGTGGGAATGTCATCTTAAAATAGTTCTTTTCTATCAAAGAGAAAACTCGATATAACCATGTTATTGTAAACGTTCATTTAAACCATCAGCTATCGAAGAAAGAGTGAGGAAACCGTCAGCGTGATCTGCCGATTGATCAGAATGGGTTTCTCTGGTAGCCCAAGATTAGAAATCACTAACCACGATTAACAAAAGGCCTATTTTAGGACGGAGCCTTACACTTCTACAGGGGTAAAGTTGACGTATTCTTGTTACAGTCGACAGGGACGGGTTATTTTTATTTTTATTTTTTTTTTAATTAAATGCCAATATTTATTCAATGAGAACCTTAGTTTTTGCTATCGCTCCCAAACCTTGTTCCTACATCTATTTCCACAAGCTCGCTAGCTAGGTTACGCTTTTTCTCATTTACTGTGAGTATCAAATTTCCCAAGTTCTTTCCGCATTATGCGCCCTAGAAATTTCAATTGGCTCTTGATGTTAATTATGTGTCTTTTTGTTTTCATTCAAATCGAGTGTTCAAGTTCTGATGCTACGTATTAGTGTCCTTTTTGTTTCCATTTCCTCTGAAAGTTCATTGTTGCTCAGAATCCTTTTCTGTTGCTTAATGTTTCTTCATCTGTGAGGACATTGTCCAGCATTCACTGCCATGTAGGAGGATTGATATTACATAACTATTCAGTAATCTTTTCATAGTTTGTAACAAAATTTTCCTGTTTCTTAATATTTTATTAGTGTCGGAAAGAATTCTTTCTCTATACCAATGCGTCTTCCGATTTCAGTGTTCCTCTTTCCGTCCTCTGTTAAAACACTTCCCAGATATTTAAATTATTTTACTTGTTTGAACTCTTAAATGTAGACACTATTCGAATTAAAAAAAAAAATAGAATAAAAGAAATTTTATAAGCCATCCAGGACTTACCTTTACAATTGACAATCCTGAAAATTGAAAAGGTTTTTCTAATTTTTTTAATACGGAAAAGTTGAATTAAATATCCTAAACAACACTGCCAAAATGAATCTTGCCCGAATAAAAATCCTTTAACCCCGCCATAAGAAATTTAATTCAATTCCTCTGTTTAAAAAAAAAAAAAAAAAAAAAAACGAAAGAAAAGACGCTACTGATTTGCCAAGGCGTATCCGGTAAAAAGAGTCGACCCAAAGTTAACTTCACTTCAAACTATTCCAGAATAATTCCATTACACGATTAGTTAGCAAACTATATTTTCTGTGAAGCAGTAGTTAATGTCGTTCTTGTAGACCACAATGACGATTGAGATTACTATTTTCTTTTTGGCATGCCGTACTAAGCTAAATTTAGTAAAAATAAATTCATTAAATAATAAGAGAGCTTAGTATATGTTGGGATATGGCACTAATATTCATAATTAGTTACTTTTACATGACTTTTTTCATTAAAACAAGTTTCGGATAAAGTGAGATAGTACTCGAAAAAGCATAATATATCAATAATTTAAGGCAACAGGAAGTTTCTATTTGATTAAGTATAACAAGAAAACCTGACCGAACACATTTTGTACCCAATAAACATCTAGATATTACTACTCAAAGATAAGTTTAAACAGATGAAGACTGCATTAATTTATACTTCATTATTTCTAAAACCCTAGAAACTTTAAAAAATGAGCTTTGGTACAAAATAATTAAGAGCTGGCGAGAGAAAAGTGGTTATTATTGTTGTAAAGAAAATTATACTACGCCAAACATTTTTGTCTCGAAAGTCAGCACTGAAAATTATGACTGACTTTATGATCATGTCAAAATATCTTAGCTACGATCCACACTATATGCGGTTAAATTGACAATACTGAACTTAGTTTACTTTGTGGCACCTAATGAGGATCACTATTCAGTAGTGATGATTTGCAAGACAAACACGGATAGTTTGAGAAAACTCCAAAAATCGACAATAAAATTTACAAGACTTCATTATAATTTTCATTATTGTCCCCCATAAAGAATTATTTTTTTTGCAACTTCAATTACCTACTTCCCTCATTTTTATCGTATCAATAATAATGCTATTTATGTTCGCCTGTTTTATCGCAGTGTTGAACCAACCGAATTCTTTTTTTCTCTCAATGACTCTAATTAAACAAAAATTAGAAGAGAATTCACCTTGCCGTTAATAATAAAAAAGGTTGTCTCGCTTACCCAGACAATAGAGGTATATATATTTCATTATTTGATTTTGTTCAGTTCTTCATTAAAGATGTTGAACATTTGTAAACGGCTGCGTGATAACAGATTTTGCGGTTTTGAAAACAATGCAAGTCTTTTTTATATTTATAAACTTGAAGGATAAATTCCAGTATAATAAATGGAAGCCATGTCCGGATCTAATTACTCACCATTTCCACCAAAAATAAAAAAAAAGTTTGAATTTTGGTTAAGCAGAGTTTAGCATTTAATTTCCATGAGAAAAGAGAAAATCAAGTATCCAACTCCCATTCATATAATGTCCTACCTATCAGTCATCTAAACTGATAATTTCTGATAAGTAGGCTAAATAAAAACGACTCGGCGCAATTTACATCATATCACGGTCTGAGTGTTAAATTCAATATTGCAAATTCAGGAGAAAAAATATACACAGTGGAACGCCAAATCTAATAGCATCCTTTTATCCAAACTTGTAAACGCCAATTTAAAATACGTATTAAGCTTTTTTATGTTTCCCATGGGATAATTTAAACATATCATTTTTAAAACAAACAGTACCAGTTTCGAAAACAAATCACTTAAGGTTTATTAATTGCCACTCTTCGTTTTAACCGAATTCTACGTTTTCGAAATAAACACCACAATCTGAAGATTTGGGATTAGAAATTTTATGAGAAACAGAACAAATTTTAAATGTAAAATAAAAGAAATACACATGTTCATCTTAAATTAGTAAATTTAAAAAAATATATAACATTAAGAAAGATTCGAGTGAGCTATTAAAAAATATAATTACTTGCTGTTAGTATATTTAGTGATGCTTGTCTTCGTGTTCATGTCATTGACCAGACGAAAGGATTTCAAAGTTACGTTACTACCAGTTCATTCCCAAGTAATATTTTCCATCAGTCCAGGCATAAAATCTGAATTACACTATTTTCTACCAGGAAAACATTTCATTATATCGCAGTTTGAACAAAACGATGCAAGCATTTGTAATAGTTGTAAATTTATAGGACACTCCAGTAAATGGAAAACAGTAACAACCAGAAAAATGAAATGTCTGTACATTAAAAAAAAAATAGCGACAATAACTAAGGTAGTTAACCCAAAATAGTAGCGAATATAATAATAACGTTTTTTTTTCTTTCTATTTATAAACGCTGGTATGTCCGAAATTTAATACTAGACTACGCAGTTAAATTCATGGATCTGCTAAAACCACCTTAGGGATAAATTGCAGTATAATGTGCATTAATCTGATTGGGGCGTCATTTCCAGCCAACAACACTCCTTTGAGAGTATAGTGTTAATATTTGGCGTCTGACGAGTCCTCAAAGAGGAAAATGCCGAAAGGACTTTAGTAGTTTCTGTCTTTGCTCCGATTTGTGTAGGACTCTCACTTTAAACTCTATTTTGTGACATATTCGCTTAGATTGAACATGTGAATATACGTCAGCCAGTAATAGTTAATTGGTAACTTTATTTAATCACCTTTTGACGTGTGAATGCGTTACAATTCAGAACCTTATATCTTTTCTTAACCATATATGTAGGTGGGCTGAAAAGTTTATAGGCTGACTATATAGGAATGATGATAGATCTTGCATGCATTAATTTAAACTTTTCTTATCAATAATTGTATGCTTCATTGTAGATAAACTGACATTTGATTATTCAAACAAGACTTCAAATGTAACTAGTAGCGACTTCTCTTGAAAATGGACAAAATTTGACACCATGGTGTTATCAAGTATATACAGAAAAAGGGTTTAGCTGCCAAGGACGTTCATGCTGACATGGTTGTTACATTAGAAGATGACGCACCGGCTTTATCAACAATACAAAAGTGGACATCTGGATTTAAAGGGGGAAGGGAGAGTCTTGAAGATGACTCCAGTTCTAGACGTCCTGCAACAACTACCACCGAGGAAAACATTGATTGTGTTCATTACATAGTAATGGGTGACATGCGATTGACTATAAATCAGATAGCCAATGCTATTAGAATATACAGCAAATAAACTTGGCATGACGAAGGTGTCCGTTCGGTGAGTGCTACGTCTTCTGAAACGATGACACGATGAAAAACACACCAGACTGATCACATCATGGAAAAATCTGACAAATCCAGTTAGTTTCCTTGAAACAGGCTGAGTGTTGGGTTCATCATTTTGAGTCAGACAAAGAAACAATCCACGCAGTGGAACACCTTTCCTCACCTGCTCTAAAGAAATCCAAGTTCGTTTAATCTTCAGGAAATGTGATGGTCTTAGATTATGGGGATGCAAAAGGCGTTGTGTTTATTGACCTTCTTCAAAAGTATCACAAAATCAATTGAGAGTATTATGTTAACTTGCTGAAGCAGTTACGAAAGGCTATCAAGACCAAATGCCCAGGAAAACTGACGAAAGGAAACTTGTTCCATCAGGACAATGTTCCAGCACACGTCCTTGATTTTAATGGCTGCTGTACCCGACTGGCTTTCAACTGGTTAATCACCCTTCCTCTACTCCTGATTTGACTATCATCTGTTCCCCAACATGAAAAAACACTTAGCTTGGAACCAGTATCTCAGGGATGATGACATCATAACTGTTGTTAACATTTATTGACCAATAGGATGAAGTTTCCTTTCAGCAGTCAGATGTCAGTATGCCGTTATTAATAAGAAGAATTGGAATGAATGCATGCAAGATTTCACTGCTCTAACATTCTTCCTTCATAGTCAGCCTATGAACATTTCAGTCCACTCTCGTTTGTGGATCAAAAGATTATCTAAATTTAATAGAAATAGAATATTTTGGAGCCAATGTACCATAAATATTTTTCCCAAATCATCATTCATGTTTTTCAGACAATTTGAATGGTATAGTAGTATGGTTTATCAATTGTTAAAGAGTTCAATTTTTTCTCCAGTAAATGTTTTAAAATCCTTTTTAATAAACAGTAGATAAGAAATTTAATGCGTTACAACATCGTATGTTTCATTATGATTATAAAGACATGTTTTTCATTGTAAACTCGAAGCCCTTTTTTCAGTATGAGCAAGAGGTTCAAACAATTGAATGTAAGAGTAAAATTAGGTAGCTTAGATTAAAAATAAACTCGTTAAAACTTAAAACCTGAACTCACTAATGAGCCCACAAAATTTTATGCAATTACGTCTATAATTGAAATCAACATTCTGAAGTCTTAGCAATTAGAAGCACGGATCATTCCCCATTGAAAAACTTTATTTGATAAAACTTAATGAACGTTTTGTCTAGGTAAGTAGCTTGCGTGGTACTTTTCGACATTAAATTCGGCGACTATTCTTTCAGAGGACCATGTTCTCTAGATTCCTTCTCTAATTACATTTATACCTTGTTTGATTATTTAATAATTTCAAAGAAGTCTACCTGGTGGTTACATAAATTTACTTCCATTCTAAGATGACATATTTTTAATTAAAAAATTATTGAAAAGAAAAACATTATCTTATTAGAAACTCGTTATGGGATCGATAGGCGTCTTCTCTTTTAACAAATACAAGGAACGACCATATTCAATATTCATTCTAATTCTATCGCTTTATTTTCTTTATATGCTTCATGTACGAATTAAATGTTGTCTGTCGCCTTTATATATATATATATATATATATATATATATATACGCATCTACTGCGAATATTGTAGCAATTAGAAATAAATAGTTTAATAACATTTCAGAATTTAGGTCTGATTATCAAATGTGCGACATGCCATGCAAAACCATAAAAATATGTAAAACAGCAAATGTTTTTCTACAATTACAATGTCATCCTAAACATATGATACACACACGTATATATATTATATTTATAAATATGAAGTATTATCGTACATACACAGATATGTCATTAACATTTATGTTAATATTAAGTGTTACTTCTCTCTCACACACACGCACACGCATCTATTTAGAATTAATAATCAAATTGAAAATTAAGTTGACGTCAAAAAATAATGTTTTTTAAACTAAATATGATAACAGTTAATGCAATTAATTTATCTTGCCCCTGAAGAGGGGATCTATTTCTGTGAAATTCAGAATCGGGAGATAAGAATTAACCTTTATTTATTACATTATAACTACGTGAAGTCTGCTACCTTGTTATGTATGACCATCACAAGATATCATTTTAAGACCTAGCTGTGCTTTGAGCAGATGCGGCTTTTTAAACCGGACAGACTTTTAAAATATGACACAAATTTTCAGAATTGAGAAACATACATTTTGTTATCATTAGCTATTGTGAAAATTTATAATGAAGAAGGACTGGGAGATTATCGCCCTTTGGGGTTTTCCGGGCCTGTCACTGATAGCAGCAGCAGCAAGTGGCAGAGGAGGAAGGTGTATATAAACGCCGATCTAAACGACTTCGGGCGCTCTTTTTGATACCACCTGTTGGGCGTCAGACCTTGATTTTAGGCAGTGTGACTGCTTAAAAAAGTTACGGGGTCCGGTGAAGTGGCGAGTTTCTGACAGATAGAGCCTCTTTGCCGAGGGAGCAGTAAATTTAGAACCGAGGAATAAGCGAGTCTGTTTATTTCCTTAGTAAGGTTCAGTATTCAAAGAAGAACTTTAAGGAATTGTTCCTTAGAAAGAAGATATCTGACGAGTCGGCGAGAGGCGGTTGAAAGAAGAAATTTCCGGGAAGACCCAGTCGTGATTGAAGTCCTGAGGAAGAAATTTTCAAAGAAGCTCCCAGTCCTTCTTCGACTCCTAGAACTGTTTTGTACTCCCACGAGGGAATACTAGATTTATATAGGCCGCGAGTTAACGAGGCCATTTTAACAGAACTTTGTTTTTACTCCCACGAGGGAGACCCTAAATTACATTGACCACGTGTTTGAGTGGCCATTTTTGGCAAAGGAAAAAGTGGGTAATCTTTTTTTTATTTTTACTTGATTTTTGTACTCTACTTTTGTTTGTAGTGTCATTTTTTTATTGTTACTACAGGGAATTTCCAACTCCCTAGCAAGGGGAATATCTTGCAAGAAAAGATTACTTTTTTTACCCCTCTAATAAAAATATATGTAGACCTACAGTTGTGTGCGTAGTTGTATTTCGAAGTTACATTTTTTTTACGTCGGACCCCGGTTAATATACCGGTAGTAGGTTTTATCCTTTAGGTACGGACCTAAAGTCAATAAAATTCCGACACTATATTTTGGGGACTGTTTACATATCTTTTCAACACACCAGTTGACTTGCAATCTTTTTCGCAAAAGTGACATAAATTCTCAGGACTTAATGCCATTTTGTAGTTGTTTGGTTCTCTGATACGATGGATGACTTCGCATATGACTCGATATTTCTGCTTTATTCAGGCAAATCATACCATGAGTGTTACCTATATGGTATGGAAGTTTTATAACAAAACCTTTTCGGGCATTTCTTTTCAGTTTTTCCCGCAATCCAAGAACTCTCTAAAACAACCTTTCCATCATGAAACTTCTTCCGCCAGGTGCTATGTTCATTTGCATGGAACCCCCAGTTAGATGTACTAATGTTTGCAATGATCAGTAATACTTTTAGACTATTCTTATAAAGCCAATTTCGCTTAGGAGCTGGTTACGTTCCGTTATCAATCTCTTCATTATTTACACTATTTATATTCGGACTATTATCATTATGTTTGCCTTTATCACAACGCTTCGTCTATTGTAGTTTCCGGTCTTCATGAGATGTATATCAATCTGGGTAACCTACAGGGAATTCTGAAGTGAACCCTCTATTTAATCTACGGATTAAAATCTTCTAATTCAGAATTCCATGTAAGTCACCCAGATCGATATACACCTGATGAAGGCCAGAGAGCACAACAACCGAAATGTTATGACAAAAACAACAAACGTGGAGACAATAGTCCGAGTATAAATAGCACAAATAATGATAACTTCTCATCCCAGAAATTCAGGCAGAAAGCAAGCGCTTCATACAAAAGCTGCCTTGGAATCCTGTTGTCGCTCATGCAAGTAAAATGACTACTCCAATGCAACCTTTTTTCAGAATTGTTGTTTCAATGCTGTTGCACTGACTTCTCTTAATCACTTCTACATCAATGACATTCTCCAGTTGAATCCAAGTAATGATGCAGGCATTGATGATGAAACCGCTCAGAAGTTTCGATTAATCGCGATAGACAATCTACGTTTCAATAAAGGTTAAGACACAAGAGTGGTACAACTTGATCTTACTCACTTTCAAAATTCCAAGTCACTTTCCTAAATTATCGAATGCATTACTGGCCTTTTGAGTTCTCGTAACTTCATGGTCCAGTGTACATGTTCTCATTAGTGTGCAACCAAGTTAAATAAAGTCATCAACCACGCCTATACGCTTATTGCATACAAAGATATTTGGCTCTATGTAAGGTTTTGCCGGTGCAGTCTTAGAGTAAGTTCCACAACGGTGGAAGCATTGGTGAAAGTGTCCATTACACGTTGCATATCATCCTCAGTATAAGCCACAAGATCATAGTCGTCTGCATACAAGTTTCGTATGTTAACAGATACTATCAATTTGACTCACATTGTCCTGATATTAAGTAGATTTTCAGAGGTGTGATAACCTATATATATATAACGTCATCACAGTCCTTGAACCTCATATAAAAAACCCTATGGCAAAGTAAAGAGGAAATAGGGTAAGTTCAGGAATGTTTCTGTGCTTCAATCCATTTTCTACTAATATATATATATATATATATATATATATATATATATATATATATATATATAATTTATTTATTTTTATATATAATTGGGAAGTAAGTCCATAAAGTTTTTTAATGTTCTACAAACCATGAGAACTTTCCTTCCAAAGGGATATATAGATGATGGGATGGTGATGGTTTCTCAACCTAACTAAAAAGTCCTCACAAAATATCTGATATTTCTTTATTTTCTCAGATTATTCAATGTGGATCGAATTGAGAATTTTTCCTCACCCCCTCATGTATAGTTACCTCCATGTCGGCAGCCTAATGAAAAAAATATATTGATATTACACATCAATTGTTTATTTTTCAACAGAACCTCCTTTATTTTCAATATACTTTAATTCTATTTTAAACGTTGACAGTGAAAACGTCGAACATTATGCAACGAAATTTTCAGATCAAACTGCAACTCATCTGCGTGTTAAGCTATAGACTTAATGATTCACTATCGTATATGTCGAATCATAAAGGACAGATATAGGAATTACTATTTGTTTATAGTTTGCCGAAAATTTGTAGATTTTAAACACACAATGCCTTGCTATGGAATATTGGTTACCTAGCTTGTCATATAGACAACTAGCAGGCTTCACCCGCTTCCTGTCGCTTTCAAAATAAGATATATTCACTACTTGAAATCTTTGAAACAAATTTTAAATGAACATTTCATTCATAAATTGGCTTGCTATAGTTAAGGAAAGTTTTACAAATAGATGTCAACTTGTTGAAGGCCAAGGAAAAGGCAAATTTCAAACTCTTTTCTGTACTATATAAACGATATTCCTAAACAGAACAATATCATATGAAAATAAAGACAAATAAAATAAGACGAATAAAAGAATAGTAATGAAGAACAGTTACATATGAAATAAACTTTATGCAAATTAGTTAAACTGGAAGAGTGATACATGTAAAATGTAATATTAATTCTAATTTCTATTTTCCTATCTTTACGCTATATTAATTTTATCTTATAAATTGTCCCCTGTTCTGTCATCCATGAAATAAAAATAATTATTTGTACGGAAAATAAGGATCTGCCTATTGCATCTACTCCTCCCTAGCTACTGTGATGATGGCCAAACGAAGAGTCCCCCACAGTAGCTAGCTTAAATACCTAGCTTAAACAAATTTAGCTAGCTTTAAATTTTAAATTTAATTTTAGCTAGCTTTAAATTTTAACCTACCTGCAAATTTGGATACAAAAGGAAAAATAAGAGTTACTCCATTTGAACTATGAAAGCAACGATAATGGCTAGTATAATATATTAATATATATTTTTAACATCGCATAATCTGAGCTCAACGAAAATCGTTCCTGCACCTAACTTTTCTAGGGCTTTTGAATGAATCGTTGAAATTGGACCAGTCGGAACGAAGGAGTTGCTTGGACACAGACACGCACAAACGCACACACATACACTGTACTTTATATATAAAATTACTTCTATAGTGAGTTCGATGTTCACTACGTGCTCTGCAATTCTGGTTTTGTATCAAGCATATTTAACTTTAGTATATATTAAGAACGCTCGATCACTGAAGTTGTTCAAAAACGGACATTCTTGAAGGATATATATGTGTATGTGTGTGTCTTTGTATGTCGTATGTATGTCTGTATATATGCGTATTACTTACTGGTTTATTTTCTTGTTAAATCTGCCAGTTGTCTGAAAATAAAATTTACAATGATTTTTCTTTTGTCTTAATAAGATTGTAGTACTGCTGAATTAACTAAATAAAGTTTGATGCAGATACGTGAACAGACAGAAATGAAAAAAAAAAGTTTGACTGTGAAAAAAGAAACAACGAATCATGTTGAGAAAAAGTTTCTATTGAATAATGATAGGAAACTGCTTTTTGGGGACGAATATACTCAAAGGAAACGACGTTGAATGTAATAACATTATAGAAAAATTGAATACCAACGTGTACACTTGTGATTCTTTTAGTTTACAAAGGCAGATATGGATGCTATCAGATAAAAGTATTTTAAATATTCAGCAGAATATGGGTATCATTTCGGTTTTCTAAGTATCGTATCTTCACGTGTTGTTTTATGGTAGTGTGTCAGTTTCTGTTATAATATTAGGCACCGATATTCAATAAACTTAAAAGGATAACTTATTTTAGTGCATTATTTTAATTAGAATTATTGGCACATGATGTAAATAATGGTTAGTGCATTATTTAAACAAATTAGCCCTAAGTAACCAACAGTAACGTTTTATAGACATCTATCAAATATATTATTTCCTACTACAAGTCACGTTTTACATTTATATAATTAGAGAAGTAATCGTTCTAAGTAACGTCATTAATCGAAATAACGATTTACCCCAGGTCGCAGGATCGATCTTGACCTATATGCCGCAATATATATATATATATATATATATATATACATATATATATCTATCTCTCTCTCTCTCTCTCTCTCTATATATATATATATATATATATATATATATATATATATATATATATATATATATGCGGCACATTTGAAAAGTGCCTGAAAAACATACAACGGTTGACCCAAGGTAGACGGGACATATGGGGCTGTCGATAGCTGTGCTAGAACGAAGTCATAGGTCATCGTGACCGAGGGTTTGAATGTGCTGGTGTTGCTCAGATTGTTGATCATTGTAGATAAGACGACCTCAACCAGAAACTGAAACTAAGGTCTGTTCAGCATAGTTACAGTAAACACGATAGGTTGGCTCTTTCCTAGCCGCCCTAGAAGACTGGTACTTTCGAATACGATTGGCCAGATATTATTATTATTATTATTAATATTTGTATATATACATATATGTATATAGTCATATATAAACACATACGTATATATACATATGTATACATATTTATGTATATGTACATATGTATACATATGTATATATACATATGTATATACATATATATATATATATACATATATATATGTATACAGGCATATATGTATACATATGTCTATACATATATACATATGTATATATAGATATGTATACATATGTATATACATATGTATTTATAGATATGTATATACATATGTATATACATATGTATGTATAGATATGTATATACATATGTATATATACATATGTGTATACATATGTATATATATGTATATATACATATATACATATGTATATATATATGTATATATGTGCATGTGTATATATACATATGTAAATATGTCTGTGTATGTATATATATGTATATATATACATATGTATATATGTGTGTATATATATGTATATATATACATATGTATATATATGAGTGTATATATATGTATATATATACATATGTATATATATATATGTGTGTATATATATGTATATATCTACATATGTATATATATGTGTGTATACATATGTATATATCTACATATGTATATATATGTGTGTATACATATGTATATATCTACATATATATATATGTGTGCATACATATGTGTACATATATACATATATATATGTGTGTATACATATGTGTACATATATACATATGTATATATATATGTGTATACATATGTGTACATATATACATATGTATATATATGTGTGTGTACATATGTGTACATATATACATATGTATATATATATGTGTGTGTACCTATATACATATGTATATATATGTGTGTATACATATGTGTACATATATACATATGTATATATATGTATGTGTACATATATACATATGTATATATATGTGTGTGTACATATATACATATGTATATATATATGTGTGTATACATATGTGTACATATATACATATGTATATATATGTGTATACATATGTGTATATATATGTGTGTGTATATATGTGTGCATGTATGTGTATATATATATGTATATATATTTATATTTATATATGTTTGTGTATATATATGCATATATATATATACATATGTGTATATACATATAGGTATGTATATTATATGAATATATATATATACCTATATATGTATATATACGTATGTATGTGTATATATATATACATATATATGTTTATATATATTATATGAATATATATATATACATATATATGTATATATACGTATGTATGTGTATATATATATATACATATATATGTTTATATATATTATATGAATATATATATACATATATATGTATATATACGTATGTATGTGTATATATATATACATATATATGTTTATATATATTATATGAATATATATATACATATATATGTATATATACGTATGTATGTTTGTATATATACATATATATGTTTATATATATTATATGAATATATATATATACATATATATGTATATATACGTATGTATGTGTATATATATACATATATATGTTTATATATATTATATGAATATATATATATACATATATATGTGTATATATATACATATATATGTTTATATATATTATATGAATATATATATATACATATATATGTATATATACGTATGTATGTGTATATATATATACATATATATGTTTATATATATTATATGAATATATATATATACATATATATGTATATATACGTATGTATGTGTATATATATATACATATATATGTTTATATATATTATATGAATATATATATATATACATATATATGTATATATACGTATGTATGTGTATATATATACATATATATGTTTATATATATTATGTGTATATATATGTGTGTATATAAGTATGTATATATATGTATATGTATATTTTTTTAACATACAACATGTATTAACACGTGCGATACCCTGTGTTCATCGGCCGCCGACCTGGGATGATATCACGGTTTTGGTGTCTATGGCGATACCGCCATCCCTGGCGCCACCGCTGCTTTTGCCACCAGACAGGGTATGAAGATATGCTAATTAATCGTTCCTATTTGTAAATTCTTGTAATGAAATAAATAAACGATTGTTCCTCGTTGCAGCTTCTATCCGTAATGAAAGTTCCTGAACGCTCGTAAAAAATCGTTATAGACGACCACGCAAATATTTCACTTGCGCTTGTTAGGTCGTGATGTTGCGCGCATTTTATTTGCTTGTTTTGATATCGACCAAATCCAACAGTACGCATTCTGAACTGTTTTTTGAATGTGAGGCGAAACGCTCTTCAACCAACGGCCAGTGATGCCTATTTTTGAAAAGAAGGAAATGTCCCAGAAACCCACGACAACCAATCTCAATAGGCATCACATGACACGTCCAACCATTTTCCACACATTCGGCACGCAGTGACTCGTACCGGTTTTTCTTTAGTTCGTGGGCCGCCACCCTGTTCTCTTCCCAGGGGACTGTTAACTCTATTAGGAAGACAGTCTTTTTTGAGTCGGACCATAACACGATGTCGGGACGCTTGTCTGTCTGTGCGATGTGTATTGGAAAATTTAAGTATGTCGTTAGATCAACTGCAACCTTCCAATAAATGGCATCAGTCAGCAGCTTCATATTGGGGGCTGTTTGTTTTTCTTTGCAGGAGAATTCACCCTCCTTATGGAACTCGATGCTAGCTTCCTTGGCTGCCATAAGCCGTTGGTTTGCCTTCTTACATTGTGTTATTATTAGATCCCTGATCAGGTCTAATACCTTGTTGTGTCGCCACGTGTACATCTGTAGCGATAATGGACAAGCAGAAAGCACATGACGTAAGGTACCTCGGTCTTTTTTACACAAAAAACAGAGATCTGTATCTGTGTATCCCCACATTTTGAGGTTTGTCTCATTTGGGAGAAGATCGTATGTTGATCGAAGAAGGAATGATATCACCAATGGTTCCATCGCCATTAATGAATTCCACGAAAGTTTAATGGATTTGATATCATTTCAGGTTGTCCACTTACATTGTTTAGATTGGGTTATAGCAGGGGCTATTCTATGCTCCTCTTAGAACATTTTGACCTCTTCAATCACCATACGCCTTTTTTCCTTTGCTTTCTCCTTGGAGAAGTACTTGTGCATCGGGTTTCCCGATCCAGCCCGATTATTCTGAATTACGCCGATGATATCTCTGACTCGCAGGCTGGTTACTGCTTCTTATGTGGCCTCTGCAGCTGACCACTTTGTACCAGATTTAAACTCTGTATGCACCCTCCGGATGCAATCATGAGCTGAGTCCATCATCATCATATGAAGACGAACCTATCCAAACATGTATTCCTCCAGCAATGAATGTATAGGAAGCTGCAGGTGTTCGGAGTTGGTATACAACACCACTTTCGAAAAACAAGGAGGAATTCCAAGGCACTTACGCAAATATTTAATGATCGCTTGCTCAATGCGCTCAATGCGAGAGAATGCATACATGTATAATTACATACATATATAAGTATGCATATATATGTATATATAAGTATGTATATATATGTATATATATATGTATATATATATATGAATATGTGTATATATATATGTATCTATATATGAATATGTGTATATATATATTTATATATATATATATGAATGTGTATGTATATATGTATATATATATATGAATGTGTGTATATATATATGTATATATATATATATATGAATATGTGTATATATATATGTATATATGAATATGTGTATATATATATATTATAATATATCTGGTAATATATTGCAATGTTTATAATATATTTAAATTTTGTAGCGTATTCTTCGATCTTTTGGCTTGTGTATTGGAAATCTTTTTCACGCTGTCACATGATAAAAATCTACGCCATGCACGTGATATAACATCATCGCGTCTTTTGAATTTAAAAGGAATTTAACGTTTTTAGTTTGTAAAAAAGTAGCAACATGATTACGCTACAAGATAATTGGCAAATGTTTGTTTAAAAAAAAAAATAAAAAAAAAAATAAAAAATTTTTTTGACTAAAATATTGACCCTGAAGATGAACAATGATGTTCGAAAGCGCTAGGTCATCGTATGGAAAATACATATTTCGGAACTATTTTCAAATAAAAAGTCTCATTAGAGAATATGAGAAAATTCAAAAGAAAATATGTAAGACTATGTTGTCTTTAACATTCAACACTACATGTTTGAAAGAAAAGTTGCTGCCAAATTACACATATATGTATATATGAATATGTGTATATATATATGTATATATATATATGAATATGTGTATATATATATGTATATATATATATGAATATGTGCATATATATGTATATATATATGAATATGTGTATATATATATTTATATATATATATATGAATATGTGTATATATATATGTATATATATATGAATATGTGTATATATATATATATGTATATATATATATGAATATGTGTATATATATGTATATATATATATATATGAATATGTGTATATATATATGTATATATATATGAATATGTGTATATATATATGTATATATATATGAATATGTGTATATATATATGTATATATATATGAATATGTGTATATATATATGTATATATATATATGAATATGTGTATATATATATGTATATATATATGAATATGTGTATATATATATGTATATATATATATGAATATGTGTATATATATATGTATATATATATGAATATGTGTATGTATATATATATCTATATATATATGATTATGTATATATATATATGTATATATAAATGAATATGGGTATGTATATATATATATATATGTATATATATATGAATATGTGTATATATATATATGTATATATATGAATATGTGTATATATATATGTATATATATATGAATATGTGTATATATATATATGTATATATATATGAATATGTGTATATATATATGTATATATATATGAATATGTGTATATATACATGTATATATATATATGAATATGTGCATATATATATGTATATATATATGAATATGTGTATATATATATATATGTATATATATATATGAATATGTGTATATATATATATATGTATATATATATATGAATATGTGTATATATATATGTATATATATATATGAATATGTGTATATATAAATATATGTATATATATATATGTGAATATATGTATATATATATATATATATGTATATTTATATATAGGAATATGTGTATATATATATATATATGTATATATATATATATGAATATGTATATATATATATGAATATGTGTTTATATATATATGTATATATATATGAATATGTGTATATATATATGTATATATATATATGAATATGTGTATTTATATATGTATATATATGTATGAATATGTGTATATATATGTATGTATATATATATATATGAATATGTGTATATGTATATATATATGAATATGTGTATATGTATATATATATATATCTATGAATATGTGTATATGTATATATATATATATCTATGAATATGTGTATATATATATGTATATATATGTATGAATATGTGTATATATACGTATGTATATATATATATATATGAATATGTGTATATGTATATATATATATATATATATGAATATGTGTATATGTATATATATATATGAATATGTATATATGTATATATATATATATGAATATGTGTATATGTATATATACATAAATATATGAATATGTGTATATATATGTATATATATATGAATATGTTTATATATATAAGAATATGTATATATATATATGTATATATATGAATATGTGTATATATATATGTATATATATATATGAATATGTATATATATATGTATATATATATGAATATGTGTATATATATGTATATATATATATGAATATGTGTGTATATATATGTATATATATTTATATATGAATATGTGTATATATATATATGTATATATATATATATATGAATATGTGTATATATATATGTGTATATATATATGAACATGTATATATATATGTATATATATATATATGAATATGTATATATATATGTATATATATATATGAATATGTATATATATATGTATATATATATATGAATATGTATATATATATGAATATGTATATATATATGAATTTGTATATATATATGTATATATATATATGAATATGTGTATATATATATGTATATATATATATATATATGAATATGTGTATATATATATATGAATATGTGTATATATATATATATATATATGAATATGTGTATATATATATATGAATATGTGTGTATGTGTATATATATATATGAATATGTGTGTATATGTATATATATATATGAATATGTGTGTGTATATATATATATATGAATATGTGTATATATATGTATATATATATATATGAATATGTGTATATATATATATATGAATATGTGTATATATATATATATATATGAATATGTGCATATATATGAATATGTGTATATATATATATGAATATGTGTATAGATATGAATATGTGTATATATATATATATATATGAATATGTATATATATATTAATATGTGTATATATATATATATGAATATATGTATGTATATATATATATGAATATGTGTATATATATATGAATATGTGTATATATATATATGTGAATATGTGTATATATATATATATATGAATATGTGTATATATATATATATATGAATATGTGTATATATATATATATGAATATGTGTATATATATATATATGAATATATGTATATATATATATGTGAATATATGTATATATATATATATGTGAATATATGTATATATATATATATGTATATTTATATATAGGAATATGTGTATATATATATATATATGTATATATATATATATGAAGATGTATATATCAATATGTGTTTATATATATATGTATATATATATGAATATGTGTATATATATATGTATATATATATATGAATATGTGTATTTATATATGTATATATATGTATGAATATGTGTATATATATGTATGTATATATATATATATGAATA
>OZ038476.1:68252909-68255409 GCA_964036315.1 Acanthosepion esculentum
AATTTTAAAATCCAGTATTTTTCTTTTTTTCTGCCTGTGTATGTGGAACTGAAATCAGAATCTATCAGTACATATTTACAGATTTCTAATGAGTGTCCTGATTGATTAAAATTTTCATCTATGGTGTAATATGGATTGTTTTGACGTATGGTTAGTTTATGTTTGTTGAAGGGAAATCTAAAATTATTCACCAATATATCCACTATTGTGACATATTGTGCAGAATCAATAGTAGATTATGTTATGGCTATCACAGGTGAGGCGAGATGTGCATATATATATGTATATATATATGTCCATATATATACATATGTATATATATATATATGTATATATATATCTATATATATATGTATGTGCATGTATATTTATATATGAAGAAATATAGTCTTAAAGTTTGCTATATTTATGGGATAAAGTGCTCAATATCATCTAGCATGAAACTGACTGTCGCCTCAATGCCGAATGCTTTGCTCGGAAGTTTTCTTCCAATTCAACGCTAGACTCTTCCGGGGTACCCTTGCCCGATTTCCCTCCCAGAACCGAGGCCCTTTGAACGGATTGCACATATCCCCGTCGTTGATATTGGATATTATTTCTAACTTAGATCACCACAAGGCTACTGGTGGTGACGAGATACCAGCCATTGTCCTGAAGAAATGCGCGCCTAACTGGCGCCTGCCCTCTCTAAATTATACAACCGCTGCCTCAAGGAGTCTTGTTTTCCTGACTGCTGGAAGTCCTCAACCATTGTTCTGTCTTTAAGAACTCTGGTGACCCCTCCGACCCTTCCAATTACCGTCCTATCAGTCTCCTACCCCTCTTCGGCAAAGTCTTCGAGGCCATTATCAACACCGAAGTGATTAATCATCTGATATCCCATGATCTGCTCTCAGACAAGCAGTATGGTTTCCGCTTTGCCCGATCTACGACCGATGTGCTTACGGCCATCACTGTACCAAGTTATTCATAATAACGGTGAAGCTCGTGCCGTGGCCCTAGTCAAAGCGTTTGATAGAGTTTGGCATGCCGGCCTTCTTCGCAAGCTCCAGGGTTATGGTATCACAGGTCGATTGTTTGACCTAATACAATCATTCCTGTCAAACCGAGAATTGAAGGTCGTTCTCAATGGATTCATCTCCAGCTCCTATCCCACTAACGCAGGTGTTCCTCAACGCTCCATCCTAGGCCCTACTCTGTTCCTCATATTTATAAACGACCTTCCTGACGCCATAGACTCCCAAGTCGTCATCTATGCTGACGACACCACAATTTACTCCTGCCTCAAACACAAATCTAGTGATGCTGACAAAGTTAACCTGGCAGTTCAAATAGAAAAGGACCTCCAATCGGTTGTGAAATGGGGCGAGAAATGGATGGTTAACTTTAACGCCTCTAAAACAAAACTGATCTCTATTAACCACCACAAGGATCCATCCCTGCATCCCATTAGAATGTCTGAAGACCAACTTCTCGAGAGCTCCTCTCTGCGGCTGCTCGGTCTCACGCTGTCCGCTGATCTGAGATGGAACAAATACATCGAGTCAGTTGCATCATCCACCGCAAGGAAAGTTGGTTCCCTGTGCCGAGCCAGGAAATGTTTCTCCCCTGAATCGATCCTCCAAGTCTATAAATCGACCATTCGCCCTTGCCTGGAGTATTGCTGCCATATATGGTCTGGAGCCCCTGCTGTTTGCCTCAGGGTTCTTGATAAGATCCAGAGACGGATATGCAATGTGATTGGCCCTGATCTGTCATCTCGTCTGCAGTCGCTCTCTCACAGACGCGATGTTGCCTCACTCTGTCTTTTTTACAAATACTTTCACGGTAACTGCTCCGAGGAGCTGCTTTCGCTTGTCCCTAGGCCTCATGAATTTAAACGTCCTACGAGGCCGGCATCCCGTTCCCACCCCTTCACCGTTGAAACTGTTAGATGTAGACATCTCTTCTACTACAATAGCTTCATGTCTCGCACATCTCGCCTGTGGAACTCCCTTCCCTATTCCTGTTTCCCTGACAAATACAATCTCCAACTATTTAAGTGTAACGTCAATCGACATCTCCAGTTGCCTTGATCTATCCACTTCCCTTCTCCACATCCTTTCACCTTTCATTCCTATCTGCTCTCGCTCCAAATCTTCTGTAACCCCCTTGCCTTGATCGATCCACTGTCTTTCTCTTTCTCTACATCCTCTCCTTTACCACTCCTATCTGCTCTTCCTCCAACCCTTCTATAACCCCTTGCGTGATAGTGGCCTCCAGCTTTGCTTGGGGTGATACGCTTAAAAAAAAAAATTTACAAAGGGATCAATGACAAAATTTTTAGATATTCCTCGTTACTTTCTTTCTTTTCAATGATATATACCTATAATTTATAACCGTTAGTTTACAGTGATCTCATCGGCCACAATTGCGATCATAAATTCATTATGAAATCCATAATCTTTTCTATGGCTGTATAGTACGTGTTTAACCAGGGCTTGAATTCAGACTTTACCTT
>OZ038476.1:68262909-68280409 GCA_964036315.1 Acanthosepion esculentum
GATGCAACAGAGTAGCCCGAGATTTGAACTCGGTTCATGGAGTCCACTTTCTGCGTTGATAGCCATAACACTATCTGTACATTCCTTAACATGATTTAGCTTAGCCTGGCATTAAATCTCAAGATCGTAAAGAACAAGAATTGGTTTGAGAAATTCGGTTACTTATATAGTGTCATACGACCAGATATCCAGGTATTGATAAAACGTAACTTAGTTGGATACAAATCCATAAATGTGAACTATGCCGTTAAGATTGAACTCACTTTTTTAGATATAGTCTTCAAGACTAGCTTTCTAAACACTCCATTATTGCTAGGTTCACATAATGTCAGGTATTGTTTTTATTTATATTTTCTGCATAACTGTGATTTTTAAAACTGGTATGTATGTAGAGAGCTTCGTATTGTAAGCGTCAAAATGAAAAAAAGTACTGCAAATTAACAATCTGGGTAGTGTAGTGTAGTAACAGACAACAGAAAATGTGACAGAGAAGTTGCTTCAGATACTAAGTAAAATATTAAAGAGATTACAAAATCTTAGAAACAAAGTAAAGTGTGCTTAACTGTTATGTAATGCATAATCTATATGAACAGTGATTGCTGGACAATCACTTCCTAGAAAACGATAGCTGTTGAGAATCAGAATCATCCACATGACATATAGGAAAGGTTTTATTACTTTTACTGATTTGCTTGATTTACATTTAAGAAGCAACATTGTAATCTTTTTTACAAATATTAAAATGGTATCAATTCTAGATTCCGCTCTTCTAGTTTGGTACTCTATAATCTATGTTTTCAGTTTCACCCATTTCTGCTAATGCCTCTCTCTTCAAGATTTGCTTTATTAAATGCCAGGTGAGTCCTTTAAAGGAATTTTTTACCCAATACAAGACTCGAGGGCCACTCAAGGTAGAGGGTTACTGATAATAATCTTATGATGAATGAGGTGTGTTATATGAATGGAAGAAAATGTGGTAGGAAGTGATCAATAGGTTAAGATTATAGTGTCCAGAGAATCATCCATACGGATGTCTGTTTCACAAAATAGTAGTTTTGGGGAAAATATCTGAATTGAACTTTATCTTTACATTTGGAATACAGAGGAAGGGAAATAGCATGGTGTGTCCTTAGATGTAAAGATCTGAATCGGTAGAATTTGCCATGGCACTAGTAACAGAGTAGTGGTAGGCTTGTATGCGATACTGCATCTGCGGGAAAGAGGTTGCATGTAGCACAGGCATATTTATCCTGAACCATAACTAGTAGTATTACATGTAATCAACTTTGAATTTCTTAGAGGAGGCATTATCATTAAATTTTTGAACTTCTTTCATCACGTGAACATATGACCAGGACATTCAAGCATTTTCACCAAGTAGACAGTGCTGACTGAACTGGGGAAATGTCCAGAGTAAATTCAAAAGAGAAAGTAAAATATCACCATGGCGAAAAAGAAAACACTAATCCTATTTTCAATATACTTGGTTCTTTATTCACTGGCCGAGTTTTGAGCCAGACCTAGCATTCTCTTTAGAGTTATGTACGTGGTATGACCACTTCTTACTTCTTCTAAGCTACTCCTATCGACTTGTTGGAGAGGTAACTCCTCTCTCTCTGCTTATTCTAACCACAATTCTTACCGTTATCTATATGTTCTGTCTATATAAGTTCATGACTAGAATTCTCTATATTCTGATACAGTATAACTTAATCTCAAAAGCTTTTATTTATTTAAACATTTTATTTCTTTTTCGATGCTTATGGACAGCGAATGGTTACTTTGAAGCATTCACATCTCGATTTTACTGGTGATTCAGTCAATAGTCATAAAACACCTGTCACAACAGGTTTAGAAGAAATAATTTACTATCCGCTTGATTATCTGGGTTTCCTAACGGATCAGGTGGGAACCCATTGGGTCACAATCCTACTTCTTTTGCTTTTCATTGCAATTCTCAGATTTTCATTCAATAAACATTACATAATCTTACAAAATGTTTCTTTCTTATTTTCAATCTGTGCTTTTGACTTAATAGTAGAACAGCAGCAATAGTATTATAATGAAAAGCAACAGATGTAAGATGAAAGACGAATCTTACATCTGTTGCTTTTCATTATAATATTATTGCTGCTATTCTACATTGGTGAAGATACGTGACGCAATAGTAGTTCTACCAACGAATGGTTGGAACATGTGAGCAAATGGAAGTGTTAAGGAAAATAGAAAGAAGTTAAACTTATAATACAATGAGAATAAGACAGCTGAAATTTCTTCAATACATAATGAGGAATAAGTGCATAGATAATTTAATACTCAGACGTTATATCTTAGCCATGAAAAGCAAAGTAAACAGCATGTAACCTACTTAGAATTTCAGTAAATGGGTAACAAGTATAAAGTGGAATAATAAAGTGTCAAAAGTTACTTAAAGCAACCAGGAACGTTTTTACCCATAACTTTTCAGGAGATATTCCATAAAGGAAGATTATAAATGTACAAACGCTAGAGGTTTACTTATTCCGTTATTGCAGTGTCTTTGAGAAAATCGTTTTGTCAAATTTCATGAGAAAAACT
Source organism: Acanthosepion esculentum (assembly GCA_964036315.1). Taxonomy (NCBI): domain Eukaryota; kingdom Metazoa; phylum Mollusca; class Cephalopoda; order Sepiida; family Sepiidae; genus Acanthosepion; species Acanthosepion esculentum. The sequence continues at coordinate 68,265,487 of OZ038476.1, forward strand.
TATGATCAGTCATCTTTTAGTAAATTTGGAATTGAAGAGAAACATGATGAAATATTGTAATTCTCTTTCACTCCCAACAATCTCTATTATTATTATTATTATTATTATTATTATTATTATTATTATTATTATTATTATTATTATTATTATCGACTTGCTTAGGGGAAATGATTAAAAAAATGAAGAGACTTGAAAACACAGGGGTGTGATTCTACCGACGAATGCTAACATTACTATGAACATAATATGTGAACAACAAAGAAGTTTTAAGTAAAATATGAACTGAAATTAAACATATACTTACAGAAAGAAACAGTTCAAATGTCTGGGGCAATGAAACATGGCCTTGAGAATTTAAAACTCACAAGAGATTTTGAAGACAAAAGAAGCAGAACGAAGCAGTAAGTCATCTACTTGAAAATCACTTTTGCAGACTGAAGCCTGTGTTCCTGTTCGATTGCACAAAAAATCTTACCAGCATTCGATACAAATGAACGAAAGAGGTGATAAAATATTGATTATTGGAAATTCGATAGCCCACATACACACGCACACAAAACATACATAGAGTAAATCAAGACTGGCGAAAATATATGGATTCAAATCCGAGAATTAATCGATAGATCAATCAATGGATTCAGACTAGCAAGATAAACTTTTCACCTTTACTTGTCAACACAAACTTAATAAGCAGCCTTCACATTTTTTTTATTTTTGGTGCTCGTTTAAATATATCTGCGCTTATTCCCTGTCCTTCCAGCATTGAGCGAATAATGCTTTGAATTGAGTAAAAGAAGATTCGATTGATTGGAAACCTGGATGAGACTTGAAGGAGGAATGAAGACACCAGCATTGTATTCCTTGCAACAAATGTAATTTATTAATGAGGAACGAGTTTGATATCATAGCAAAAACCAACACAAAATGATTAAGACAGAATGCGTATTATAAAAGCAGTATTATAAAAACGACTATCGGTGACACACACGCGCACACACAGCTAGACAGAGGAGGTTACTGCAGTTTCCAAGCCTCAAACCGGAGTAATTTATAATTTTAATAACAGATTTAGTTTTCTTTTATAATAAAGTTGTTATAACCCAACTCTCCTTAAACGTCAAAGCTTATCCCAAAAGAATAAAATACTGATATCACTGTAGCAAACTCCTGAAACAGATATGGTGCCATCTAAACCGATATATATAGGTGTGAATTTGTAAACAGTGACTATTTAAGCTAATATTGCACGACTCTTCGGCAGAATTGAGTCACTGTCAGTCACTGTGTGTTTATCTAAATCTAAAAATAAACACGCTAAAATTCACCTTCATCCCTGCCGTGCGCCGACGGCTTAGTGGGAGAAGTTCCGACTGACGCAAATTCAGTCGGGTTTCGATCCTAGCTAGAGGCAACCGGACGTCTAGCCACACTGATGAGCTGTGAAACCGCGAAACAGTCTGTCTGTGGATGACAAATATATATATATATATATATATATATATATATATATATATATATATATATATATATATATATATATATCAACAATGTTAGACAAATTAATGACAAAGTGGAAAAATTTTGTGTGACGCGTTTCGCCTTTTAGGACTTCATCGAACTAAAATAATGTGTTTTGACGAAATTATATATATGTATGAAGGAGAGGAGAAATGAAAAAAATGCACTCGTTGGTTATAATTATGCACAGAGTGGAAACGCTGAAAATGATGGAACATTCAAATGTTAAATTTTTAAATTGATTTTTTCAGATGCATCTGGGTATGTAGTCTAGCCAATTTAATTCAGTTTTCTTATACTGTTTTTGTTTTCACCACTTTTATTATCAAGTATCCCACATTGTGATAATAGAACTGACAAGAAAGGTGAGCTGTTTTAAGAACATGGACGCAAGTTTACTGTGGGTAATCTAGCGATCAAAGTACTTTTTATGCACATCGGCATTTGTAAATTGCTTTTCTCTTTTAAATAAAGCAGCATTTTTTAAGTGAAATTACGGTCAGACCTATTACGATGAGCAACTAATGCATCGATTGTATTGTTTTGTAAATGATTCCTTATAACATAAGATTTCATTTAAATTCCTCGACGTTTTTCCATATTCCTTGTAGCAATTATTATAGGTGATGGAACAAATTCCACTTTCAGATATTAGTTTATTATTATTTAAGTTTTTTATTGTTTTAAAAGTACTTGTAACAAATTCTATGTTAAGCTTAGATAAATTCCTTTCAGTTGTAGCTGTAATAGTGTTGGTAGGTGATATAATATGTTATTTCGTTGGAGTTGCCTGACTAGTTCACTCCTCTATTTTGAAATATTTTATGAGCCTTTTGTGTCGCGTTGAATATGAAATAATTAGGGTGGTAATTTCAATGCATTTCTCATGTAAATATTAAGGAATACAAAATCTGAGTGAATACACGATCGCGTAGGGTTACACCCTCGTCGGTGAGTGACCCGTGTACATTACGTTTACACTAAAAATGTGTGATATTTCATTTAAATTTTCAGCGTGCGAACGAAAACCAGTTAAAAGTTTTGTCTCGTCACTTCAAACTTGAAAATAATCTGTAAAGCTCTTCAACAAGCAGAAACCAGAAAATGGTGAGTACAAGTGGCCTGTACTCTAAGGAAATCAGGAATTGACAGAGAAATGGTAGAAGATTTGGGGATTCCAGACTAAAAAATATCCAGCATTTTTTAAAATAGTTTTACAGCTCATACTTTAGGGTCTCGTGTCGAGTTTATTTTATTTTGATGCGCATCATTAGCAAGGTCTGTCAACATTTCCACCGACAATTCAAATTTGTTTCCTTACAGCATTTTGTCTTTTACAAAGATAAAATTTCGGTTGGAAAGTAGATTTCAGAAAAATGGAGTAATGAAAAGAAAACGCCACGAGGACATCTAACTGACGATCAAGACAGAAGATTTTTCAGATTATTTTCAGAAGTGAAACGAATGCTGGAACAAATGTTTTAGATCTTTGAAGAGAACTAAGGCGCTAAGTCACTAGCAAGTCTATTATTTCGTTATTAATCAGTTGTTGGGTCACACGCACACAGACACACACACATGCATATACATACATATAAAAAATTTTCTAAATAAATAATGGATTTTATTTATTAATCCGACATGTTAAATAACGTTTAAAGTAACAATAATATGTGTGTGTGTGTGTGTGTGTGTGTGTGTGTGTGTGTGTGTGTGTGTGTGTGTGTGTGTGTGTGTGGTGGATGATATATATATACGCCCCCGAAAAAATAAATTTCGGTCGAGCACTTTAGAAAGAAAGCGCGAATTTGTAAACAATGACTGCTACTGTTGATAAATAAATCCGTAACAAAATGACAAAAAACAGTTATCAGTATCCTCTGGTATATACACCAAAATATAACAGAACACATTTTTCTGTGGGCCCAGATGATATCCACTACGAATTTATAAAACAATTATTCAACAAATCATTACAACTGTTTATTAAAAAAACTATAATAATTTATGGACAAATGGCAACTTCCCTGAAATGTGGAGACAGTCATTCGTCATCCATATTTCAAAACCTGGAAAGGATGACAGATCCTGAAAACTACAGACCGATAACATTAACCAGTTGTCTATGTAAAACTATGGAGAGAATTGTCAATAACGCGTTAAAGAGGTACCTGGAAAATAAAGGCTTAATCAGCGACTTTCAATGCGCTTTTAGGAAAAAAGAAGCACTATAGATCACTAGAAATCTTTATAAGGGAGCCTTCATTAAGAAGAAACATCTCACAACTGTTTTTTTATTTACAAAAGGCATTCGACACGACATGGAAATTAGGTATCTAGACAGACCTGCATGAACTGGGCCTAAAAGTAAGGCTGACTCAATTCATAGATAATTACCTGGAAGACCGAAGATTTCAAGTCCGTATAGGAACTACGCTATCAGAACTGCAAAATCTATAAGAAGGGGTTCCACACCGAAGCGTTCTTTCGGTGACCCTATTTTGCCTAAAAAATATCTCCATATTTCAATCCCTAAGCCCAGGACTGGGATGCTCCCCATGTCAACGACCTTCTAATGTACAGAACTCGACATATGCATACCATAGAAAGACAACTACAACAATGACAATAAAATACACAAATGGACCACTGAAAATGCTTTTACCTTTGCCAAAACGAAAACTTAATGCCTACATTTCTGAAAATACGGAAAATGGTACAACGACCCCTGTTTAAAATTGGACGGAACAGAAATCCCAGTAGAGGACAATACAAGTTCCTAGTCATCATCTTTGACAAAACACTAACATGCATTCCTCATCTAAAATACTTAAAAATAAAATTTAGTAACGTACTCTAACTTCTGCGTGTAGTGGCTCATACTGAATGTGGAGCTGATCGACAAACATTAATTAAATTAGATCACTTCTTCGCTCAAATCTGGATTACGCTAGTTTTATATATGGAGCGGCCAGAAAATTATGCCTAAAAATACTCAATGCACCTAACATCCTCAGACTAGTACTTGGGTCTTTAGGACATCCTCAGTGGAGAGGTTATACTTAGAAGCTAATGAAACACCTCGATATTTAAGGCGCACTAAACTGGCACAATAGTACTATGTCAAAATAAATCATGCCAAACCTACTACAGTACCTTTAAACCGAATTACTGTGATCTATTCCAACAAAAAGACAATACCATACAACACTATGGACTTAGGATTAAATCCATTGCTGAAGAGCTAGGGACCACGCTCTCAAAGAAATGACTGCAGCCAGTATTCCACCATGGACAATCCAGCAAATCGAAGTCTTTCTAGAATTAAATAAACTCCCTAAACAAAAAACGTACCCACTCACATTCCAGAACTACTTTCAAGGTATATTGGAAAACTACCCTAATCTTAGACTCATCTATGTATACAGACAGGTCAAAGTGTGATAACATGACAGGATGTGCAGCAGTGAGCCAAAATATTTAAAAAAAAAAAACGCCTCCCAATGGGAAGCTCTATTGTCAATAGGTCTAGCACTCAACATCTTCACACAAAGCAAACAAAAACATTCTCATTTTTTCGGGCTCACTATCCGTCCTAACGGCTTTGGATGAAAAACAAAATCCAGCAACCCACTTATTATCAAACTATTATGCAAAATGAGCACTACTTGCAAGCATAAAGACATCAAACTATGTTGGATTCCTAGCAATATCAGAAGATATGGATGTAGACACAAGGACCAAAATCCTATACACTGACTTTAAGGAGATCATTAACAGATATATTCAAAAGTAATGGCAACGGTGCTGGTGGGAATAACCGACACAATAAACTCTTTGCAATTCAGCCCAATCTTGGAGAATGGAAGTCGGCTTTCTGAAAATTTCGAAAAGAAGAAGTAATACTGGCTCAGTTACGCATTGGCCATACGAAAATAACCCACACGGACTTACTAAACAACGAAGATATAACAGGATGCCAAGTATGTGAAACAGCATAGATTATTAAACATATATTAACTGAGTGTTCAGACCTTGCACTCTCAAAACAAAAATGTTATAGTTTAAACATGTATGAGTTCTCCGAGAAAACAAAAGTGGATAGCATAATATTATTACTTAAAACAGTGGGCCCCTACCAAAAAATATAAGCCAAATGAGAATGTCAATAAAATCAATTCCTCGACAAACTTTATATCCGAAAAGAATACATGAATGAAATCAGATACTCAGTAAAAATTGTGTTTACAAAATTACGTCTATGATATCTGATCTACAAACAGATTTCTTACAAAGAATACATATTCTATTCATACGAAACTATTGTAAAAATGTTGTCGGCATTAAATAACCCATTGAGGTTGATATGCTGTAAAACAAAACAAACCATACACATATTCATACATATAAATACACAAGTATGTACACACACAGACACACATGTTTCATGTGAATATGACAAAGAAAATGTTATTACTTTTTTATTTAGTTTTTCGAACTTTTTTTTATTTTCAACGCCTAAAAACAGCCTTCTTCCCTTGAAAATGGTTAAAGAAGTGCCTGAAGACACTTGGAACAATGGACAATTTTTGCACTCCCTTATTCCCACCAAAATAAAAAATGTTGAAAAAACTAAATAAAAAAAAATTAATAAAATTTTCCTTGTCTATCATCTTCAACGATATTATTATTCTGTGCCTAAATATTTAATTTTATAAAAATTCAATAAGACATATAAATTCTTCCTGGATCTTTTGTCGCCAATAGACTGAACATAATTTGAAATTAAATTTGTATTAGATATTCCTATCATTTACCTGACCAAAACTCCTGACAGTTTACCAACGAACTACTGCTTTCAACTTTATTCCATACAAAATATCTATCAATGAAATATGTCTCCAATCGTACTAGTTGTATTCAACTCATAGTTTCAAAGTTATAATTATTTTCTAGATAAGTGACTACTTACATTTCTTTTTTGCCTTGTTAGAAAAGAAAGCAAAAATCAATCACACGAAAGAGTAGCTGAAGATATCGCTTCATAGAATTTCAGTCGAGGAAGATTCACACTTTTCACTTTTTATTATTTCGTTTCCATTCCATTTTCTAATCAAACTTCAGCTTACATTAGTTCAGCGTTTCTATTGAGACTCTGGAAACTGTGAAATTCTGACGTATTTAATTCGAACAGGATCTATCCGAATGTAATGAACGCATTGAATACGTGGGAAGCTAACAAGATTCTGAAACATAAACAAAAGATTGTTTCTTGAAAAAAAAATGTAACCGTTTAATTTATAAGTGTGTTAGGACTTTACCATATCAGAAAACTTATCAAGTTTACTTTTAATTGCATTCAGTATAAATTAGATTGTTCCTGTTTATCTTAAAGCTTTTCGCAGGAAATTGTGTTAAGCATTAAGATTTTTTACACATAGAAATCAATATCATGATGAACCAAATTTGTTTGTGGGGTTGTTACTGTAGTACAACATAAATGGTACATCATAGCAAGATTTATCTTTCTTTTATGTATTGTATCCCTTCAGAACGTATGTGATCATGACTCCCCACAAGATTTTATCCCTTGTAGCTCTAAGAAGCTTTTGACTCTTTATTATCCATCTTCGTCTCCACTCTGCAATCCACAGGCTAAATCATTTAACTGTTTCCTTCTATCTCTCTCGTGTCGTCAATATATCCTGTGAGTGTTAAATTCTCCAAGCGCTCTTTTTTCACGTGTTCCAACGTTTTCTGATTGAAAGTATAAGTGTCCTTGTAATTTCTATTTTTCTTGTCTTTGTTTCTAATGAAATTATCTTGTCTCTTAATACATTGCTAAGTTTCGGGAAGGCAACTTTCACTGTTTCAATGCGCCTTTGTCATAGTTTCCGTCGTCAGTTACACTCCAGGCAGATTTCTGTACCTGCTTGATTTTGACGTGCCGTTTCTTGCACCCTAAGATCTCTCTCTTGCCGACTACCATACATGTTATTTTCTTAAAGTTAATAGTCCTTTCTTCGCACCTTTCTTTATTACCTTGTCTAAAATTTATTTCAGTTTTCCTTCTGATCTGTTATTGTTAATAAAACAGTACTAAAACTATTACAATATAATTCAAATTCTCCAACTAAAGTAATATCCACTCCAGTTTGTAATTTACTAATACCACTCTCTCGCTTATTCTGATAATATTCTATTTTGTCTGTTTTTTGTTAAAAATTCTAAAAAGAAAATCCTAAAACTATTGAAAGGGGAAAGGAACAGGAAATTAATAATTGCTGTATAAAATAATGATATCGTTGAAATAGTGACAATGGCATCTGTATAATAACGATTTGAATTTTGCATGCTTGTGTGCATGTTATAAAAACAAAATAAAAAGTAAATTCCAGTTCAATTTAGCATTACTTCCAGTGCCAGATCCTATTTCTTAAGTGAGTTAATTTCAGATATATTAAATGTTATTTATAGAGTCGTTTCCTTTATTTATTTGCAAATAATTATAACGTCTATAAATACGATGTCACATTGCATTTACTATAACAGCTTTAAACGACTATTATATAAAGTACATGTATTTTATTTCTGTTTTTCTGAATTTTTATAATTAGATAGAGAAATTGTCTTTGAAATTTTACATTGCATTTGATGTTGAAGCACCGAATTCCACTATTTTAATGCATATCAGTAAGTACTGGCATTCACTCTATATGTTATGCATTTGAAAATCACACAAAAATGTGGTTACTGCTAAAAAATCAATGCCAGCATTACTGATTCAGGTAATTATAAGTATAAATACGAAGCAAGAAAGAAAGCTTTAATATATGCTTTTCTATCCATACCAGGATGCTCAGTTGGGTTGTTATAGTCACAACGTTTCAGTTGTGGTACCATTTGGCTTTCTTTAGGTGTTTATAGTACTCGGTAAATTTCACGATATTTTGATCTGCATATTTATACAATTAACGGTGGACAATTTTTCTCGTCCGGTATTTCTTGCTTAAAGCATATCTACTATCAGTTAATTTTCTTTATTCTATTTAGTTTCGTGTTGATATCTTATTAAATTACAGATGAGTAATATATTCAATGTTGGCTTGACAAAGCATGGTTTTACAATTCTTTTCTTTTTCTTGATATGCTGCTCTCGATTTTTGCGTTGTGATGGAAATATCTCTAAAAACTGTACAAGAAAAATAAATTCAACTATTCATGACAAATCTATATTCTTTAAGATAATATTTTCTTTGGACGTTTCCAATTTGATCTACTGGCGGATGTTCAGCAGCTATCAACACAATGAATTGCAAAAAAATGACATGACTTCACCGAATCCTAAGCTACACCAAAATTAGAAATCAGAATATATAAGGATAGAGTTACTAAGGAATAGCACGTATTAATGATTTGCATTCTCCTTTGACTAGATTCCCAGATCAAAAAATACTTGACTATTTTTTCCTATAATTGAATAAAATCGAAGAATAAAGAAGTTTAAATCCCATTACATTTGTTAAGATTGACTTTGACAAAAAAGTTTTGTGGAATTCACTTTAGTTTTTTTTTTTTACCAAACTCAATATTTATAGCGTTTATTTTGAACGTAAAACAGGAAGAATTAGAAAGAGAAAAAAACATTGCTAAAACAAAATTTCAAGACTCACTTTTTCTTTTGTGAAGACAGAAAAAGAAAGAGAGTGCATATCAAAATAGCGAAATCCAAAGATCTTATTTCATTTGTAGAATATACACACAAAACTGGTTCAACATTTAATAGGTTTGTCTGTGATAGCTGAAAGTTACTTCACTTTTATGAATGTTATTTGGAAGTTTTAAATCTTATTAAACTTCTTGTGAAATCGTAGACACTGAAAACAAATATTTTGGGGTTTTTTCTTCTTATTGCAAAATCTATTTTCTTTGATTTAACCCTGTCGATATTTCATACACATTTTGTTTTCCTAACGCCTACTTTCCTAATCGGAGTCACTTAAAGATTCTCGATTTACGTTGTGTATCGTGTCACTACTATTTCTTTCATGAAAGTATAAAGACGTGTAAAACTAACGTTTCTCTTCTATGTCAGCAAACATGAAACAATATAATCATTTTTATATTTATTTTCTTTGATTTATCCACAAAATAATCACCTTAAGCGTCTCCTTCGCTAGAAATTGACAATCGATGTAGCAGCTTCTTTTGCTGCAAACAATTACGTAAAGATAGATTTGTAAATGCTATCATGGCGTGCTAGTAAATAACAAGGCAATTCGTCATACTTTGTTCGAATTTGTTGGTAGAAATCACATCTCTAATGCTTCAAGTCTCTTCATCTGTGAAGAGATTGTCTAACATTCATTGGCTTATAGAAGATTGGATATTATATTCCAGTTCGGCGCTATTTTCTTTGATCCTAATGAGATTTCCCCAAATTTTAATACTTTGCTTATATTTGCTATTACTATGAGCCTTCGGTCAATCAGTTGTCTGAGAATGTGATTATTATTCCTTGAGCATAATTAATCAATACACAGAAGCTTTCCAAATCCTAACCTTTGATTTGACAAAACGTAAGCTTATGTTGTTATCAGGTACACTTGTGCTAACAAGAGATTACATTGTCACGTAAGAGTAAGAAATTACTTTAAAAATAGGACACCAGAAAAGAAAAAAAATAGTTCAAAATATTTTTCTCTTGTACTCCATGTAAGTGTCTTTGTCTTTAAATAACCTATACTTCACTCCAACATTTTTACAGGTATCAGTTTGGAATGTTTCTAGTATACCAGGGAAATATAATGATGTTAATTTACACGTTTGTTTATATTTTAAAGTTCATTAGAATTATCATTATTCGATGACAAAAATTTACCCTATATGACTATAAATATTTCCTGGGTTTTAAATATTAGTTTAAAGTATTTGATAGCCTAAATTTAACCTAGACAGCGTAGACTACAAGCACTTGAACATAGTGTAAATTTATAATACTGCGATATTAAATGTTAATAGGGCACCCCAATAATAAATTAACATTATATGCGAATCAAATCAGGTACTTTCGAATTTTGTAAGAGTTACGGGAATTCAATATTACCGTGATCTGAACATAACTCTATTATCTGATCATGTCGGCCATTTCGTGTCCGTATTAATACAAGAAAAGGACAATATTTTGCTTCTTACGACCTTTTTCTTATTTAAACTTGATTTTTTACCCCATATCGGGAAACGTACTTTCAAAATCATGAATAGGAAAACGGGCTTTTTAAAGTATTTTTATTTATTAATTTGAGCAGTAGAAAAATTTATACGTTTAGATTGTTTTGTTTTTTTCTGTACGTTAATACCGTTGTACAATGCCTGTCTTCTTTGATAATCTTCTGAATACTATGTTCTAAAACACTACACCTGATTTAAAGAACTTATATTTTTTATCCATATGTTATTTGTCTAAGTCAAAAGATAAAGTTGAGTATACACCTTACTCTCACCATTTTCAGGGATTCATATTTCAGTCATTTAAGACTTTAAGCGTATCATTCTAATCCATTACTTTGTCGCATTCTTTAAGGATAACAGAAATTAGCAAATGTTACAGATCTGTCATATCTTAGAGTTGTAATTAATCAAAAGGTTTCAATCTACAAATAAAAACGATCAAGGTCGTCAAGGATAAGAATGATTATTCAACCACAGTTATGTGTAAATTTTGCATGAATTTATATCACACATATATATGTATTTATAAAAAAAAACAGAATTAATCATAGAGTTCATATAATAGCTTCACACTCATATTAATACATACACAAGATGGAGCGCCGAAAAATCCTTGGTCCGAAAAATTCCTAAAATCAGGCCAATTTTTTAAAATCGCTTCTTTTCAATTTCTATATATATATATATATATATATATATATATATATATATATAGAGAGAGAGAGAGAGAGATACATATATATATATATACATATATATATATATATATATATATATATATATATATATATATATTGTTACGTTGACCCAATAGTTGTACGGTCACCTCGGATTTTATAGGCATGTTTTTAGTACATTGTATATTTGCGACGAAACATATGACCCTTGATAACCTTATTTCTTGAGTAGGCAGATTGTGGGTTATATATTATTTTTATGTCCAGATAAGTCAGGGCCAGTTCCCGGAAAGGAACCTTACCCCTTCCTCCCATTTCCTATCCAGTCTCTGACCGTAGACGAGACAAACGCTGTTTGGCAGATAGGGGCGAGTAACATTAGGGTCCGCGAAAGACACCCACACACCTTTTTTTTGTGTGGGCCAACACGTGACCCAACTGATAGCAGTTTTCGTTTTCGTGTTGAGGTGGCAACAATCTCACTTAGTTGCTGACCCTCGGAGGAAGCGGACGTCACCAAACCCAAACTTAGCTATCCGCCACTAGAAGAATTAGATGCCACCAAAACCAAAGGAACGACGAGAGACCCTGGAACGACATCGTCAACCAAAGCCGGCTACATTCCTGTGATTTTTCTGTGTGTTCTTCTCGCCATCAACACGAGACATCGCCAAACAAAGAACTCATAACTTGAACTTTGTAAATCCCACCCTTTTATCATTGGTAATAGTCAATCGACGTCGATTCCGACAATATGTAAGTTTCTTTATTTTTTCTATATCTTATGATCTGCTGTCTCTGTAGTCATATGTATTTCGCCGCATTAGTATTTGTTTAGGTAATTTATCTCCCCATCCCTTATATTATTTAGTTTTCTTTTTCTTTTTCTTACTGTCTGTATATTTTATAAATAAAACTTTTGTATCATATATTCTCGTGTTGTCTTCTATCGTTCTCTGTCTGCATATAGTTCATTTACTCTCTGCGTTTACCGACGTCCGGAATTGGAGAATTCCCTTCCCAACGTTCTTTTTTTTTATTTTTATATCGAACCTTGGGGTCTATTTATTTTTTTTTATTTTCTCGTTGCGTCCCGGCTATCGTAGTCCCAACGAAACCCCGGGCGTAATTGTAAATCCCACCCTTTTATCATTGGTAATAGTCAATCGACGTCGATTCCGACCGTATGTAAGTTTCTTTATTTTTTTTTCTATATCTTATGATCTGCTGTCTCTGTAGTCATATGTATTTCGCCGCATTAGTATTTGTTTAGGTAATTTATCTCCCCATCCCTTATATTATTTAGTTTTCTTTTTCTTTTTCTTACCGTCTGTATATTTTATAAATAAAACTTTTGTATCACATATTCTCGTGTTGTCTTCTGTCGTTCTATGTCTGCATATAGTTCATTTACTCTCTGCGTTTACCGACGTCCGGAATTGGAGAATTCCCTTCCCAACGTTCTTTTTTTTATTTTTATATCGAACCTTGGGGTCTATTTATTTATTTTTTTTTATTTTCTCGTTGCGTCCCGGCTATCGTAGTCCCAACGAAACCCCGGGCGTAACAGAATTGGGGGCTCGTCCGGGATTCATTTCTCCTTTTCCACAAGACTTCGCAGTGAGGAACAGTGCGGTCGTAGAATTACGGAAGGCAAATAAACCGAGATGTCTGTAATAGATACGTTTCTAAACTCTCCCACGTTCGACGGTTTATTAAAACTGAAAAAGAACCATATTTTAGAGATAGGCTTAAAACTAGAGTTGGATGTAAGACGGTCCATGCGAAAGGTGCAGTTGGTGAGAGTGGTCTCAGAAGATATGGTCGATAATGAAGTTTTCGACAGCAGCGTTCTTGACAACCTTGTGTCAGAAGCGCCTGAACTTTCAGAAGCCCAGATTGAACTGGAGAAGCTTAAGATCGAAGCCGAGACCCAGATTAAGCTGGCGAGAATTAGTCAGGAAACTCGTATCAGGGAAATAGAAGAAGAACGAATACGACACGAGGGGGAACGGAACAAATTTGACATCACCAAGCAAATCCGACTTGTACCTACATTCAACGAAGAAGACGTGGATAAGTATTTCCAACACTTCGAGAAAATAGCTTCAAATCTAGAATGGCCCATCGAAGCCTGGCCGACATTATTGCAGACAGCTCTGAAAGGTAAAGCACAAGAAACGTATGCCTCCCTTTCAATTGCGGACAGTGCCGACTACAACATTGTGAAAACGTCGATCCTGAGAAACTACGAAATGGTACCAGAAGCATATAGACAGAGATTTAGGGATCATAGAATGGACGAAAACCAAACGTATGTAGAGTTCTTCAGACAGAAAGAAACGTATTTCGACCGATGGATTTCGGCGAAAGAAATAGGTGCGGATTACGACAAGCTAAGACAATTAATATTAATAGAAGAGTTCAAATGGTGCGTACCCGATAACCTCGAAACATTCCTCAATGAAAAACAGGTCGATACAGCCTATGAGATGGCTACCCTCGCAGACGAATATGCACTAACGCATAAGCGAGGCAAGAATAAATCAGAGGACCCATCTGAATATGGGAGAAGCACAAAGCCTCGAGTAATGGCTAGCGCTGGTCCAAGGACAAGACCTGGTCAGGCCAACTACCCACATCGCCCGAACAGCCCGAAAAGTAAACGGTTTGATTCTCATTCCTTTACTCCCCGACGGACAGAAGGAGGGAAAAACATGACGTGTTACTACTGTGGGAAGGTAGGACACATGGCGGCGAATTGTTTCGCGAAGAAAAGTGCAGTCTCGAATAAACCACAAGGGTTTATATCGTCGCGTAAGGATCTCAGTAGGAAGATCAAAGGTCAAATCAGAGAGGAATACAGACCATTTGTGTCGGACGGCTCCGTATGTCCGGTGGATGACCCCACGAAGAGGGTTAAAATCAAAATCCTAAGAGACACAGGAGCGACCCAATCTCTGATAGTCGAAGAAGACATGCCACGCGGATCAGAGACAGCCACGGGCGAACGAGTAGTCATACAAGGGGTAGGAAGTGGTTTTGTCAGTGTCCCGCTTCACCGGATCTCCCTTGACTCTGATATAGTATGTGGAACTATAGTCATCGGAGTGGTCGATAGTCTGCCTATGAAAGGTATATCGATGTTACTGGGAAATGACCTGGCTGGAGAAAGAGTTGTACCACATCCGAGAGTGGTGGAAAAACCGAGCGTCTCAGAGGAGACTGAGAAGATCGAGGAAATGCATTCTGGAATATTCCCATCATGTGTGGTGACCCGAGCAAATGCGAGGAAGAGAGCCGAGGAGACGAGTGCCAGAATGGAAAGCGAGGACGAAGGGGCCGAGGTAGTTGACCTTTCCCAAACTTGCTTAAGCCATGAGATAGGATCGAACCCTATGCTCGAACAGACCCCGACATCAAGCCCTAGCCCGCGGAAGGAAACAACGGACGTCATGCCCACCATAGAAAGATCTATGGCAATCGAACAGAGAGAG
>OZ038476.1:68285409-68562909 GCA_964036315.1 Acanthosepion esculentum
CCAAAGTTAAGTAACATCGGGCTTGGTCACTACCTAGATGTGTGACCGCTTGACGATACCTGGTAAGTTTGGATGTGCAGATTGGTTAATGGCTTGGAATTTTTAGTCGGAGAGCCGAGTTCCAATTTCCGTTGGGTTCATAATATTCATTTACGCGCAAATACTCTTGGAAAAGGTATAAATCCACCTCTTCTCCCCAGCTGTAGGTTAATTCATATGACTTGTATCGCTAAATTACTATTATCTCAAAATAAAAATCTTACAATCTAAAAACATTTTCTGGTGTTAAATAACCTACAAAGAATTGATAAGCACTAGAAAACGAATCAGTCACTCAGTCTATTAGGGACATGGATATTTGTTGTGTGGCATCATAGAGGCATAATCTTTTGTCAGTCTCTTAAGGAAAATTACTGCTTTAATCATCATCTACAATGTATTTTATCATTTGATAGAATCGGCAAATGATTCAAGAATAAAAAAATACAGCCCGAGAAAAAAGAAATTTCTCAATAGATCTCTCGTCATCCGCCCCCAAGTAAGCAAGTATACTCTTATCGTAAGTTTGTGATTAGATTTCAGAAAAAAACACACTTATAAACTAACTATAGTAAGTATGATTCCTTTTTGGAGGTTGTACAAATGCACGATATGCATTCAAACGTGAAACTACCATAGTTGTTAAAGTCTTAAAATCCGTTGTTTTACAAGATGAGCAGCAACAACTACGACAACATCTCTATGCATCTCATGTAAGCGGAGATGCAACAGTGAAAAAAAGATTTAGCAATGTTCATTTCCTAATTCGTGCTCTGATATATGTACAAGAGTAGATTATTCACCTGTAATTATACCATTTTTGGTATATACATTGCGTGCAATGTGGAGGAGGGAAAAAACACAACAAATGTTTTTGAGTTGTACCATCATTAACTGTTTATCAAGCAATGTTTCTACCCAAGAATGGAATCAGCAGATTTCTTGCCCACTTAACGAGATTTGGAAGATATAATTTCAGAAAATATGTTGTTACCATTCTGTTCCTAATTTTCCTTTATCTCAGTTGACTTCCGGTAATCGAATTTGATTGACAGATTAGGTAGGATTTTATACCACAAAACAGTTGTTGAAAGGATTTCCTGTTATGTTGAGCGTATAAATATGAACAGCAAATAAGAAAATCGAATACGATACATGATTACATAAGTATAGAATTAAATCCCCGAGTGTAGAGATCAAAACCTGCAGCTCTTTCAATCTGCACGAATGCGAGCGAATTGATGTACTTTTAGAAAAATACGAATGTAGAGACATTGTCCTTTACTTTCGTTTGCACGTGCAATATATGTCGTCATTTCTATCCGTAAAAAGCGTGTAGAAATGTAAACGTGTTCTACCTTGTAGTTGATTACAACAGGTGTCTGAATTGAGCCTAAATACATTTCATTTCAACAATTTACGAAACAAATTTTATTTTTAATTGTTTATTTTTAATTGTGATAATTAAATCATTTTGCCCACCCCTCAGAATGTATTTATGGGAATAGTTCGTATTCTTATAAAGAATTGTTTTCGTATACATTGGGTCAAAAAATATAAAGAAAAGATTTTATTACAAAAATAAACTTTGTAATAGTAATATCGTTACTTTGAGCCTTTATAAGTAAGTTCTACTAGAATCTAAGTGCTTTTATACATTGCTATGAACGGTACATATCTAGTCAGTTAGGCCACCTAAGGAAATGGTGTCTTAGTCTCTTCAAAATATTCACTTGGGATTTCATACGCTTATCCCAGTATAACTTTCCGATTCCAAAACACTACTCGATGTCCACTTTCGAAATAGCTATCACTTGTCTCGTGTTGCCGTCAACGATAAAAAATCTCGTTGAAAACGGCGCTTTTGGCTTAGAGAAAAGCCGGAAGTTACAAAGAACCAAACCTTTGTTGTAATGATGTAACATACATGCGTGAAGTTTTGTAACAAAAATAAGCCAACACGAAATTTGCAAAAAAGGGAAACGCATTGTTATAATAACGATTCCAGTCACCATTTGCTCGTTGCTGCAACTGCGAAGAAATTGTTTGGTCTGGAAGAGGATATTTGAAGAGGAAAACACTTTCATGATAAAAAAAAGAAAAACAGTTTGCATGACCTTGATGCTGTTCTGATTTCCCTGGGATTTCTTCGGATGTGGAAATTCAGACAACTTGTGGAGACCCCAGACTTATCGCCAGTTATGATATTTCTTTAGGAAATCTTCATCACTATTAGCAGGTTCAAGCGACTTGAACACGAAATCCCTTCTGCTCTTTTAACTATAGACATGGGACAAATTTTGCCGCCACATGTTTTATGACAAAATAATCCATCATAATATTCGAAACAATAATCTCTGGAATCCCTAGATCGAGATTCTCACAAATCATTCACCTATTTATTTTGATTACAGCATGATTACATAGTCCACTAAAATAGTCTCAATCATGTCTCAGAGTCGATTGAATAACCTCAGTACTTCAGTAGAAAGTTTCACTCATGCTTAGTAACGCATCTTCCGATTGACATAGAAAACATTTGGAGAGATATTCAAAATGGTTGAATATTTTACGGAGTGACCTCATATAGATTCGGAAACGCTGATACGTTAACAGTTTAACAGCAACAAAAAATTCAGGATTTTGTTTTGAGTCGGCATATAAAATTTAATCTATTATTCACTTATTTGCAACTGAATTTTTCGTCATTCGTCATTGAGCTAGAGAATTGTAATGACAGAATTTCTCGTGTTTCTCAGTTAATGTGTTAATACTGAAAAATGTCTAATTTGCACAGAAATGCACGCGCTTACGCAGACAATTTCACTGTGCTACAGTGGGCTACAAGCGGACAGCATTTTACTGCCAGAACAGGTAAGGTAATTATGGGAGGGTCGTTTGTCCAAGTGATCACTAATTGCTTTCTCTAATTTCGAACTCTGTTTGCCATTTCTTCTTTGTGTCTGAATATTCTTGCACTCATGAACTGTTCCAGTGTTCAAAACAAATGAAAATATGTAGCTGATAAATCTAGCGGGGATGGAAAAATCGGAAGAATCTCTCATCGTAACGATCTTCTATGTACTAAGCTGGAGACATTTTTACCAAAATACCTCGTTATGGTTAAGGGAAAAGAGGTTTCATGCTTTTCTCAAAATAATTTTTAAGAAGTGAACCTATGCAGCGAATCTTAAACTCAGTTCTTTTAATTGCGCCTACCATGCCTCGTGGCTTCATTCATTCAACTACATTGAAAGGAAATTGCTTAAATAGAATTACGTCAAATTATAACTAGGACTCTACACAACTAACGGCAATTTATGCATTTTTTTTTACCTCATTTGGCGAGAATAAAATTTATAATATTTTTAGGATAAAAATAATTGGTTTATACATTAAGGGCATGTAAAATTCTTTTGTTATCTTTAAAAACCAAACCCGGAAAATAATCCTAGAATTTTCTTTTAAAGATCTTTCCATTGTCACATTTTCCATTTTTTTTTTTTTTCGTTTTCGATAATTACTAATAATCTGAATATGGTTAAAGGTCAAAAAATAAAATCAATTTTTTCTCTAGTCACTGATCTGAGTTTTTGATCAAATGTCTCCGATGACAGAATAAAAACAAAATGAAATGGCGATAAATTAAAAGTAATTACAGGAAGTCACGTCCTTTTTCAGGCTGCGTCTTTTTATACGACGCGATTATGGATCAAAGTATCAAGAGAATTGCCTACGAGACAGTAGGCAAGGAATTTTTAAAGAATTATTTCTTCTGCTTAGCCCTAAAACATTCTCGTTTCGTTATACAGTGTAACCCGGATATAAGAGAGTTGTCGGGACCCGATAAGAAGTCTCTTATATCCGTGTTTCTCTTATATCCGGGTTTTGTCTATTTTGTTTAGGTAAGTATGGCTCTAATTTGGGACCAGATAAAATCTCTCTTATATCCGGGTTTCTCTTATATCCGGGTTACACTGTATATTCTTTTACTATACTAATAGTATTAAGACTCGGTTAGCTGATATTTTCGTAATAATAATTAATTTAGTTTCGGATATACAAAGTAATACATTTAAAATTTGTCTGAAAAATGTACAGCACATCTCTCCGTAATTGACCAGAAACATTGAATATACATACAACACTACATAGATTATGGGAATTAACGCACTCAATGCGAAACTATGTTAATTAGTGTCCCCATTTATTTAAATCTTACCCTGTATTCATGTTGTTCCCTGCAAGTTACTGTGACTAATTCATGCTTTCCAGTTATGTTATTTACTCTCTGTGAAATCACAATTTTCTACTCGTGATCTACACCGGGAAATGTCTTTGGAGTTGAATGGGTATAAAACAATAGACACAAAACCCCATCTAAATCACTGGCAATGTGCTAGCTGTCATTCTTGTATTTTACTTTTTATTACATCTTTCATTAGGACTTGTCTCTTAATGTCATATAGTGGAACAAATTAGAATATAAATAAAAACATTTAAACGCTGTCTTGATTTATATTTGAATAAGACTCAAAAGCTGAGAAATGCCTGTCTTAGCCTATATTCTTGTTGCGGTAAAATAAGATGACCAGCAAGAATTCCTCACAAGTTTTAATATAGCATAAAGTGAAAATTGATTGATTGATTGAAGGGTCATTTCTTATACGTTCACCTCAACAGTTACAAGTATTTATCTCAGCAATTACAGGTGTTTATCTAAACAGTTACAGGTGTTTAGCTTAGTGCAGCGCAGTGTTAAAATCAATCGCAGTGCCGAGAGTTCTCGGTACGACCCGGAAGAAATTCAACAAGATGTCGACCTGACAACTATTTACTAACATATCTTAGTCATTACAAACAAAGAAAAAATATATGTCTGATTGTAGATGTTGCTGTTCATGCAGACTATATTGAAACTAAAATAGATTGAAAAGTTGGGAAAATGTCTGGACATTTTTAAAGAACCCACACACCAAGAAATATGGTAATATGAACATGACAGTTATGCCCTTCATTATCGGTGCATTTGGAACTGTCCCAAAAATATTTGCAAAAATATTGGAAGAATTGGAAATCCTCCAGACAACAGCATTACTAAGACCAGTCGGAATACTAGGTTAACAGTCTAATCTGTAAAATACATCATTTATAACTCATGAGAAAAAGCAATTCATTTAAATAGCAATAATTGCATTATTCTTATGTTTAGTGAGTTTTTCTCTAACAAGGAGACTTGTTTGAATATTTATTACTGATGTAAAGACTTACCAAACAGGAGGGGTGTGTTTAACTCCAGATAAACAGTTTTATTTAAATGCTGATTGTTAAAATCTGATCAGATAACAGACTCAATAATACATAGAATTTTGCCGCAAGCTTCGTAATTTAATCTCAAAGCTCAGAATGAATTCTCAAAGGATTGCGTCGAAATATTCATATTAGTACAGCATATTATAGTTCCATTATCTTAACATTTTTATTAATTTCATTTCACCCACGAACACGTGAAACAGGTTTCGGAGAACAGCTGCTGCTTCTCAACAAACAACACCTAATTTGACTTATACTTCAAAAAGATCTTAACTGTTCGGAGACATATGTTGCTAGGGTAAAACACTTTAGCATCCTAATTGGATAAAAAATATAAAATATTGATTAAAAATAATTCCTTTCACGCTTTACTTTATAATTGGAAATTGGGTTTTCCTTTGTAAAGTTCAAACAGAATTTTACTAAAGTTTCAAAGTAGACTTAAAAATGAACCTAAATAAAACAAAACTAATGTTCATATTTAACGTCCAAAGAACAATTATTGGAAGAGAAGATGAATTAGGCCAGATGACAAAATCAGTTAAATATGAAAATGTAATAAAACGACTAGTTAAAAAGCATTTCATGAAAATAGTGACAAAAAGAAAAGTATCTTACCAATTTCCTTAAAACGTAGCGTATAATTAGTCTACAAATCCAGCTTTGATGTACGGGTGTGAAAAAAAATTAGCGAAATCTCTTGAAAACACTCAGAATCGTACAAAGATGACAAGAAATAGGATAACTTTGAAAGATAGAACGAATTCGACATGGGTACGAGAATAGACCAAAGTAAAAGATATAGATTTCAAGAAGCAAGAAAAATGAAAGTGGATGAGACGCACAGCAAGAAAGAATGACAACATATGAAGCGATCGGCTGGCTGAATGGTGTTCAATGAATAAGAAACACATTTTTAGAAGACCAGTCAAATGTTGGAGAGATTAGTTAAAGGATTTTGCTGGTAGGACATGGCAGATATTATCAGTGTCACAGTCATCATGGAAGGAGTTGGGAAAAGATTGTGTCCATCAGATAATTATTACGATGAGCCAGTTTAAATATTCAAGTATATTATTGATTTATTTGTAATGCCATTCACCTTCCAATGCGCCGTAAGAACTGATTTAAATATTCAGCAATTGTTCTATGTACCGCATATCTTAGCCTTAGCCGTGGGCGATTACCGCTCTGAACTTGCATAACTATCCGTTACGGGTCTTGGCAATATTTGTCTTTTTATTATCCTCCTCTCTGGTCTACCATCGACTTACATAGGCTTGTTAGGTAAATTACTCACAGTTTTCCTCTGTCCCTCGTGGCTTTAGAATGTCTTATGAGTGTCAAATTTTCCAAGCCTTTTTTCCTCATTATGAACCCTAGAAATTTCAACCGTCACTTTCTGATTCTAAGTATAATCGTCCTTTCTCTTTCCATTTTCTTTAATTGTTACAAGGAATTATGAACTGCTTATTTAACATATACTATAAATATTTATTAAACAATTACATCGAATTATTCGGTCTAATGAATACATATATAATGCTGTAGCAAATTTTGGTAAGAAAGGGAGAAAATGATTCAGAAAGCATGATTTTTGTCAGAACTTTTTTGTATGAGGTCTTATAAATTTTGTATATTGATGCATTCAAATTTTAATTTTCTTGTCTCGTTATTGTCGGCTTTGTTTATCGACATTTGATATGCTGGGTTTGAACACCAACCATTAGCGCCGGAAGGAAGCATGCATCAATCTTAGAGGGGGAATATTCACTCAAATTAACCATCTGTATTTAATACGATAACAAATTTACAGTAATTTTTGCAAGTTTTATCAGGCTTTTACGGCGTGGAGTTACTCGTACGACACCCAATTGGTTTTGAATGCAGAGCTGTCCTTTTCCTAGACTGGTTGCCAACGAAGACTAGAAAACACTATTTTTCCCGCTATTTAACCCATAGTTGGTGAGGACAAAAGATGTATTCATATTTTTCACATGGGAAACTTAATGAACTCAGTCGATGCTTCCACTTTCTACGCCGATAACCGCTATGGTACGCGCACATCCAAATCTCCTTTTTCTACTTAGTGCCTTTATTCTCCACAGTGGCGTCTAATGAATGGGAATTTCTTTTCATGCTGAAAAGAAATTCTTAGCCTTCTATTACGATTTTCCTGATAGACCTGAGTAGTTTTCCTAGATTCATTTGCTACAAAAAAAGGCTCGCTGTATGTGTCATAAAATTCATGAAATAAAATCGACCTTTAATTACTAATGATTTTACCAGTTCCAGAAACTTCACATCTACATTATATATTCAATGGCTACTCAATGTAGAGGGTAAATTCATAATGGTAATTCTAAGAGAGGTGGGTGATATTAATGCCTGAGAAAGTGGTATAATTTGAAACTTTATATGCAAATATTTCCTAAGCTTAACCAGAATGAAAGATGAATTCAGTGTGAAAGTTAGTTGTTACATCGTGATGTATTAGTTAACAAGCTGGTCCCGCCAATCGTTACTTTTGTATTTATTTCTCACTGGGCGCCTCATACTTGTGGCCGTGGGCCAAAAACTAAGTTTACCTTACTAAATAACAATAAGTAGCAACCGATCAAATGGATAAAAAAAAATCATCTGCTTTCCCCAAAATCGTAAAGTTTGATATTTAAAATATAAATGCGGTCGGTAATCTATAAAATCATACGATTTAATCACGAAAATCTGCAAAACAAATCATCTGTGAAAAGAATTCAATATAAAAAAACAAATTTTGCTTAAAACGAATTTTGACCGAGTAACTTACCTCATCAATATGGCGGTAGAGTAACATCAAAACGATTTGCAATATATTTATTTTATTTATATAATTTTTATTTTTTTAACGTCTCATCCTAACTGTGACTTGAAAGAACTGATATCTAAAATCATTGAAACTATTTTATTTTTTCCCCGCCACCAAAATGATTTTCTTGTCATTATAGTCATTCTCTCATTTTATTGCTTGCTTCAAGCAATTCACATTCGACATTTCTAACTCAAAATGCTCTTGTTAAAGAAGGTTAAATCGAAAATGTTGATAACAGATTTTCAAAATTTTTGTTCATATTGTTTTTGTAAAAGAAAATAGCCAAAAGAGTTATACCGATGTGTTCGATGCGATTTGCGTACTGACTTTAAATCTTAAATCATTTCCCTTACCATAGCTTTTTTTTGTTAACGATATCGTTACTTTATCGAGCAAAGAACAGCTTTTCTTTGTCTTCGTTTCTTCTGTGTAATTATCGAAGCTTATCTTTTGAAAATTGCAGTTTCTCGATACATCCGTCCTTTTTTCTCTTGATATCGTAGAGAGAAAACCAGAATCTCAGATATAAATTATAAAACAATCGAATCTTTGGAATTTCAATATATGAGGGTAAGTAAAAAATTATTGCACTTTCTCCATAACATATATATAACTCTATGTGTGGATATTTTTTTTTACTTTCTCTAGTATGCATCACAGTTAAGAAAAGCAAATTTGCTTTAATGCATATTATAAATTTAGATAAACAAGAGGCAATTTAATTTATTTTAATTTATTATTTCGGATGACAATTACATTTAGCGTCTTCAAGATTCAAACGGCGTGATATCTCTGACAAATGGTAATCTTTAAGTTTGGTATTGATTACAAACAATATCAATACGCTTAAATCTCAAATGAAATATGTTTAATATCAATTCATCAAATAATGTATTTACCATTATAAACATTTAAATTTTCATGGAAAGATATCTACATATTCATCGATATACACAAGTATTTAGTTGGCTTTTACTAAACTTGTCAGAGGGTCACATGTGTGGGTTAACTTGTAAGGATCAAATTTGCGACAGTGGCCATAGTCTGACAGAATACTTTGCTAATTGTTGCTAACTTATTTACGCTCTCTTACATAACAAAGATTGTATTTCGCCAAAAAAAAAAAGACTGCAAACAAGGGTATTTCTGGAGGATAACATTTTTAACGTAATCCGTTTTTGTACTCAGACAGAACATTAATAAAATTAAATGGTCACTTATCTTGCCAAAAATCTGAGTTTCGCGGAGTTACATCCACACATCTAGGGACTTGATTGTATTTTGCAATCATGTCTCCAGAAGAGTGGATGTAACTTCGCGAAACTGAGAATGGAGGCAAGTTAAGTGAGCATTTAACATATATATAAAAAGTGATCGATCCAGTCAAAAGATTCTGAAAAAAAATAAAAAGAATGCTGTTACCGAAGGTTTGTAAAGCTGATCGCGAAAATAATAAATATCTGGTTTTTACCTTGCTAAAAAGCACCTCTCTTTCAGTGGAGATCTTTATTATTTGACCTGCGTCAATTTGTTTTCACCTTGCTAAAAAGCACCTCTCTTTCAGTGGAGATCTTTATTATTTGACCTGCGTCAATTTGTTTTGTACAACCTTGCCATTTATTAAATATATAGAATTACTGCTGCGTACGTTTTGCAAGTACTTTTGATTTTACATATGTTAATACTTAGACTTAAGGATTAAGAAAAAAAACGGAATTTCTTTTTAACGATGAAACTCCTTCGATAGTAGTTTTCTTAATCTTTATTCATTTATTTTGGCGATTACCACTTAAACCCACCCGTCTAGAAATATTCCAGCGAGCGATTTTTCAGTTTACTGCAAGCAGGCTGAATGCTGAAACTTGATAAAACAAATTTTATGTTAAGAAGTGCAAAATTCGATGCTCATTCCCTAAAAACTTTCTCTGCTACCAGAAATATTTAATTTGTTAGTATTAGTCATTTTTCTGTACTAAGGGATATAGCTGCGAAATAGTATTGAAATCATTCGGTGGAGATAAAAGAAAATGTCTCTCGAGACCGTTTTTAAATGCAGTCCACACTAAAATACAACCATGGTTAGGATTTTCGTTGCCGTTAAAATTTGTTTTGTCATGATACACTGATAAGCCAAAATATGACTAGCGATATGTGGCAAGAATGACAAGCCCCGTCTTTAAACAACTGCATATATCAGAGTCAGAACTATATATAGATGTAGTGAATGAACGTTATAACATATTCGTTTAATAAACGCTACTCGTGATATACAGGATTATATGTACTTCTCCCATGTATTACTAGAAAGACCCGTGAAAATATCACCATTTTCATATTTGAATTTTCTGATGAATCTTAATTCTTAAGTTAATGATTGAATAAGCTCATGGCGAGTTCTACGGCAACTGAAATTCCACTATAACATCATTAAATATTTTGGCTTAACAGCTTTAACAAAATTTAGCAATAACAATCATATATATGAATGCTGGCCGTTATTTTAAGAAGTGAATGCAAATTAAAAGATTTGAAATTGACAACTTTTGTGTTTCACTGAAACAGCCGCTAAACACTTATATATTCGCTTCTTTCTTTTATTCATTCATTTTCTCATTGAAACCAATTAGCGTCTATGATATGTCTTTTGTTTTTTCCACGCAATCAAAACGGAATAGTCCAGTAGCGTATATATTGGCAGGAGACGTTAAACATTTCTATGTTCCCTTCTTTCTTTCTTTATTTATTTTATTCATTTTCTCACTGAAACTAAGTGGTGTCTTTTTCCCTCTTTCCACATGATCAAAATGGAATAGTCTATTATTTATGAGGTAATGGCAGGACGTAACGGTCGTGCGAACTAACGAAGGGATGAGCAAGCACAATTATTATTTGATATATGTACTTTTTATTAGTGTGACGGTATAAAACAAAGTGCTATATTTAATCATATAAGTAGATATAGCACATGTCAAAGAAACTAATTCACTACATAGTAGCAATCGTCAGTGGAACTGACATGCTATCAATTGCATAACTACAATGTGCACAAGAATGACTCTTTATTGAGCCTGATTTTGTTTGGTGCAATAAGAGGCATGCAGTAGATAAACGAAATGATCAATTACGTCGATTTGTTGATTCGTGTTCTATGGAAGGCATTCCTATAACCCACAACTACATATTATTCTTATATGTGCCGTGTCCATTCATAATTGTGGGCGACCATGGATTTCTACAATTTCCTGTCTTTAAGTTTGTTTTTTATCACTGTTCTGCTATGTATACAAGTTCCTGATTTCCTCTGTCTCTTTCCTTCAATTTATTTCAGGAATGACTTATACTTTCGATTTGTTTCAATTTCCTGAGTTCTACCCTCACTTTCCTCATTATGTGCCCTAGAAATTTCAACTGTCTCTTTCTCATCCTAATTCTAAGTCGTTTTTGTTTCCATTTTCTCTAAAACCTCGTTGTTGCTCAGAAGTTCAATCCATGGTATTCTCAGAATCATTCTGTAGACCCACATTTTTGTTACCTCAAATCTCTTTTTTTATCTGTGATTGTCCAGTATTCACTGCCATATAGTACAATTGATATTACATAGTACTCTTCATTGTTTTTAACATAATTTCTCTGTTTCTTAATAATTTGCTTAACTTTTAGAAAGCAGTTTTCGCTATCCCAATAGACCTTCGGATTTGGGTGTGGCAAAACATTTCCCAGATATTTAATTTTTGCACTTGCTTGATTTTGGTATGTAATTCGTATGTTGGGTTCTTCATTTTGCTGGCAGCCATGTTAGTCCTTTTTTTACGCTTTCTTTACTACCTTCAATAGTAGTTCCTGTAGTTTCTTTTCTGTGTCAATAGGACTGTAACCGCCAATAATGAATCCTGGTAGTACTTCTAATTCCGTCAGGATTGCTTCATTGTAAAGGTTGAATAAGTCTGACAAGAGGATATATCCTTGTCTTACGCCCCTTTCTATTTTTGTGTATTTTACTGAATTCATTTCTATCTGTACGCAAGCGCTTTTGTCTCGGAATAAGTTCTGGATAATTCTAATGTTTTCCCAAGTATGTCAAACTTACCTAGCAGTTCCAACAGTACTTTGTGACGTACTTTATCAAACGCTTTTATATGGTCAATAAAACATAGTTATACATCTTTTGCATTGTTCTTTCTTATATTATTCTGGGTATGAATACTGCATTCCTCGTTCCAGTGTCTTTAACGAAACCGCACTGTTTTGTCCTATTTCTGCACTCACTTCATCAGAATTCGGGGGATAAGTTTTGTTATGGCTTGTTATAGAAATATAAAAAATCGTATTAAATAGATAAATTTTGTTGTGACTTTCTCGTACAGAGATTATAAAGTACAGGCTGGACCAATATTGTCGGGATATGTACTTTTTTTATTTTTTATCTTTTTATATCTTATAAATATGTAGGTTATTAAGCTTATATATTATAAAGTTAATGCTGGTACGGGTTTTAGAACTTATATTCCCTTCATCAGTATTGGTTTAATTTTTAAGTTAAGATATAAAAATAATTTTGTCGAATTATTTATTTTAAATTATTTATTGCGTAAACTCATCATCTTTTTACATTTTCGTCTTTTTTTCAAAAATTTTTAATTGCTAGAATCTTTTTGCAACATGCTGACGCGTTTTGAAATCCACGCAGTATATAATATCGTTGAAGTTATCGCTAACATTTTTATCGAGATTTACAAATTTTAACTGTTGTGGTGTCCTCCCTCTTAAAAATCTATGTTAGACTCTTCCGCCTACTATAAGTTTAGTAGGAGAGAAGGTTCGGTGAACAGTGAATGGATGGAGCGCTGGTTCATACGATACACTGTCACTAGTCGTGTAATACTCTTCTGGTGTACTTACAGTTTAATATACCAATTATCTGCAAACCTG
The DNA here is from genome assembly GCA_964036315.1 of Acanthosepion esculentum. Lineage (NCBI taxonomy): Eukaryota > Metazoa > Mollusca > Cephalopoda > Sepiida > Sepiidae > Acanthosepion > Acanthosepion esculentum. Next base: position 68,298,542 of record OZ038476.1, read on the forward strand.
TTTTTTGTTATTACTTAACCATTTACTTGGTCACAACATTAACAATAACTTCAACAATACTGTCCCTACTGTGTTTATATTTACAATGCTACTAAAGTGCATTACATTTTACCAGAATAAAATAGATATAAACACTTAAAGAGATATGCAGAACACAATATTGCATTTTTATTAAATAGTATTTGCTATTTTAATCGCTGAATTTATTTTTTGAAATAGTGGGAGTATTTTGTATGTTAAATAATAAAACTTAATTTTTCCAAAAAAATTAATGAAAATTTATTTTACTAAGCTACGCACCCAAGTAAAACCACCTGTAATTTGTACTCCCTTACCTGTACTCCCCCAAATTTGGTTTCGATCGGTCAGTGTATGGCTGTTTTAGAGGGTGTGAAGGAAAGACAGACTTACGGAAGTTACAGAATTTTATATATAGATTTTCCGTTACAAGTACTTTTGCATTTGAGCTTAGAAGTTAAAGTAATATAAATCTTTGGCTGATGAGGGGAATAAAATATCTGAAACATAATAACATCCAATAAAATATAGATTTTATATACAAATTTATATGTATATGTGTATATTAGTACAAAGGCTTCCACTTTTAAGCACTGTTAGGTCAGTTTTTGAATTCAAATTAGTTCTGTGTCTTTTATGCACAAGGTAGTCACTGGCAATGAAAAACTGATTCTTTTCGAAAATCCAAAACACTGAAAACCGGCACTAGGTCTAAGCTATTCGTCAATATATCCACCTTAATAGAATCTACTAATAAGAACAATTCAATTGTTACTGTGTATGTCCCACTTCATATCGACCTCTGACGGCTGCAGTCTTCTAAAGGAATTGACAGACAAACCATTCACCCATCCCCACATTCTGTATACTTTTTTTTATCAAACGTCTCTTTGGTCGAGTGGAGACAACAGCTACACGTAAGTCGAAAAGAAGTAATGTTACATCGCGGGTGAGGTACTTCCACATTTTGAATTTTCTCTACAATTTTTGATCGGAGAATGTGTATGGAAGAATCATAGTGGAACAATCTGTTATGAGTTATAGAATACAAAGTGTTTTCAAGCTGCTATGGTCAAGAGATATTGCGATGGAACAAAAGAGAAAAGTTCCGTAAATATCAATAGGGAATTATAAGATCATTTATGGCTTGGCGTCTTCGAGGGACGTAGTTGTAACATTTAGTTTATCAGTAACGTCAAGTTGGGCTGTTTGCTCTAGCACAATGGGCTGGAGTAATCAATGGATAGCAAATTCTTAGACATTAATAGGGGTTATCAGGACATATATCCTGGCATTTTCACTGATCACATTTGTAAACCACAGTCGAACACTAGTGGAGAATACCAAGCAACGTGGATCCTTCCTCCCAGCGTATCACACCTAACATAAGTAGGATTTCTTTTCACAAAGAAATGATACTGATGTTAGGATTTTCGACAAAGGGAATGAAAACGTTACTTGGAATTCACATTGTCCTCTCAAATCTCAACTTCACTTTAAAATATTCGGAACATCTTGTTCAAAATTTTGTTTGAATTAATAATCTGTGCATTTCCGTTCCACATGTAATGCCACTCCAGTTTATCTTGAATTATATAACCTGCAGATCAGATACTGTTCCCAATGCTTTTTTAATAAAAAAAACTTTCATTCTTTCTCTTTATGGCATGATTTTATTGTCTGAGAATTTTCATTAGAATGAAAACTTCTGTTCCTGGCATTTTCTTCCATCTGGTACCAGCTCAGTAAGACTTTTATTTGGAAAACCATTATTATTCTCAAAACATTGTTAATGTAATATACATTCACAAAAAATAATAATTTTTCACTCCAAATATGTTTTAACTTTAAGTAACCCACAAAAGATTGATAAGCCGTAAAGACAAAATAATAAATCAATCAACCGTCTGGTAACAGAATGCAGTCAAATAAATTTTCAACATGAAACATATAACTTTCTATTTGATTGCTGTTCACTGATTTTTTCAAATTTGTTTTTGTCTCTCGTTACGATGCTGGTTTTACTTATTTTCAAAACTTTCCCTTGAATTCGTATTCTAGTACTTATCGTGATTGTTGGAGGAATTTATCACCTACTCTTTGGTTGTTTCTCGCCTCTTGCTTTCCCACCTTCTCTGGGAGATATTTTCCAAATGTAAATCTTATCTCTTTCTAATGAAAATGGAAGAATATACACCCACGTATATGGCTTAGTCAGACATCTACACGTCAGTACCTATGGGGTTTGAACTTCCTGACATCATCTACAGTGCGGAATGTGAGTGAGAGAAAGAGAGAAAGGGGGATTATGGATGCGGTGAGTCTTCCTACTAATAATTTTGTGACTAAGCTATACTAACAAGAATGAATAATACTGCTAACACAAATTCCTACCGAAGCATTTTTTGAGAAATGATGAATTGCTGGAACCTGGGCAATAGTGAAGTGATTGACTCATATTATTGACCCAATGTATCCGAAAGGATACTTTCTAAATATGGATGATATGCGCCATGCAGAAAATAATAGAGATGGGCGAGGGAGTTCTACCACATGCAGTATATTCTTCAAATCTCTCACCTTCAGACGATCATTTCCTTTTCTATTCAGCGGCTCTAACAAATTCGAAACATTGAATATTCCTGCAAGAATTCCCTGAATCAAAAGCAAAACATTCTTCATGATAGAAGACTCTTTAACTAAAAGTTCATAGAAAGCATTGAAAATTACTTTGATGACTGAATAATGGTAGGATTTTTTGCTAAAAGTAAGGTAATCTGGTTGATCATTAATACTGAGTTCTTTCTTCACTAACCCGTGTCCCAAACAAAGCTAAACACAGTTAATAACAGCTGTATGTGCTCGAGGGAGATGTATGTGTGTTCAGGACATTCTTCAGCAATATTGTATATATTCTGAAACAGCATCATCTATGGACGAATTTTTAATACTATTTCAATGTACACATATAGATAACACGCTAACTTTTTAAAATTAGCACCTCGCACCAAAACGATTCCAGTTGCCATATTATCAGTAGAGTAAGCTTCATTTCTTTCGGGATTTAGATAAAAGGTTCAAAAGGATATACAGAAAGCAGAAACCAGAGAAGAGAGAAGCTTTGTTTAAATGGAGGAATAAATATAGCAAAAAGTGTCCCGATAAGAGACCCAAAATGATTTGTATAGCTAAAGATCTTAGTTGAATATATATGCAAGATTCATCGAATGAAGATATAATTTGCAAGATCAACGTGTCCTGGTATTGGTCTTCTAATCTCAGCGTAAATAGAACCGAAATTTCATAGTAATTTAAATAGACGATTATTTTACCGGGTATCATCGTCAACTGAGGCCAGATAAGCAAGTGTCCATCTTATATTTGTAACACAGTGAAGTCAAAACTGAAGCGAATTTCGTAATTATTGAATAGAGGTCGATGATATTTTCCAGGATAGTGGTAGTTTGATCTTAGCTAAATAGAACTCAATTTCAGCGATTACTTAATGAGAAAACGTATCATGCTCAAGAACGTTCTTATAATTTGAACATAAATTCATAAGTCTAATTATGATCTATACCAGTGAAGAGAATCGCACAAATAGTTTGAAATTTTTCATTATATCAAAACTCGAATTCAGAAGATTTTCCAAGAGTTAATCCAGGTAAAAGTTTAGTGATCCATGCCATTAACATCTACTTCTTAATGTAAATAAGCGTAACAAATAGGTGAATATTAATAAAAATCGATGTTCGATCAAAGTATATGCAAGATATATCTCATGTCAATCTTTTTAGAATTTTAATTTAAAATGACTGTTAAAGGAATAATTATGTCCTCGCCAAAAATTTGTTCTGTATTTTTTTTTGTATTCGACAAACCGCTGTGACCACAACACCGCACTGCAGTTACCTTTGACCTCTATAATCTATTCAACGTCTGTATAGTATTTAACCTTTAACTGGTAGTGAAGAATAAATCGATTCATACCTTTCCAAACGAGATGTGTGAGAAAGTGGGTATAACGAATACGGTTCACTAATTTATCATTCCAAAACGCTAAACGTTACATTACCCGCACATTCATCTTCTTCGAGTAATAATAAAAATAGGTCGGAATTTAAGACAATTCCGAGTTAATCTAATGAAAACAGAAGGGAAATATGTCTGAGGTTTGGTCACATTAGAGGGTACTGGAACGTTCGACTAAAAGCCCTTATAAACCTTATGTAGGTCATTTAGTCAGATTATTTTCAGTAACACCGCGTAAACTTCATATTTGTGGTTTAATTCATTCAAAATAATTAGGTATGTAAACGAAGAAAGATATGGAGTTACTAGAATTTCTTAAACAACATAACAAACAATGATTCGTTGAAAATTTAGGCTTGAAAAAACTAATTTATGGAAAATGGAAAATATGTGAAAACGTAACTGAGGAATTGATAAAAGCATCAAACTGTTGAAGCTCTTTTACATTTTGTAATAAATATTCCGTTAGAAAAAATTATAATTTAGAAAAAATTATCATGAAACTGTTTAAATCATTTCCTTCTGAATCAAATGATTTCCAAACCATTCCTGTTTAGTTCCTGGTCAAATCGTGTATATACCTTACACACGAGACAATATTTTAGAATATATGACAATTAGTCAGCTGTCGAGATTATTTATCTTCAATGTTTGAAAGAGAAAAAAATCGTACTTTTTAGTTTCTAATTTTAGTTTGGGAGCCACCAATCTTTGTGATTGGACACTGAATCTCGGGTAAGATGAAGACAACTAATGTAGCTCTGACAGCTCCATGTCAAGTGTTCTCGACTCGGCGAAATCTAAATGTGAATGTCGATTCAGCTTTATTATCTGTCAGACACTAGTCAGGAAAAGCGACGTCTGCTTACAAAAGGGATTCACTTTTAAGACTTTTCTTGTTTCGTTATTTTAACTGACATTGTCCAAGATTTGTATTGGTAGCCTTGTAAAAAGAAACTGCTGAAAAGTTCTCGGTTTGACCAAGAATGAATGTCTGGAAGTCCTACCACGATTTATTATTATCGATGCGCACATTATTAACATCATAAACATACTGATCGCACTGTGGTGACAGACACAGAAATACACTTGCAAGAATTCCTCGAAATGGTAGTAACCCAAAAGGAGCAGAAACGTCTAACCATCTATTTTAAGAAGACAGGATGTATATTTGTTATCAAGAGGAAGGATTGTGAGATTACTATGAACATAACATGCGAGTAATAGGGAAGTTTTAAATAAAATGGAAACAAAAAGACCACTTATAATTCCAATCAGAAAAAGACCGTTGAAATTTCTATGACATATAATGAAGAAAGAGAGATTGGAAAATTTGAGACTCACAGGATATACTGAAGACTAGAATGACAGTGGAAAACAGCAAGTAACCAACCTATCGAGCTTTTGTAGGTTAATTAATGATAACAGAACAGGGATTTAGATAAAATCTTTGGTATTATTGAAACACCTAGCATATACCTCCGTTATGTTGATGATATCCTTATACTTGCTAAAAAATTTTGATGAAATTAACCTTTTTGCAACAAGCCTTTAAAAATAATTCAGTACTTAATTTTACACATGAACTAACTAAAGATAATAATATCCCTTTTTTGGATGTTTTAATAGATACTAGTAATGAGACTTTTACCACTTCTGTATACAAAAAACCTACAAGTGATAACAATTGCACCCTCAACTATCTTAGTGAATGCCCCATTAAATATAAACGGTCAATAATTTCTAACCTAGTTACTAGAGCAAAACTTATCTCTTCTACCAATAAAATATTTCATAAGCAATTGACTAACATCAAGCAAACCCTTATTAATAATGGTTTTCCTAACTATCTAGTTGATAATGAATTTGATAGATACTTCTCAGACCTAACAAGAGATACACCCAGAAAATTATCCTCAATTGACCTCTTTTACAGAGGAAAAATGCATAGACAATACAGCATGGATGAAAAGGCCCTTAAGTCTATAATACACCATAATGTGTTTCCTGTTGATTCCAACAAGGCCTTAAAACTTAATATATATTATAGTAAATTTAAAACCTCTAACCTGATAATGAGTAATAATCATTCTCCAGTTGCTGCGGTTGTTGATAGAACCAATGTTGTGTATGAGTTTAAATGTCCCATGGAAGAATGCTCTTCTAATCCACATACATATATTGGATTTACAACCACCCGGCTCTCCAGAAGATTAACTCTGCATCTAAATAATTCTAGTTCCATTAAACAACATATTAAGTCACATACCGTTTCCCTTATGCAATCTGATATACGTAAAATACTTATAGGAAATACTAAAATTATAGATAAACATACAGACATTAGACGCCTTAAAATCTTAGAGGCATTACATATTAAAGGCAAAGGACCTCTTATTAATCGTATAGATTACAATATTTCTGGTAACATATTACAATGTTTATAATATATTTAAATTTTATAACGTATTCTTCGATCTTTTGGCTTGTGTAGTGGAAATCTTTTTCACGCTGTCACATGATAAAAATCTTCGCCCTGCACGCGATATCATCGCGTCTTTTGAATTTAAAAGGATTTTAACGTTTATTTAGTTTGTAAAAAAGTAGCAACATGAACTTGGACAAATAGGGGCGGTCCGGGTTCGGTAGTTCGCACGAGCTACATCGACCGGGTTTTAGTTAGGAGAGTCGATGTAGGGCTCTTAGAGTGTCCAAGTTTTCATTCGATAGTTTACTCGGATCATCGGCTCGTCCGGGTGCGGGTAAACTTAGATAAGCCTAAACCCAGAATGACTGGTTACTGGAAATTCAACACGTTGTTGCTCGACGTGAAGGATTTCCGTGACCAGTTACTAGCAACCATACAGCGGGAATTGACGGGGAGTGTGCTTGGGAATAGGTGGTGGGGACACCTTAAGTCGGTCATCAGGTCGTTTGCAGCTGATTATAGTCGTCGGCTCAATAGAGATAGATTAACAGCGCAAATGGCAGCAGAGTCTAGATTAGAGGATGCCATCCAGTCGGGAGATAGTGGGCAAGTAGCAGTAGCTAGGGCCGAGCTGGCCTCCTCGCTTATCAAGAAGGACCAGGCTCTGGTAGTTAGGGCTAGGTTGAAGAAAATGTCTGCCGAGGCGACTAACATGGCTGCCGAACTGAGGAAAGAGGAGTTGCGCAGCGCGTCAGATCGCTACTTTCCGAGCGTCACATCGCCGGACGGACGACAGATTACTACAAACGAAGGCATCTGCGAGGCGTTTCGGTCTCATTTCCGCGACCTTTTCACCAGGGAGCTCGGACTGAGCCCCGCCAATTTCGACGCATATCTAGCCGACTTTCTGCGTCTCAAGACGGGGGAAGCGGATGTGTGCGAAGGGGCCGTCACCGAGGAGGAAATCTGGGAAGCGCTGAAGCAGGCCGGCCGAGACAAGACTCCTGGTATAGACGGTCTTCCCTACGAGGTGTACTTGAGGCTGTCGCCCGTTTTTGTTCCGCTGCTGGCACTGGTGTTCAACCACTGGTTGAGGAATGGGAACATACCCCAACGCTTCACCAGGGGTGTCATCAAGTTGCTACGCAAGAACAAAAGCGGAGGGGATGGGTTAGATAATTTCCGCCCTTTGACTATGCTCAATGTAGAGTTGAAGATTTTGGCGAAGGTCTTGGCCAACCGTTTGCAGCTTGTCCTCGATAGTCTGATCGGTCCCGAACAGACATGCGCTGTGAGGGGCAGGACTATTCAGGACAACCTTCATATGGTTCGCCAGATCATGGAAAAAGTCGACGGTGAAGCCGCGCTGATCAATTTGGATCAGTCCAAGGCATTCGATAGGGTGGACCATCGTTTTCTCGAGGCTGTTCTCGCGTCTTCCGGTTTCGGGCCACAATTTCGTTCCTGGATCTGTCTCCTGTACAAGTCCCCGGGGGCACTGGTGGAAGTGAACGGGGTGAGGTCGGAGCCTTTCACCTTGTCTCGATCCATTCGTCAGGGTTGTCCGCTCTCGCCTATGCTCTATGTCCTTGCGTTGGAGCCCTTCCTTCGCAAGCTAAAGGCGAATCCGGTCCTTCGCGGAATTTCATTACCTGGTGCCACCAAAGCGGCCAAGTATTCCGCCTATGCTGACGACGTGTTTGTTTTCGTAACGAACACTGCCGAGATTCACGAAGTCGGTAAAGAGATTTGCAGGTATGAGACGGTGGCAGGGGCCAAAATCAACCGCGAAAAGTCAGTTGGCTTGCGGTTGGCTGAGTGGGCGGGAGTTACTCTCCCCGGGCCCTTCAGCTGGACGGACGGGCCGGTGAAGATACTCGGTATCTGGTTCGGTCCCGGCCTTCTGCTGGACACAAATTGGTCGGAAGTTCGAAGGAAGGTCGACGAAGCAGTTCGTCTGTGGACTCGAAGGAATCTTTCCTTGAAAGGGAGGGCGGAAGTGTGCATTTCGCACATCTACCCGATTCTCCTTTACCGGCTTTCGGTTCTTCCACTCCCGTCTACCGTACTAGTCAATTTCGTTAAAGAGCTTTTCGATTTCCTCTGGAGAGGAAAGGCTCACATGGTAAGTCGCGAGGTCTGCTGCCTCCATCCTGCTGAAGGCGGTCTGGGAATGCCAAGCGTCGAGACACGTCAGCATATGCTCCGCTTGAATTTCCTAGAACGGATGTGTACGCAAAACGACGGTGAAGGCGAATTCTGGAAGGAAGACGCCCGTCAATCTTTTCCGTCCCTTCAAAGTGTGCATTTAGACGAGGCGGAGGCGCACCGTTCACCTGAAGGTGAATGCCTCTTTTATAAGGAATGTAGAGACGCGCTGCGTTGCCTGTTAAAGGTTAAAGATCGCCTCTCCGATACACGGGATATGTCTCGGAAGGCTTTGTATCGGGTGGCAGTGAGGGGGATTGCCAAGGACAAGCTTCCGGGCAAGCTGGGCCTTACGAACAAGGAGTTTCGCTCCGTCTCGCCTTGGGCGCCCGGGTTGAAATGTCTCAACAACGACGAGGCATCACTAACCTGGCTGGTGTTGCGAGGGGCTCTCTGGGTCGGCAAAAAGCTCTGCGCAGCGGGTTTGGCGATTTCAGCCGAATGTGTTCGCTGTGGTGACCGGGAGGAGTCAATTGAACATGCCTTCTTCCACTGCGACGTTGTGCAACCTCTGTGCAGGCTGATTGAAGGCTACATGGTTCGCGTCTTGGACGGAAAGTTTTTTGTCCTGGAAGCCAGTTCCGTTTGTTCCAATGTGGTACCGTCAATGTCCAGGGATCAGCACTATGTGCTCCTGTGTCTGCTCGGCATTATGCGAATGGTGGTGTGGACGACTAGACAGAAGGAGTTCCACGCAGGTGAGAAATTTTCCTCTCTGCAACTGGTCTCATTCTTTAGGCATCAGCTTATGATTAAGATCAGGGCGGAGAGGGCGCGTCTCTCCTCGTGGAATTTCGGCAAAAGGTGGGTGAAAATTTCGCGCTTGGTGCGAGTGAGAGGTGCTGACCTAGAGTGGTTGTTGGACGCAACTTAAGCAAGAGGATTTGGGGCCTCGAACCGAAACATTAGTCATCCCAGCCTTTTAAGGTAAGATAGGACATTTTCATGTTCAGTTTTGGCCTCCTCAGGGCTAAATATTTTCCTTTCAACGTAGCTAGAGCATGCAAGTATATAAGTCCTGTTTTTTTTTTTATCTTCCTTTTTAGTTTCTTGTCTCCACCCCTCCACACGTTTTAGGTGACAGATGTCTCTGTTCTCTGGAATTGTTCATCCCAGTTAATAGAGATTTCTGCCACATTTTTGGAAGGGTCCTACTACTAATATTGTTTTGTTTAGTTTCTTGTACATACATATTTTACATTGTATATAAACATTGGGCTTTTGATTTTTTCCCCATCCCTCGATGATTTTGTAAATAAAAATTCATGTTAGGGCTTTTCATCGAGAAAATGTGGTATTTTGGTGATTGTGTTGTGAAAGTAAATGTGTTGTTATAGTGAAAGGAAAATTGTAAGTACGAATGGGTCAACGAATGAGACTAGATAGTTTTCAGGTAGGACTAGAGAAGACCAGTCTTTTCCCCCCTCCCCATTTTAGCCCTTGTGGCACATTTTGTATTTTAAAATGCAAATAAATAATAACATGATTACGCTACAAGATAATTGGCAAATGTTTGTTTAAAAAAAAAAATTTGACTAAAAATATTGACCCTGAAGATGAACAATGATGTTCGAAAGCGCGAGGTCATCGTATGGACAGTACATATTTCAAAATCATTTTCAAATAAAAAGTCTCATTAGAGAATATGAGAAAATTCAAAAGAAAATATGCAAGACTATGTTGGCTTTAACATTCAATACTATATATATATATATATATATATATTTATATATATATATATGTATATATATATATATATACATATATATATATATATATATGTATATATATATATATATACATATATATATATATATATGTATATATATATATATATACATATATATATATATATATATATATATATATATATATATATATATATATATATATATATATATATATATATATATATAAATTTGGGGCAAGTTATCCACAAGCAACAAATACATTTACAAAAGATATTCTCATATTAGAAACAAATCATTAGATATAATAAACACAAAATGTCTATTGCTTTTAACGATACATGTAAGTATGAAGTTTCAACTGAACTTCATGCGTATAAGGGAAAATTAATGTTCATGACATTTTCTTCTCAGGTTTAAATATTTAATCATTTACAGATGAAAAAATTGATGGTTTAATGATGACGTTTTAATTCGAGCTGTATTAAATAGCAGTTGATGATATTTAGATTGCTACTCTTAGTAACTGAGTAACTCGACATAATATTCACATTTGCGTCTTTGATTGTCAAACTATACCAAGGCGGTAAAATTGGTTAAAGATATCCAAAACTAATTGTGTATGTTCCGGAGAGATGGCGTATAGATACAAATATAAATACCTTTACATATAATCACTATCCTGTCAATAATGATTACATTAAACGTTAACTATTACTAAAAATGTGTTTTATTTTATGTGCGTGTGTTTTTTATTTTATTTTACTCACTTTTCACTTGCTAAAACTTTCAGATGAAAAATAAAATTCAGCAATTTTCCAATCCTGACTGCTTGCCTAAAAAATTCCGCGTTCAAATCTCTTTTTTTTTCTGAGATCAAACACAAACTATTAGTACCTATTAGAAATTCAAAGCTAAAAACATCAGTTTTTTAATATGTACTGTATAGTCTGTTACTTAAATAGTCAAATTCTGGACATCTGGCCTTTTGCACTGTAATAGCCTTCGGGGATTCGACCATCCAGAATCTAACTCTATTTGATTAAACTATGCCATTGGTGTTGTAGAAAGATTTTCTTTGACGTTAAGAACGTCCTTCTTTTATTTGTACACCTGGAAGCCATGTTAACGATGCCCAAAACGATTCCTGAAGAAATCCAGGTGCCCAAGAAAGTTTCATAAACATTAGGTACAATTTGTAATGGTCAAACATTATACAAAGCATGTTAACATATCGATATCTGGTATGACAAAATAACCACGGTAAAAATTGCTTTGAAAAATAAATTTTAAGAGTAACACTTAACGATATTAAGAAATTTTCATTTTTGATTATTGCAACTTTTACGAGAGTCATGACTTAAATTTAAATAGGGTAGTGGATGAATTAGTATGTTTTTCAAACAAACTACCAAGAAACCAACATTGTATTATTTTTGTAGATATGCAATGAAAACAAACTTTTTGTTACAATTCAAAGACTCATATACTTTAATCACATTTATGAAATCATACATGTTCTGTTGTGTATGCTTTGTCACCTCATATATATTATCGCGCTTTCGAGTAAAATTCGATAATATGTGGAAAAGAAATACGTCGACGAGAAAATTGTAAAGTAGAAATTATACGAAGAAAGCTATATGAACTTACAAAATCTTTAATCAGAGATCATTTATCAGAAAGCATTTGGCACCAAAAATAAAACTTGAGAATGGCAATGTTGAATATAGATTAGGTAATAAAGATAAAATATATAAGATTAATAGAGAAAAGAATTCGGTAAAAATACTCGGATTGTGTCAACAGATAGCGAGATAGCAATGTGTAACTTACATAAAGGGGATTTTCTATTATTTTGTATTTATAGTGTTTATTTTGTTTGCTTTATTTATAGTTACATCATTCAATTATTATGAAGACCAATCAAAAAGTAGTGCCTACAGTAGATTCAATAGCAGAAGCACTCAAACTATACCAAAATAAACACAAAATCCTGGGATTCTAAATTTAGTGCATAACAGTCTTCTCACTTCTTAAGGGGTATTCTACCTTTGAATGAAGGCGTGTATATACGCCTCGGAAAAGCTTCTTGGCTGCTTTCTTAGCCATGTATGATCTCCTTCTTTTACGTCATCATGATTTGAGAACAGCTTTCCTTCGAGTGCCTCCTTCAACGCCTTTAACAGCCTGAGATTGCGAGATCCGGACTAAGGTGCATGAGATAAGAATACTCTATCATTCGCTGTGATTTCCTGTCTTGTTATTAATCTGAGGTGAAGCCTTTCATTATAATGTTGCAAAGCATATATGTCATCTTCAAATAGCTCGAAGAAGCCTTGCTCTGGGCTTTGATGATGTGTTCCTGTAGGGGCCTGATTTGATAGTGTTTTCAGTATGACATTACGGCACACTTTTGGTTCAAAAACACAGTGGATATCACCTTCCCTACGGAGCATACTGCATTAAACTTCTTTCTGAGTAAATCTGGATATCACCACTCTACTGATTTTCTTTTAATCTCTGTTTCATATTGATGAATCCAAATTTACTTTCCTATGATTCACCTAGTTATAATGTGTTATCCGTATTGTGCAAAGCAAGTACCATTGCTCGTTCATGGCAGAATTCTGTGAATCCACTTTGCACAGATTTCAAGTAGCCAAAAGACAGCAGTTAACTGCAGGCACTGTGATAGTTCACTTAAATGCTTTCACAGAAATGTACAATAGTGAACATCGAGAATTTTAGTTCAACTGAAGGATGTACCCTCATGAAAAAAAAAGATGTCGACAATGCGTGAGTCTCTTTCAAAGTATGAGAAACGGTTGTAAAATGATTATTAATGACAATTTTTCAACTGAAATTAATATAAAAACAAACAGCATATTTATCGAAAAATGTGGGGATGTATTAAGTGCCTGGCGTTTCAGTTTGTCGTGTAAAGTAGAATGGAGCATGAAGAACATGAAGCGTTCTTTCAACGGAAATCACACGGTTCTTGGAAACACTTTACTTGAAGGATTAATTATTTACATTCACATCATCGATCCATTTTGTTTCTATAGTCCAAACATAAGCTGACCTTTTGGCTTTTTTATATAAAAATCAAATGCCATAGTGGAAGATCTTTTTGTAATTAATTACCGAAGAAAAAATTCACTATTTATTAAAATATGCTATTTTAGAGCCCTTTCTTCTGTTCTCTTTTGTCATTGGTTGAAAATAGACAAATGTAGATTCGTCCGAAATTACAACTTGTATCCTTTCTTTTAACAGACTGAATGTGTAAAGTTATGGTCGTGAATTATTTGATTTAGAAAAGTTTGAAAATTATGAAGCTAAAGTGCTCGGACATTCTACTGCGATAGTTCATAATTAAAAAAAACACATGAAGTTATTTTTAACTTTTTTCTTTGTTTTTGCTTGGATATTAAATGCTGATACAAGATGCTAGCTTGTAGCTGATTTGTCCATATCGAAGCGACTATTTACATATATTTACTAAACTGAACTTAGTTTGACTAAAGGCCACCAGTATGGATCTAATTAACCCATGGCAAGTTTACTTTAGTCTGACGTAAAGCTAGAGGTGATGGTCGTTAAGTGATTATCAAACATAATAGAAATCAACTGTGATATTAGCTATTTCATAGCAAAGCACCTTATTTAATAGGATATAGTGACATGTTAATTTAAATATATTTAAATACAGTAAAATTTAAATATATTTAAATACAGTAAAATACAGTTAAATATATTTAAATACAGTAAAATATTTAAATATCAGTCGGTGTATAAATATTGGGTTGGTGCATAATTATCAGGCTTTTTTTTTAAATAATATTAATCATGAAAAAAGAAACATAACAATTCAACAATAAGATTTTTAAATGATTATTCCGAAGCGTATGATTATCGACACGCATTTTTAAAAAACCTGAAAATAAAATAATATTTTTATTAAAAAAAAAGTTTAAAAAACAGCAATTTTTATTAACAAATAACTCGCCTACAAAAAAAGCCTGATAATTATGCACCAACCCAATACTTACTTGACTGTCTACTACATTTTTCAATATCTATCTACAGTCGATCGGATCCCAGTTAATACTAGATGATCCCGGCGAAGTCTGACTTCGATATTTTGCTGTTACTGCCAAAACGAAGAAGTTAAAGGATAACAAATCAGATAGTGGTTATAATTAAATCACAAATTTATTTATGGTTGCGAGTGGGCGTGAGACAGTAATTAAAGTCTCCCCCATGGCCTAACCAATAAAGTTAAAAGTTCTATTTTTGACATAATAAAAGAAATCATAAAATACAGACATATCGATGTAACTCCTACGTTTTCAGGAGATATAGTAATACGTTACTTTAAATTTTAGAGTCGAAATTATAAACGGCGTTCCCTAGGAAGAACGGTTGTCATTACATCAGTCCGTGTATGAATACTTCCTTGATTATCTTCTACAATAATCGACATTACAATAGAGAGCTTAGTCGTGGCTATCCAACTTTGAATTGATCTCATTAGAGCAATAATGAGGAAGCGATACTTGCTTGCTCGCCGTCACTCCATGAAGAGACGCTGGTAAGAATGTGTTATATTTGAAAATGGTACGACGTAGTCGACTTCTGTGTGCTGTTCCCTTTCAGGACGTGAGTGATCATGGCTCTCCACAAGTTCCTGTTCTTATTAGCTCTTAGCAATGTTCCTCATTTTTACTATTTAATAGGAGTAGACAGATTCTCCTATCGTCCGGTTCACATACCTTCCCAGTCTTTTTAACCGGAGTAGAGGTTTATCCCTTGTTTGTCTGATTGGGTTTCTGGCTTCTTCAAAATGTCTACTCATTCTCTTTCACTCCCAGTGACTCCTTGCGGGCTTAGTGGCATTGTCTCCTTGCTTGAGATGAATTGGTTGAAAAAAATCCCTCCCGCTGCCTGATCTATCATCCATTTACACAAACTTGTTAGATATGTTATTTGTTGTTTCTGTCTCTCTTATATTCAATACGTACTATTAAATGATATATAGTATTTTCTAATTTCAAAGTTTTTCGTCTTATCCCCAACTTATCGTATCTTGCAAGTAATTAATTTAATCTGAGCAAAACAATACTTATGCTCACGGTAGTATGGAGAAAGATTACGTATTTTCCAATTGAGACACGACACCAAAAACGAGAAATTACCTCGAATGTCGCTATCTCGCATTCTTCTGAGGCCCAGAAATTCCGTCAATATGTGACCGTGTTTTCATGCTTACAAATTATTCTGGGAATCAATAAACCTGGTGATGTTTATGAGGTTGATAAACAGTAACCTTTCAATGCTATTGTAAAGGTTAACAGTTTTTATTAAATATTTGTTTTTTTTGGGGGGTGCGTATATTCATTGCATCAAAATCACATCATTAGATTACAGTGCCACTATATTGAACTAGAGAATGTGGTTCCGAATGCTTTTTGAGTTTCCCGGGAGAAGGGCAACGGAAAATAAAATTCTAATTCAGAGTTCGAATTTCGTATCAAACTGTTACACACATTTTCGGGCGAATAGCTAAGTGGAATATATGAAACTAATTTTCTTCAGAATACTTTTTGATCGCTCATCTTATCATTACTTATCAATGGATTTAGGACATACGAGTATTATAATCAATAGAGACTTAAAACACACCATAAAATTATAAAGATGCTATGTAACACAGATACACACACAAACTGGGAACACACACAACTTTAAAATTTAAATATACACAATTCAGTCCAGAAGACAATATTTAATGTTCGTGTATACGAAAACAAAATCTTTTCAAATAGTGTATTTCGCTGTTTTGAGAAACTACAGGCTGAAATTTTTAAAAATCGAAAAATAGATAAATATTTGAGCCTCGCCAAAAACTGAAGAAGCTGTGAAATACTATCTGTGCTCTACGTTTAAAAAAACAATATGTGCGAGTTATTTGAGAGGTTCAGTCAGTCAGTTAAGTGCCATATATGATACAGGCTTGGGCGATCATGTGTCTTTCGATTCATGACTGACTATGCAGAAGATTTTCCCGCAGTAGGTTACCATTTCTTTCTGTGGTAGACTGATTGCCAATCAAGGCTATAGAACCCAGTCTATCTTGTTATTCAACCCCATTATGGGGAGAAAAGAGATGGATTTTTACCTTTCGTATTTGTGCATAAGTGAACCCGACTCTTGAGAGTTTAGTTTTCGTATAAAATTAAAAGCTTTTACATAGAATATAAGAGTGGGAAATAGTGTTGCTCATCTCTTGCCTCACACTAACTTAACCACATTTGCCTATCATGCGTGTCCATTATTACTTTCACTATAACGTTGCACTTATCCACACCATATACACAAATATACCCACATTTACTATTTTTCTGCGAAAAACTATCGTAATTTGGAATGTGGGAATGCTAAAAAAGTCTAGCACAATGGCTTGAGGAACTGGAATTAGGAAGAACATTCCAGCAAGACAGCGTTGATAACAGCTCAGAGACTGCCGAGTGTATTGAAGAGACTTGCTTTCACTTTATTTCCTCGTGCATTCTACCTCGACAAGTGTGAAAATTAATAATTTTCATTACACGTGCCTTCAGAGCGTAAGTAATTATGGCTTTTTACTGATTCCTTTTCTTAACTATCCGTTAGTCGACAGGACATCTTGGGAAAGATATACTGAAATGGTATCGGGTTTTATTCTCCTCGCTTTCAAATTCAGAGTTGTTTTCCTATTAGACTATCTGGACTAAAGTGCCTAGTCTACTCTGAAGAGGAGATATGTATTCGTATCTTTCTCAAGGATTATAGTATGAAGCGAACGCAACAAACTAAACCGGAAGTAGAAGTTTGCACGTTGATGATTATTACTCACACATCCAATAATAAAAATAATAATGATAAACAACTACTTTAATAAGTTCATTTTTTTAGCTTATGGCTTAGATCTTAAGTATAAAAAACTGCATCGATAAAGTTAGTTATGGGCTCGTATCTTAGGTCTTAATAAATAAACAACTGTATCGACAAAATCCTAGTCACAAACCCATAAAAACGAAATTGTGAAATCTTCAGATTTATAGTTAATTTTTTCTGTCATTTTCCTTTCAGAAGAATTCTTATCGATACAAAAGAGGATTTCTTTGTATGTCTTTGAAGTGTGTAGTGAATTCTTGTTTGCTGTTTGTCCCTCACTAATTTTAATGATATGCACTTGTCGGAGTTAGCTCCTCCTCAGTTCCTTAATCCTTCAACAGGGGTCTCTCTCACCTGGCTATAAATACTGGCTGACCCTTCGCCTCGATCTCTCTTTTCCACTTAGGCCTTGGGCCGCCACCTTGCGTGGAGGTGAGGTAAATCTCTCTTTTCAACTAACACCAATATGTGACCTCTCACACATACAGCGTTTCCCAAATTCTGGGAACATGCTAAGAACAATACACGTACGTACGAACACTCACCACACACACACACACAATATTCTCCACACAAACTCTATGTAACTGTCCATATCTTTGTTTAACTCGTTATTGATATATATATTTGTTTACATATATATATATATATCGGTCTTGTTTGTTTTCTTTGTCTTCTTTGGACTTAATTAAAGTCCAACATTCTCATGTAGCTGGACCGGCTAGCAGGAAATTTTAACCCACGTGTGTTCTTCACATCTTCACCCCACGGTCCACTACACACTACGCTTAGGTGATAAAAGACAATATTAAATCGAAATAAAATCAATAACATTTTATCCATTATACTATTAAAAATCAAAACGATGACCGGTTTTGATGTGCTGTTTTGATTATGGGCCACCGATATGGAATTGTAATTTAAAGTAAAACTCACTGAACAAAACTTATTTTTCGCCCCAAGTATTCAACTCGTGAAACTTTAATACCCCAAATAGAATTCAAAAGAACATAAATGCTTAGATTCAGCGCTAAAAATTATTCTTTTCTTGGTTAATATATTTAATTTAAAAACTGTAGCAACTCGAACATTCAGTAATTACTTATATGTGTCTTTGAAACTATGACGATGAGTATTAATTTTTAGATAGTTTAGAAAAATTTACTTTAAATAGTCCTGTCTTCTTCTCTAATACCAGAAATACCATGAATGCTAAATAATTATTTTGTAAGTTTACCTTAATTTTAACACAAGACTGTAAGTATAGGGTAACCGATAAGGATCAAAATCACTAACTCAATGATCTTTTCGTTTCGATTAGTAGTGATTTCATTACTATAAAAAAAAACTAGTGACAAACCTTGTTGCTTTTGTTTCAGACCACGCAGAAATTAAATAAACAGAAAGCTAATGGTTAGAAAGAAAACTGGCATATGTTACCAGTTTCCAATGGAAAATTTGTTGTGTTACTAAAATGACACATTAGATACGTACAGTATAATTTTCAGTTCGTGAGTATTTCTGCCAGTTATATTATAAGTAATATTTTCCCCAGTTGACACATTTCCTTATAGATTATATTTTCAGTAAAAAGACCTACCATCTGTAATTGCCTGGTAGCAAGTATAACAGACACGTTAGTCGCGATAGAACTTAAGATATCTTAGCTTACCATCATTTTCTATCACGCCTGAGATATATTTGCAACGAGTTGCATTGATATATTTCACAATACACATTTATACGATTCAATGTTTCAACACACATTTTCTGTACAGGTGGGTGCGAGATAACCATCAATAAATTGGAAAGGTGTTGTCTTTTATTGTGCTTTTATGTTCATTTTTAACTTATAATCAGGGACAAGAAATGCACTCGAAAAGGAAGATTGATAATCAGAATGTTAGCAATAATTATGTGTTTTGCCAGGTGGTCACTCTCAGGATACCTTGACCCTATACAATTGTCATTACAATTACAATTATTGCATGATAAGTACGTTTATCAACAATGGCTGATTTATCCAATATTAGTGGGTTAAAAGCCGTTAGTTTGTGCAAGTTAGTTGAGAAGTTAGTTTTCGTATAAAAATTAAAACTTTCACAAATATATAGCATGATGGTGAAGAATATAGGATTGGGAAAGGTGCAGGTTATCTCTAACCCAATCCTAGCTTAGTCACATTTACTGACCCAGTCATACTTCATTATTTCTTTCAGTATAATATCGCATTTATTCCGAATACTACTTCCACACCATATATACCAACATACCGCTATTTTTACGCGAAAAGATCTCTCACAGAGATTAAAACTTGTGTTTGAAATTAGGTAGCACAATGATGACTTATTATAAAATAACAAAACCCTGATGTAAATGAAAAATGTACACAGAAAAATTATCCTCTTCCCTACTACAACGCACGCGCAAAAAGAAGAACAAAATACAGCAAATTAACCGGTCGAAAAACTGATGTAGGAAGAAAATAGGAAAATAACAAAATCAAAAACAAATTTACCGAATTAACGAAAATATTTCTACAGGGGAGGATCGTGGAATAAATAATAATCAAAATTGGAAACCAAAATAAGACTGGAGTGTTAATAATTTACATTCTCTAAGCCAGTCTTAGACTATTCTTCTATTTTCCCCTACGTTAGGTTGGATGGGCGTTTATCTTCTAATATAAAATTCTTTGTTTATAAGTAGCACTTTAAATTGGGTTGATAATGCTGCACAAACACGAAACTTTCGCTTTTCCAGGTTTTGGAAATGTTTTTATGTCATCTTTCTTCAGGGTGTAGATGATCATGTTCCATTATAGATTCCTGTTTTTTGTCTGTGAAATGGTATAATTACTTGGGATATATATATATATATATATATATATATATATATATATATATATATATATATATATAATTTAAATTAAGTTTTAAATTCAGAAGTTTCTTCTCAGAGATTGGTTTCCACCCATAAAAATATCTTGAATTAGACTATTATGTTTCTGATAGATTTATTATCGAAATGTATTGGTGTTATTTAAAACAAATGAAGTACCATGTGAACTAGCAATTCATGTTTTTTTTTCAATCTACTATCCAAATATATTTAATTTGAATATATCAAGATTTATTTTATTTTAAAAAGAAAAAACCTTTAATAATTAATTGACGCACTGAAGGCCATCCCAAAATCACCTGAAGTGTGATTAAATGAAGGCATTAAATTATTTAGTTCACGGCAATAATGGGACTACGTCATTACCAATCAAACATCACGATGATAGGTTTAACACTGTCACAATTAACATGGAGATCTGAAATACGACACGCGGCTCACTGGAATTGAATTTTAATTAACTTTCGCTTCAAGTGCAATAAAGAGTTCGAGCAGGCGATATAAAGGGACATACGGAGATATTAAGGATTCTGTAGAATTGGAGAGAGTTGATGTTAATCTCCTGCGATAACCACCAATCATCTGGTGTCAACATACATACGCAAAACGCCCAGGCTTACCATGATTCCCAATGTTGAATCAGGAAAATCTTTCAGGTTATTTGATAGCTTAGTTTTCCTTTATAATAAAATTATTTCATGACCCAAAATATCTTATGTTTAAGAACTCTGTCTCTATTTTTCTTCCCTTCTCCGCACAAAAGAATATAGAAAGTTTATATCCCCTGGTCAGATCCCTGAAACTGAGACATATGGTAAGCATAAATAGTGTATCACAATGAAAAAAAAAGACGAAAACTAGAAAGTACGTTTTGGCTCGTTGGTTGCATGCAAACATTTCAATCTGACAGCCTAATATTTACTTACTCTCTTCTTCTGCAAAATATAGTCGACCGGTATTATTTCTTATGCACTCGTCTCTCGTTACAAACAGAACAAATATAGTTTTATTTCTTGAAAGTCGTTGGAACCCTGATAGGAAAACGTTTTCTTTAATGATGCAATAGCATCGAGCAAACAATTACAAGTGATGATAATGACTGTCTCTCTGGGTTGAGCCTGACTAAAGAAGCTAACTTTTTAATTTCTTCACATGAAATTATTTTAATTCTTCTTGTTTGAATTCGAAAATCAATCAGAGACTCTTAAATCTGATAGGAATTCCAACATTGCGTCTTGGAGCGTTATTTTCGCCTCCCCACGAGAGTTGATTACGTTTTGGTCGAAATAAGACTTTTTGTCGCTTTTTGTTTACTGTGTGTTAGTGTGTCATGAAATACTTTGAAAGATTCATATTTGCATGCATTGCAGGCTTTCGGCATAAGTAAAATTTGGTTTCGTGCATCAATGAAGATTAAGTATTTGTTTTCTTTATCTTCGAAGCGTAAATAATCGTCAGTATGAAAACGGCGCCATTCTGTGAAACAGGAATGCAGAAAATATTGCCAAGCTTTCAAGGCAAAAGGTTCATATGAACTCAGGCATGATGCTTGGAGTCAAGTTAGGTATTTCGTAAGATTGATTTAGTTTTGCAACAATTATATCGCATTCAATGCGAAGAGAAGTCTTTGATCCGTCATACTGTGGCATGATCACAAGTTTGAACAAGGCCAGTATGCTCAAGTACTTGGACAGGATTCCTTCGTGCGAGTACAAATATGTACGATATCTAACAGAACCGTCTACCCAATTTGATTCGCATAGCTTGACAAGACTTGAGTTATGGTATGATTTTCAAGCACTTTTCGATGGTGCGGTACGTTGGGATCACAAAATCACCGGGGAGTGGGGGCTATTCTCATAGTTGCAAAGCGAACGTTCTGGAATATCGGCCACGCGCCCATCTATCTATCTATCTATGACTTGGTTCCCAAAATTTGGCCAAATGATCAAATAACATTTGGAACTTCTACTGATAAAGGAGAATATCTGGGACAAATTTTACTCTTGACTCATTTGGACACAATAATCCTATTCTACTATAATTTACTTTATCTTCGCTCACTCGAATTTGATATAAATTGTTTCATTTGGCTATTTGCACTTTGGTATTCCTGGTGATCTCGAATTACTTCTAAGGACAACCTCACATAACTCATGTCATAAAATGGGCCTTGTTTTTTCATCATGATCGTAGCACAGACAAACACAGAGAAACCTGTATTAATATAGATTATATTTCTGATTATTTTCTACATTACTTTCCGGCAATCTATGATTACTTATGGTATATTATTATTTATCAAGCTTAGCTTAGTTTAGGACAAGTATGAGACACCACAAAATAGCAGTAGATATTTACTAAGCGTAATTTTATTTACCACAAAGCTTGAATAATAATCGTACCGAGTAAGGATAGAACTCACTATTCAACAGTAATGATATGTGGGATGGGGGTCATTGTTGTAGTTTATATTTTAATTTTATGTTTATTTTCATCTCATAAAAAATATAATATAACATCCTTGAAATCATTGATCCTACTTCTATATATTAATATACTTGTCAGTGAAGAGTAGAAATTGAAATAGATTTGCCGTTTCTGATCTTAGTCATCAAAATTGTCCCAGTTATTCAATCAAGATTAAATGGCTTCATCAGAAGAACCGCTACATGAAAACTAATGGATACTCAGCCTTTGACAGTGTGCTAGCTGAGCAAACACCTGGACAATATTTGCTTTCTTTTAAAATACAGGCAGCCCATTCATATCTATTTTTTAGTACGCATCCGTCCGATTTTTTTCCGCGCGCGAAACCAAATATTCATGCTTTAATGAAGATTGACCCATGGCAAGAATTAACATTTCACCAAGTTTAGGGAGGAAAAAAGAGAAAAAAAGAATTAGAGTCAACCGAAGCGGGAAAATCTATATTCGTGCTATTTCACGCGACGTTGTCGCTTGTCAACTCGAAAATGGAGTGTTAATTTTCTAAAACACTTGAAATGGAGACACGTATCTGGAGCTCTCTATAAAAAAACAAAAAAGAAGATAAAATTACAAAAAATAGGAATATAAAGGTCAAACATAACAGAAGAAAGCTGTCATAAAAGTAAGTCAAAGTAATTCCGACTAATACAATGTACGTGTGTATATCGGTGTATTTGTCAAAGTACATGCACGCGCACTTATCAGTACAAATATAGAAGTAGGCATCAATGTCTGCAGCCTGACACGTCATTATCTGAATCTTGATCTGAAATATTCATAGTGTATACTTCGATCTTTTTATACTAGAATCATCCAATCCAAGGCTTAAGAGATACTCAATGTAGAGGAATGCTGAATAACGTATATGATATGACTGAAATAGGTGGTGGTAGGAAATGAAGATTATAAGGATAAGGAAGATTGATAAAAATTGGTCCCTAACCTGAAGAGATTAGCCCTTTCAGCTCTGATCACCGCTTTATTGATGGTAGAGAAAAATGACTTAATGCCCAGCCACTGGTTGAACAGTGGGCAAATACTTACGTCGTGTTTTGCTATTCTTGTGCATCAAGAGAGGCAGAACCTGCTGGGTAGACTGACACACAAATAAAGAATTCTGGCGATAAAGTGAAGACATGCAATCATACTCCCTGCTATGTATAATGCTTATATTTTTGTAACTATTTTTATATCTACTGTGAAACATTACATATCAATTATTTGCGAATTTTGACTCAGGAGCCCAAGCAGAAGTGTTAAAATTGTTCAGGAAGGCAGGGATCAAAGGATTAAGATTGTAGTGTTCAATGAAGCACCCTCACGGGAGTCTGTTCCACAAATTTTTCGTTCTTGGGGAAAACTCTGTCTGAATAGAACGTTCTTCTTACCATTAAAATACGGAGGAAATGGGACTGTTTTTGCGCATGAGCCCCAAGGCCATCATAGACGGTGTTAACATGAAGTGCATAATCGTGAGTATTTCAGTGATGCCCGCACAGAGCATCCGGTCATTCCTCCTATCCACCTGGTTACATTAAAAAAGATATTGTATCAAAGTTGCTCTTGTTCGAAGTTCTTACCTCGAGCACGGTCTGACATTTCACTTCTTATGTCATACTTCCATGTATTCTCAAATGTAACAAGGAGAGCCTTTCTAAATTTTCTAGTACGAGGTCAAACAACTTTAAGTTATAAAATCTGACATTATTAACAAAAGAAATCAAAGAAATAAAATAATTCAAAGCGAGGCAAAGTCATTTCATTTTGGTGTTCTATCTTATTTTTCAATACTTTATTTACAATGTGTTTTAAATACGAATGGTACTGAAACGTTTTTGGCCAAACCATGAGATTCTTATACCAATTGTGATGTTTGGTTAGATTTTTCAGTGTAAGTCTTGACGTGAAATCTTTTTGGCAGTTATTGTGCAAGAGACCTGAAAATATCATAACTATTTGTTACCACTATAGTTTAGAGATGCGATTAATTTCTTGAAACTCGTTTGACAGACGCTATCGTTACTGTCGTTCAAATAAAACTTGTCAGTTTATACAAAGCTCCGTTATTTTCATAAACGATCACAGACGAATATTTTCATATACCATAAAATACACCATAAAATTACAATTACAAAAGCAAGATTCTATCAAGATATATGCTCCTCTCAGTAAATCTCACAGTACAATAGCGACCAATATTCCCTTTGATATAGATAATCTTATCTAATTGAGATATAGATTATATAAGATTTCAGTTATTTGGGACAGATGTTATATGAGCAAATTTTGAAAAATAGAACATAAAATTTATAGACCAGATTCTAATTTATTTCGGTTAAGTATACCAGAGTAAAGTTTGTTATTGTTGATTCTCTCACGATGTAGTTTCAGTCTGTTTAGAATATAGATATAAGCAGACGTTTCAGGATATTAAAATTATAAATCTCGAAAATTCGATGTGACGAGCCAGGAAGCAATGAAATGGATTATTTTATGTTGAAAGCCATTCGCTATATTCCCTAAAAACTTGATTTGATTTTGCAGTGAATACGGTAAAAAAAGAGCATTAAATATTACAGCAGTTCAGTAGAGATCCTTGATAAAATTCAAAGAAGAATCTGCAATGTTATTGGTCCTGACCTGACTTCAGTTACTTTCCTACTGCCGCAATGTTGCTTCCCTATACCTTTTCTATAAATACTTTCATAGTAATTGTTCTCTCTTCTATAATACGTAGACTCTATGAATTTAAGCGTATTACTAAATTGACGGCAAGATTTCATCATTTTACAGTCGAAATGGATAGATGTAACCGTAAGTTCTATGGTGACAGTTTCTTTTCTCTTACTTCTAGCTTGTGGAACTCTCTTCTGGCTTTTTGTTTCCCAGTCAAATTTTATCTTCAAAAATCAATGTAAACCATTATCTTCTGTCCTCTTAAACTCTGTTCTTTTATTGTTCTCGCTTCTTAATGTTTTCCTTATACTATTTCACACTCAGTCACTTACTGCAAGCATTGTACCCTTGCTTGGGGTACAATGATTAAAAAAGATGTTAATAAATATATAATTTGAAACTAATAAGTTTTTAAGACGTTTAAGCTGAAGTTTACTGACTTTAGTTCAATTATACACTTCACTTTTTAACGGGAAAAGCGGTTATATTACATTTTGTTTTATGTTAACTCGATAGACTCACCAGAATCCAGAGATGTTCTTCTTCTAGACTGGCTGACAGCCAAAGCTAGAGAGTCTAGTTTTTTTGTCAAAACCCTTGTTGTGGTGGTGGTAGAAGGGGAAGATGCATTCATATATCTCCTCGGCTTGAATTTGAACTCAAGACGCCAATCCAACCTTACAGGCTGATTAGTTATTACGCTAAGCGTTCTTCCTCTATATTCCCTAAGATCATATTATATCTAAATGTTCCCTTTTATGCATAATATGATCTTGCCTTTGGCCTGTATCTGAGTCAACTACGGAATAACCACCTGCCTGTGCATGTATGTAGATTGTTCAAATAACCCTCACTTGCTCGCTTTTGCGTCATCTATCAAGTCAAACCAGTAACGAGATGTTTTATCAAAATATCTAGCGATGGGAGAGAGTACAGGGAGAAGGAGATTCATGAATTATCAAAGAATATTAATGCCAAGTGAACATAATCAACCTCAAACGAAATTTGAACTCGTTTTGCCGATTTTATTTTCTAAAACTATGTCACTCTCACTGCAATGTTTATACCCAATTACAAATGCATGTATTTAAATGGCTTTTACAAAACCTTAGCAGTGATCTGAACTAGCCCTAAATAGCAGCAATCTACTGTACATATAGTAATACAAATTAACCCATCCAGAAAAATTGCTTATCTTTTATACTATCATTAAAAACGTTTTCAAATATGAATTTCTAGATATATTTTTCAATTATTTTTTTTAAGCATTTCACCCCAAGCAAGGCGGGAAGCCACTACCACGTAAAGGGTTACAGAAGATTTGGAGCGAGAGCAGATAGGAGTGATAGAGGAAAGGATGTGGAGAAAGATAGTGGATAGATCAAGGCAACCGGAGATGTCGATTGACATTACATTTGAATAGTTGGAGACTATAGTTGTCAGGGAAACAGTAATAAGGAAGGGAGTTTCACAGGCGAGAGGTGCGAGATATGAAGCTATTGGAGTAGAAGAGACGGCTACATTTAACAGTTTCAACAGTGAAAGGGTGACAGCGTGATGCCAGCCTCGTAGGACGCTTGAATTCATGGAGTCTGAGAACCAGCGAAAACAACTCATCGGATCAATTACCGTGAAAGTATTTGTAAAAAAAGACAGAGAGAGGCGACGGTGCGTCTGTGAGAGAGCGACTGCAGACGAGATGCCAGATCAGGGCCAATTACATTGCATATCCGTCTCTGGATCTTATCAATAACCCCGAGGCAAACAGAGGGACTCCAGACCATATATGGCAGCAATACTCCATGCAAGGGCAAATGGTTGATTTGTAGATTTGAAAGATCGATTCCGGGGAGAAAAATTTCCTGGCCCGGCACAGGAAGCAAACTTTCCTTGCGGTGGATGAAGCAATTAACTCAATGTATTTGTTCCATCTCAGGTCAGCAGTCAGCGTGAGACCGAGCAGCCGCAGAGAGGTGATCTCGAGAAGTTGAGCGTCAAACATTCTAATGGGATGCAGGGAAGGATCTCTGTGGTGATTAATAGAGAGCAGTTTTGTTTTTGAGGTGTTAAAGTTAACCAGCCAATTCCTGCCCCAGTTCACAACCGATTGAAGGTCCTTTTCGAGACGAACAGCCAGGTTAATTTTGTCAGTGGCACTAGATTTGTTTTTGAGACAGGAGTAAACTGTAGTGTCGTCCGCGTAGATGCCAACTTGGGAATCTATGGCGTCGGGAAGATCGTTTATGAAGATAAGGAACAGAGTAGGGCCTAGGATGGAGCCTTGCGGAATACCCGCGTTCGTGGGATAGAAGCTGGAGGAGAATCCGTTGAGAATGACCTTCAATTCACGGTTTGACAGGAATTATTGTATTAGGTCAAACAATCGACCTGTAATACCATAACCCTGGAGCTTGCGAAGAAGGCCGTCATTCCAAACCCTATCAAACGCCTTGAAGATGTCTAGGGCCACAGCACGAGCTTCTCCGTTATTATGAAGAGCTTGGTAGACAAATTCAGTGATGGCCGTAATACATCAGCTGTAGGTCGGGCAAAGCGGAAATTATATTGCTTGTCTGAGAGCAGATCATGGGATGTCAGGTGGTTAACTACTTCAGCGTTGATTAGGGCTTCGAAGACTTTGCCGAAGTGGGATAGGAGACTGATAGGGCGGTAATTAGAAGGGTCAGGGGGTCGCCAGAGTTCTTAAAGACACGAACAATGGATTAGGACTTCCATCAGTCAGGAAAACAAGACTCCTTGAGGCAGTAGTTATATAATTTAGAGAGGGCGTGCGCCAGTTCAGGCGCGCATTTCTTCAACACAATAGCTGGTATGCCATCTCCACCACTAGCCTTGTGGGGGTCTAAATAATTAGATAATTCCCAATACCAATGACGGGGATATGTGTAACCCGCTCAATAGGGCCTCAGTTCTAAGAGGGAAATCGGGTATGGGTACACCGGAAGAGTCAAGCGTTGAATTGAAAGAAAATCTCCGAGCAAAGCATTCAGCCTTGTCGGCAGAGGAGGTCAAGACCTCAAACTGGTTGAACAAAGGAGGTAATAGAGGGTTTGCTATTGTTCCATACGCTCTTGCAGAGACGCCAATAATCCTTGGAGCCGAATTTGCGAGATGCAATACGTTCCTTCATCCGAGCAGCAAATAGTGACAACTTCGTTGAGGACACGCTTACACTCGTTACGGGCGGAGGCAAAGAGACGTCTATTGCAGTCGGACATGTCACTACGAAATAGGTGGAAGAAGTGGTTCCTATGGGCAATGGCGGCTGATCAAGCAGCGGAGAACCAAGGGAAGGAGCGCGATTTGACCTTAAATTTCCTTGAGGGGATCAAAGCGTCAATTCAAGCTTTAACCCAGGATGAGACCTCTGAAGCACATTCTTGAACAGGGAGCTTAAAGACAACACGGGTCCCAGTCAGCTCGTTGATATCAGAACGAGGTTTTAGTGGTAGGAGGCTCTTTGCAGGGGGTAGGGTTGAAGGAGATGTTAACAGACACTACAGCATGATCGCAGTTACCAAGAGGGCAGAGCTGCGTGGCACTACAAGACTCGGGGATGGAAGTAAAACACAGATCGAGAAGAGAGGCCTTACCGTCCCGGTTGTAGGCAAAACGCGTGGGGAAGTCAACTATCTGCGTGAGTGATTGAGAAACTGAAAAATTAAGTGTATTAATGCCTGCGAGGTCAGTAGTAGCATTTTGAAGCCACTTGTTATGATGGGCGTTAAAATCGCCAAACACAAATATGTGAGCAACCGGATGGAGAGAGAGAGCATTGTCTATGCTGTCAGAAATGCTATAAAGTATTCCACATTCCTGAGAGGATGGAAAGTGATAGAGGAAGAAGAGATAGATTACAGCATTGAGAAGAGATAGTCGGAGACACATGTACGAATGGTCCGGCGATTCGAGAGACAACTCTCTAACCAGAGGGAGATGGTCCTTGACGTAGACACCAAGGCCATGCATGTGGGCTAGAGAGTCTTTTCTGAGGAGAGGAACGTAGCCGGGGATCGAGAGATCAGAGGAGGGGATAGATGAGTCAAGATTGGTCTCACACAGAGCCAGTATATCCGGGCAGTTTGCAGTGTGGAATAATTCCACGCTGCAGAAATTGCTTCTAATGCCACGGATGTTGGAGAACGAAATGTTGAGGGGTTTAGGTGATTTTTGAAGGGCTGGTTTAGGTTTACTTTTTCGATCTTTGTAAGTCATCATGTGGAATTATGGTTGGAAGATGAGAAGGCCTGAAGTAAAAGATGCAGACGATTATCGACCGTGACGTGGGCAGAGAGAAGTTGACACAGCCTGCATCATAATGTGGCCTCAGGGTTGCCCACTGGAGGTGACTGCAGAGACACCTTTCCATGCGCGACATGGCACTACAGACACCCCGATATTATACAACTGTTGATCAGAGCGGCCGCTCAAGACGCTACGCAAGAGTTAGGGCTCCTAACTACCAATCGGAAACAGCAACCAGGGAAATGTCAACACTGTACCCTCAGAATGAAGAGGTAATGCCACAGTCAGCACACATTACGGAAGAAACACAGCTGCACTAGTATAGAGGCCAGAGATTGAGAGAGAGAGAGAGAGTTCCGGGAACCCCTTCCTAAACAAGAAACAAGGTGTGAGCCTCTACTCATTTCCAAGAGAAGGGGGATGAGTGTTGACCGGGCGGTAGGAAAGCCTACCTACTACTATTACATATAACACATACAAGAACGACAAAAACAACAAAAGGATTAGAGGGGGAGGTAGTTGGCAAAGTGTCCGGGCTGATATTAGGTGTGTGTACTGGGGGATAGGAATGGCATTTTGTTTGTATTTTGCCCTTTCACAACACTAAGTTTTCACTTAGTATAAGTCCCATTGTCCTATACTAAAAAAGAAATTTTAAAAAATATGGTTAGCCAGCTTTGTGGATATGGCACAAACGCCAACCCACTCATGGCAACAATTGTTCATCGTCGTCCGCTTTCATTCTCATGGTCACTAGTGATTGTTCAGCTTACCTTTATCGCCAAGCTTCAAGTTTCGATGAACGCAGAGCTGGGAGGGGATCAACAGGCATTCCACCCCCACCAACAGTGGGCTTGGGGTACTTGCTTTCAAAAAAATTAAAATCAACGAGGAGGAAGAAACGGCCAAACAATTCCACTTCGGGACATTTTATCTAGCAAGATGATATTCGGCCAACTAGCACATAAGAATACTGACGACACACTTTAACTTGCTCTCAAAGACTTTTTTCCTTTTTTTTTTTTTGGTTCGAAGAGGGATTTCTAACTTAACGAACATACAGGGTTACAAGTTAGGTTAGAATAATTAGAACAAAAATAAATATGTTAGATTACTCAAACAGACCGAGGGTAAAAAAAAAATAAAAATAAAAATTACAGAGTGGATAGGTTGGCAAATACACACACAGATATATATATATATATATATATATATATATATATATATATATATATATATATATATATATATATATATATATATATATATATATATATATATGTATATATTACAGCATGCCAATTTTTGTATCCATACACCGATATGCTCTTTCAGGTATTTTTTAATTTTACAGTGAGAGTCCATCCTTTACATCATCCATTAGAACAGTTATAAGAAAGACACTGTTACGTTTGCAAGTTATTTAAAACCGGAAAATATTTTTAAATTGTAAGAATTTTATTTTGAAATACAGTGTAACCCGGATATAAGAGAGTTGTCGGGACCTGAAAGGTCTCTTATATCCGGGTTTCTCTTATATCCGGGTTTGGTCTATTATATATACATTAACACTGGCTCTAATTTGGGACCAGATACAATCTCTCTTATATCCGGGTTTACCTTATATCCGGGTTACACTGTAATAATGATTTAGTGATACAAGTCTTTCTAATTAACCTATGTCTAGAAGAGAAGAGATAGATTCATAACTTTTTGCAAGTGTATTTGCGCGGAAGTGAATATATCGAACCCAACAAAAATTGAACATCTTTTCAATTAACAATACCTAGTCATTATCCATTTCACCACTTGCACATCCACATTTACAGCACCTGGTTTTCCTAAGCGGTCACACGTCTAGGTATGGACGTGACCCGACGTTGCTTAACTCCGGTGATCGTACAGGAACCGAAAACCATTGATGAATTAAAGGAACACATTTTTTAAAAAAACTTTGGAAAGTAATTATATCCATCATTTTAATAATGAAATAAATATCAGTAATGCATTTCCCTTCCTTGATGTATTAATAGATTCTATAGAAAAACTTTCATCACAAATTCATATAAAACAAGTTTAAACTCTTGCCTTCTTAATTATGCCAATCAGTGTAAATATAGATATAGATAGCTAGTATAAAAAATATCAAAGGGTTCACCTAATTTTCTTTTTTCCCCTTCATACTATTTTATAAAAAAACTCTGAAGCATAAACACTAATTAAGCACGGTTTCCCGAAATATGCAGTTTATGAACGAATAATGTTTAAATAAAATAAGTAGCAAAAAGATACAAAATAATTATAAAAAATAATATAACAAACCAATTTTACTGTAAGCGAATACGTTAACATTATAAACCAGACGAAGAATATAAATAGGTATACAGTAATAATAACATCAATAAAAAAAATATTAATCATCTGTTATCAAAAAATATCCTTATACAGTGTAACCCGGATATAAGAGAGTTGCCGGGACCGGCAAGTCTCTTATATCCGGGTTTCTCTTATATCCGGGTTTGTTATATTTTATATACATTAACACAGGCTCTAATTTGGGACCAGAGAAATGTCTCTTATATCCGGATTTCTCTTATATCCGGGTCTCTTATATCCGGTTTACACTGTAGTTACAAATAGTGCCAGCTCACAAAATCCATGTTAAATAGTACACATGCCATATATGAATTTTCTTACCGAATAGGAAATTGCATTTCTCATGTTAATGAAAAAACATAATATATACAAAATGATTACAACGTCATCTCGTCGACTACCATTCCATTTATTAGAAATACCACCGTAAATGAAGATTATATTAATCGAGACAGAAAGCTATCATATTTTCACCAATATTAGACAGATATTTGTTGGGAACAGAAAATCGTGGATAAAAATATCCTAGAAAAATCCAGCAAAGTTCTAAAAAGCAAAGTTCGAATTTGCCACAATGGAGAACTCTGCAAATGAAGTGATGTACAGGCATTGACAGCTGTTTACTTTGCCTATAAAATAAGTACAACTGCTTGGGAGTTGTAAACCAGTATCGTTGTCTTCACAATGATTTTATTCACAGAGCCAGAAAATAATCCTGAGATCGTCACTTCGTGAAGTAATGGGTAATTCCTTTGTCTAACAGAACGTTAGTACTATGAAGTGATTTCAAATCCGGCTGAACCCTCATACTTGTAGCCCTTTGTCAGACTAAGTTAAGTTTAAGGAATCTTAATTGTAGATGTATCTACATGTGTTAAACAGCAAATATTTAGTATGCTTTTCAAACTGCAACTATTTCAAAATAGAAGTATGGAAAAGGCAACTACAGCATTTTAAGTGTTTAATTTAAAATGGTTTAATAAAAACACTATTCTGGTCTTCCTTTTGATTGGAAATTGAGAATGATCAAGAAAATGAATTAGAGAAAAAAGTAATGTTCAAAATGAATAGAAGAGCAAAGATGTAACAGAAATATATTAAAACTAATTCCCGGAAACTCATCCGAAATAGAATCGACACAAACCAAATATTTATCTTAAATTCCTAACTTACATGGTAGTTTGAAAACATGAACTTTAAAGTTGGCTGAAAAATATTTTCTTATTTTCTGCCTTTTTATAGCGCTGACTTTCTTTATTTTCTTTCATCTCTTAAGTAATTTCCCGTCTTTTATTATTGTCTCTTAATATTTACTGGGCATAGTTTGTTACAGCACCGCAAGGCCAATTAGTAAAAATTGGAGTAGGAAGATTATATTGTGTTAAATTACAACGTACAGATCGTACCTACTTTAAATATCAGTACACGAAAACCTGTTTTTTTCCTAAGTTCGAAAACCCACCAACAGGCCCACCAAGCGATTTCCCGATCTTAAAGAATTGTTCCGATTGAAATTAATTTTCCAATGTTAATTATTGTCTGTCCATTGAGATAATTTTCTTCTATTTTTACACTGTCTCATCTTCCGATTGAATGACATCAACGTAGGCGGAAATTTAAGGAGTGAATGAATTCAGAATGAGTTGTTTAATGTTGTGTAATGTTTTGTTTGGAAATTCCAAATAATTCCGCCTAGTATTAATTAGAATTAACCTTGAAGGTTTATAGTAAGAGTACTTCAAAATAATTAATCAGCTGCATTCACAATTTATCACTCGAGTAGCATGGAAAGAATTGACAAACGTGTGGAAGAGAAATAGAATAACAATACGATTAATACAATTAAAATTTAATTAAACGAGCTAGTCCTATAGACAACACGCACAAAGGTATATGTATTTCGTTAGATAGACAGCGACTGTGTTTCTCTTCCTTTTCAATCACGTACAGAGTTTGTTTCGTCGTAAAATCCGGCCATAAAAATAAATGGATTAGTTATAACAAATGTAGTATAGGAGAAATTTAAATTAAACATAGTATAGGTTGCACTAAGGTTACTTTTACCCAACACCGTAGATGTTACAAAACCAAAATATTCAGCTGAAAATTCTATTCATGTTTTTAAATAGCCGGGATGGTAGCACCTGTTAGTGCCTGAGCTATGGCCGAAAATTGAACCCCAAATAAAAATTTTAAAAAATATGAAATTATAAAAATATATTTTATAGTAAAAATACCAGCAATAATTTTTTATATAAAAAAATGACTAATGATACATATTTGTCGTAAAATTACTAACAATACATTTTATAGTAAAATCACAAATATATTTTATCTGTAGTTCAAGCCATAAAATTGTGTTCAAAATATTTCGATTTCCACTTTATATAATCCATAGGGATTGATATGTCGTTAAAAATATCAACCAACCAACATTCTTAAATAGTCTTGCCAGATCTAGACTTATTTGTATGCCATGCATAGCGTCGAACTCGTTCAGAAATGTCTAAACTGTCATCGACATAAAACCGTTTTCTCTGGTCAATGATTAGAAATGGCTTCAAGCGAATAATTCATTTAGGTCTTGAAGAAGACAATCATTCATCAGACGCTAGAGACTCTCGCCAGAAAATCACAAAGTACTTTACAGCAACAGCTAAAATGGGTAACTTATATAACGATAAGAGAAAATAATTATATAATCAACATGTTGACTTTTGATACTACCTTAAACAAAAGCACTAGAAGGAACGATATTTAGTGGATTAAATTTCCAAAGAAAACTGTTGTAATTAAAGGATTTTATGAATTTTAACCAACACTAACGAACAATTTTATTTATTTATCCTCTCTGTTGGAATCAAATAAATGAAGTCTGTAAACACTTTGTTCCTGTTATTTTAATTCTTTATTCAAACATGTATTTGAATGATTCAATGAATATCTATTTTTACTATTATTATTTATACAATTTTTCCTGTTGAATTATTAATAAATTTCCTTGGTTGAAAGATCTGCGCTGATTGATTGCTAATCATTAATTTCGCCCATCATGGCGACCAATTTACAAAAATCCTATGAATATGGAAGAGTTCGCCAAGCATTAACGCATTCAATGGATATATTTTTTATTGACTGTAAACAGCCCTTTTTATAACAATATCTTGGTTTCGAGCGTAATTAGTTTACAATTAAATGTTAGCTGACGCCTTAGTAAACAGAATAACAGGCATGTTGCCATTCTTATTTGAATTCTATGACGCATCCACATGTTCCCTATCTTAGTGTTTTCAGACCTATATTTATATTTAGTGGCTGAAACAGTTTCGTAAAAGCATCTCTATTAGTTGAAGAAAATACTTGAGGCAACAGAAATGTGGTTTTACAGAAGGATGCTAAGAGTACCATAGACTGAACATGAGAGCAACAACGAAGTTTTAGAGAAAACGGGAACAAAAAAGATACTTATAATTAGCATTAGAAAGAAATTTAAAGGGAACATAATGAGTAAAAGAGTTTAGAAAATTTGGCACTCATATGGTACATTGAAGGCAAGAGAGATAGAAGAAAACAGGGAATAACCTACCTAACGAGTTTATATAAATGGTTGACAACACAGAGATTTGGAGAGATAGCAAAAAGACAAATTTACTAAGAGCGACAAATGTCATGAAATTGTAGAGAGTCATGATCGCTCAAGTCCTGAAAGGACACGGCACATAGAAGAAACTTGTGTACATTCCTACGGGGTTTGTATTTTATTTATAGGTCGACTTCAGATAAGTCAATATTGAAAATATTAATTTTAAAGAAGATAGATACGCCCAATCTTTTTTGTGTCATCGGCCACGTTCACATGGAAAAATACTCCACCACCCACATTTATAGTAAATATTCAAACGGATACCAAGATTATTTGGTAAAAGTTTGTTACTAGTTCATAAACTGACTGATGATGTAGTAAAAAATATCAGTATGAGATAACAAATAAAGCTGACATATGCGCTGGCTGTTGCTGCTACAAACGTATTAAAGAACCAAAAGTAAACCTGACCATTGAAAAAGATATAGTGTAACCCGGATATAAGAGAGTTGTCGGGACCGGAGAAGAAGTCTCTTATATCCGGGTTTCTTTTATATCCGGGTTTGGTCTATAATATATACATTAACACGGGCTCTAATTTGGGACCAGATAAAATCTCTCTTATATCCGGTTTCTCTTATATCTGGGTCTCTTATATCCGGGTTACACTGTATATATAATTTAGTTTTATGGTCAAGGTTAGTTTTATAGTTAGGGTTGGCGTCGCAAGTGTTGACAAGAATTAACGATTTTTGTTCATAAATATAAAATTATAAAAAAATATACACTGCCAACAATTAATAAAAATTGAACGGATATTTTTTTGTTGTACTTGGTCTTCTGTTGTCTGATTTATATCCGAAAAAATGTTATTTTGTTTGAAGAACTATTTGAAAATAGTAAAATATTGTTTTATTGCGGGGATATTTATATCTTATCTCGGAATTTGACCCAGTTATTACCATTTAGCTTGAAGTTTTGTTTGTTTTTTCTTTGTTTTTTTTTATACAGATTCTTTGTATATCTCTTCAATATTTTTTTCAGTAGCATATGTCGAAATACCTTTTTGATACTGAAAATTGGATATCGCCCAATAAAATTTCCAACCGCCGACCATATTCTACTCAGTTGCTCATCGTTCAACCAAAAATTGAAATCTGCCGCCATTGGGCGATATTGGCCAGGTTGCTCTACACGAAAGACTGAACACAGTTAAAGATTTTCCATAGACATATGGCAAAAATAACAATCTTCCAATCTGTCTTAATTTTATTAATGAGAAATTATCATGCCAGGATTAAATTCGTAATCTGAGAAGACATAAGTTGTATTTATAAACTATTTTTTTTAATTCTAAGTTTCATCAGAATGTAGGTGACCATGGCTATCTACAAATTCATTTTCTTTATTTTCTATGAAATGCTTTGACTTTTTTGGTAATACACTGGTGTCGTTGTTCATATTTATGTTTTCCATTTCGAAAATTGAAAAGCGGAAGTTGGTAATTTTTATATACGTTTTCGAAATTTTCCTTCTTTAAATGCTAAAGGCATTTTATGTAGATCAGTCTCACAATTTAGTATTAATATACTGTAGTTTGATCCTGTGTTAATTTCATTGTGTGATCCTGTGTCTAAGTTAACTTTAGTATATGCCTATTCTGTAATTCTTGTGTCTTTTTGTGAAGACATTATTTCTTCAGATTTCCTCCATTTTTACGTCTAGAATAAAACGGAAACCATTTATTGAAGTTGACAATTTTATGTAATTTAGCGTAAAGAAATAAAATGAAAATTTCAAAGTATTGAGTTTATTCATTGTCACCAAAGTGTCTCTTCCAGATATTTTGTAATGACTTTAATGACACGATAAAAGAGGTGCCATTTTAGTTTCGTTTTGTGTTAACTTGGCTTAAAATATTCTGATGCATTTTACAGTTGTTTTTAAAATGTTACAATATATTATAATAAAAGATGATAAAGTTAACAAAAAGGAATAAAATCGAATAGAGAATGCAAACAATAAATATTTCTTGCCTTCAATAAATATAATTTTTTGTCTGTTGAAATTCATTGACCTTTTTGTATTTTGGGTTTTTTTTTTTTTAAAGTTATCTTATCAAAGTAATCTTTCCGAGCAATGACATGACATTGATATTTATCGAACAGCTTCCAGCGACATTCCGAAACTTTTTCTTTCTTACATTGTGCGTGGTGAGCATTCATTTTAACACTATTATATCTTGTCACATAGGTTTGATTCAGATGGGGGAATAAAGCGGTAGGAAAGGTATTATTTGAACATGATTTATTCTAATGTCAACACGAATTATAATTAACTTGTCCTAACATAGCATAATCATACAAAATTGCAAATCTTTTTGACAGTTCTATTCAGTGCATTTGTTAATAAAAGAGTGAAAAACGAAATCTTCATCTAACCCATGCATTCGTGAGAATATTACTTCAGAGATATTATCTAAAAAAAACTAAATTTTTATAAGAATTTCATAGCTTTGGCTTAAACATCTTTAAAACCTTTTTATTTTCAATTAAGGAACAGTTTGACAAATGTGTTTTATTCTGCCTATCTTGGGAAAACATCTTTACATTTAATACAGAAATTTCACTCTTAATGTTAAAAACTTCCAAGATAATTTTTCGCAGAGGTTCGTATATTTGTGATTTGAGATTTTTTATACATTTGAGGGCGCCTCCTTGTCAAGTATTTTTTAGCAAACCTGGTGTTGTTTATCACAAATATCTAGTAGAGAGTTCGATCAACACCGACTTTATTCTTTATCCTTGTTCTCAAACTAGGCTGCGCTTAATAAATGATTTATTATATATGGGAGGATACGTGATAATTAGCGAGTTCATCTGATTGATAAATTCGCGTGTGTAGAGAATCCAATTATAACTTGGTACTCGACAACTGTGGCCTTGTGCCAGACTATACTAAGCTTAGTAAATATATTTAATGTGCATACTTGAGAAATGATACGATGTACCTTTGCAATGCATCAAAACTATGATTTGTCAACATTTCATAAGATGAAGATTATAATGCTATAATAAATACCTTGCTACTTCTTACTTCCCTGCTTGTTGAAAATCCTGTTCTTTAGTTTCTGTCTTTAAGAGCTGTACGAACCATCTGTTCGTTCTAACTATCGGACTTCTCGATGTCAACAGTTCTCAACTTGGTAGCTATGTTGATGACAGCTATTCACTCCTGTCTCAATATTAAGACTCATCGGTTCGATAAGGTCAGATTGGCTTTATTGCTTTGCTTGGGGTGAAATGATAAAAAATATCGGTCTAGTAGACACGTCTCTGATTCAGAAGCGGATTCACTATATTCAGTTATATTTTTTATATGTTTATGGGTTTTCACATTAAAATTTAACCGTATATGAAAATGTTCGACTGCAGATGACTTCCAGTAATATCTGGCATATAAAGGATCCGTATTCGGCCATTTTATCTCAAGTACAGGTTTCGCAGTCTTGATTTTACTTGCCAGCTAGAGGATATCTTACTGAGCTTGCGTTAACGAAAACTGTCGCATAGGTTGCTAAGTCAGTCGTAACATTGTGTATTATGTGACCGTCACATTCACAATGATTTCGCCCTTGAAGTAGTCATTCGCCCTCCGCAAAAAAATATTTGAATGAGTGTTAATTCTTCCGGGTATGATTCAATGAGTGAAACCGTAATAAATGTTTGATACTTCGTTTCAAAATTAACCAGGAATCTATTGAAAGTGATAGACATTCTGGAAAGCCTTCATTAAGCAGAACACCTGCAATGATTGAAAGCGTTCTGATTGCTATAAAAATGGTAATTAATAGTGCAAAAATGAGAAAATTTGAGGATTTCACGGTAATTCCGGAAAGTATGCAACCGTTTTGAACGGTTTCTTTTTTTTTTTTTTAAATTCGCATCAGCTCCCCGCCCAGTCACTCTGCGGCTTCTAGCTTTTTCAAAGATAAAATCGCTCTTGAAAAGGAGATGCTTTTTACGGTAAACGAGACTAAGGAGTACACGACGAAGCAGATGCAGAAACAGGTTTTTCTATCATTTAATTATGTAACACGCGTGATACACGCTTAGGCGATTAAGTATCTTTCGATAATTAACGACTGACGAGATTTTTTCCCGCAGTAGATTGCCATTTCTTTCTACGGTAGACCAGAAGGCTATAGAACCTAGTCTGACGTGCTATTTACCCATAGCTGGTGGGGAAGAGAATTCATACCTTTTCCAAGGGTATTAACACATAAGTGAATGTAATGGATCCGAGTGGAATTCGAACTTGGCTCTCCGATTCCTCAATCCGAGCCACTATCCATTACCCCTATACTGTTTTTCTATACTGTTTTGAAAAGTGAAAGGAACGGTGGTATAATTGTGCAAAGTCCTAATGGGAATACGTTGAAGCAGACTGGTGCGTCATTGCCGAACGTAAACTCATTTTTTGTTAATATTAAATGAATTGATCCTTTTCAGAATTATTTACTAAGTTTTGCTTATATTTAGCACAATGCCCCAAGTGAAGAACGAACTCACTACTACGGTGTGTCAGGTAATTAATAATAAACTATAATATGGAAAAAGACAATGAATCGAAAGAATTATTACATTTTCCCCAAAACTGAGCACATATTCAACTTAGAAAAACAGAAAACATTATTCAATCAAACAGCCTTCAGCATCGATAATTGTCTCGATGTCTCAATTTCCACAGGGGCTGCAAAGAGACGTGATGTCTGGTGTTGTCTTTATGGAAAACAACAACCTTCTTATTGGCCAATTCCGGGCGATTTTCACTGATATTGCCTTTTATCGGTCGAACTGATAACATTAACGTAAATCCAACATTTTCTTATGAAAAATGATTTTGTAATATACAATGCACTTCCTATTCCACCAGATACACACTCACCTTTTCCGGATGCTGACCGGATTTTTTTTTAAACGGTGGCTCATTTCGTTTTCCCCAGGAACTTTTTTACCCCACAATTTTGTAAATAATCCTTTTTAATCGCCGGTAATAATTCTTTTCAAAAGTGGGTCGTTTTGTTGCTTTTGAGCAGAGAATCGCAGATGGAAATGCGGTGTATTATTTTTTGCCGTTAACTTACACATCACTAAGCTTATCTAAATAAATATATTTAGCTAGATATGTATTTCAATTCTAAAAAGAGCTTTAATGTTCACCCGAATGTATTTGTCAGCTTATTATTATTTCTTTTAGTTTATTTCTGTGCTTATCTAAATTTACTTGTATTTTTTTCATGATTGCATGGCGTTTAGCAGAGTTAATGGTAAATCATGCTGACAACAATGTAAATCTATTCTGCAATATCTCTGAGCTGAATGAAGATAAGGAACGTTTTATTTACTTATTTTGCAATAGTGGCATATCTGACGATTTGCGTCATATTATTTCCGCCAAAGTACAGAAGGGTAGATAAAAAAATAAATATAAAAATAAAGATATTTGATGGCTTACATAAGAGGCAAGGATAATCTACATGCCAAACTTACTCCATTTGCAACATTTGTTCGTGCTCACATTCTGCTTGACGTTCGGCAGAAGCGCTAGCGTATTTCCCAAATAAAATTTCTTCAAAACCGAAAAGCACAAAACAGACACTGATTTCTGTCGTCATGTGTCATGCGCTTCATCTCTTGTTGGTTGACTGTTATTATATCAAATGTCAATTCATCTGGATATTTTTCGGAGACTAAAGAGAAAATACCGAAACTTGTCATTGTTATTGCACACTTGATATGAAGTTAAGGACGATCGGTCTCATTCACATGTCGAAACAAATCAATCTTAAAGGCGAAATACCGAAAGGTTAGTATTCCTTTCAAATGGCTTACAAAAGAAATTGCTGTATTTGAGAGTGCGCTGAACGTACTAATTATCCAGATATAGAAGGATACATTATAGAGTTTCAACGGATAAGTGTTTATTATAAATAAGAAAGAAAACTGACATCATTAAGACGTCTCTTCTCGGGGAAAGCGATAAAAACTAAGCAATTTTTAAAAATTTCCTTAAAAACTGGACAAGGCTATGAGTATATTTTCGCACAAAGCATCATGGGGACGACGTCAGGTTAACTTTATGTAAGCCATTTCAACGATTGTCATATCAACAGAAATTAAAATGATACACACGAATGATTACAGAGTAGTTAAAATTGTCCCACCCACTAATAAAAGCAGACCGG
The DNA here is from genome assembly GCA_964036315.1 of Acanthosepion esculentum. Taxonomy (NCBI): domain Eukaryota; kingdom Metazoa; phylum Mollusca; class Cephalopoda; order Sepiida; family Sepiidae; genus Acanthosepion; species Acanthosepion esculentum. The sequence continues at coordinate 68,340,397 of OZ038476.1, forward strand.
TTACTATCTTCATGTTAAAAAGGTTGCAAGAGACCATTAGGAAATTGCTTTAGATGCGAAACACCGAATAAAATATTATATTTAAATCAATAAATCCTGTTGATTCGCCAGTGATTTGTGTTCTTCAAAAGGCAACATTAATGGTAATGGCAAGGTCAACCGCTTCTATATAGGAAAGATTCGGCATAATGTTTTTAAATAAATAACTTTACTGTTGGTTGATTTATATAAGACACTTTTTCTTTAAAAGGTTTTACAGAAAATTATAAATTCCTAGTTCATTCTCATCGTTTTCCCTAGAACTAACGTGAGATTACTTCCGGACATTTAAGGTAATGTGGAAAGTGAACATCTAGATTATATCATTATTTTCGTTTCTTCTAAATTTTAGTTGTTGTCACAGTTAAAGGCGTAGTATCGATCAGTACAATGTTAGCATCAAAGGATATTGCATAAAAAACTGTAAAGTAATTAAGAGACAGAGATCCCGAACATATAGACGTATTATAAGCGAATTGATGTCATATAATGATGCAGACAAGTAAGTAAATAATAGGCAGAAGCCCTGATCATATTGACGTATTATACACGCATTGATACCAAGTGATGATGCAGACAACACGGCAGAGTAAATAAATAGGAGGAAGAATCCCTAACCATATTGACGTATAACAAGCGCATTGATGTCAAATGGTCATACAGACAACATAGAAGAGTAAATAAATAACAAGCAAAGCCCCTGAACATATAGTATAGTAACAACATTGATACCAAATAATGATGTAGACCACATAACAGAAAAAATAAATGAAAAGCACGGGCCCTGAAAATATTGACGTATTATAAACGCATTGATGTCAAATGAAGTTGCAGACAACACGGCACAGTAAGTAAACCAGAGACATAACCACTGAACATATTGATATATTACAAGCGTATTCATGTCAAATGTTGATGAACGCAACAAGGCAGAGTCAGTAAATAAAGCAGAATAAATAAATAAAGCAGAATAAATAAATAAACTGCAGAACCCCTAAACATATTGACGTATAACAAGCGCATTGATGTCAAATAATCATGCATACCACATTAGCGGAGTAGATAACTAAGAGGCAGAACTTCTGAACATACAGTCATATTACAAAATAATGTAAGTAATGCCAAATGATGTAGGAAACAGTGCAGAGAAAGTACATAAGAAACAGGACCCCTGAACATATAGTCGTATTGTAAATACATTGATATCGAATGATGATTTAGACAACACCACAGAGTAAGTAAATACCAGGCAGAGCCCCTAAACGTATTGACGTAATATAAACGCATTGATGTCAAATGATGATGCAGACAACACGGCAGAGTAAGTAAATAAGGGGCAGAGCCTCTGAACATATTGACGTATTATAATGGCAATAATAATAAATGATGAAGCAAACAACACAACAAAGTAAATAAGAGACAGAGCCCCTGAACATATCGTTAAATAACAAGCGCACTGATGATGTCAAACGATGATGCAGACAACATAACAGAGTAAGTAAATATGAGTCAGATCTCCTGAATATATTGGCGTATTATAAACGCATTTATGTCAAATTATGATGCAGACAACACGGCAGAATAAATAAATAAATAAAAAGCAGAAACCCTGAACATGTAATCGTATTACAAGAGTAATGATGTCAAATGATGATGCAGACAACACGGCAGAGTAAGTAAAAAGCTTAGAGATTGACGAAGTCAGCAAATAAATCAGTTATGAGATGGTTACAGGGGCAAAGATCAAACGCGATATGTCTGTTGGCTTGCGGTTGGGTGCGTGGGAGGGAGTTTCTCTTCCCGGACCTTTCCTCTGGACGGATGGACCGGTCAAGATTCTCGGCGTCTGGTTCGGTCGTGATCTCCAGTTACAAATGAATTGGTCGGAGGTGCAAGAGAAGGCCGAGATCGCAATTAATTTGTGGTCTCGGAGGAATCTCTCCTTAAAGGGGAGGGCGGATGTATGTGTTTCACACATCTACCCGATTCTTCTTTACCGACTCTCTGTGCTTCCACTTCCGTATGACACTTTACTGGCGTTAGTGAAGCTCTTGCTCTCCTTCTTGTGGGATGCAAGTCTGCCAGAGTCTCTCGGGAGATCTGTTGCCTTCATCCATCTGAAGGCGGTCTAGGTATGCCTAGCATTGAGATTCGTCAATATATGCTTCGCATCGGGTTCCTGCATCGAATGTGTCGCGAACCGGATGAGGTGAGCGCCTTCTGGAAGAAGTGTTCACTCGGCTGAGGAGGAGGCCCACCGTTTACCCAAAGTCGAGTGCTCCTTCTACCGTGAATGTCGCCGTGCTCTGAAACGCCTCTTATGGGCGTTGGATGGCCTCTCCAACGTCCAGGCGTTGTCTCATAAGGTATTATATCAGGTGTTAGTGAGGGGAGTCGTTCGCGATGAACTGCTTGACGAGCTCGGTATTACGAAGCAGGAGGCTCGCTCAATATGGCCTTGGGCGCCTGGGTTGAAATGTCTCAATAACAATGAGGCATCACTCACCTGGATGGTGATGCGTGGGGCCCTCTGGGTCGCCAAGAGGCTTTGCACAGCGAGCTTGGAGAAATATCCAAACTGCCGCCACTGTAGTGGGGAAGTCGAGACTCTTGGTCACGCCTTCTTCCATTGCAGGATGGTAGCGCCATTGTGCAGGTATGTTGAAGGCCTCATGGTTCGCATGCTGTCTGGAAAGTTCTTTGTCCTTGAGGCCGCTTCTGTTTGTAGCAATGTGGCTCCGCCGCTGACGAGGGCTGAACATTATGTGTTCTTATGCTTGCTAGGTGTTATGAGAGTCGTGATTTGGACGACACGTCAGAAGGGATTCTATGAAGGCGAGAAGTTCACTTCTTCCCAACTGATCTTATACTTTAAGCATCAGCTTAAGTTTAAGATAGGTACCTCCACGAGATCGCTAAAAAAGAGCATAGCATGATGAAAAAGACGCCAAACTTGACGAACACAAACTTTTATCGTCTAAATGTTTATGTTATTATTAAGAGGAAAGATCAAAGTATATTTGTGGTATTTTTTTCATTTTTTAATCGTTCCTAACACGTCCTAAAATTTCGTTAAAAATCTTGTTATTTTTTAGTCAGCAAAATTGATCATTTTTTTCCATTTTATAGAATCAATGAAAATCTCAGTTTGAAATTCTTTTAAATATCAATTATCATTTTTTCAAAACTTATTTTAAGAAAATCAGAAATTATAATGTTTATTTAAAATATTTTGAACCAAGCTTAACTTAGCTTCTGCGCCGAAAAGAGGTAATTTGAAAATAAAACAAAGCAGGTCATAAACTTTCGCGTCACTTAACAGGTGTTGAATGACATATTGACGGATTCCGTGAGGATAATTTGTTCTACGGAAGGAGAAAAGTGAAATATTTTACATTTAAGTGAACAAATTATTTACCTCGTTATTTTTAAGGAAAACTTTCAGCGCTACATTTTTTTGTACTTAGCTTTCACCTTTACGTTTATGATGCTTTATGGAAAATATATATTTTTAAGAAATTAAAACAAGACTGTTACAAATGAGATTAAATTTCATAAGAAAGGTATCTAATTAATTCATAAGTACCGTTCCCATTAAATTTTATCAGAAGTGTACATAAAATACTATAATTTTATGTACATTTACTACATTTTACTATGTTATCTGTATTTCCATTCATTTTATTATTAATTTTGATATTTCATTTATGGAAAAAAATGTCATAACTGAGATTAATATAAAAATAAGATCATATAAATTTCATAAGATGATTCTGATACTTTTAGGTACCCTTCTCAGTTGAAATTGAAAAATCAAATAAATTTCTCCACACGTGTTTCGCAAAATTAAAGGCCTTAACAGCGAGAACAATGCTTAACTCAAATAACGCAACTTAATTGTATTCTGGTTGATCTTCCGTACTTTATAATTAGATCCCGATTATAAACACAAAATTACATTTCTTAATTACTGTGGGTCTTCTGATTAGTCAAAACGATACAATTTACAACGCACTAAACAAAGATCTATCTCATCAGGACACTTACAAAACCCGATGCGGCTTTTAACTAATTTTATATTTTAACAACTTAAATTTAAAAATCTATTATAATTAAAAAATAACAAATAATTGTATTAAAAATTCATTTTTCATCGAAAAATTTTTTGGGTTTCAGAAATTATTGTCCATATTCATAAAAACAACTAAAAGCAAATAAAATCATTTGAAATTAAATAATATATTTATTTTATTGAGTTTTGTATGTTACAATTCAGAGCTGATTTTCAGGTACGTGGGGTTCAATTAAAAAAACAACATGATTTGCATTCCTCAAAGCCTTGTGCTTTTAACTATTGTAATCACTAAACCCGATGCGATCGAATTTCAAGCGTTTTCATAAAATTAGTTAGAGGGGGGGGGTAATAAATATTAAAAAAATATTTCTGCCATGACTTTAATAAAAGAAAACATATTTATAATAATTTCGATCATCTGTGAATACTTTCTGGAAGTTTCATTAACATCCGACAGTTATTTTCATTTTTGCAAGATTTTCCAAATTAATGTGCGTCATACAAAATAACGTGCTCAAAATTGTATATGTTATTTTACTAGTTCCGGTGATACAAAGAGAAACAAAGATTTTTAAATAAAAATTCAGATTGTTCTAAAAAGAAGGAAAGAATTAAATAAACTTTGATATTTCCTCTTAATAATAACATAAATATTTAGACGATAAAATTTTGTTTTCGTCAAGTTTGGCGTCTTTTTCATCATGCTATGCTCTTTTTTAGCGATCTCGTGGAGGTACCTACATTAACTCTTAATAACACGGAAGAAGGAACCTACTACACATTCTAGCTGAGAGATGTCGGATTCACTTCAACTTGGTTCAAGACTTAATGAATGTTATAAGAAATGTAAATATTTTTATATCTGCTTGCAACAAAGCACTTACGTGTTTTAACATGTACAAAGCAGAAGTATAGATTAAGGTTTACAGCGGTTTCAAAACAACCTTCAGCAGCATGAATCTTGTGAAAATTGAAGCAAGAACTAACATAAGATTTATAATCAAACTTGATTGGAAGACTAAATACATTGTTGGTGCATAGTGAAAAGCTTATGGAGATAATTCTTGAAAAAAAAGCAGTTTACAAATGGATGACTCGTTTCAAAGGACAAAATGAATCGGCAGACCACCAACATTTTTGTGAAGAAAATATCAATACATTTCTAGATTTAATGAAAGCGATCGATAGTTAAAAGCAGAAATAATAATCATTTTGTTCAAATAAAATCCAAATTAATTTATTTCCTTTTGTGATCTAATACTTGTAAAATCTGTTAAACCTCTCTTACAATATATATGTATTATAATAATACATATTTAGGTTTATTTTTCATATGAAAACAGGCGGAATAGTTACCTTCTCTTTTTGTGGATAAAGTATAAGCCTGCAAACAGATATATCGCCTACACAATAAAATTTCTAAAGGATTTATCTGTGCCCGCCTCACTATTGCAAATAATCACACGCTTATTTCTTCGGAAACAATCTGCGACGATGACCCTTCAAAACAAGAAATAAATTGAACGCTGAGATCAGAAATCACCGTCCCATCTTTACCATCTCTTTCACGGTGCAAATTGGTTTAGGCAGAACCACCTACTTGGTGGACATTTTCAATGCATCTTCAGTGGTTACATTGATTTTTTTATTGGTTACCGATCGAAATTCAGATCGATTCAGTAAGAGAGGACAGAAAAGAATATTGACCAGAAACAATCAGTCGACAAGAACATAGCAGATTAACAAGTACATGACCTAAAGTATTGACTAAATAAGCTAAATATTGTATCGATATGCTTTTAAACAGGACTTCTCGAGCAAATGTGATTCATAAAATGATTGCTGTTCGGTTGTGTTTTCTGCACCGTAAACAACGTCAGAAGCATCTGATTTTGAATTCATGTGATTTTACGGCTAGAAACGCGACATCAATGCCGACAATGATGAAAAATGAAATCACAACACATTGAATAAGTATTTCTGTTTATGCAAGATTAAACGTACATTATTTATATTATTTGCATTCGGATTAATGTTCTTATTTTTGTTGTTATTACCACAACGTTGGATGGTATAATGAATATACCGACTCAGAATAAGAAATTGGAAAGCCGAGTTCGAATTCCAGTCAAGTTCGTTACAATAAAATAATGAATTATTCTTACAATCCAAAATATGTTTCGACATTTAATAACTTCCAAATGGTTGATAAACAGTAAAAATAACAAATCAATGAATTAATTACAACAAATTTTCGGCCATTGTGCCCACCAACGTTCTTCAAGTATCTGTCGATCTGTGTAATAGACAGAGAAAGATAAAGATTTCGATCGTATCATGATGTATAGTTGCTGAAAGGCATCAGAGAATTAAAAAAGAAACTGTTCAACGTTAAGGGATGCTAAGACTATGCCAATATATATATATATATATATATATATATATATATATATATATATATATATATATATATATATATATATGTATCCGTTAACAATAACAAATTAAAAAAAAAACATATTTCGATTCGCATTTAATTTTTTCGTCTCGGATGCTACCTGGATTTTACTAAAATCGAAATAATTCCCATGTCTGAGGATGACTGAATGTACAGTTGAAAGTACCTTCGTGTTAAAAAAAAGACCTTATAATTATTAAAAACAAGGATTATAACATTCATCGAGTGATTTGTAGGTTAATGCAACTTTAAAATTTTGTTTGCGAAAGGATTTCGCCATTTTATATCATTAACTTTACTAATCTTCTTTTTCTATGAATGATTCATTGTAATACATATATATATATATATATGTGTGTGTGTGTGTGTGTGTGTGTGTGTGTACACTTCTGAATTCTTGCGAGAAGGAATTAGCATTATTTACATTCGGGTTAATGTCCTCATTGTTGTTATTAACAGAACGCTTCAGCATTTGTACCATTCACCCTTTTCAGGTGTTTGTTGATCCGTGTAACTTGCAAACGCAACCTTTTATTTAATCTACAGTGATCGATTGTTCTGATTTCGCTGCCCATGCCTATAAGAACTAGAGAGCGGAACAAAAACATTCTACCCGGATCGACACTGAAGAAGGTTAGACGTTAATGGAAATAACAACAAATAATGGGATTACAATAAATGATCATATATATAGATAAATACGTGCACAGGTTCTAATATATAGAGTGGAACAAAAGTATTCAGACTTCATATTTATAGCCTGCATATCCTTGGGTTTTAACACAGGCTGTTTTCTCACATGCATACGATCAAATAAATGGCGATTTTCATAACACTTATGGAGCAAAAGTTGCAGTTGGGCTAACTGAATAAGTTAGGCTTTGTCTCTAATGTACTACATGTGTTCAGTAAGGCACAGATATAGCGATTGTGCCATTTAGAGAAGTTGTCGAACATCTTACAAGGGATGTTAAGTACCACTAGTTGTCGATTGTCCTGTTAGAACAGCAAAATAACTTCCTGTTGCACGAATGACAGCAGAATGAGTTGAACAATGTTCTGGGCGGGCACGTCTTTTTTTTTCAACGTTTCATCGATACACAGTAAAGGTGAATGAAAATTGCAATATCTCAGCCCATCCATGACGCCAAGAGTTGAGTCTGTGTATAGTCGGCGAATAAGCTCTAAAATATGTCACCTCCAGATTTACATCGCACATGCAAACTATTATCATTTGCATAAAACCAGAACCTGTTCAAATCACTGTATATCAAAGAGGGTCATTCTATCTTTCAGATGATAGTCTTTTGATGCCACTAGAGACATGCACAATAATGTAACGTAAGTGGAAGTACGACTACAGAACAGGCGATCCTGTCGTCCAGCGTCAAGTGAACGATTTCCAACGGTCGATCCATGCTGATACTCCATAAGCCACATTTACCCTAGGCTATGCACGTTGTGTAGTCTGCAACTGCTGTGTCGATCTTTATTACGTGGCCATCCTGAATCTAGTTTTCGGATGTGGAAATATTTACTTGATCAGTGTTGATAACGTCACAGTACTAACGATATGAAGAGAAATTCTCCAAAATTAATACCAAACCTCTTGAAATGACCACAATACGGTCCTTCTCAGTTGCCTCTAGTTGAACAAAAAAATCCGTAGCATCGCACCTACTTGCACTGCTTTAACTTTATTTCAAAGAGTATGCGTCACCGTGTAATGCCCAGGCACAGAAGGTTCACTAGTATGAGTGTTACTATGTCTCAAGTTTAAAAATTTTATCAACATGTCTATTAACCAATAGCATACGTATACTGTACACAAGTCAAAATCATTATCGGACTAGTGTTCCAATTTTCCATCATCATCTCATTGATTTTGGGTTAATTTAAGAGGAACTTACGAACACGAGAATGAGTGGAAAAATTGGGTTAAAGTATTATCAGGCTAATCAACATACCTATTGGCATTTTCACAGTCATTATCAATACTCTTGTCATTGTAATTAATACCGTTAACATTACCGTTATAATCATCCAAGGTATCTGATTTTTCTTCTTATCGGTGTTATCATTCTTGTTAGCGTTACAATCATCGTAGCCGGCTTTCTGTACTGAAAATTATGAGTGACTTTTACAAGAGCAAACATACTTAATCGAGTAAAAGGTAGAACGAATAAACTATAAAGGAAAAAAGAAGATATTTTATTGAAATCGATTCTCATGAATAAGTATTGATTTCTGTGTTTAATCCATTCGCTTATTCAGTTCTTTTATTTTCACAGGAAATTGCCATCCGTTCTCACGTTCGTAAATTCCTCTTAAAACAACCGAAATGTTGCTTCTTGACTAGCAACAATTTCGAGTTGTCACATGGTAAGCATTACTTTTCAGAGATCCACTTGATTGTTTCAAATGGAAACGTGTAATAACTTGATTAAGACGCAAAAATAAAATACTTTTGGAGGTTTTCTTAATAATTTGTGTAAATGTGCATTAGTCTGAGGTTAGACGGTTCTTCTGATTTGATCATAAAAAAAACTACAGTGCTTTCTTTATGTGCAAACGTCCATGTAATCTATCAAATATGATCAAAGAAAATAAATTAGCAGTTAATGAACATTTTAACTTTTGTTCTTTATTGCAGAGCTTCCAATTTGCAATCTGTGTTTCAAAATTGACAATTTCTTATACTAATTATTTATGGCTTACAGTAAATGAGGAAAATAGAATACGAAATTGAATCAATCAATCTTCAAGTTACTAATTATATACATACATGTGTGTGTGTGTGTGTGTGTGTGTGTGTGTGTGTGTGTGTGTGTGTGTGTGTGGTGTATGTGTGTGTATAAATACATATATACATGATTATTTCAGTTTAGTCAAAATTGAACATACTTGTAATATAGCTGTAGAGACTGGGCTCTAAAGTCGCAGATAGCAGCCGGCCCGAAGAGAAGGACAACACTGAATTCTCCGCTCCCTTTCCAAAGAATGCAAGGCAATTCACAGAAATACAGAAAAAAAAGGAATCTGTGGAGAGCCATAATCTCCTACAATCTGAGGGGAAATGGCCTTTCTTTTTACAAATGGATTAAAGTAACAATACATATATACAGATCTAAACGTCTATATGTTCCAAAAAAGGGATGTGGCAACTGTACTTAAGCCTTCATATTACACTTCATATCCTTTTGGAGATTTATCACAGGCCTTTGCTCACGCATATATACGATCGTACGACCGGTTAGTACTTATTCTACGGTAAATTATTCCATAAACAAATTGAAGCAAAACAAAACCTATAAGTGGGCTAACTAAACGAATCAAGCAACGTTTTATTATGTCCTATATATGTTCAGTATGGCACAAGTCTAGCGATCCTCTTGGTCAGAAAGGTGTCGAACATCTTGCAAATCATGCTGAACAGCACGCTCATCATTTTGGCAGGCATTATCCTACCGGCATGAAACAATAATTTCATGTGAAAGGAAATGAGTAGAACCATGACCTGGGCGTACATGGAACTTTTCAGCCACAACCTCCACATAACCACAAGTTGATGTGAGTTAAAATTTGCTCTACATGATGATACTAGAGCTTTGGCCTGTGTTATAGACTAATAGTTCCTGAAACATTTCGCTTCCGACGGCTACGTTTCACAATCGAATGGCCATCACGTGCAAGAAGGCAAAAGTTGAAGATTATAGAGTGCATGTTGATCTTCTAAGTGACCCACACGCGATGCCACTGGAAATGTGCACAGTAATGTCAAAGTCTGACTGGACGTATACATGCCTTTATCCCTGCTAACAGTAAAGTATTCCTACAAACTTCCGGCTTCTTCAGATATCAGTCGATCCGAGTAACCTTCAGGGAATTTTGAACTTAATGTTTTATTTAATCTACGTGGAGTAAATTATTCTCATTCCGCTGTTCATGCCCAGGCATATCTAGTCTTGTTTCGTGCAGCTGTCCACGTCTAGACGTCTAGACGTGGACAGCAGCACGAAAACAATCGATCACTGTAGATTAAATATAGGGCTCTGTTCGAAATTCCCTGATGGTTACAAGGTTCAACGGACAACTGAAGAAATCTGGAAGGTCGAAGGCTGAAACGTTGTGATGATAACAACAAACATATGGACATGTCCCAGAAATCCAAATAGTAATTCATATATGCTGATATGCATAATGCAATAGAATAAGCACAACCCTGAATAGTTTATGAACATTTTTAATTTTCTGTTGTTTTCTCATCGAAGATACGATCAAGATATCTCTCACCCCCCTCTCTCTCTCATATACATATATATGTGTGTGCGTGTGTGTGTGTGTGTGTGTGTGTGTGTGTGTGTGTGTGTCTATGATTCTTCCTGTCTATTTGTATGTATAGCTCTCTTTCTCACTACCTCTCATGTGGGTTACCCAATTTAAGGCTACATAAATACATACAAATAAACGTATATGTAAGAATTTAATTTTGTTAGAACTTATGCTGATATGTTAGGTTGATTCAAAAATGTCTATAAACAGAAAAATAAGCATCTGATTAACAATAATCGACTTAAAACTACAGCATCGGGATTATACAAAACATATTGTTTCGCGCTTTCATTTCTTCATGCTGACGATAATTGTCACAGTAATCTGACATCATTCCGGTGCATTGTACTCGTTCTTTTTTTCAATCGTTAACTAAACTGATTAATTATTTATTTAATTCTTTGAATGAGTGAATGGTAACATGATAGATGCTTTTTTCTGGTTAAAGACACGTCATAGAAACTCACATATGAAACTGCATTCCTTCATAAGATATTTATTATAAGCACAAGCGAAAACAAAAACGAATTACTTTACTTTACATTGTAATCAATGGTATTCAAACGTTGCTAAATTCCGACACTGTACTGATTCCAAACCCAGAAAATTTTTCATTTGCTATTAAATTCAACTTAGCACAGATGCAAACGCCTCATTCCTTGCTGTTCAATCCTTTGTTGTTTTATAAAGAAACTCTTATCGGCTACAATAAACAAATGATAATCCCATATTGCCAGGTTTGGTTGCTTCGAACATCCACTGAGGCAGAAGTGTGTGTGTGATAATATTAATTCAAGGAAAGCTAGCTGGGTACATTGCTTTCTCCCTGTTTAGCTAAATACCGGTTTCTGTTTTCCTATTGAACCATATGATTCGAGTTAGGCATTGATTTATATTCATGAAGAAAAACAAAATAAAATAATTACTTCGAAATTATCCCAATGATAGCTACAATTTTCGTTTTTTTCTTGCTGCTGAGGATTTGTATTTCAACTACTTACGTTATTATTTATTTTGCAGCCAGCGTATTTAATTTTCAACTGAGACGAATTCGTACACGTGTATACCATTATATTCTTTCTCGGGTTGAACTGACCAATATAAAATGAGGAAGAATTTGTGCAAAACTCCAAATTATTTATTATGCTTAGCTTAATCGCATACAAGACCGTAATTGTAGCACACCAAATGATAATATCAAACACACCATAAAACAAACCTCTTTTCGAGGAGAGGTTTCTGCTCTCTGTGCAATGATTGCGATTCTAACGCTCTAAGGACTGACTGCAACCAACCAACCAACCAAGCATGCTGATGGCAATGCTGTTATCGATGGTTTTTTTTCTGTTTCACTTTTTTAATCTGTTTCTTTCCTTGGTTCTTGTTACCAGATTGCGCTATACAAGTTTAAATTTCCAATGAAGATAGTGTTGCCTAATGTATTAAGTGGTGAGAAAGTTTCTTTCGGTTATTAAATATAAATAAAATACATTTTTTAAGATTATCGCGATTAATTGAACGAAGCTTTACTGCTACGTTAACCGTCTACTACTATCTCTCATACAACTTCATGATTATATCCTCCTGCAATTTTTTTATCTCATAGATAACTGCTTTTGTAATATTTAAGAGAATCTATTTCTTCATTATGAGAATTCTGTAACATATGTCCAGTATAAACTGGGCGAGCAAAATATGAATGAGACAAGTTATCTATATATATGGACAGTGGAACGGGAACAATCTACACTGTAGATTAAATAACGGGTTCATTTCGAAATTCCTTGTAGGTTACTCGAATCGACATACACCAGATAAAGGCTGGAGGATACAACGACCGAAAGTTTGTGATAAATAAACTACAGGCGAAACGTTGTGGCAAATAAAGTAATATTTCAACTGCTAAAAAATTAACACAGATTTAAAGGGCTTTAAAGAAGATTATGAAAACCTATCTAACTGTACAGACAGTACTCAGTAATTTAAATTAGGTGTCAAGCTGGCAGCCCGCAGGGCGCATGCGACCTTTTACATGCATCTTGGCGCACTTCACAAAGGTTTCTATAGCCGTGCTATATCGAGAATTTTGTCTATGTTGGTAATGCAAATTATTAAAAACAGTAAGATTTTTTTCAATTGGCATGATTAGATTGTTTATTCTATCTCAATGGTTATTTTGTTTTCGAATGTCAGCGACTATTTTTAACTTATGCTTAATCATATGATCATCCTTAACAACTAAATAAGAACAAATTTAAAATGAAAACTTTCGTAATTTTGTAATATTTTGCCTTAAAAGATGTCGAATTCTACTCCATCTCGTAAAAAGATAAAATTATCTGCAGGACGTGTTTCAAGAAATGTCCTTTATGACGGCCACAAAAACGTCTCACAGAACAAGAGTAACTGATGAACATTTGTCATCTTTGATCAAAGTGGAATCTACACAGAAATATCAAACTGATATATCGAGAATAGTTAGTCTAAAGCGATGCAAATCATCAGGACAACATAAAAATGATTAAATTGTACTACCTTGTATTGTAAGTATTTTGTATTTAAATTTTAGTTACCACTATCTGTGATTAATGTAAGACTGTAAGCAGGTGCGGCCCTCGATGCTGCAGATATGGCCAATGCGGCCCTCCATATGCGTATGACATGCCTGAGTATGACATGCCTGAATTAAATTACAATAAATCGAATAAATGAGAACAACAATTCGGAAACTTTCGCTAAGATGTAGACTTTCACTTTCTTGGTTTTAAAATCTCGCTCGTCGGCTACTTTTTACCTTGGTATTAATGAAAAATATCCGTTTCTTCTATTGAACGAAATCTTTTATAACAATGCCAAATTTTGCCTCACAAATGAAACATTTTTTTGTATATACAAATGGACTTTTATTATCTAATAAGTAAAATAAATGTCCTTTGAACACATCGGTTTTTGCCTTCTTTTTCACTCTTTTTCAATATTTTTGTGAAGTATAAAATCATGATAAAAGGATGCTCAACTTCTAGAACGATCGTCTTATAAATTTAAAGTTGTTTTTGCAACAATCATATCAAACCTTATTAAGCTATTTCAGAAAATGCTACTTGGACTGTTTGCTTTTTCGGCGTCACGAATCATTTCTTGTCATTTTTCTTGTTATCACATCTTAGCAGATAACAATTAATCTGTTTTATTTTAACTTTAGTTATGCCTATTAAAAATGAATCAATCTCTACAAGACACTACAGGCACGATATAACTAATTATATCACGTTGACTGACCTCTTCTGCTTCGTTTAAATGTGCATCTCCATAAGATGATCATCTTATCACAAATCTTTTTTAATTCTTTTTTATATAAAATAATGATAAAATATCAACAATTAATTATTTAGCTAAACCGCATTCGACCTTGAAACTGTTTAATTCAATTAAATTCGAATTCATTCTATTCCTCTGATGAAGACGAAAAAAGAATAATATTGGGAAAAATGATTCAGACGTTAAATGTGGAATAAAAATTGAAGATGTTAATTTCAGTAAAATACATTCAGATATATTTTGAAAGACAATTATGGGCAATGAAAGAAAAGGAGACGCCAATAAGATTTTCGGAATATAAAGTCGATCTCCTAGGACAAGGGGAATCATACGAGCAGATCTCAGTGACACATTGTAACAAGATGGAAGATGTAATTTGGAAGATATAAAAAAAGTGTAAGATGTAAAGAACAATATGGAAGGTGTAAGATGTAAAAAAGATAGAAAATGTAAAGAAGAATATGGAAGGTGCAAGATGCAAAGAAGAATGTGAAATATGTAAAAGGTGTAGGATATAATTTGGAAGGTGTAAAACGGTGTAAGATGTAACGAAGAAGGGGTAAGATGTGAAAAAGATGTAAGATATAAAGAAGAATGTGGAAGATGTAAAGAAGAATATGTAAGGTGGAAGATACAAAAAGGTGTAAATATGTAAAGAATAATGTGGAAGATGTAAAACTGTACAAGATGTAAAGAAGAATGTAGAAGATGGAAGATGTAAAAAATGTGGAATATGTCAAGAAGATGTTTAAGGTGGAAGATGTAAAAATGGTGGAAGATGTAAAGAAAAAAGTGGAAGATGTAAAACGGTGTAAGATGTAAAGAAGAATTTGAAAGATGTAAGAAAGGTGGACGTTATAAAAGAATAAAAGGAAAACAATGACGACACCAAACAATACTTAAAGAAAGTTGATATCAAAACAATATCAGAAGCAACTCTATGCCACCAAAGGGTAAATTATTAATTTCATTTCTTATGCGACGAAATGAATAGTCCAATTGAGAATCATCGGATATTATTTTGACAAATAAATAATCCTAATTGTTTTCTGAAACACACTCTTCGTTTCCTGACATTTGACAATATGTGCACTTTGCCCAATTCTCACTAAATTTCGAATTGAAATATATTTCTTCGCGCACCAAATACATGGCATCGTCTCTGTGGATTCATTAGTTATAAATTAGGATACCTTTTGAGTTGATCCGAGTGTGTTTTGCTATTTTAAAGCCATTTTTATCTTTCCCTCAGTTGTATCATTTTCATATGTATCAGTGAAAACAGTTAATTTTCATCCTGGCCTTCACTGGATAGACCTTGTGTTATGTTTTAGTTAAAGAGCAACCCTTTCAGGAAAAAAACACCTCCACCTCTTAGTGCAAGGTTTATTGCTTTGAACAAACTGTTTCCTTGTCCTTAATGACAGAACTGTCATATCTATTTAAGCTAATATCTTGAATTATCAATAAATCACTTCATATAGAAGTAATTCCAAAACGGCTAGTTCACACGCATAATAATATGATTACATTGCGCACCTGATACAATGCAATAACATTACAAAAAGCGCTTAAAATCATGCCTGCAATATTTACGTAGTATCTGTTACTATGTACATTTTCAGATCAATAAAAATGTTACTTCCTTTCACGGAAAATTCTTGATAAAGCTAATGATTGTCTAAGATCTCTTTGCACTGTATGTCAATTATATGCTCAAAAAGAAAAGCTGACCCCTATTACAACAGTGACACCCTTATTGAATGCAAGAGATAGTGGCCATCTCCAGGATTATTTTAGAGTGTGTAACGTGATTTGAAAGATATTTTACCAAACATTCATAACTTTGCTCTCTAAAATGTATTTGAACATCAGGACATCTGCCATTGCTTCTACTTTGCAGAGATAAAATTGCCATTCAACAAGGATCATTAAAAGGCTAGGGTGGCTATCAGGTAGGAGAGTTTGGCAATTAATTGAATATTTCGTTTCTGAACTTGTCTCGGCGCTACTGGTTTCTGGTAGGATATCATGGGGACCTAACGCCATGAATGAAGTCTGTAACAGTGCATAGGGCAATAACAATTTGAATGTTATGGTTGTAAGGAATAATTCCTGCGGCTTCAAAACTCGTTGTTATTTGCAGGAACAATTGTTTGAGGCCATCAAACCTCCACAGATGAATGGAGGTCATATATTATCATTGACTTAGTAGCATTATTTCTTATGTATGTGTCTTCTGAAGAAGCTATTATTGTTTCTGTAGCTCAAAGACAATACTCTCAAGCGGTTGCAGTTTATGCGATCAGTAGGAAGGAAAAATAGAGAAGAAAAACGCTATTTCCTTTCATAAAATAAATCATTTCAATACCAGAGTCAGACACGTGATTTCATCACAGCTCCAGCTGCTTGTAACTTTGGTTGAATAAAAATTTGTATCTCGAGCCAAACTTGTGGCCCTAGGCGCACGCATGTATAAATTTGGATGGCGTTTGATGAAAACAGAAAACCGATTTAAATATGTATTTTCGTTTTCTTCATATGTCTGAAACAAAACTTTCTTCGCACAGTGAAAGGTGAGAATCCTTATTTCTGTTGGTGATAAGCCAGTGTATATTTTGATGTTGCAAGAATTTGCTTCTCTAATTCCTCCTCTTGTTTATCAATGAAGGAAGATTTAACGCATTTTCATGTAAAAATCGTTTCACTCCCATCTTTCTCACTCTCTCCTTCACACACACACACACACTCTCTGTCTCTCTTTCTATCTCTAAAATATCTCCTAATTATGTTGAAACGTATTTAAGCTTCAGCCCCTCCTGATATGAAGTTTCTGATTTCATGCATCACACGATCCGTTTCTCTTATTATGATAACAAACGTTTACTGAACCCTGTGCCACCAGGAGTATGTAGACTACGGAAAAATTTCTATTTATAGGTTCGATCCTGGTACAAATTCTGATACATTATGAAACCTTTATTAGCTGGCATAAAATGGGAAAAATATCTATATGTCAATCATAAACGGTATCTGTATGCTTTCTACTCATATAAATATTTGAAATGGTCTTAAAATGCTGTCTTCTGTTTACCCTATCCTTTCAGGACCCTGGCGATCATGGCTCTCCACAATTTTATATCCTTTGTAACTCTTAATACATTTTGTCTTTTTTTTATCTCTCCTAAACCTTGTTCCGCGATTAATTTACTCAAGCTCGCCAGGTAGGTTATGCGTTCTTTTCCTCTGGCGCTCTTGCCTTCAATCTTCCTTGTGAACATTTTCAAGCCCGCTTACCTCATTATATGCCCTAGTGCTTTTAGCTGTCTCTTGCTGATGTTAAGTATAAGTGACATTTTTGCTTTCATTTTTTCTAAAAATTCGTCATTGTTTACATATTCGGTTCATGTCATTCTCAGCATCCTTCTGTAGAACGTCATTTCAGTTACCTCAAATCTCTTCATCTCTTCACCATTAATTGCCATATAGGAGGACCAATATTACATAACAGTTACGTAATCTTTTCTTACGAAAATTTTCTGTTTCTTAATACTTTGCTTAGCTTTCGGAAGGCATCTTTCGCTTTCATAATGCGCTTTCGGATGTCAGTGTTACACTTTTTCGTCATCCGTTAAACACTTCCCATATGTTTAAATTGTCGTATTTGTTTGATTTTGATATCTCCAAATTGTAATTTACATCTTTTGCTAAAAACCATGCATTCTGTTTTCTTGCAATTGATGTCTAGTCCTTTCTTCATACTTTCCTTCACACTTCCTCAAAGGAATTTTGTGATGGATCAGGTACTATATGATAGTACAGTAGATAATGATAGCATTTCCGCGTGAATTTTGCGATTTTCAAGGCCATTTTATCAATGTAAAATGCTATTAAACTAAATTAGAACTTCTGTGCTTTCATTTGCAGCTACCTCTTCTTGTGTCCCTTTAGAACGTAGACGATCATGGTTCCCACAAACTTTCTATTCTTCATACCTCTTAGTAATATTTTTTGCTATCCCTCCCCTGTCCTGTCCTTCCATTCGTTTAGATACGTTACTCGCTACTATCCTGTCAATCTTGTCTTCAATATGAACTGTAATAGTCAAAATTTCCAGACCTTCCTTTCTCATTATTTGTCCCAGAAATATCTGCTGCTTTCTAATTCTAAGTAGAAATGTCCTTTTTGTTCCTTTTCTCGTTACTTACTAGCTCCGACCATGGTAATCTCAGTATCCTTATGTAGAACCACATGTCTGTTGCTTCAATTCCTTTCTTCATGTGGGGAAATTGTCCAACATTCACTGCCATATAAGAGGACGGACAATACATAACAGTTCAGCACTCTTTTCCTCATTTATAGGGAATGTGTCCTGTTCCTTAATACTTTGTTTAGTTTTTGTAAGACATCTTTCACTATTCCAATTCGTCTTTGGCCTTCGGCGCCACGTTTTGTATCATCTGTTAAAACACTTCACAGATAGTTAAACTTTAGAATTTATTTTTTAAATTTGATGTCTCCAAAGTGATATTGAAGCTATGCATAATTGAAAATCTTAAAAAATA
Organism: Acanthosepion esculentum; assembly: GCA_964036315.1. Taxonomy (NCBI): domain Eukaryota; kingdom Metazoa; phylum Mollusca; class Cephalopoda; order Sepiida; family Sepiidae; genus Acanthosepion; species Acanthosepion esculentum. Next base: position 68,359,184 of record OZ038476.1, read on the forward strand.
TTTTTACTTCATTGGCGTCTGTACGTAAAAAGAGTCTCGTGGGAAAGCTATATATTGTTTTTAAGCTGGCAAAAAAATTAACGAAAAATCACAGCGTTCAGGAGATGTGGGGTGAAAAAGCTAAAAAACATCTACATTTTGTCATTCAGAATTAAAGTCTACTAAGGAATTTAAGAAAGTCTCTCGAATTTATACTACAAGCTATTTCGGCATATATATATATATATATATATATATATATATATATATATATATATATATTTCTGTTATAAGCGCCATGACGATATGGAGGGGAATCGCAAAGTAACTGTCGATATGGTGAAAGCATTTAGTGACGAAGGTGATTTGATGGACTGGTTGGCGAAAGTGAAATTGGTAGCGAGACTACAAAAAATCCACGACCTCGCAAGCTTTATGTTTTTAGAAGGAGACGCCCTGGCCTTATATCTCTAACTGACCGAAGAAGATGAACGGGATTCAAAGGAAATAGGGGCTAAGTTAAAAACAGCCTTTATGGACGGATTTCTTTCTGCATATGCAAAGCTAGTGAAGATGCGGTGGAGCGGCGAAGCCGTTGATGTGTATTCAACGAAAATACAAAGACTGGCTGAATTAGCAGGGTATGAAGGAAGTGAACAAGAGAAGATCGTGAAGCTCCCGTTTGTTAATGGGTTCCCGGAAAGTATTTCGGTGCCACTACAGCAGTTGCCAAATGTGGAGAAACTGGAACTCAGTGAAATAATTTCAACTGCCAGGGTGCTTACAGCCACTCGGAGACCAGAAGTAGTAGCGGTCGCAGAGCGAGAACCTAAACAGCATGATGGAAGACCAAGAGTGATCAAACCGTTTAGTGGCAAATGTTATAAGTGCAAGGGTCCTCACTTGTTGAGAGACTGTAGGGAACCAATCAAGGTGACTTGCTATGGATGCAGCGAGCAGGGGCATTATGTAAAACACTGCGCACAGGGAAAAGAACAGGGGCAACCGGTGCGCCGGCGGTTACCCCTTCAAATCAGCAATGGCGCAAACCAGAACACTACCAAAAATAGAAGCGCTGATAGAGGGCATGAGAACTAAGGCCCTAATTGATACTGGCAGCACCGCAACATTAATCCGGTCAGGACTTTCGATTGATTGTAGGAGTACAAGTACTGTAAGAGCGATGGATGGACGGGAGGTTGTGTGCACAGGGATCAGCACAGTGACGTTGGAGGTATGTGGACGGTTACTGAGAATCGAGGCAATTTTGATGGAAAAGATTATCGATGGTGTTGACGTCATTGTGGGCATAGATATACGCCAGCTTGGGGGGTTACCGTCTACGGTAATGGTAACGTGGAGTTCAGAGGAGGAGATTGCGCTATGATCATACAACCAAATAGCAAGAGTAGCAAAAAAATTCAATGCGAAATGGTAGGTAAGGACTTTGGTACAAGATTTGATAGAAAGAAGTGGACCGTGGAATGGACATGGATTTCAGAACCCCCGATATTAAAAAACAACGTTAGTCTATCATGCTAAACTGAGTAAGGAGAAGAAGGTCGAGTTCGACAGTGAAGTTAAAGGGTGGATTGAGGAAGGAATCTTAACCCCGTGGGACCAGGATGTTCAGATGGGAGTGCTACCCTTAATGGCGGTGGAACAACCCACAAAAAACAAGGTCAGGCCAGTTCTCGATTACCGAGAACTAAATAAATACATTATGTGTCATTCTGGTGGGGATGCAATTGACGTTTGTGGAGAAACAATGAGGAAGTGGAGGCAAATGACAACGGCATTAAAAATTGTTGATCTAAGGTCCGCATATTTGCAAATACATGTCGCGAGACATCTGTGGAAGTACCAGTTAGTTCGGTACGAGAGACAGACCTATTGTTTACCTAGGTTGGGTTTAGGACTAAATGTAGCCCCGAAGATTATGTCAAAAATCCTAAAAAATGTGCTAACAAAAGAGGAACACATCGGAAAAACACGGATTCGCATATTGACGATATACTGGTGGATGAAACAGTGGTACCAGCGGCAGACCTTGTAAATCATCTTAACAACTTTGACTTAACAGCAAAGCCACCAGAATCATTAGAAGGAGGAGCAGCATTGTGTCTTCGGCTTCATACGGATAAAGCAGATCTGGTATTTGCGAGAGGGAATGAGCTGCCTGAGGTACATGAGGAAATGAGCAGGCGTGAACTGTTCTCTGCCTGCGGAAAAATGGTGGGCCACTACCCAATAGCTGGATGGCTTAGAATCGCCTGCAGTTATTTGAAGAGAAGAGCAGAAGAAATCGATTGGGAAGACATAGTGGATAGTGAAACAACCGGTGTGGTACGGGAAGTTGTGGAAGAGGTTCGACATGACGATCCAGTTCGAGGGAGATGGCATGTTCCCAAATTGGAAATGGACGTTGTATGGTGCGACGCAAGCAGTATGGCCACTGGTGTATGTATTGAGATCGATGGTGTGATAGTCGAAGATGCGGCGTGGTTAAGAAAGAAACGTGACTACAACCATATTAACGTTGCTGAGTTGGATGCTACGATAAAGGGTGTAAACCTCGCATTGAAATGGGGTCTAAAAGAGATTGAGATTCGAACTGATTTGATTACTGCCCGCAGTTGAATCAGTCTTACGATAACAGACGAAAAAAGGATCCGTACAAAAGGAGCGGCAGAGCTCATTATCATGCGGCGTTTGGGGATTCTGAGGGGAAAGATTGATGAACTTAACTTAAAATTGAGTGTAACGTTCGTGCCCTCTGACAGAAATAAGGTCGATGCTCTAACCAGAGTGAAAAAGAGTTGGCTGAAAGTAGAGAAAGCTATTATAGCGACGTGCCGAGATGAGGTCAAGGAGTTGCACGGACTGCATCATGTAGGAGTGGACAGAACACTATATTTCGTACGGAAAGTCTACCCGGAGGTGTCAAGAGATACTGTACAGAAGGTGGTTAGAAGCTGTGATCGTTGTCAATCAATCGACCCGTCGCCAAATGTTCACGAATTTGGAGAGATCCAAGTAGACATCAAATTGGACCAGATTATCTATCGATGTGACGCATTATAGAGATGAAACGTATTTGACTGTAGTTGATTGTGGCCATGGCCGGTTCACCATTTGGAGGGAGATTCGAGCAGAAACGGCAGACATCATTGCGTAGGAGCTGGAGGAATTTTTTTTCCAGTGTGGACCGGTTGAAGAGGTACTCATGGACAATGGGGCAGCGTTCCGTTCGGAAGTGTTTCGGAAGATGTTGGATAAGTGGAACACTAGGCAATATTATAGAGCAGCGTACAGGCCTAGTGGAAATGGTATCGTAGAACGAAACCACCGAACTATAAAGTCATTGCCGAGAGAGGAGGGATATCGTCTGCAGAAGCAGTATTTTGGTATAATATGTCGCCTAAATCTGGCCACTGTGAAGACACTGTTCTGTTACGCACAGAGCAGTTTACACATACCAATGGAGACATCCTAGAGTTGGATCATGTTTAACACACTCTGACGGCTCTGAATCTATACGGATTGGAGAGGAGGTTTGGGTCAAACCAACTGGAGCCCGCTGCACGACAAAATGGACAAGAGGAACGGTTACCGAGGCACAGTGGCGCAACAATGTTGAGGTGGATGGTATGCCAAGGCATATTCTTGACCTTAGAGTAATTCAAGAGGATTTAGAGAATGATGGAGACAATGGGAGAAGTTCTCATGATGCTCAGCCCAAACACTGCGGAGATCGCAAAGAGAGCGACACCCTCCCAGATGGAAGGATGATTATATAACGTGAGATGTGATCATGAGATCAGGGGGGCGTGGAGTTTTAAAAAAAAAGATTTACTTCATTGACATCTGTACGTAAAAAGAGTCTCGTGGGGAAGCTATATATTGTTTATAAGCTGGCAAAAAAAATTAACGCAAAATCACAGCGTTCAGATGTGGGGTGAAAAAGCTAAAAAATATAGAGTGTACGAAAGACGGTGAAAGAAGAGTAAGTTAGTCTACAAACAGCAAAACAATACGACAAATACAACATCTACATTTTGTTATATGAATTAACGTCTAAGAAATTTAAGACAGTTAAGTTCTCAATGAAGTAAAAAAAAAATGTTTAAACTACACGCCCCCTGAAAAGAAATCTTTGTCTAAAATTAGAGAATTTTCATTATTAGGCTGAAATCAATAAGATTTATTAATTAGTGACCTCGTCCTTCAAACTGAAGAAAACAACACTCTAGAAACACGCCCATGATGCTCATCGACTGTTTCCTCTCATGAACAGTGATGCATGTCGCCTCAGCATCTAGGAATTTTTCGCAACTGGTTACGGTCAGATAACTGACAAGTAAATCTGTGGTATAGAAGGGAATATTTACTGTAGTCTATTTTAATTTACAGATATAAAATATGTACATGCTAACAATCGAAACAATTCAGATCAAAATGCTTGAGAAAAATGCCTTATGTATCACTATTGTAATAATTTTAATATCTGCTATTACTATGTGGAATATTTTAACGTGATAGCGCTAAAAAATAAAAACAAATGAATATAAAACTTAACTGACAGATAAATTTGACGCTAAAATTAAAACGATTAAATTTAAAAAGTTAAGCATTTGTACATCTTTACCGTTTCTCGATGAAAAAAGATAACGGGAGTTTTATATTTTTTTTAATTACTCCACTATATATATAAAACTCTATTGATAGAAACTTTAATAGTCGGAAGTCCTGTCAAAAGACCAAAATGCGTAACATAAGTTTATCTTTCATTTTGTAATTCATTTATCCACAAATGAACTTCCTTATTAATTTTTGTATAAGAACAAAGACCACTGCCAATTTGACCACGGGATATCATCTTGATCGACCAAGATTTGAATTATATATATAAGGAACGCATACATCTCGTTGGGACTTCTACGAAATCTATATACGATAGCTTCATTTTCCGTGCCCGAAACGGAAGGAACAATTTTCATTCATTAGAACATCTCGATCTAGATTGGTTGTTATTAATTTCACTATTTAAGAAAAAAATCTTGTAATAGCAATTCAAACATATATACGCAATAAAAATAACGTTTCTAAGAAATAATATCAGATTAATAAATCCACTTAAAAATTACTGTTGTTTATGTTTCGAATACAGAAATGAATATATATATATATATATATATATATATATATATATATATATATATATATATATATATATATATATATATATATATATATATATATATATATATTGACTCAAGACATATTTTGTCTATTCCTAGAATAGGTCGAATATTTTGCAAAGAAATTTCCTGAACAGAAAATAACATACTGAATTTGAAAATGAAGATTATTTACATTATTCGGACTATTGTCCTCGTCTTTGTCACCATATTTATTACAACGTTTCGAACGTTGTACACTCCGGCCTTCTTCAGGTGGTTAGAATGTCGAACTGAACCATTTATTTCGCTCACGTGCCATGCTTAATCTCCTGTTAATTTCGCTCTGAAAGTTCTCCACTGCCTTGATCGGGTATTGAACTCACACTCTTAAGGTCTTGTCACTGGATCTAACTAGGATCTAACGCCTTTATCCACTGTGCCATGTGTCCTTGAGTACATCTGTGCATGAATTTCTGGGTTTTATAAACCTAATGTATTCAGCATCATTTTTTTGCCAGAGCTCATATTGCAATTTTTGCAATAAATTTATTATCGCTTTTCTCTAGTACTCCTTAATACTGGTTCCCATATTGTATTCATTTCTATGCTTGGTCGGCTCAGGAGATTTTTGTGTCCTAGCATATGTGCTGATTCCTTAATTTTACGAATTTTCCAATGGTTTTCTTTGTCAACATGATCCCACAGAGGGCGTTGATCTCCCTTCTCTCTCCATATGTGGTCAGCCACGCCTGGTTTTTCTACTTCCCCTTGTGTTACAGCTTTCTGGTGTTTTTGAAGCCTTACCTTAAGGGGGCGGCCTGTCTCCCCTTTATATTTCTTTCCGCAGCTGCACGGGATAACATACACACAGACTTTAGTCATGTTCTCCTCTATGAGGGTCTTACTCGGGAGAGATATCTGCGAAGTGTCTGCAAGCTTTTGAAGGTTGTCCTGATGTTATATGGACCGCAGATCCTTTGTATTTTCTCTGATAACCCCTTCACATAAGGCAGGTAGATTGTTTTCTGAGTGTTGTTGTTCTCCTCTTGTACCCGCCTGGCCCAGTTTCCTGGGGCTGCTCCATGTACCCAGGGTAGTTGTTACGTTGCAGTTTACTACATATACCGACCAAATCTTTATCTAATGTCTCTGGGTCGCCACTTATGACTTTTGCTCGGTGTTGTAAGCAGATGACGATCCCTTTCTTTACGCTATATGGATAGTGGAAGTTGAAATTGAGATACTGTCCGGTGAATGTCGGTTTACGGTATACGGATGTCTTGAACCTATGCTTTGTTCGAGATATTAGAATATCCAGGAATGGGAGTGTGTTGTTACTCTCTTTCTCCATTGTGAACTGCATCGAAGGTCTTATTGAGTTCACATGGTCCAGTAGAACCTGAACATCTTCCTGGTGTGGCCAGAGTATGAAGGTGTCATCTACGTACCTTAACCATATAGTTGGCTTTAGAGATATAGATTCTAATGCCATTTCCTCAAAGTATTCCATGTATATATTCGCCATTGCTGGTGATAATGACGAGCCCATTGCTAAGCCTTCATCCTGTCGATATATATGTGATCCCATTCCGAAGTGTGTTGTTTGTGTACAGAAGGACAACATCTCCATCAGATTATCTATTGGAATACTGGTCCGTTCTTCTAGGGATGAGTCAGAGGCCAATCTCTCTCTGACTACTGAGAGTGCCTCCTCTGTGGGTACCTTGGTAAACAAACTCACCACATCCAAGCTCACCATCTGGTTGGATAGGATGGGAACATCTTTGATTATTTTCACGAAGTGGGCAGAGTTTCGGACATACGAAGGAGACTTTCCGATCAATGGGTCAATTATATCTACAAGGAAGCGACTCAGAGCGTGGCACACAGAGCCTTGGCAACTAACAATCGGCCTGAGCGGAATACCGTCTTTGTGAATCTTAGGGAGACCGTATATGTGAGGTAGCTTGGTGTAAAGCTGCAATAACTGCCTATACGTCTTAGGTGTGAAGTGATCCTTGTTCTTGATTAGTATCTGTGACAGTTTGCGTTCCGTTTTCATTGTAGGATCCTTTTTTACTTTACTGTAGCTACCATTGCTAATGAGGTCTTCCAGATTTCTTGTATAATCTGATTTGTCCATCACTACAGTCGCATTGTAGCCGGTAGTATAATGATGCTTTCGTTCCTCTGTAGAGATCCGATCACCAGCCTCTCCAGTTTTGTTATGTCAGACCTGGGCGGCTTGCTCTTCTCCAAGGTCTGTCTCCCCTTCCATCTCAGTTCATCCGCCTGAGCCTGAGGGATGTTCAAGGCCACTTCCTCGACTCTGGTAATGATGTCCAAGTATGGCACTCGCCTGATGGTTGTGGCGAAGTTGAGACCCTTATTTAATACTGACTCCTCAGAAGCACTCAGCTGATATTGGCTAATGTTGACTACTGCTTTTCACTGGTGGGTGGGTGATGGACCTTGTGCGTCACCTACTGGTCTTTCAATCTATTTAATTTTTGTACTTGGCGAGCCTTGACTACATCGAATTCGTGTCTGATGGATTTATCCAGGTTATTTTGGACCCTTCTCTGGTCTTCTTCATTAGTAATTCTGTTGAAGAAATCCTCGAGCCTCTGGGAGATATGAGCTTGTAGTCTCTGTTTTACCCAACGATTGTGCTGGATTCTCTCTCAGACAAGGGCGTGTCCCGCTTTTTCTTCGACCAGACGGGCTCTCCTTGAATTGACGGGAAGTCTTGGTGCCAAACCTGAAGGGATTAGTTACAGATCTCTCCATCGGTGTAGGAATGTCAGATGGTTCGATATTCGTGCCAGTTTCTGGCAGGAGTTTTCAATTTGTCTCCATATATTTGGTATATCGGGTCCGTACCGATCCTTCAGTATCTGTCTATATTTCTGGGATGAGGTATTATGTACATTATATGCATTATTCGGACTATTGTCCTCATCTTTGTCGCCATATTTATTACAACGTTTTGGCCGTTGTACACTCCGGCCTTCTTCAGGTGGTCGGAATGTCGAACTGAACCCTTTATTTCGCTCACTGGGGTAGACTGTTCTAGTTCCACGTGTCATGTTTAATGGGTGTAAGTTATCAGTTATCTCCTGTTAAATTCCCTCTGAAAGTTCTCCACTAACTTAACCGGGTATTGAACTCACACTCTTTGGGTCTTGTCACTGGATCTTACTGACGCCTTTATCCGGTTAAGGCAGTGGAGTACTTTCAGAGGGAAATTAACAGGGGGATAACTATAATCGACATCGATTAAGCATGGCACGTGGAACTAGAACAGTCTACCCCAGTGAGGGAAATAAAGGGTTTAATTTGACATTCCAGCCACCTGAAGAAGGCTGGAGTGTACAACGGCCGAAACATTGTAATAAATATGGCGACAAAGATGAGGACAATAGTCCAAATTATGTACATAATACCACGTCTCAGAAATATAGATATTGAAAATGAAGTTTCATTAAACGTGAAAATCTGTTTGATTAAAAGAATCAGCGTTAGCAATAAACAAAACCAATGTAAAAGACTGATGAGACTTTCTGAAGGTGAAATTTTTGGTTTTAACCAATCCTATGGCTGAGATGCGTAGATGACACCTTCATACTCTGGCTACACCACAAAAAGGTCCAGTTATTACTGGACCATGTGAACTCAATAAAATAATCGATACAGTTCACAATGGAGAATGCAAACGACAACAAACTAGCCTTCCTGGATGTACTAATATCTCGGACAGAGCATGGGTTCAAGACACCCGTATACCGCAAGCCAACATTCACCGGACAATACTTCAACTTCAACTCCCACAAACCATAGAGTGTAAAGAAAGTGATAATCCGCTGCTTACAACATCGAGATAAAATCATTAGTGGCAACCCAGAGACATATGATAAAGAAATGGTCAGTATAAAATATACCCTACAATGTAACAACTACCCTGAGTAGGTGGCAGCAGCTCCAACAAACTAGGATAGAAGTGTACAAGAGGATAGCAACACTCAAGAAACAGCTTTGGCCTGCCTACTCTATGTGAAGGGATTATCGGAAAAATACAAACGATCTATGATCCATATAACATAAGGATGACATTCAAAAGTAGTTCGACACTTCGCAGACACCTCTTCCGAATAAGACTTCTCCAAAGGGGAGAACAATACCTAGGACTTTGTGTACGACATCCCGTGCAGCTATGATAAGAAATATAAAGGAGAGATAGGCCACCTCTTTAAGGTAAGACTGCAAGAACATCGTAAAACCGTAATATGAGGGGAAATTAAAAATCTGGCGTAGCTGGACACATATGGATGGAAAAAGGTGATCACCACCCCCTGTGGAATGAAGTTGAAATAAAAGACAGACAACGCTACTGGTAAATACGAAAATTTAAGGAATCAGCACATATGCTAGGACACAAAAATCTCCTAAACCGGCCAAGCATAGAAACGAATACAATACAGAGTGCTAGCAATAATAACAACAAAATTGCAATATGAGCTCTGGTAAAAATTGCGAGAAATTAAGTTTATACGCCCCAAAAATTCATACGCTGATGTCCTCAAGGACACATGGCCCAGTGGACAAAATCGTTGGTTGAATCCATTGACTTTACCCAAGGAGTTGTGAATTCAATAACTGACTAAGGCAATGATGAACAAGACCTTGGAGAGTTAAATTAAACTTTTAATTCATTTCTTAGAGATTTGAATTAAAATCCGGAAGACGCGTGCAACTAGAACAATCTACTCCAGTGGAAGAAATAAAGGGTTCATAATAATAATCAACTGAAGAAGGCCGGAGCGTAAAACGGCCGAAACGTCATGAACATGACAATAAAGATGAGGACAACAGTCCGAACAATGTAAATAAATACAATACCTCATCTCAGAAATATAGACAGATACTGAGGTCAACATCGAGGGGTGGCAGTCTGTTTCATGCTTACATGCAATCTTCAGGCCATAAATATATGATAGATATTTATTATTTTAGTGGGGTTTAATGAGTACACGTGTTTAAGTTAAAAAGACGTGAAAACGTTTCAAAAGAAAACCGGTTTTAAACAGCGTACTCACTTTTCAAGAAAGATCGTTGATAATTTCTGCACACACCTGCTAAAGCTAAACAAAAAATCTGCACCAATATTTACTGTTTTTCAGTAAAGATTGTTTCAGGCTCAATTTCTTGTTTTTCTTTTGTATATTGTCTAAAAATATAAAACTGTCTCTCCATGTACGTACTGTACGTTAACTGAAAATTATACGAAAAAATTATATGTAATTAATTATACATCATTGAAATTATTTTCATAGGGAATTCTTGCTGATACTTACAGCTTCGTTTATATTGCATTTAAATCCAAGAGAGAATATTAATTCTTATTTTTGATTTTCAATAGAAGAAACAATCAAATAGTGAAATGAAATCGACGAGGCAACGATTGCATACTTACCCAAATTACTCAGTTATGGTCATGACGTAAGATGTTGCTAATTATTGCTTATTGATTGGTTTAAGTGTGCGCGATACCATCACTTTTGTTAACATATTACATACTAATGTGATAATTCCTTTTTATTTGGATATTTTGTTTGTATTTGCTTGGTGCCAACCGAACAGAAATTGTATCAATTACGTCGATCATATATTAAAAGCTTGTCTACATGCTAAACTCAGAGCTAAACTTTTCTGATAATTATCAGCGCAACGGGCTGATCTGTTAGCTTGCCTGCAATAAACAACCTCTACTGTTTTGTCAATTTGCAAAGACAATTCTTACTGTAGATATGCGAATGGCTCTATAAGACATTGCTACATCAAATATTTCTTCATAAAATGAAATCCGATTTGATTTTTTGTTATCATATTACAAATTAATCGTTTTAACATATTATAAAGTCTAAATGGATTATCATTCAATGGAGATGATGGGGCGTATATTCCTGTTACCCTTGATTCATTTCAATATCATTGATCCTGTCAAATTCCTGCGTCTATATACATTAAATACAACGATTATGGAGAGGTTAGGAACGTTCCTGGGTAGATATACTCACATAATAACACCATACGCTCGCCGACTCCATTCCACGTCACGTGCAGCCATTATTCACGTGAAAAATGGAGCTACAACTTCTTAAGTTTTGCTCTCTAATTTTTAAGCACCAGTTTCGTTAATGACCTACATAGATGCCTATCTGTCCAACTGATATATATGTTTAGTGAATGGATAAAATTCAGGTATACATTGGTCGGGTTTTTACTTGAGTCTATACGTATAGACTGGTCGGATTTATACTCGAGGCCATAAGTAAAATGTGGTCGGGTTTATACTTGAATCTCTTGGTGCACTAGAGTATACTAAGGTAATGTCTGACAGCAGAAGCAGTATGGTCGAACAAAGCTTCAATTATGCATCTAATCCATTCATCGTAATTACTAATCTAATTTCTGTATTCGGCAGCTTCTTTATTATAAGTTAACGCCATCAGTTCGTCGAAGGATCCCTAAACTAGTGGGTTTTTAAACATGTAACTGCCATATTTTGAGCCGGGAGCATTTATGTCATTTCGAACTGATGATAGATATTTTTATTTATTTATTTATTTTTTATTTTTTTGCATCACGAATTCTTAATTTACTTTTTGTATTCTTCTTGATAAAAACATAAAGATAGTAAATGGGCAGATAAGAGCGATCCCGCCCTTGAAAGTCGTGTTGATTGAAAAGAAACCATGGGTTAGGAATCTTTACGATTGGTTACTTCATATGTCTATTTTCCTATTCATAGAAGTACCTATACTACTCCATTTTAACTGAATTGCCATCGGCACAATTGCATATTATTTGGGATGCATTTACCTTTCCAAGCGAGACTACTCAAAAGCACTTATATATCTGGCATTTTAGCAGTGTGAAATTTAATGGTGAATGATTCCTCCCCCATCAGCTGCATTAGAATTCTATGAAATATAAGGTCACAGCCTCACCATACCAGGTGTTGTTGCTGTGGTTTCCGTAGCAGGTTGTTTTTAAGGATTAGAGTTGCCAGCCTTACGCTCAACTGAATTCAAAGTCATCCTTTTCCTAGACTGGTTACCCTGCTATTCAATCCAATAATTCCGCACCAATACTTGCTACGCTTTGTACACAACTTCCTTCATTTTTGCTCTCCGCCAATTTAAAATTCACGCGGCCTACCTATTGTAGTCAGTCAGTCAGTTATGTGCTATGCGTGATACACGCTTATGCGATCATTTATCTTTCGATACATGACTGATGAGGCAGACTTTTCTCGCAGTAGTTCGAATTCCAGTCGAATTCATTGCATTCACTAATACCCTTGGGAAAGGTATGAATCCACTTCTCCTCCCAGCTATGGGTAAATAGCAGGACAGACCGGATTCTATAACCTTGGATGACAACTGGTTTACCGCAGAAAGAAATGGCAACCTACTGCGGGAAAAATCTGCCTCGTAAGCGTGTATTAGATTTGGCACATAACTGACTGACTTATTGTAGATATATTTAAAGATATAAGTAATATTGATTCAATCAAAAGACACATGTACATTGATATGGAAGTGAAACGTTAAACTGTGAGGTTTGTTATATAAAACAATGTATTTGTTGTCAATGATATAATTATATATTTAATTCACCTCAAACAAGGCAGTAAAGCCACTGAGACACAAAGGGGTTAATTGATGTGGAAGAGTTAGAAACAGGAACATTGCTAGGGAGCGAGAACATAGGAAGATTAATCAGGACAGTAGATAGCGATTGACATTGCATTTACATTTTTGAAGATTAAAGTTGGCTGGAAAGCATGGAACCGGAAAAGTGTTCCACAAACGACAAGTGTGAGAAAAGAAACTGTTAGCAGAGAATTTACTGTTACATCTAGCTAGTTCAAATGTAAATTTGGTGAGACTTCGTCGCTAGTGTAGTACTGCGCTAATTTCAAAGGGGCTAGACACCATAGCGAAGAACTCATCCAAATAATTACCATGAAAGTTTGTAAAACAACATTTAGCCGTCTTCTTTATATCTGACTCCAGTCAAAATTGGCTCGGTTTTGCTCTTTTGATTAGTTTTGGAAACTTTTAGTACAGTTAGCCCTCTCCATGTATGGAGCATTAAGATTTAAATTGTCACACGTACCATCCAAATCTAGATCCAAATCGAGGGCATTCTCACCCCTGTAGGAGGAACCACTTCCTGGATGACCATGACTTCAGGGGTGTAGCCGTACTCACCATGCTTTGTCAATTGCGAGTTGATGAGGTTATTGATCCCATAGTTGGAGTTGGTGGCCGTTGACTTTGAGTTCATCAGTCAATTTAACAGCTGGTATTCTTGTGCTGTTGGTGTTCCAATCACTCTCCTCACCAGACCAAGGTCTGGTTGGAGAACCGGTTTAGTCACCGACCACTCGACCATTGCTCTTGCCACTTAACATATTTCACCTAGGTCATTACATTTATATTTCTCGTTTAAAATTATCAGAATATGTATATTTGGTAATCCTTGATCCTGGAATTTGAGAGATTAACAATATATCTTAACGCTATAAAAGATATTATTTTCTTCAATAACTGGCGAGGTTTCATGTGACAAACGGACACTTGTCTAACATACAATCATCTGATGTTTAAACACTTTTGTTCTGGATAGTGATTATAGGAAATCTCACTGCAAGAACGAATGAAAGCCATAGCGATAATTAAATCTAATTTTCCAAATCGTCTTAACATAGATATGCCATCATGGCACCGCTGCCTCGTGTTCCTCGGGACATTTGAAATAATAATGAAGTAACGTTTCGCTCTGCATGAGACGCTGCGTCACCGACGTTAGCAGGTAAATAGACAGAAAATTTGACTACTGTTCAAATTCAAGATGACCTCGTTGATATCTGACGTAATTTAAATTATTAGCTTCAAACTGAAGATAAGAATCAAGAACTCATTTGTCAAATAATTTTCCTTCATTAAAAAATGGGTTAGATCCTTCTCTCATTGTTGTTTTGGGGAACTTTGCATTGCAACAAGCAAATACTGCTCCGTTCCTTATTGATTGCCATCTCGATTCTCGCTAGGGTTAATGGCTGACCACTCGAGTTCGAGTAAGCCTATCTACTAGGGTGGCTACCCAAGTAAGGTGGCACCCTGTTCAGACATATTTGCGTTTGTTCAACAGCCACAGAGCCCAACTATTGTTTATACTGCAACTATTTTGAGCGGACCGTAGCACAGTTTCTAGAAGAGAGCGCATTATCTGGCGTGACCAATAGACTGAACAAGGTGAGTACGCTCAAAACCTCCGTGACGATGACTTATGGCTTCGTGTTAGCACAAGCCCTAACGGCTTCCAAATAGTTCCGTCTACCCAATTTCACTCAAAAGGTTTGGGTCAACTCGTGGTATTGTTTTCAGTCACTTTCCAAATGTGCTGCCCGCTGGTATTGCCTTCACACGTTCCCGAGAAATCGATCATGGTGAGATTCTAACCCAGTTCTCGGAAGACAAACGTGTTACCCACTCGGCCACGTACTCTACCCCTACGGATAAAACTATGTGATCACGGTTCAGAAACAATATGTTCAAATTGCCATATGTTTAAAACATTCAAACTATTTTATGCCCTCCATCGTGATAGAATAATGTATAAATAAGTAGATCGAAGTTTCAAACTCTTTATACTGAAACTGATAAGAGGAGTTCTATAATTTCGAAGGTAGATACGAAAATTGCTTCTACATTAGTATTTCGAAAAATAATTACCACTCATCCACAGTTTGTAAATTGTAACGTTTTCAGGCACTGCTTGTCTCCCTTAAATACCAACTATTTTAACAACTGTAGTTGAAATATTTTTTCTCTTGCTTGTTGAGTTTCTTCTCTCTTATTTTTATATTTTATACGCCAAAGTCTAAACATTCATTTTTCTCTTTCTCTAGTTATAAAATTGCCATAATGCATCCATCGTAACTGCGAGTCTTTAATCCAATGTCAGTGACAGTTTTCGAATTAAATGAATATTGTTGATATTATATTTCATTCGGATACATATTTTTAGTGTTAAGATAGATTTAACCTTGACCGCAAGAAATAATCCGGACCACTACCAGGAACATTCGATATTTGTACTCGCATCGAAGTAAAGAAAATTGTCTTTGAAATATTTGTAAATTGGTTTCCTTGGATTAGTTATCAGATTAGAAATATACTCTGGTGCTTCTCTTCAATATTATCTTACATTTGCGATACCAATTATTGAATTTATAAATCTGATTGATGCTGTGATGAGAAATGTTTGACACAGTAAAACTTGTAAAAAAGCCCACATATATAAAGGCAATATATTCACTTCAGACAAAGATAGTATTCTTAATTGTATCATTTTTTTTTATTTTGTATATCTGTACTACTTTGTCTTTTATTAAAAACTTAACCCAGACCTCAAGTGAAACTCGTACATACGACCCAGTGCTAAAGATACTGGGAAAATGGCCAGTTCACCGTACCGCTTCAGTAAGTATCTGACTCTCCTTGCTATCCTCTATCTTTACAAGAGCCAGATCGGGCCGAAAATTGAGTACTGTCACCATAAATGTACAGGATCTATCCAGTTTTCAGATTCCAGTCTCGATAGCGTCTAAAAGCGTCTCTGCATTATTGTTGGTGATGAATTATTTCTCACAGACGAAACATCGCAAGCCTCTCGCTGCTCCCCGTTATTTCCATGAAAAGTATTCAGAGGAACAACATTCCTTAGTTCCATCAGTTCTAACATTCACCGTTAAATATACTATACAGCACACATGATAGCGAACTACTCTCATTACCTTCGTATTCCATTGGTAAGATGCAATTTCCACTCGAGCAGCTTCTTACCACGAAGCGCTGCTTTGTGGAACCCAATCCCAAGAGACTGCTTCTCCGATCAATACAATATTAACTGGTTCAATTCATTATCTCCCCCACATATCCCCATAAACTGTACCTTTTACTCTGTTACTCTCTACCTTGAGTGACTCTTGGGCCTTGTACACGGTGAGCATCATTGTAAAAAACAAATAAAACTTCTTCACTTTCCACTACAATTCTTCTTCATGTGCCATGTTCTTTCAGAGCGTAAACGATCATGGCTCTCCACAAATTCCTGTCCTTTATAACTCTTACTAACTTTTCCCTTTTTTATTTCTCCCAAACGCTGTTCTGCCAGCCATTTAATCAAGCTCATGCATTGCATTGTTTTCCACTGTCCCTTTTGCCTTCAGTGTGTCTGGTGAGTATTATATTTTACAAGTCCCCTTTTCTTATTTTGTGCCTTAGAAATTTCAACTATCACTTCCTGATGTTAAGTATAAGTTTCCGTTTTGTTGCTATTTTCTTTAAAACTTCATCGTCAAGAGTTGATTTTCTTTTGATTACTTCCTTTTGTACAATCATTTTGCATTCTTTGATATATTCGTCTTCTTTCTACTTGGAATTTCATTTTCATCTTTGGCTTTATTTTGTTACCTTCAGTAATTCGTAATCTCTCTGATTCAACTTTAGCTGCAATTCTTTCTCCTGGTGCTTGTTGCGGTATAGCCGCAAATATTCTTTCCAGTTCACGTCAGATCAGACTTCGGTCAAATATTCTAAGCTCATAAAACTTTTCGTATTTTAGTGGAGTTTAACAAACCAATTTCATGTTTTTAAAAAGTATAAATACCTCATACAACTAATCGGTTGCTGTGTTAAAATTTAATAAAATTCAAAGTAAATTAAAGTGACAACAACCCAGTTCAGTTAAAACTTTACATTTAGCTAAGAAGGAAACAAATTATTAAAAAAATACTAAAGAAAATTGAACACTTATTTGAACATTTTTCATGTAAACTCAATATCCAATTCATCATGATAAAAAGGAAAAGAAAGTATTGTATTTCAATATTATTTTTTGTCTATGTAATTAACTTCCAAGTACTAATGAAACTAATTATTAGGTGAAAAAATCAATCAATAGTGTTGAATTTTAAAATTTAAAGTGACATCTGTTTAGTTAAAATAAAATAAAAATTTAAAGCAATTAGTAAATTTAGTTTTTTGTTGTTTTAAATAATTTTCGTTCATCAATATTATTTAGAAAAAACAATATCACTTCAAATAATTACGTAAAAACTTTAAACACATTATTTTTAAGTTAATTTTATCCTACCTATAAGCCACAGAATGATAACTTCACTTATGCGTCATTTGCCGACATATCTCTAGATAAGACGTTCGAATTGCAGAAGACCTTACTTGATTTAATGTATGAATACATTATGTTCATTCTATGATTTACCTACGACACTTTTGAATTACTTTGTAAAGTTTTAATATGATAATTTACGTAACTGAGAGAAGAAACAAAACCGTGAAGCATTTGATATTTTATTTTAATATTCTGAATTCCATAGAAATTCCATGTGAGCAGAATTTGAATCCATATCCAATCTATGTGGCAGGGACTTCCAACTAAGCTATGGTGAGTGTTGATTTACATTTAGATATAAAATAACAATCCAAATATTAAAGGTTCTACTAATAAAGAGGTTAATTTAATAAACGTAGCTTAGTTTTGGTACAAGGCATGAGAATCAAACTCGCTATTCATTAGTAATAATCTACCAGACAGATTGCTAACCATAGCACGAACACGTGGGCCACCACTTTGTGAATTAATTAAGATGTGTATTGAAATCCTCACCTGCATGTAAAAACGAAGAAAAAAAAGTATATTAGAAATAGCTTACTTCCTTTAAGAAAAGCAAAAGCAGAAATCTTTCAAGAAATTCGTATAACTACAGAAAAGAATAAGGTGAAATACATTCAACCATGATAATTTAATTATGTGCTACGAAAATAGACATTAAGCAACACTGTTTATGTTATGTAGAAGCCAACGGATTGTAATTCCCGTATTTCAAAATATCATGTGGGATTCTGCTTCTTCCGTTCTTGATCTTGCTATACGTATAAGTCCCTGAAAAACTGAAACTTACAAGGAAATAACTATTATTCAATAATGTTGATTTTCAAAGAAAATATTGTGTCTGAATTTCCTGAAGAATACTCATAACTATAAACTGATTTATTTGCACAAAAGTCCCCAAATTAGTTGTGTTGGCCATATTTTTACTGTTATATCGTCTGTCTTGTGCATAGAAAATGCGGCAATGTTCTCTATTTTTCAGACTGAACCCTTTATTGATTTTAGAAAAATTGTTCACATTATACTACCAATGCTAATTATTTTTATTTCGTTTTTTTTTTTTCATAATTGGTTCCTGTAATGCCGCTTTTACTCATTCCGCCGAACACACATACCCCTGTCTCAGGATGGAGTAAATAAAGATGGAGTAAATAACTGGTTGTTAAAAGTTATGTGTAACTGGATCTTGCTGACAAAATAACCACTTTATTTATCTGAACACATAAATACAACGCTCCTTAGATAGATATTAACAGAAGACCAATCTAGTCTGATATTTAGTGGTAGAGTATCCTCGTAATTATTTTCATAAAGAATTGACAAATGTATGTATCAAACAGTGTGAAAATAACATATTTTGATATCACTTCAAATATAAAAGATAATTTTTAAAATGTGTTTATCTGTGTACAAAACATCGCATATTCATCGCATCAATTAACGAAATGCGAAATAACTTTTAAATTTTAAGAAAATATCTCTAATCTTAAAAATTCTTTTTAATTTGCTGTAAGTCTGCCTCTATATGTCATTTCTATAAATACCTTAATGTTAATTGTTCGTATGAGCTTTTCAGTATGGTATCTAGTCATTTTTAATTTAAGCGCAGTACGAGTCTGGCGTTAAGATCTCATCAATTTACAATCGAGCTGGCTAGATGTAACCGTAAATTCTATGCTAACACCTTCTTTTCTCACACTTCTCGCTAGTGAAACTTCATTCCGGATCCTTGCTTTCCAGCCAACTTTAATTTGAAAAAATTTAAATGTAATGTCAATCACTATCTACTATCCTCCTGATTACTCTTTCCTCTTCTTGCTCATTATTAATGTTTCTGTTCCTAATTCTTTCAGACTCTGTGACCCTTTGTGCATTAATGGCTTTACTACCTGCATGGAGTGATACCGATTTAAAAAAAAGTTCGATGACGTTTTCGTATTTTTAGCTGTAAATAAAGAAAAAAGGCTCCTAAAAAATACGAGCTTCACAGAAAATGATGAAAACAAAACTTTCCCTTTGAAAATGAAATGGAAATTTCTGCTGACTTTTGTATTTAATACGTTTTTTGACTTTTAAAAGAAATCATGAAATATTAATAAACTAGAAATATACAAAACGCACATACCGTGATTTATCTGCAAAGAATGATGTTTCACAAAAATAAGCGCTCAAATTCAAGGAATCTCAGTTAAGACTATGATGTTCCAGTATTCCCATCTGTCCTTTTTGTGTTGATTTTTTATTAAAACTAGAATCACCATCTTCATGTTGATCTGCTCCAAAGCTTTTATACGGTAAATTTAACAAAAATGAGGGATAAAACATCACAAATATAAACGATTCTTAACTAGGAGTGCTGAACTAATTTCCAGACTTAGTAGTCACGCATACAATTTATGCCATTCTTACAAAGAAATGAGACTTTGAAAGCTTCTATATTTGTGCACATTGCAACATGTCTCAAGGCTACTTGACACAACATTTATTTCACGAGGATTTGAAAACTGATAAGTCGAATGGGTGAGATAAAAATAACGAATAAATAAATTTACCAGACAAAATAAACTGCAAATTCTTCGTAAAACTTCATCTCTAAACTTGAAAAGAGAATTGGTAGTCATGGAATGCAATGATGCGACCAAATCAAATCCTAGACAATAGGTGCCAAATATAATACCATAATATTTTTTATAAATTTGGTAGCTCTATTTAATAGTTTATGAGTAATGCTTTCATTTATTTCTGGATGCTAACAATCTTGTTTTCCTGAATTTCAACGTACAATCTCCTAGTTTGATTTTGAAAGTTTTTAAAACAAATTTAAGAACAAATTTTCAAATTCGGTTGTTAGATCAGCAAATTTCATTTTTGATCGTAAATTTACTATGGTAATTTGAATTCATTCCTAACACTCTGAATAGTATTTACAGCAGCTAGTTTTGAGTAGGTATTGTAATAATTAACTTCTTTCAAGTTAATCTGTCATACACAAAATCTAAATGAGGTTGGGGAAAATAATTGAGAAAATAAAGTTAAGCATTTTAAGAGGCCATAAGTAAGCAGTGAAATAGCCATGTCTGTAATTGTAATGGTAAAATTGGCAGTTTCCTTATAAAAACATTCGGCAAGTGATACTTTCAATTGAAATTTACGTCATCTTTCTATTAAAATAGTCTTTTCAAGTCAAATAAACTGTTATTGCTCTTTCAAGTATTAATGGGAGTGGGGGCTTCCTTCTTAACTTTTTGTTTAAAGTAGTGTGGAACATCAATATTTTGATCATGTTATTATTTTCTCTTCGAGTTACATGTGTTATCCATTTTAGTTGTTGCCGCCGTTGAACATCCTCGAGTGTCGTGGTTTCCGTTCTATGGTACAGTTATTTGATTGTGCTTCTGTAGCGCCTATCCACAAGGTTCGAAGAAGGATAGTCCTCGCTATGACCTACAGACTACATTCGCTGGAAGCAAGTTTTAACTACTGATCTTAGAAAGTGATTGTTGATGGATATAGTCAAAGCCTTTTTCACGTATTTTAAGTATCTTAATGTCATATCACTTCAGAATATAGGGATCTTCTACCCCTTTATTTGTGAATTGCTGTAGCTTTTGGGGAAAG
Organism: Acanthosepion esculentum; assembly: GCA_964036315.1. NCBI lineage: Eukaryota > Metazoa > Mollusca > Cephalopoda > Sepiida > Sepiidae > Acanthosepion > Acanthosepion esculentum. The sequence goes on from OZ038476.1 coordinate 68,380,234, forward strand.
ATAGGTGTAGTTTCCCATTGCCTTCTGATTTTTTATTTAATTCATAACGTTGGGAAGGAAAGAAGATAGATTTATACTTTTCTCGAGGGAAGTAGTGCGAAGCAAATGTAAAAGACTTGACTGGAACTTGAACTTGGTTCGCATAATCAACTTTCCGCGCTGGTAAGGTTTTCTGTTACGCATATATCCTGCTTAGTTATACAGAATTTAAATGTAGTTGAAATTTAAATACAATTGACTATTGTTTAATTTCTTTTCCCTATTGACAGATTCACTTGTGTTTTTTGTATGTAATTCTTAAGTGAATAAATATTTCGTTTAATACATCTTATCCTTGATATCATTGGTTACATTAATAACAATTTTGAGATAATTTCCCTGATTAGTTGTCCAACGTTTCCTTATTTAGACACCAGGTGAAGCAAATAATTAACTCAAGTGGAATCAATAACCAGATATGTAATGGGATTTCTAAGAAAACAACGGTTTTGTCGCACTCGCCAAATGGTCGAAGCCATTACTGGTATAAAAAGATATATAAATCAAAGGATTTGTGTTCGAAACAGTGCTATTTGTGCATCGTATCTCTTTTCAAAGATTTACCAACAACACTTGTATCTGAACGGAGACTTGAGATCCAATGAGAAACTAATAAGATGAATTTATTAGCCAAAGTAATTTTTATGGTGATTGTTCGAACGAGAGTTCCGAAAGGCCAGGACAGCCTAATAAACTAGACATTCAGACTCCATTAAAAGGTTTCAATTTCTGCCAGCTGACCAATGCTATCTATTCAAGACAATGTCTTAAGAATAATAGTGTTCCATTGTTTTAACGACGTCTTTAGCTTAAACGTAGAATAATGATACACCAGAATTATATGAAGGCGATTCTAAACAAAGATTTTATTTCAAACGGGAATTGCCTCTGTGATTTAGTGTGAGTAGCTGTTAAATTTACTGGGTAGCAGAAAAATATTAAAAGAATATTTATTTATTTCAAATTTATTTAACCAAAACAAAATACAAAAACTTATGTATCGCTAAGTCTTCCTAAGGACACTGATTGACTAAGTAGCGTATTCACCTTGATATAATGGAAGGTAAGAAAACCGTGTTCTATCAGTCTTTCAAGTGTGTTCATCACGCTTCACAATTCTAACTTTTTTCTTAGAATTAAAACTTGCACTCTGCTACCAGATAAAATCATTATTTCACTTAGAGCGTCTCTATGCATGCCGCCTCGCTAAAATGACATTGAAACTAATTAGCTTTCGACAATGCATGAATTTAAAAGCAACATCTACTTTATTTACAAGATATGTCCGTATAGTAAAGCATAAAATTGTACAAATCCAAAATATTTATTAGTATGCAAATAAAACATTGTGCATAGGTTACTAGTGTTGCTATTCTACCTTTCCACATAGTCGCCAGCAATAATAATGCAAGTGTCTCATCGGTGCATGATTACAAAAATATCATCCTCGAAGAACATGGCATTAAACGACGGGAGCCAGCTTGGAACAGCGTCATCTCTATGAAAATGCTTCCTGGATAAATGTTTTAGTTACCCAAAGAGGTGATAATTTGAAGAACCAACTCGGTGGATGTGGTGAATCATCTCAACCCAATCGGTGACACCACTCATTTGTCAGACTGGACGTGTGAGTGTCGGCATTGTCATGCAGCAAGGTGACACACACATCGTTTTTTTTTTTCGGCAAACAGTTTCCTCCACTCTATCCAGTGATTCCCACTAACTGCATTAACTGATTGAGAATAGGTAGATAAACGAAACGCAACAGTACACTGGCTTCAATTATCCAGACCCTAGTGCTTACATCACAGACGGAATCAACGATGGACAATTTTCTGTACATTTCTTTTTACTGGCTTTATTTAATGAGAAGCAGTAGCACCGTTTGTTAGGGGAAAAGCGCGCGTGCGCGCGCTCGCGTGAGTGTGTGTGTGTGTGTGTGTGTGTGTGTGTGTGTGTGTGTGTGTGTGTGTCAGGGAGATAGAGAGATTGAGGACGGCTGTCAGTCGGTTGGCCAACTGCCTAACACAATATGGTGGGCTGTATAACTAAGGAATCTGGGAGTTGCTAGACGTCTTGATCCTTCTAGTCTTTCAGCATTACTGTCTTCGCGCTTTTTTTTTCATATCAAAACTTAAACAATAACAATCTATAACTTTTAGAATTCTACGCTCACAAGGTTCAAATCACGCCGACTCAGTTCTGACTAACAGTTTAACATTTTGGATTAGCCTACGCATTCTCTAACATCAGCTTCTATATCCCCGAACACAGTTTACATCAGTTACTTAGTGGACTACTGAAATTTGAATTTTGAAAATTTGGGGTCTGATGACGATAGGTCACAACACCACGGTGTATTTCTGTTGGATGTTTGCCATTATCAAGCAAAATTCCTATTACACTTCGGGTCTTTATATATGACAACCGAGACAGTCATCTTCATTGCTACTTCATTCATTTGGTTAATATTACAGCTGTTCTGTTCTGTTAACACAAATATTGAATACCTACTGCTGCTTTGTGTTTACAGTTTTCACGGTGTTTTAATTCTTGTCGATATATCCCAATCTCTAGATTTTAGATATCCTCGTATATTGAACACAGATCAGGATAACATGGTTAAGTGTGCTGTTGACTGTTCCTCATACAACACAAACAAATGGTGGGTGTACTTTCTAGCCATTACAAGCTCGAATGTGGCTGTGGAGCTTAATTCTAGTCGTACCACACTTTGGATTCGGCAAGTTTTGGGCTGGTGGTGTCCTTTCTATTTTTTCCTCTTGTTCTCGGTAGTTGCTCTACGCGTCTGCAAACTTGTGGCTGGTTACTTGGATGCAGCTATATCAGACTTTTCTGTAGCTTGCATCCTAGTGCCACGAGTGATGATAGATACCTACTTCTGCTGGTTTGTGAAGTGTAATCTGAGGGGCTTGATTGCACATTTCTTCACAAATTTCACCAAATACAGATTTTAACATACTTGCACCATGCTCCGTTCTTCAGAGTCTAATTAGTCAATTACAGCCGTTCTGTATCCTCTTAGATACAGTGAATGAATTTGTCACCTTGTTAGTTGTTACTTAATATGATACGGTATTGCCCAGGTACATGAAGTGTTCCATACATTGATCTGGGGGGCCATCGATGGTGATGTGCAACACGTTGTTAGATTTACCATTTTTGAATCTGGTATATAACCACAATCTTTCTCAAACTGTCAGGATAAATATCGTTACTGCTTCTCAAAGTTGATTATTCGTTGCAGTTTCTCCTCAGAGTGCGCAATTAAGGTGCAGCCTTCTGAAAACACGAGCTTCAGCATTATCCGTTCTAGGACATTCGTCTTGATGAGCAAAGACGTCGATCCAGAAGCCGTATATTCGCTGTATTGTCACAAGACATCATTCTGAAGATGGGGAGCAATGTTTCTATGAGCGTTAATTCTAGTTTTACGTCATTGAAGATGGGCAAGACATCTGTCTGGGTACCGGCTCGCTTGGCATGCCTCTCAAGTGTGTGAACAGGTACGTTAGAGGCTATAAAACGTTGAATTCTCCTCACTCACTTTACATTTTTGATTACCACCAAATACTTTCATTAAGTTCCCGTTTGCTGCGTCGCGACCTGGTTCTTATTCACTATAAATGAATCGCTTGATAATTGGCGGAATTACAGACGATATGAAAGTATTTTTCTCAAGCATCTTGTTGTATATAGCAGAATTTATAGTTATTCGATCACGTGTAGATACACTTTGTCGTTCTTGATAATATCAAAAACGCAAACAATTTACAATGACACTGTTCTTGATAAATGAATACACTGGTGTTGTCTGTGTCTTCGATGTAAATGATTTATTGCAAAATATTGTTCTACTGAAAATGTCAATAAAAATGCCAATATTGCAATTCTAATAAGTCTTACCATTATTTTCTAGTTCCGTGCAAGGATAGTGATCTGATTTATTTTTAAATACTGCATCTGTAAATATAATCTTAGATCTTTAACTTACAAAATGATTATTACATTGGCCGTCAATGAATAAATACCACTATTCCAGAATAAATTACGTCAACCAATTTGATGGGAAATGTAGATAGCGTAATGGCTGTCAGCACAGAAAATGGAATCAGCAAACCGATTTCAAATCTCCACCTAGTGTGTTGCCTTCACTTTCACACAAATATCCCTAGGAAACGAAGGATTAGCAGGGTAGACTGGGCTCTCTAGCCTTGGTGGTTTCCAGTCTAGTCTGAATTTAAAAAAACGTGGATAAGACAACGGGAAACCCATCTACTATCTTTCCCAAGAAGTTATGGCAATTCATAAATAATACAGAAAAGGACACTGTGGAGAGTTATGATCGCCTTCATCCTAAATGTACATGATATAAAAAAAGAAATTTTGGTTGATGATATCTTTCGAGTTTTAATAAATAAAGATTCCTAGGAATAACAGGGGAAATTTAACGGTTTTCCTATTTGAATTTCCTGATGAATCATAATTCGCACTGACCGAATAAGCTGCTTACAAGTTCCACGACTATTAAATGCCTGTGGAAATTTCCCTATTGCATCGTTAAATATTTGGGTTAAATAACTTTAACAAAAATATTGCAATAACAATCATACGTATGAATGCAGATCATTATTTAAAGAAGTAATAGGGTGCAAATAAAAAAATACCAATTGACAAGGTTTTTATTTCACTGAAGCAGATATTAAACTTATGACAGCATTGTAATTTCTTTTTTCTTTCTTTCCCTTTCCTAAAACAAAACGCGTCTCTGATATATCTTTTCCTTCCGTTTTTTCTAACAATCAAACCGGAATGGGCCATTGCTTACCTTAGGCAATGGCAGGGCGTAATGTACGTACAAACTAACGAAGGAACCAGCAGAATTATAACACTTTAACCCCCAACGAAACTATAGCCAATTGGTATACAATAATGAAAACTAATCAGGGGAGCTGTCCAGTTTTGTTAAGAATTTATGAATATTTTTGTAATATAAAAGTGATAAATGCTAGATTCGAATATTTAAACGTTTCACTGTATTTTAAATTTTACTTGATAAAATGTGCAAGTATTCCCGCTTATTCTGTTGCATTAAATAAGGTTCTTATTCTTTTTGAGAATTCGAATTGAAGAAAGGGAAAAATTACGAAAGGACTTTGAACCAGAAAAAAATCATAAAACAATATAAATGACAATTATCAAACGCTTAACGTATTCTTAGCAAGTGTGAATTACTTTCGCTAATGAAGCTAAGAACTTAGAGTTACTATTCGAGTTTAAGTAAAATATCAATTTCGTTTTACTTTTTGCTTCCCAGAAAGCAGACACTCGAAAAGTGAAATATCAGTGTAACGCCATTTCCCTCTTCCAGTTGTTTTAATCATTTAACCTCAAGTGGGGTGATAGACACTAAGGTGCAAAGATTTGTAATGAACAACGACAGAGAGTTAGCGGTGCTTACTGAAGCTTTGTACTACAACATGGCGCCGTGTAGACGTCTTTTATAGTTACAAGTCTAAAAGAGTTATAACAGATGGGGTAGCGCAAACAGATTTTATCACTACAGAGAAGAAAAGGCAGTAGATTGACAAAAACCAAGAAAAAATTACCGAGGAGAAAGTACAATAAAAAGAGACAGAAGATGACGATTGACATTGAATTTTTGTAGGTGGTAGTTGACAGAGAAGAAAGAAGCTGGAAGAGTATTTCAGAAGCTACAAGAGAAGAAACTATTGATAATTCTGAACAAAAAGAAAACCAAGAAGTAAATCTTTCTACGTTAATTTTTCCAGGGGGTTAACTTTCTCTTTATTCACAGCGCAAATTACTTTTGACCAGTTCAATATCAATGCTATTGATATAACGGTGCATAGCTTATTTCTAAAGTTCTATTCATTGAATAATTAGACGAGAAAATAATGACATGGTCAATATGCTGACATCCCATACTACTTCAAACAAAAAAAAGTTAGGAAAGTAATCCTCATTAATACTTGAAAAGCCTATTTTCTTAAAAAATTGTTTGAATAGAAAGATTTAATAAATTTCAAACGATAGTACTACTGACTGCTCGGTAAATGAATACCGAATGTTTTCTCTTAATGAAATGTATTACCATGACCATATATTAGAAAGACAGACGAGAAATAAATACACGATGATGAAAAGGAACTTGATTAAAGGATCCATACTATATTGAATATACGGACACCTTGGGAGATGTGCAATGTTTAACAACCTAATCTTGCAGAATCTTACCTCTGAATAGTGAACTCAATCTTCACTGAGTACCTCATTCTTGTAGCCTTGTACTGAGATTTATCTGTGCTTAGTATTAGGAACCTCGACATTGTAAAATGGTGAGGAAGCTGGTCTCAGGGAACACTGCGTCTAATAGTCAGATGTATCCTCACTTTGTTGCCCATACTTGTAGATGTGGGTAAAACTAAATAAAGCTTAGTAATTAAATATATTGACTATACAATAGGATCCAATGCTGGTTGATGATTAAACCGATTAACTGCTTAAGTTGTTAACAGCGTCAGTTGCCCTGTTGCTACCAATCTAACGATAATATTGAGACTGAACATTTTGCCCTATGAATTCTTTCATTTAATAACTTACCCACCTACGTATTAAATAGCAGGGTAGACGTGGCACTCTAGCTTTGTGTCGCAGTCAAATTTACGAGAAGGACTACACTGAATTCAGAACCATGAAGAAAGTAACGTGAAAACATTCCACCGTCCTTCCCAAGAAGTCATGAAGATTCACAGGTAATAAAAGAAAATAAGCTGAGAACCATGATTGCCTCAATTTTGAAGGGATATGGCAGTCTTTATTATGAAAAAAAAACAAAAAAAACGGTAAAGCATAATTTAAACAGAGTCGGTTGCCCCCGAAATCGATTCATTCAATAATTGGAAGAAATTAATTTTTAAATGAGAAAAAAATCTCATTATTACAACTAAAACGAGAGGGAACGTTTTTCATATTAAATTGCATTTTTTGTTTTTGTTTCGAACATTTCAAAACAGCTTCGTGTTTCCAAGCGTGTTTTCAGATTGTTATGTCTAAACAAGAGATTAAATTAGCCCGTTAGCTTACAAAAGTAAAAAATACTATTCTATACCTTGTCATTTTTAGCTATTTTTTGTTTTGTTTTGTTGTTTTTTTTGGGGGGGTGCTTTGTTTTTTAATCTTCTCTTGGTTTTCTTTCAGTAGGTTTATTATTTTGTTGTTTCCTTATCCTTTCTTTTAAATTACATTTGTCCTGTTACGAATTCTAAGATCTTTTGTTACCACGATTATTATTCATATTACTTTAATCGCTTATTCCTGAATAGTATTGGGTTGTCCGGAAAGCTCATGCCGATTTTAAAGGCAAATTAAAAAAACAAAAACAAAATTATGCCATTAAATATTTATTAAACTAAATATGAACTATTTTATTGCACAACCTTTTTCCATTTTTCCTTCAATTTAAAGATTCCATCTTACAAGAATTTTGATGCTTTCTCGGCAAAGAATTCATAAAGGTCGTTTTTTATGTCATCCAAGGAATTAAAATTTTTACCATTGAGATTATTTTGCAAGGACCTCAATAAATGAAAATCCGAAGGAGAAATGTCTGGTGAATATGGCTAATCTGCAACAATGTTTGCCTGGTCGCCAAAGAAACGTGATGTCTGGCATTATCCTGTTGGAAAACAACACCTTTCCCGTTCGCCAATTCTGGGCTTTTTTCTTGAATTGCTGCGTTTAATTCGTCCAGTTGCGAACAGTACTGTTCATAAACAACTGACTGGTTACTTGGCAGAAGCTCATCGTGCAGGATTCCTTGTTCAATCCCACCAGATACGCAGCATAACTTTCTTAGGATGAAGACCTACTTTTGAGGTGGCTAAAATTGGCTCATGTCGCTACGCCAGGATCTTTTTCGTTGAACATTTTGATAAATTTAGTATTTCTGCGTTGTGTAATGTGGGTTATTCTCAATGAATGTCTTGATTTGGTTGTCCTCTGTATTGGGTGGGGGATCTGCTTGAGTATTTTTCATAAATAAGGTTACAATCGCCAACTCTAAACTTAGCGAAACACTTCTGTCAGCTAAAGCACTTTCATCGTACACAGCACATATATCTTTGTTGCTTGCGAGGCATTTTACCTTTACGGTAATAAAAGCATCAATTGTCTAAAATGCACCTTATCATTTTCCATTTTCGTGACAGAAATTAAGCAATTTTAAGCTTTTTTCTCAGATGTTTCAAGTGTGCTCTAATCAGAACATAATGATATTATACCTATCGATAAATTTGACGTGTTCTACCATGTTGGAACATGAACGACTAAAATCGACATGAACTATCCGGTCAACACAGTATTTTTATTTTCATTTATGTATTTATTTATATGTTAGATATTACATAATACTTGCATACTTGTCAATGATGAATAGCAAGAAATACAATGATTTTCCACGAAAGAAAAGGCGGCTTCATTTCAAAGCCGAAACTGACTTCTTACAGATCAACTCATAACCAATGTATATATCCATTATCATATCTTTATAATTTTGGATCTAAATAAACGTATTTTTGGCGATAGAACTCTTTTTTATTACAATGTAAACACCGTGAAATTTATTGAAATTTTATTGAATGATAAGACTTAGACAGAGGGAATAATTTTTATGGTGATATGAATGATTCACAAGAGATGCCAGGAAAGGACAGGTTAGTTATAATATTACCAGCTTATACTCTACTTGATGCATTGACCTTGGTATGTTATTTACAAGGAATTCTTTAAACTTGCCATAATATCACTAAAATTAATGCAAACATGGAGGACTCAGCGCTGGTTAATTTCCAAATTTGGTATAGTTTTGACCATTATTACTGAGTAGTAAATTCGATACTCACTGGGGATTCCATAGCTGTGGTCTTCTGCCAAGTTTAACCTATGTAAATAACAACAATGAAACAAGATTTAGTTAGAAACAAAGACAAAATTACTGAACTGCTATATAATATCAATCTTGTATGGCAGTAAATGCTGGAAATTTCCTCGTAGATATTCACGATACTTGAGGAAACAGAGATGCATTCTAAAGAAATATACAGAGAATACAATGGACGAAGCATAGGAGCAACGAGGAAGTTTTTAAAAAAATGGGAAAAACATTTACTTTGAATGAGAAAAAGACTGTTGAAATTACTCGGGCACATAATAAAGAAGGAAAGCTTGAAGATTTTGACATGCAAAATGAAAAGAAACAAACAGTAAGTAGATGAAGAGCAAAAGAGGGACTGGGAAGGAGGGATGGTTAGGGAATGAATATTATTCAGATATACAAACGATAGGAAGTTGGGAAAAGCCATGATTGTCCACGTCTTAAAGGGGCAGCACATAAAAAATGTTACAGTTGTAATCATATCAGATGTAGTTTAGTCACATTCCTTCGCTGACCATTACTACCACTTACCAAACTCCATGTAGGTCGTGCGATCTATCAGTCCAGAAACACCTCCTTTATTGAGCTCTTCTGTTAGTATAAGTAGCGAGATTGTATCCAATGCTAGCTTGCAAGGCCTATCGGGTCGCTAACAGTAGCTGTTCTTCAATGGCCACCCATCTGAGTACTGACCAGACTCAACGTTGCTTTACTTCAGTGATCATACGAGATTTGGCCACAAAGACCATTACTACTAAAAAAAATCCGAGCCTCATTTGTGGACCTGTGACAGATGAAGTGAATCTTAGTAACAATCTACAGCTTTGTCACTAATGCATTTCTAGCTGTGGAAAGTTCGTAATGTATCAACAGATGTTACTCGTGTTTGCCATAGGCCAGGTGAAATGGTAAATTTTACACACACACACACACATATATATATATATATATATATATATATATATATATATATATATATATATATATATATATATCCCATATTCCTATATTTTGCTTGGCTTATAGACCAAAAACTATAAGAAAAACTACAAAGAAAACGGCATTATTAAACAAATCATGGGAGTGTTAATAATGAGCAAGTCTTGCGGACTAATTCCCTGGTGTAATGACTTAGATAAACCATTAAGACATAGGAAAATATTGTTAGAAAAATAAATGAGTGCTGATCTGCTATGATCTCTCTTTCTGTATGGCAATGAATACTGGGCAATTTCCTTGAAAAAAAAAGACCCTCGAAGCAACAAAGACTTCGTTCTACAAAAAATGCTGAGAATACCATGGACAGAGCACATGATCAACCAGGAAGTTCTGAAGAAAATAGCAATTAAAGGACACATCTATCCATATTTCTGAGATGTAACTATACTTACAATCAAAAAGTGTTGAAACTTCTGAAACACATGAGGACAGAGGATTTGGTAAATGTAACTCTCAAAGTAAATATTGAAGCAAAGAGAGACATTGGGAAACAGTCTAATCAATCTGGTCGAATGTATGCTAGAGCGGGAACAAAGAGGTATAATAAACAATAATAAAGAGAGGCAGAAAGTCGTGGACAGCCATGATCCCTCATATCCAGTAAGTCACTTTTTTCTTTTTTATGTATCGTGTATACATAAAAGAGAAAAAAGTGACTTACTACCATGATTTATAAACTACCTGCTTTATTGACAGTTTCCCACTAAAACCAGTAGTCGGTGTTTGAGCTAAAATAAAAGCTAGTATTTCGAGTACTGGTTTTCAATATGCCAATCTTCCATTATTTAGAAGTTCCTTGCAATACGATTTTCTTACCCCAGATTTTCCTTATACCATATTAAGCCGAATTTCGTAAATATAAAGTCTTTAGCGAATGGCTTGCTGTACTAGCTTACTGATTTTCGGCCTTCAGCGAGTATTCAACCCTAAAGTTATTATAAAATTAATTTCCACGAATGCAAAATAAAGTATATATAAAGTACTAGGAAATATTATGGTAACACAGGCGGTATTACTGTAGCTTTATTTTTAAGTTTATATTTCCCAAACTGTAACCTATTACTGTATTTGATTGGCATATAAAATTGACTAAAAATATCACTCGTACTATTAATATTTGCAGCTCACCTATCTTTATAATGCAGAAATATTAAATGTAAATAGAAATGGCGTCTTTTTTTTCTGTTTTTGTCGGCATTTTTAGATCAGGAATTATCATTATAATAGAATTGTTTCTTGAACTAGTATTCTCTTCTTAGTTGTTATACTCGCACCGTTTCGACCTTCTTTAGGTGTTTGTGTTGGTATTCGGTAACCTTCGTGGAATTTCAAACTAACCCTTTATTCAAACCATGGCGGTAAATAGTTCTTATATATATATATATATATATATATATATATATATATATATATATATATAACACAGAAAATGTGTGTGTGTATTTATTTGTAAGTATGAGTCTTTTTAGCACTACAAGACAAAGTAATTGAACTCAGGAAACCTGATATGCTTTATCCAGCGATTTAATCCACTATTATACCACTCTTCTCTGGTAGTGACATATATCTGAAGAATGGTGGATGGTATAGCGACCATCATTGAGCATGCTGGTCTGAATTGCAAAGAATACAATGATATGGCGTTATTATATTTCATAAAATACGTATTAAAATTTGAGTGAATTTGTATACCTAACTTTAAATAGTGTGTTTCGAAACTCTCTGATAGTGATGCTCTTCTCCAAACTTGATTATCAACAAAGAAAGTGCGGGGTTCTAAACAAATAAAACAGATTATATTTTTTTACCAAATCTGCGAGAATGTTTTAAGCACTCCTCTTCGATAGCAATACTTTTAGCCACGCTAATTAAAACTTCTGTTCGGCGCCAGTTCTTTCTTTGAAAATAGAAAATGTTATTTTTGTCCTGAGATTAATAGTTCCCTAACCTGACGCCTAATAAAGAACGAAACTTTCACTAATAAAAATATTTATTGCTCTAGTTTAGACGAGACTGCAATTCTCTAAGGAACAATCATTGGCATGTCAAAATATGGAGGTATATACATGAGAAAGAAATAAAGAAAGCAAGAGAAATGGTATGCGTGTGTGTGTGTGTCTGTTGGCTACGATTGTAAGGTGTTCTTCCACTATCGCTAGTAGTCATTGCTCGACATGGCTCCAAATCCTGATATATCAGGATACTAACGTCTTTTAAACAAGTTGGCGCAACACAGTCTTAATGCCCCATTGCCCAATTTAAACTTGTGCCATAATTACCTAAGATTAGTAGTCTCTCTCTCTCTCTCTCTCTCTCTCTCTCTCTCTCTCTCTCTCTCTCTCTCTCTCATATATATATATATATATATATATAAACATGGTGCGGCAGAAATAAATTCCAAATAATGGTAGGGATGTATTTCTGCCGCACCCTATATATATATATATATATATATATATATATATATATATATATATATATATACATATACATATATATATATTTTTTGGGAATACACTGATTATTTGAGTACACACATTTAGCTAAGCATAAATTAAAGGCAATGTTACACAGACGCTCCAAATATTATTATCATACATATTTCTCTTTCAGACGTGTCGAGTGCATTAACATCACGGCTTTAAATCTGGCACAGAACCAACTTTGAGATGGTTAATTTCTTAAAAATAGTCAAGAGAACAGCGGTTATGCACACGAAATTCACATCTTCAGTTATAGCATTTGGGTGTGAACTTATGACACTGCAATTGTTCCAGTAGGTCCTCAGAATCGATGCCACAACCTACAGCGTGTTCGTTACGATAGTCAACTCTTAGATCAAATTGGATGTCAGAATCTGCTACCTTGCTCATGACCCACATAATCCAAAAAATGCTTAGCCAAGAATCTTCACAATAATGTTACTCCTAATATCAACTTTAATATCTATAGAAATGTATCAGTCTTAGTTGACTTTCGCACCTCGTAAGGGTTAAACCATCTTCTATAGTAATGACCTGCTTAAATGACTTACTCGGCCACAATTCTACCACAAGGTGTATTCTCATTATTTAGTATTTTGATTGAATATACAATCCCATAATAATTCTGAAATTATCGATACTGTGGGGATTTTTTAAAACATCCAGCGTCATCAGTGGGAATTCGGGTTGAGCTTAATATATCCAAAAGGTATTCAAAACATCAACATCAAATAGAATAACATCTTACATCTTTAGGTGATTATGTATTTGTTAGGTATAACAAATTCCCCAATTTCGGCGTCCTGGTACGCAAGTCTGAGCGAAAACAGGTTCCGTAAAATTATAGAGAATAATTCTTGGCAAAACAGTAAAAAGAAAAAGGCAAATAATTAAACAAACACTCTCCTTCAAAAAATGGAAACAATATAGAATGAAGTACTATTAATAAAAACAACACAATCAGTGTGATCTTCCGGAGAAGAGCAATAGATGATAGTAGAAAGTAGAAAAATTGACTGAACAAAGATCGTGCTTATATAACAGGTCTATCACACCTGGTTAGTTAATGCAGATTAAAAACTTGATCGCATCATCTTCTTTATATTCACCTCTTCTTCTTCTAATTGGGGGGAGGGGCGTTAGTAAATAACTTATTTTCTGTTATGGTGAAACACACCTATTCTATAGTTATTAGACTCTGTCACCTAATATAAGTAGGATTAGTAAGAGGAGGAGGGTCAGTCGTTCGTCGAACGACAGTCTGAACGGTTGAACTCTCTGCCTACGGGCGGGGAGGAACCCGAACGAGGCTAGGCCGAAGGGCGGAGTCTCGTCCGGGGAGGTAAACTGGCCCTGAACCCGTTTATACGGGTTCAAAGGGTATATATTTTTGGCCGGGCCCACGGGCCCGGGGATCCCACGTTAAACCGGCCTTGTGCCACGTGATACCCTCGTGGGGGGGTGACTAAATATTAGTCGTTCGTCGAACGTCAGTCTGAACGGTTGAACTCTCTGCCAACGGGCGGGGAGGAACCCGAACGAGGCTACGCCGAAGGGCGGAGTCTCGTTCGGGGAGGTAAACCGGCCCTGAACCCGTTTATACGGGTTCAAAGGGTATATATTTTGGGCCGGGCCCAGGGGCTCGGTGATCCCACGTAAAACAGGCCTTGTGCCACATGATAGACGGTCGAACTCTCTGCCTCTGAGCAGGATCTACGGGCATTTTTTGACCGAGCCTACGGGCTCTGGAATACCCCACTTTAAACCGGCCATGTGCCACATCTATCCCTCGTGGAGGGGACAGTAAATACTGTCGATGTCGCAGGACTCGGCTAGACGGTCGAACTCTCTGCCTCTGAGCAGAGAGGAACATGGACGAGGCTCCGCCGAAGGGCAGAGTCTCGTTCAGGGGGGGTTGACCAACCCAATCCCGTTTATACGGGTTCTACGGGCATTTTTTGGCCGAGCCTACGGGCTCAGGAATACCTCACCTTAAACTCGGCCTTGTGCCACATCTATCCCTCGTGGAGGGGACAGTAAATACGTTCGATGTTGGACGACAGTAGTCGACAGTTAGTCGAATACGAAAGTAGTCAGCGACCACAAGAAGATTACTCTGCGTAATACCTATTATATCAAGTTCCTAACGTTTGGTACGTCGAACTTAGTTAGGACCGATTTTTGTACAAATACAAGCCTCCACTGCGAAATAACTCCACAACATTTTCATTTTTCCAACAATATTTAACTAGATATTGATGCAAGATATATTACATCACCATGCTCATTTGTATTATGGACGAAGAATAAGAACTGTTGTGGTAAAACAGTAGAACTACAGATATAAAAGAATGGCCTGATTCTTCTCTTTGATGGTGATGTAAACGTCTGACTTAAGAGGATAATTGGTGTCTATATCCCTGAACCGATCAACCTGTAATCTCATTCACCATCAATTATTCTTTAAGAAATAAATTTAGTTAATACTCGTATATATGTTTACAATATTAAAAGTGAAAGAATGTCTTCATTTTTGTAGCTATCATTATTAAAACGTTTCAGCCATTGTGCCCTCCGACCTTCTCCACGTGTCTACCGATCGAAATAAGCTTCAAGATATTTTGAACTGAACCCATAATTTAATCTATGGAGTTTAGGTTATTCTTATTCTTCTTTCCGTGTCTACAAATATCTCGTCTTTTTTTCTGTTTTTTTTTTGTAATGCCACCCAGGTATCGCTAGGTCTATTTCTAGTGAATCTGAATTTTTACTACCAAGCCCAAGGATTGAACTCATCATTATTGTGTTACGACAGAACGCTTTAATCCACTACTTTTGCGTGATAATAACTGCAAAAATGAGGACATAAGTATAAATATAAATAATGTAAATAATGATAGTCTGTCTATATTTCTGAGATGAGGTATTATGTACAGTATTTACATTAGTCGGACTATTGTCCTCATCTTTGTCGCCATTTTTGTCACAACGTTTCGGCCGTTGTACGCTCCGGCCTTCTTCAGGTGGTTGGAAATAAAAGGTTCGGTTCGAAATTCCAACCACCTGAAGAAGGCCGGAGCGTACAACGGCCGAAACGTTGTGACAAAAATGGCGACAAAGATGAGGACAATAGTCCGACTAATGTAAATACTGTAAATAATGATAATTTAGATGGAAAGTAAAAGTATAATTACCAAGGTATGAAACGTCTGCGCCAATTCTGACGCCTCCCGTAAAACTATGATTGTGACGAAAAGAAGCAATGTCTAACTCAGAAGAAACGATCTAAGGTTAGGGAATGATCTTCATACTTTTTGGTACAATATTCAATGTTTGCAAAGTTAGTTTTATTTTAAGAATTTTATTAGTGAACTGCTGACATTTAGATATAGATCAATTTTTCTGAACATTCTTAGAGATTCCCAAGAAATCACTTTAGACCAATTTAGGAATGATTATTCCAAGGATAAAATACTTATTCCTAAATAGAAACTATAAAATCATTTTTAGATTCGACTATTTAGCTGTTCATTCAACGGCGAATATTTGCTGCAAATTATTCATGGAAATACATTGAAGTCAAACTGAATTTATTTCTCTTGAAGGATTGAAACCGATTAAACAAAAGTTAATGGTTTTATAATTTGATTAAATCGGTGAATGAGTCTTTTTAAGCAAAGCACAAATAGACTCACTATTTTGAATATGTTACCTCAACTTTAGTTTTAAATAGTATATATTATTTACACGATAGTTATCAACTGTGAATTTTTATTTTGCCGTATTACTCACTCACAACGGGAAATGAAACTTAAAATTCAACATCTCTTATTGAATAGTTCTAATCTATACTTGGAAATTAATATAGCACTCGATTAAAATCAAATACAGAGCGAATGAAACTCGTTGCTATATTTCTTATGTCGGAAACTAAAAACACTGACGTCATATATCCAGAAGACAACTACTAAATTTCTCATTTTCAATATTTGAGTTATAAATGTCCAGGAAATTCATAAATTTGCAATTTTAAATTTATACGCTTTGATTTGAAAATAAAGATGTAGATAGAAGTTGATTAAACAGGTTTATATTTATTGATACAACACAAAAATAAGTTAGGCCTGGATATAAATGTTGAAATGGTGTGATCAATATAACCCAGGTGGGAATGAAAATCTGAAAGTAAAATTATGTCATAACTTAAGCTGGGTAAATATCTGTGTTTGCAAACAATAAACGTCGATTTTTTTCTCAAGAGAGGAAAACACTAGAGACTGAAAACAAAACATTAGAAGCTCCTATCATTTGCACTGTTTATGGTGCAAAGAAGTAGTATCTGTATATCTGAATAATGAAAGGGACGAAATAAAATTAGTGTATCGTCAGATTTCATACTACAAATATATTGGCACTGTATATTTTGTGCGTTCGCCTATCACCCGGCTCACACACCTTCCCCATCTTTTGAACAGAAGTAGAGATTTATCCTTTGTTTCCTGTTTAGGTTTGGCTTTCCTATTCCTTCTATTTTTTTCTCATTTTCTTTCGCTCCCAGTAACCCCTTGCGTCTTTGTGGCATTATCGCCTTGCTTGGGGTGAATTGATTAAAAAAATATACTCATCTGTTTCCTCCTTTTCTTTTTTTCTTTCTTTTTTCTTCATTTTAGATATAAATGCATTTTAGGTTATTCTAGTTTCTTTTCTTGCGTGTCGTTCTTTCATGGCGTAAGTGATCATGTCTATTCACAATTTCCTAACTTTTGTATAATATTTTACCACTTGTCATCCCTCTTTGACCCTGTTCTGCTATCTACTTATACAATCTCGTTAAACAGATTACTTGCTGTGCCCCTTGCCCTCAATAGGTTCTGTGGGTGTCAAATTCTCTGGACCCTCTTTCCTCATTATGTTTTCCCGACATTTCACCTGTCTCTTTCTGATTGTAAGTATAAATTTCCTTATAATTCCTATTTTCCTTAAAACATCATCGTTTCTCTATGTTCTGTCCATTATATTTAGCATTCCTCAGTAGAGCCACCTCTTTTCAAATTCTCATTTCATAAAACACTATGTATTTACACTGGAGGAAATCGTAATAGTTTCCGCAAAAGTGATTAGATGTTGATTATTTTTAACGGACGTGTTTTTTCATTGCTCAAATAAAGCGATGCCGTATTTTAAAAGGGAAGTCTTTATTTTAATTGTCCATTTATTCTTATATTTTTCTTTGTTTATTATAATTTTGTTATATTATTATGCATTTATATTATTTGATTATTAACATATATATTTGATTTTTGTTATTTGCTTCTTGTTTTTTTTAGATAAGTCGAGGTATGCATCGACTGTTTTATGTTTTATTTTTAAAATAAGTGTTTTAGCAAGTGTATGCCTATTATCACTTGGAATTGTTATATTAGGAACATTTAATGCATTGTATCTGTTAAATTACTTATACACTGCCATGAATAAATCTGTATTTATATTTAAGCGTAACATTTCCCTTTTTATGAAAGTAGACGTAATTTTCGAAACTGTAGGAAATGCATCTCGAGTCGTAATGTTTGTTTTGTTTATAATTGACTATTGCTTCAGTATCGTCGATCTTTTCCCTGTCATTAATCATTCAAACGTTTTAACAACATTTACATTATTCTTTTATCATTTTCTTATTTATTGATTGTAGTAACGAGCATTTAAATGGACAAATTTGTAGGAAAATCGTTTCGAGTATTAACGTCATTTTTTATTATCTGTTCAGTAGTGATTTTTCCTTTATTACTTATCTCTCAAATATTCATTTTTAGCAACAATAATAATAAAAAATGTTTTCGTATATTTAAATTATAATTTTATACTTTTATTCTTTTCTTATTTATTGATTCGTTTCTATTAATGTCATTAAAATAATAATTCAAAGTGGTACATTTGAACTGTTCACTCCGAAATCCAGTGTAAAATATATATATATATGGTCGTTCTTTACATTCTCATAGTACAGTACGTTCTCATAGTACAGTGTTTGCGTGACACAGTGATCCCAAGAGCAAAGCTTTCTGGAGATTCAACTTCCGTAAGGTCATCCATGGTGGTAAGGTCGAGAGAGAGAAACCAGAGTGAATGCGACCAACCTCCGAAGACCCCAAAGACGTAATAGGCAACGATCTACACGATCTCAAGGGCCAAACCGGTAGACGAGGGTAAATCCAGTCGGGCTGGCGTATCAAAGACAGACCTTGATAGACCAAGCATTCGACAGCCCGATACGATCAGGTTTGGCAGAATTCGCCTTTTTCAATCCCCTTTGAGCAGCGAGAGAGGTGCTTCTGGCCAAGTGTGTGGGCTTCTCTATCGCGCAGAGTTGTTAGCCAAAATGAAATTCACGCGAATAGCCTCGTCAAATTGAATTTGATTTACAGTTATCACTGCCACCGTTACCAAATGCGCATGTGAATAGGGAGAGAAGATGACGATCCCAATGTTCGTATGCGAGTAGGTGCCGACGTCGACGCAAAAGTAATCAGGAGCGGTATTATATTATTCTTACAATGTCAGGGGAATGATAGTTTACTCAGGGGAAAATTGAAACGATAAAGAATTTGGAAGCAGATGAAAACTGAAAAAAAATATTTCTTTAAGCAAATCGCCCCAAGCAAGGCGGGAGTGCCACTAGCACGCAAGAGGTTACAGAAAGTGAGAGTAAGAGTAACGAGGAGTGTTTGGGAAAAGGATAAAGAGAAGGACAGGGACCTAGGTCAAGGAATCAAAAGATGTTGATTGACATTACATTTGAATATTTGAAGATTATAGCTATCAGGGAAGCAAGTGACAGGAAAGGATTTCCATTGACGGAAGGTGCGAGATAAGAAGCTGTTGGAGTAGAAGAGATGGCTATATTTAGTCCTTTCAACAGTGAAAGGGTAGAACCGAGATATCAACCGAGTAGCACGCTTAAATTCGTGCAGTTTGGGAACCAGTGAAAGTAGCTTGTCGGAGCAGTTGCCATGAAAGTACTTGTAGAAGAGACAGAGAGAAGCCACAGCATGTCTGTGAGATAGCGACAGATTGGAGGTCCTTCTCGAGGCGTACAACCAGGTTAATTTTATCAACTGTGCCGGATATACCATTAAGGCAGGAGTAAATGGTAATGTCGTCAGCGTAGATGTCAAATTGGGAGTTGATGACATCAGGAAGATCATTGATGAAGATTAGGAACCATGTAGGACCCGAGGAACTGGAGGAGAACCTGTTTAGGACGACCTTCATTTGACAGTTTGATAGGACTGATTTTGTTAAGTCAAATAATTGTCCGGTAATGTCGTATCCCTGAAGCTTACGAAGAAGGCCAGCGTGCCAGACCCTATCAAACACTATATAAACGATATATCTAAAGCTACGGCTCGAGTTTCTCAGTTATTGTCAAGTGCTTGGTATATAAATTCAGTTATGGTCGTGAGCCCGTTTGTGGTGGGCCAGGCAAAGAGGAAACCATATTGCTTGTCTGAGAGCAGATCATGGGATGTAAGATGCTTAACCACTTCGGCGTTGATTGAAGCCTCGAAGACTTTGCCGAAGAGTGGCAGGAAACTTATAGGACGGTAGTTGGATAAGTTAGAAGTGTCACCAGAGTTCTTAATAACAGGGACAACAGATGAGGACCTCCAACATGCTGGAAAGCAAGAGTCAGTGAGGCAATAGTCATATAGTTTGGAGGCGACTGGGGATAGCTCAGGTCGTAATTGAGTAAGAAATTGGAGAAAAAACATTGCAACTAAACAATAACAACCATCAGGCTGAAGAGCATCCAGTTATGTTCTCAAACCATAAATTTTTATCATTTTATTAAAATCGTAATAAACGTAACAAGAAACAAAAGGATCTCAAATAATTTTTAATCTCCATCAAACATTTTACACGAAAACACTTTCCAAGAAAGATAATCAAAGCATATTGTTTTTCTTTCCCAGTCGGTGATTAGCATCTAATATTGCGTCTTAATCCGATTAGGAACTTTGATTATCTTAGAACTTTTAATTCTCTGGTGGTTTCTCAAAGCAAATCAAGATGCCCAATAATGACGTGCAATCGATATTTTAAATTTCTTCAGTAATTCACGGAAGAAACATTGACAGATGGCGTCTAAATTTGAATTCTATTCTTTCGTGTCAAATTAGAATGTCCATTTTGACAATCCAAAAAATTATTGCATTGCTAGTTTTAATTATTTAAAGAGCAAAAGCAAGAAATCTATTTTTGCTGGACAAGAAGTGAAGATTTTTCATTCAATCTTTGATTCAAGATTTTAGTGACACGCGTGAATGCACAAAATTACCCCCATCATTGACTAACAAGGTAAAACAATATTAATCATGAACTCTTTTTAACTTATTTTTCTCGTTTTGGGGTATCACTTGAAACTGTATTAACAATACAACTCAACACAGAAAGGAATAAATAACATAAGTATGTTGTTGTTCCTTTTCTTCTTCATCGTCTCACCACCATCATTATTTTTATTGTTATTATTACTATTTATTTTTTTAGAGATTAGCGCCAAACAGTATTTTCTCAAATTTTATCCTTACTCTTTTCAAGAAAAATAATTAGGATTCAAGTGACAGCCCAATTCCAACACCCTTGGGAATTATGGATATGCGTTGCGCTTCCGTTGGTCAGTATCAGTGCGGAATCACGAAAAGGTAAACCAATCCAAAACCTCACGACAAAAATCAACAGACTTAATACAGAATAATTTTACTTATAAACAACTGACTTTTCTTCACTTCTCTAATTCATATTAACTTCATTTTGTATATAAATGTATGTAAACTCCTGTCTGCAAAATTATATGTTGTGTCTATTTGTTATGGTCCAGGTTAGGACCAAGGAAAAACAACACGAACACAAGAGTAGAAATAACGAAGATATATTACACGGAATAATAATACAAGATGTGGAAGGTGTTAGTATGACTGTCAGTCTGGTTTGGAGTGAACTACTATCGGCTCGACTCGATTCGTCTCTCTCTCTCTCTCTCTCTCTCTCTCTCTCTCTCTCTCTCTCTCTCTCTCTCTCTTGAGAGGCGTAGTATACATAGTGTTAGGAAGAGTTCATTCTGTAGTTATAGGTAAGGTCCCATAACACTATTGTTCTCTGATATTATGTTTTGATAGATTTGTTTTTACGGCTTATCAACCGTTTGAAGGTTATTTAAAGCCAGAAAATATTTTGAGATTGTGAACATTTCTAGAGATAATAATGATTTTTCACTGATACAATTCCTACTATTTAACCCATAACTTGGACGAGAAGAGATGGTTTCATACCTTTCCCAATGGTATTTGCGCATAAGTGAATATAATCAACCCGACGGCAACTGCAACTCACCTCATTGATTTTCAATTCCGAGCCGTTATCCATTGTAATACCCATTCATTCAACCATGTATCACCTTATATTCTCAAGCGGCCACCCATCTGACCAGGCTCGATATTGCTTAACTTCGGTAATCTGACGAGAACCGGTGTTTCAACATGATATGGCCGTAAGCAGTGTTACTTTATGTCTTTCTTAATACATATAAACAAATACACATCGTAGTATTTGTTGTCTTTTGTTTTACCAGTAATTTTTAAACTTGATCACATATAAAAGAACAAGAAATATATTCTAAATAGTGAAAGAAAAAGAAGAACTTTACGGTCCTGGCTATAATAGCATGCCTTTGCCACTATGCTTACATAAAGTGTTTTGTAATATCAACCTCAGCATCCCCCCAGAAAATAATAATAATAATAATTTGGAAAACTATCTTGATAACTATTACTCCAAATGCGTTTCATATATACGTATTACTTACAAGTTCTTTGCTCCTTCGTTTAATACACCCTTCAAAAATGATCAAATGTTTGGTTAGTTGGTAATAATTTGGAAAGTGGGAAGAGTCGTTAGCTTTGCAACACCTCTCTCGAATCTGATCTTGGATATTTACTAAGCTTAATTAACTAAAGTTTATATTTATGAGATTGGTTTACGTAGTCTGACACAGGTTCACAATAGATGATCTTAGTAACGTATCTAACTTAGTAGCTATGGTCCAGAAGACTAAACTTCGCTTTACAAATATAATATAAAGTAGATTAAATAAAGATTTCATATTATTCTAATTTGAAATTTATTAATCATTTCATGTTGAAATATATAAACTTCTGTGGAATTGTGTATAAAAAGAATTTGAAATTATCAACTGGCCAAATATTGTTACAAAACCTTTGCGTTTCAAATATCTAATTAATTGATTCAATGCAATGACTAAAACTTTATTCTATAATCAGAAATCCCTTCTGACTGAGTTGGTGAATGTGTCGATCCAACTATAGATAGCTTAAAGAGTATAGTATTTTCACTCCAACTTCGAGGTGCTGTTTTAATTTTTTTTCGGATGAAAATAAATATTGTCGAAATTGATTCGTGAAATGGTTAGTGATCTTCCTCTTGATGGTAGGTATGTAGAAGCCTACAATATTGTTTTCTCAATTTGTTTGATTTTTTCAGATGTAGAATGGAAAGATGACATTTCACGTACTGTCAAACAAAAACCCATTTCAACTGACCATCTCTAATCACTCCCTGTCTATGATACCTTTTCTTTTCCACTCTTGCTTGCTTATTACTATGGCCAGCTGGTCACTTTTGATACGGTGTTATAGTCAAAAGTCACATAATACTACCACGTTTTGTCTTCATCTGAACGCACACCATAATAACAACACTGACGAATAATATTACATTATAGGTTTATATTGTTGTGTTAGATGTCGCTGTTAGATAATTATAAATTGAATTTGTTGAAATTATCTTAAAATTTATATTAATAACAATATGCCAATTCAAAGCTTAAAAATGTATCATATATTTAACTTGTTTAAAATTAAACTTATAATTTTTTTTACAATAATTGATTTTCCCTATGTTTTAGATTTAATGAGGAATAAAAAGATTGTTTTGCTAATTTTTCAAATGATTCATGGTTGTATGTGATAAAAGGAAGAAGTCACTCCGTATTATTACACGCAATGTGACGGAGAGAGAAGTTGAGACACGTGTTTCCCGTTTGAAGGTTCGTAGCGAAGATATGGAATTCAACGTCTTTTTGTGGAATTTTCGTTTTCCCGCAGGGAGAGTTTCTGTTGCATGCTGGGAGAATTTTTAATATCTTTATTTTTATTTAATTTATTTTATACAAAGTTTCTATGTCTCTGTTTTATTTTACGTTATTTATAATTTTCATTATTATTATTATTATTAATTTATAATAATAATAATAATATCCCTACAAGACTACCACATGTCCCCACGTAAAGTATTTCCTTTTCACCGATTTTGGGATTTCCTTCTCCAACCAAGCCTGACGAATCCAGTTTGCCTTACTATTAACCCATCTATTTCATCCGTAACTTCGGGAGAATAGATGGATCCATACCTTTCCCGAAGTTACTTGCGCGAAAGTAAATATAACGATCTCGACTGGAATTTGAACTCGGTTCGCCGGTTTCTAGTTCGAAGCCGCTAACCATTACACCATCCGCATATCTTTTCTTGTAAATAATTATTGAAAACCGTGGTCATTACCTTGGCTTAAGCACTGATCATGAGCACCGATAGGAATTATGTAATTTTCTTAGCTTCAACCCATACTCAACTCTCCACGGACTCATCTCTCATTTGAAAACTTCGTGCTGGTTCTTAGCTTAATAAGTTGTATTCTTAACAGCCTCTTACATATGCCGTTGAGTAACATTGTTTATTCTAATATGGTGAACAAACTTCATCAGATAAAAATAAAAATGTAAACACCTACTCAAGTGAAATTAAATATTACAATATATCTAAAACGGGTGCCCCAGAAGAAAAATGCGCATCAGCCGAAATATTGTGATAAGGATCACTAGTTTAAATAATTCATGGAATAATAAAACTGTAATAGAAAGTAATAATACAGTATATCTGAATATACATGCATAAACGTGTGTTACTTCCTTTACAAATATGTGTATGATATATAAAAGTAACTTACTCATATCTTAAAAAATAATTGCAGAATTTTGTAATTGCGTTAGTTATTTTCTGTTTGAGTAATCTACAAATTAACTTGCATTTAATAAAATTAAAATTAAAAACATCCAATAAAAAATCTAACACAAGATAAAAGAAATAAATAGCAATATATTATCAACCTGAGCTCCCCTGTTCCTTTGTCATCTTGTTGACATGAGTTGTGTTCAGGTAATACTTCATATTACCATAACAACTGAATATATCGCTTACTTAAATTGGGAAAATACGATTGCGAGGCCTATACGTATATAACTGTTCTATATTATAAGATAGATTGCCATACGTATTTTAATAGATAAATATTAATGTATAAGAATTTAAAAGAGATAATTGTCTAAATAAACGTTCTTGTTCAGATCATAAAATAAAAATCAATTCAACTCACCTCAGTTTAAACCATACACTAGGATTGGATTTCATTATTGTGCATACGATTTGTGATTTTTCACTATGCAGTGCAACCGGAGGAAAATCTTTTTATCAATATTCTAATGACAGCTGGTCAGAGTAAAAAAACAAATAAGTTACTCAAATACTGTATTTACACAAACATTAAAAAACAAAAATAAACATTACGCAAGAATTATTTTCTTTCAATGAGAAAGTAAATTGCATCTTCCAGAATTGATAGTTTGCTTGGATAATCTTAATAACATTTTGGTAAAACATTCATACTTGTCTTCGCTTTCAACGCCCCAAAGGAGAAGGAAAATATTAAGAAATTAAATTTTACTGACAGTTTTCTATTTTTCTGGTTTGCTCCAAGAAACAAATGACTGAATAAAAAACAAAACAAAAAATTAATTAAAGCAATCATGTTTTTGTAAAAAAAGCAGAATTGTATAAAAATAACTGTAAAGAAATCATCCGATGTTCTACATACAACGTGTGAAACTGTTATGGTCCAGGTTAGGACCTAGGAAGAACAACACGAACACAAGAGTAGAAATAACGAAGATATATTACACGGAATAATAATACAAGATGTGGAAGATGTTAGTATGACTGTCAGTCTGGTTTGGAGTTAACTACTATCGGCTCGGCTCGATTTGTCTCTCTCTCTCTCTCTCTCTCTCTCTCTCTCTCTCTCTCTCTCTCTCTATTGAGAGGCGTAGTATACATTGTGTTAGGAAGAGTTCATTCTGCAGTTATAGGTAAGGACCCATAACAGAAACCACATGCCCTCATCAACTGCCAACCAGAAGAGGTAACACAGTTTCAATGGCTAATGCGGTTCTGCCACCTCTGGCGCAACCAGCAGCATTTGCCACCGGACAGGATATTGTTTTGTTTAGACGTGTTATTAGACGCTTAAAAACAACACAATACAAAAAAAAAAAAAAAGAAATTTCTACTTAGTGGCTGAGATAGATGCGTATTACACATTGATGCCAGTCATCGATTTTCTAAACAAGCTAAAAGCCTATACTTTTAATGCTAAATTTCAAGCTTAACATGCCTCCCTTTTTCAGCACAAGCATCCTAATTGCGTGATTGTCTTGTACAAAAAGAAGCTAAATTAGTTTGGTACATTTCCGTCTTAGACAAGTAAACTCCTTCAAATAATGAACATATAATGAAGTAATAATAAACATGATTTTTGCGATTATTTAATTATTAAATGGCTTAAGTCCGTCTAAAAAGGGCTACAACACGGCTCATATAAAATTCAAAACAAAACCGTTACATCGAGAGTTCATTTTGGGTGTTCATTATGAATATATCAATATTTTGACTGATAAATGAATTTTATTTGACAACTACTTAGAAATGCCCCCTCTCTTTCTTTCTCTCTCTCTCTCTCTCTCCATGTACCGTTTCATGGCCCTTCACAGCTTTCTACTCTTTGCCTATCTCAGTAACACATCCCCTTTATCATACTTTGTCTCCTATCCATTTACATTAATATTGTCAAGTAGGTTACACTATGATTCTCTTGCCTTCGATGTGTCATGTGAGTGTTAAATTCTCCAACTTTTTTCACCTGACTTCCCTATTGGATTCAATGAATATAAATATCTTCCAAACGTTTGGGATCTACAGTTTTCGACAATACTCTGAGACACTAAACATTTGAACAAGTATGATCCCTTTACACAAGCTCGTTTGATAGATTACTCAATGGTTTTCCTGCTCCTCGAGACTTCAGTAAGTCTTGTGAAAGTCAAATTTTCCGTCTGTGTCCCAGAAATTTCAACATTGTTTTTTTTTAGTAAAAGAGTACTTTTTGTTTCCATTTTACTTAAAACATCTATGTTGCTTACATGTTCCGTCCATAGCATTATTGGGATCCTTCTATAGCATCACATCTCTATTGATTCAGCTCACTTTTTCATCTGTGAGAAAACTGTTCAGCATTCACTACTAAATAGGAAGATTAATATTACATATCAGTTCAATACTTTTATCTTTGTTTCTAAGGAAATTCTTCCTCTGACTTAATACTTAGACTTTGGAAGGCAACTTCCGTTATTCCAATGTGTGTTCGATTTTCGGTCTCGTTTGCCGTCAATTGTTAAAATAATTCTTAGATAAATTTTAGTACTTGCTTGATTATGACAATCCCAATTCTTAACTCGCATATTGGACTGTTCTTTTTACTAACGATCATGCATTCTGTCTTCTTATAATTGATTATTAGTCACTACTTATCATTATGGCTAGTTTAGATTTTAGGAGTATGATGTATAAAATACAGAATGCTCCAACTTAAAAAAAACATCGAGATTTTTCTAATATCTCAGTTAATTCGATATTTGTTAAAGTTTTTGTTTAATTATTTCACTATTGTGCATCTGCTGAAATTTTACTATTACAAAATTAGCAATCATAAATAATAACATAGACGTACATATTAACTGCGTTATCCTTTTAGTAAATATATTTTGTTGTTATCGATGATGATAAGTAAAAGTTACTTGTATGTGAATGCGCAGCATGATTTTTCGTATTTTTTAACTAATTTAAAGTGTCATTCTTGGCAAACATTTTAAAAATCTATACAGATTTTTTATGAATATTTTAATCAATTCAATATATATTTTTTTAAGCTTTTCACCCCAGGCAAGGTTGGAAGCAACTAGCACGCAAGAGGTTACAGAGGATTTGGAGCGAGAGCAGATAGGAGTGATAGAGGAAAGGATGTGGAGAAGGATAGTGGATAGATCAAGGCAACTGGAGATGTCGATTGGCGTTACATTTGAATAGTTGGAGATTATAGTAGTCATGGAAACAGGAATAAGTAATGGAGTTCCACAGGCGAGGGGTGCGAGATATGAAGCTATTGGAGTAGAAGAGACGTCTGCATTTAACATTTTCAACAGTGAAAGGATGGGAACGGGATGAAAATATATATATCCAAGTATCCTAGGATACTTGGATATATATATTTTCATTTTTATCAAAGTGGGACCCGGGGCTCGCACAAACACCCACTGAATTTTTTTTTCCATTTGAATCAAATTAAATTTAAATTTTAACAAGAGAATGACTTCTATCCAAAATATAGGAGAACGCCAGAAGATGGAGGTCACATCGCCAAGATCAAAATGAGACAATATGAACGTCAAGTTGAGCAAGGAACCACCAATTAGTGGGTAGTGCCTTACAATACATATTTGTTGCAACAATTCAACTGTCATATCAATGTTGAAATCTGTTCATCAATTCATTCAATCAAAAATGAGACCGAAAATCGAACATATATAGGAATAACGGAAGTTGCCTTCTAAAGTCTAAGTATTAAGTAACAGGAAGAATTTCCTTAGAAACAAAGATAAAAGTATTGAACTTACATATCAAAGGGGTCAAATCAAGCTGTTTTTGCACACGCCCCTACTGATTTTTTTTTTCCTTTAAGGAAAGCGATATTTATGCTCAGAATGATATCAGAAAAAAAACAATACAAATATTTTATAGATTATTAAAAGCGTTTGACAAGGTACGTCATAAAGAACTCTCCAGTTAAGGTTGAGTTATTTGAGATGGTATTAGGATAATACAAAACTTATCTTTGGCACAAAGCACCTGTATGAGGACAGAAAATAAATTCAGTAAATACATAAAAATGGAAAGGGTCGTAAGATAAGGATATATCTTCTCACTGGACTTATTCAACTTTTACAATCAGGCGATCCTGAGAGAATTAGAATATTGACGGAAACAATCTTAGCAACATTAGATATGCAGATGTCACGGTGTTGACAGCAGACACAAAAAGGAAATTACAGGAACTCCTACGGGAAGTAGTTACGGAAACCGAGAAAAAAAAGGACTAAACATCACCTGTAAGAAGCCAGAATGTATTGGTGTTAGCAAAAGAAACATCCCAACATACAAATTACAAATGTGCAATACTAAATTTAAACAACTGTAAAAATTCAAACTGAATTCTGAAGGCGCATTGGGACATCGAAAGGTAATCAAAGTACTAACAAACGTGAAAATTTCATTGGAAACAAAGAAAATATTACTGGAATGTTATGCAAAAATCGGTATGGTAGTGGCTGCTGTATCTTCTCATCACATAGGGAGAAGAGCCTTGAGGCAACAGAAATGTGGTTCTACAAAAGTAGGCTGAGAATACCATGCTCTGAATACGTGAGAAACGACGAAGGTTTAGAGAAAATGGGGACAAAAAGGCACTTGTACAGAAAGAGACAGGTGAAATTTCTTCGGCACATAATGAGGAAATAGGGCTTTGAAAGTTTAACACTCACAGGACATACTGAAAGTAAGAAGAACATAGGAAAGCAGCGCATAGCCTATGTAACGAACAAATGGTTAGCAGAATAGGGATTAGGAGATATAGCAAAAAAAACATACTTTACTAAGTGCTACAAAGGGCAGGAAATTATGAAGAGCCACGATCGTCCCGACTTGAAGGGACACGGCACATAGAAAAAGAAGAAGATATATGGAAGCAGCATTTTTTACACAAAAATATGTTATTAAAAAATTCAGCAAAAAAAAAAATAATCGACATCAAGAACAGAATCTTATTTACAGAAGATAATTCGGTGAAAAATAGTTTGCCCTCAGGATAGATCAAATACATGAAGTACAGAAACAAATTTACAATTTTTATTTTAGAAAAAACCTGAAAATAGGTCGAAACATTGATGATTTTCTTATTTTCAGCTCAGCGAATTAAGAAGTTGTTAAAATGATTATAATTACGTTTTTTATTGATTCGTTTTCTATGGGTTATCAACCCTTTGCAGGTATGTAAAGCCAGAAAATATTTTTAGATTGTAAGAATTTATTCTTGGAGATAATGGTTATTAAAACAAGTCTTACCAATTAATCTATAGCTGGTGGAGAAGACGTGGATTCATATCTTTCACAAGAAAGCTTTTTCTGCGCGTAAGCAGATATAACGAACCCAATGGAAATTCCGAACCATTATCCATTATACCACACGTACATCCAAGCTTACAGCAGCTGGTATTCCCAAGTGGTCACCCACCTAGATACTGACCAGGCTTGACGTTACTTAACTTCAGTGATCATACAGGAACAGGTGTTTCAACATGATGTGGTTGCAAGCCTTACGTTTTTTTGTTTTGTTTTTTTTTGTTCAGAATATATTTTTGCATACATTCGCGTTATTTGTTTTTGATATACATAGGAACGCAATTTTTTATTATTTTCTTTTATTTCTTTAAGAGGTGTAACTTTTGGAAAGTCGTAAATCTCTCTCTCTCTCTCTCTCTCTCTCTCTCTCTCTCTCTCTCTCTCTCTCTCTCTCTCTCTCTCTCTGATTTGTGAGTAAATTTGCTTTTGAAAACTTCATGGCAGGTTAACTTTGGATTTTAAAAATAGTGAATTGAAAACAGTCTAAAATTTATGCCCCGAAATTTATTTTCCATTTTTGATAAACTTTATGTTATGTTCTATCTCAGTTAAAACCAAAATTAAAACTTCCGAGTATATATTAATACTTAAATTATCTCATTACTCTTTTAAATTTTAATTAACAAGTCTGTCGTCATACCTCAGATGCTTAGTTGTAGATGTTTTGGAAACTCATCTGGGCCAGAAAAATACTTTATCAAATGAGATAATTTTCTGGTTGCCATTATTAAACATTTACAGCAGTTAAATGGGTAGCAAGCTGGTTCCGTGGGCAATTCACGACTTGAGCTTTAAGTTAACTTTAGAAAGTATTTGAGTGCACACGCTATAGTGTGTTGATTAATAAGCTATCTTTGTGTACCAAATCGTTAGTGATTTGAATTCAATTCTCACTGAATACACAATTACTGAGCCAGAAAGAGTTGAACGCACTGATTGTTTATACATTTAACTTCGGTGTTAATCGCGGATTAATATTGTTGTAGGCGCAGTGTTGAAAACACTGATGAAAACGGGAAGAAAGGACAAACCATGCATGATCGTTAGCAAGAAGAAAAGCAATCCAATATACGAGCTACGTACTGGAGATGTCAAAATCAAGTAAATACGAAAATTAAATAAAGCGAGAAATTTCATTGCATGCAAATAAATGAGTGTTTAATTGATATGTATTATCAGTCCTCCTACATGATAGATAATGTTTAACAATTTCCTCAGAGATGAAGATGAGCCCTGAAGCAAAAGATATGTGGTTCTACCAAAGGATGTTGAGAATACCATGGACGGAGTTTGTAACTGGGAAATTTTAGAGAAATTAGAAGTAAAGATGTCGCTTATACTTAGAATAAGAAAGAGAGAAATTTGGAATTTCTTGGATACATAACGAGAAAATAACGCTTGGAATATTTGACAGTTAATGGATATATTGAAAGCAAGAGAAACAGTGTGAAATAGCAAGTAACCTACCTAACAAGGACGTGTAAATGGATGACATAACAGAAAGGAAAGTAAGTGGACAAACATTACTAAAACCTACAAAGGATAGAAGATTGTTGAGGGCCATATTCGCTCACGCCCTGAAGAAACATGGTACAAATATAAGTGATATATGGCAATTTCAAATTTTGCAAAGCTTTATTAAAAATCACAAGTTTCGAAAATTAAATTAAAAAGAATACAGTGATCTCGATCGGAATATGAAAAATGGTATATTTTTTCTTTCACAAGTGCAAGTTATTTGAAAAACATCTAACACAAAAAAACTGTAATAATTAATTTTATTAATGCTGACATTTTATGATTGATGTCCTTGAAATAAAAATACAAATGAAAGCATTTATTAAACATTGAATAAATACAACTTGTTTAATAATAAACAGGTCAGAAATTGGATTTCTCTATATTTTCGGTTTAAGCATTTAATGAAATTTTTTAAATCCTATTATCTTTTCCATGTATCTAATAAAGAAAACGTATAATTATAATAATTTTATTAATTATAAATCAACAAATAGAATGAATCAAATAAAACCAATGCCTTTACCTTTTAATTATTTCAAAGTGAAAGGCTGGAAAAACACTTTATGAATTCTTAATTAATGAATCCGTAATATAATTTCCATTAGCAGAGAATGTGAGGAAGTCTTATAAAAATTTCAACATTCTAATGATAACCAAAAGCGATTATAAAAGCATCATGTTGAATGGCTAACATACTGTGAAACTCAGAAATCAACTTAAGTATGCAAAACCATTTTGTATGCTTATTTGCTTCGTCACTGAATCATTTGAAGTAATCTTCACTCCCGACCCACATACAAACAGATAGCTAGATAGATAGAGGGACAGACAGATACAGAAATCAACACTGCATTGGCAATCTCAAGGATAGAAAATACGCTTGACTGAGAGTTTAACAAGTGTAAAGTCTTTGTTTTTAATTTCAGATTAATTGTAGCTTGGCTACGATTGCTTCTTAGCTATTTTATCTATACATGTTTCTCGAATACAATTCACGGTCGGATTTGTC
The DNA here is from genome assembly GCA_964036315.1 of Acanthosepion esculentum. Lineage (NCBI taxonomy): Eukaryota > Metazoa > Mollusca > Cephalopoda > Sepiida > Sepiidae > Acanthosepion > Acanthosepion esculentum. The sequence goes on from OZ038476.1 coordinate 68,412,737, forward strand.
TTTGGTCAATCTGCATATAGTTGCTCTAGCATTGTGTCAGGGATAAATGGCAGTGGTTTTCACAAGGAACAACGATGCCAAGCAATCAGTCGAAAGTAGTTCGCGCTTCTGTTCGCTCCAGAATTGGCCCAATATCTTTAACTGATTTTTTTTTCAGCTGAATCCGAACATCGATTCTTGTATCGAAGACCTTGGCGTCCCCCTTCTCAGATGCGATATTTCGCGATCTCCAACTCGGATTTGTGTTTCTTAACTGGACAGAGAAAATTGTTCTACTCTACTTCTTTCCTCTGCCGTTGTTATTCAATCTCACCGAAATTCCGAACACTTAAATGACTCTTGCTTTGATTACAAAACCGCACGGCATTTTTATTGACAGCTCAGTTTCCGACTTTCCCAAATTTAGGTTAAGCTGATTGATTGAATGATTGGTTAAACGACCGCAGTGGGAACGAGAAAGTCATTGTAATCTCCACGATCTTTTCTTTAGTTGCATACTATATGGTTCGCCAGGGTTATACATGGTTTTCAATCCAGAGTTGTCCTTCTCCTAGATTGATTGTCAACCAAGACAGAAGAGTACAGTTTGCTCTATTTAACCCATAGCTGGGGGATAAGAGAGCGCTACCATTCACAAGAAGTATTTTAGTGATAGTGAAAATGCCCTTTGGGAATTCCGCACATCCATACACTAGCCGCACATCAGGTTTAAGTTAACATTCATTTATCTTCCAAATTATGCATTTTTTTTTATTTTTGTCTTTTCTTTTTAACTTATTTACTAGTAAAAATGTATAGGCTTTATAACATATCCAGAAATATTTTTGACAGACTTGTTACTTGTTAATAATTAATATATTAATTATATTTTTGATCGGCCTTCAACAATTGATTTCCCATACAGCCATAGTGTCATATTCCTCTTTTTACCATCTTTTGCTTTACCTGTCTGGTAAATCCCAATTATAGCACATTAACCCTGCAAGATTATACGTACAAACTTGGAACAGACTTGGGTAGATGCGTATTAAGAATTTCTTTCATAAAATAAAACTAAAAGTGTTCATTACACTTTTCTTCTTGGTACATTTGCACATAGGCAACACTTCATTCTTTTGCGTTCATGCAAAGGTTCATAATTAGACACTTCACGCTTTTATTTTTCAAACACTTTAATTCTTCAATACTTACTCACTCACACACACACACACACACACACACACACACACACACACACACACACACGTGCACGCAAGTACGCCTAAACAGAGCATCATAACTAGTTTAATAGTTTATTGATCAGGAAGTATTTTCACAGCTGTTCTTTCGATTTTGTCAGAGCCACTTGTCTGCCACCAACTTGTAATCCAGTCTTCCTTCCCCAGGATCCATGTCTCGGCTTTTAATGACCTTTGTCATCATCTCACTCTCTCCCTCTCTCCCTCTCTCTCTCTCTCTCTCTCTCGCACACACACACACACACACACACACATACATGTTGTGAAAGCCATGATTACTCACTTACTGAATTGGTATATAAAAGAATAATACAACTAGTTGGCTTAGAAATTTTTCGTAGTGTTTGATTAGCTAATTTCGTTATGAAAAGTTCTAACTGAGCGTATTATTTCAGAACTTCTCTTTCACTTGGTAGTATGAAAGAAGGATGATAAAGTGCACGTAAACCGATCATCCTATGGATATTCTGAGAATGGTTAATAGGGGTGGATATGCTTGCTATTGATTTCTATTTACACCCTTATAAAACTAATTCTTCTTATAAAGCTATCGCATATACTTCGTTATATAAACTAAAGCCTTTTGGTAAAAAATATTTCCCTTATGTGCTGTCACACAAGAAAACTAAAGAATGCTGAATTCACTGTCATATCGGAATTAGATATTACATAGCAACACGAGACTTTTAACATTATAACGATAGTTGTTTGCTATGTTTCGGAAATAAGTGTTAAAGCATTTTTCTATATATATATATATATACATATGAAGAAATATAGCCTTAAAATGTGCTATATTTATGGGATAAAGGGCTCAATATCAGCGATAGAGCGTGTGTAAATATAAAACTGAACATAGAAGTCAATACTTAGAGGCGACAGTCTGTTTCATGCTAGATGCAATCGTCAGGCCACCCTGGCCACCCTGGCCTGACGATTGCATCTAGCATGAAACAGACTGTCGCCTCTAAGTGTTGACTTCTATGTTCACTTTTATATATATATATATATATATATAAAGGTTTCCGATTTGAATGAATATCATTTACGACACTCACATATGAAGGATTGTTCTCAATAAAGACAAATGAGGATGCGATAAAAAAAAACTTTTACAATTAAGAAAAAATGCATGTGAAGAGTTCGTAAAGTTAAGAATGCTTCTTTTCATGGTGAACGACCCCTGCTTTAGAAAGAATCCCCACTGACATATGAAATCTGTTTTCACAGATGATGTCTGTGCTAAAGATTAGTTTGAAGTTCGTAAACTGTAAATTTTCAAAGAACAAAGAAAATGTATGAATTCATTTTCACTGATTTGGGTTTTATCACAATTCTAATAATCGCTTTTTAAAACAACTAATATTGCCGAGTGAGTGAAGGTTGTTAAAATAATAGCAGTGTCAAGGGGAAAATTCCTTTTGATACACCGTTTTATAGCGGGTACCAAAGATTACCACGATTCTTCTGCTTTTTCTCTTAAAAAGATTTTAACCTTGTTAAACAAGTGGTCACCCACCCTTTACGAATTTCTGTTAAGTTTACCCAGGTTTTAAGATCCATGTTCCAGCTCTTAATGCTATTAAGAGCTTATCTTTGTAATATAAGAAAAGACGGTCTACAGAACGCTTGCTATTCCGAGGTCGGTCATAGAATAGTTGTTTTGAAACCATGGTATCATCCATTCTCGCCAAGTTACATGCGCATCTTAATAAGGAAACTTTGCAGTAATATTGCATCTATGCAGTATGTCGCTGTTCCTTATTCTATCATTCCATTTAATACCATTAATCGAACTAAGACACGCATATGAAAAGAAGTAAGTTGATTTTTGCGCTGATGATGAAGGTTCTAAAACTCACTACCAGACATTAGGGCTGAGATAACTACTAATTAATATCAATGTCAATATTAACTTTCAACTACACAAAGCTTGTAATACAAGTTAGCCTTGGCTATTCGTGACCGGATTTACCACGCTATTCTTAGATTTTCAGAACGAAGGTAGATGAACGCATCAACTGTTTCCAATGCCGGGACAACGACTCATGTCTATGATTTAATAATTTTTTGACGATATCAACAGATTTGCGCATTAAATAATTCGCTTAATTTTTTTTAAATTTCATAGTCTATAAACAATTTCAATTAAAGAAAAACGTTTAAAAGCTCAACCCAATCATAAAATAAAAATAAAAAATTTATAAAGTTGTCAAAAAACAAATTGTAGTTCAATGGGACGTATTTAAATACAAACAACCCTGTCAGAAAAAAGTCTTTAAGTATACAAATACGAATTTAACGGCGTAATAATAATACCAACAACTCTCTGTCGTTGAAACAAACCAGACGATATGCGTCAAACTGATGCCATCATTCGTTTGAAAATAGACACCCCGACCCTACCTTGACTTAACCTCTTTACGAAAGTAACTAATATGTTAATACAATAGTTGTCAGTGAAAATGTTAACCCATACGCCCCTTATTAAAAAAATTGGTTTCCATAGTAATTAATATTAGGAATGTATATGCTTATAAAGCTACGTAAATTTCAAGATTAGTTATTGCAAAATTCGCTTGAGGATGAAACTTTAATTCAATTTTATTTTTATAATTAAATTGAAGATTTTAGCTTCTGTTTTTGAAACATGAGAACTCTTATGTAGCGATGGAATCATCTTTTTAAAAAATAATTATAATTTAAGGTCTACTTATGTATTGAGCACTGCTTTTTTAAATAAAAACAAAAATACTAAAGAACTTCGGATTATTAACCTAACGGTTCTTTCCTATTTTTCTATATATTTGCATATATATATATATATATATATATATATATATATATAAAGTATGTGTGTGTATACATTCTTATATAACAGTGGATAACAGCGACAGCAAATGTATGTAAGATTTTGTCAATTTTATTGCTTTGCCTACATACAGTCTCTCTCATAAATACTCAGCGTCTATATACATTTCTATTTGAATCGCTTGAACGATTATTGACAATAATCATATTTGATAAGTTTTCAGATAAAATCTCTATTCGTTGTTTTTTCTTTTAAGATTTTGTTTAATATAAAGTCTAGACTTGATATAATCTCTGTCTTTGCTAATCGATAGCTGTTTGGATTCTAAAGTGAGATAGAAAACGGATGAAAATAGGAATAATAAAATATTAAACATAAGAAAACGAAACTTTAGAAAGACAAAACTGCTATAATTTTTTAAAGCAAATTTATTGTTACATTACGCACAAAAATGAAATTTATTTAAACTTTTTATCTACCGAAACAATGGTAGGTACACACAGATAAATTCAGTAGTCATTAGTAAAAGATATATATATATATATATATATATATATATATATATATATATATATATTAGAATAGGTGATGAATGGTTTTCCACCTAAAAACTTTTAGTATTCCTCGTATATATATATATATATATATATATATATATATATATATATATATATATATATATATATGATAAAATATAGTTTTAAGTAATGCTATATTTATGGATTAAAGTGTTCAATATCAGAGGTAGAACGTATGTTAACATAAAAGTGGGTATTGATATCAACACCCAGAAGCGACAGTCTGTTTCACGCTAAACATAGTCATCAGGCCATATGCATTGTGTTTTTACTCGACTATTTATATCTCTGTACATACACATATCTTCCAAACACCCGCCATCAATAATCAAAGCAGATACATTTGGGAGGCTCTCCGCTTTTACGCAAGATGGACTCGTCTAAAGTATACTTATACTGACAGAGTTGGAGATACGAAAAAGATACGTGAAGATACGTTGAGATAAGGTTGAGATACGTAGAGTCCACACAGAGAGAGATAATTACGGCTTCACTTACAGAGACTTGTAGATATACTTTCTACTAACCCGCATTCCTGGACTACTAATCTTCATTTCAAGTTTGTATTCTTACGTTCAATACACTTATTTTCCTATTTCAATTACTGGCGTTGTTTATATATTTGTGCAGGATTCCATCCCCGTAATCCACAACAGATACCATAATCAATTACCTGCAGGATTTCTGTCAATTCTTCCAGCGAAGCCATCTTCAACGAAGGCATTAAAGACTATGAAATAGACTTAAAAGATAGTGGATTCACTGCAACACTCACATAAACACCACACAGAACAACAAAGAAGCATCATATGGTTTATCCCACCGTACAACAAAAACATAAAAACAAATGTAGGAAAAATATTCATTAAACTCGTACAGAAATACTTACCGGCATCAAGCACTCTCCACAAGATATTCAACAAAAACACAATAAAAATCAGTTATAGTTGCACCGAGAACATGATACAAATAATATAAAAGCACAATAGAAAAACAACCAACATACCACCCGAACAAAACAAATCCACGTGTAACTGCAGAACGAAGAACGAATGTCGCTTAAACGGCAATTGCCTGCAGACCAATGTAATATATTAGGACACTGTAAATTCAGCAGATAACGAAGAAAAATATACATATGAATAACTGAAGGACCCTGGAAACAAAGAAACTAAGCACACTAAACATCCTTTAGAAATAGTAAATAAGCTAACAGCATAATGCTTTCTAAATATATCTGGGACATTAAAACCAAAAACTAAAACACATCAAACATATCATAGAAAATAAGAAAAACAATATCAACCTACAAACAATCAATCCAAAAACTGTAGACTCTGTCTGAAGAAGAAAATATCTATAATTACCTTCACAGACCAACACAAACTACTACATAAAAGATCAGAACTCATCTCAAAATGCCGACACGAAAACAAATTTTTAGTATGTTATTTAAAAATCAAAACTTAAAACGAAGTAGAATAAGCAAAAATAAATAAATAATACAATAAACAAACATAAGGAAAATAAATTAATCCAAACCAATAAATAAGTAAACTAAGTAAATAATAAACAAATTAACAAACCACGTACGCACGCAAACACAACAATACCTAATAATAGCCAAACAATTAAATAATCAATAATAATAAAATAAATTTAACAAAGAACGCTATAAATACAAGAAACTGCATCCGGACACACAATTATTCCCACTCAATAGCCCCTAGAATAATTTGAAACACAACCGATACCGCCCATCATAATAACCGTTAGAATAATACAATAGACAACCCATAATGTATCAATGACGTGTATACATAAATAGTCGAGCACAACGCATATGGCATGGCGAGTGAGTTTAGCAGGAAATAGACTGTCGACGCCTCTGGTTGTTGACGTTAATGTCCACTTATATATATATATATATATATATATATATATATATATATATATATATATATATATATATATATATATATATATATATATATATATATCTTATTTTGAAAGATACCTTACCCTGACCAGCCGATTTTTACATTTCCGAAACTTCAAGTCTAAAGATAAGTCAAATAATTCATTTGAACTTTTATGTATCGAATCACTGTCGTTACTCTATTTTTAATACCTAGGACTTTAATTGCAAAACCTGCTCGACGTTGTGCTTCAGCAATTTCCTCGTCGAAATCTTTTGTTAGACGCAAACGATTCTTGTCATTATATACATCTTTCAAGTTGTTAAAAATTCTGCATCTTTAGATAGGAAATAAAAGATTCAGATGTTACAAATTGAAAGTTATTTGTAAAAACATAACCATCAATTTTAGGAATGACAAAATTTAACTATTAAACTAATTATTCTATTCCATTTTCTTACATCAGAATAGAACTGATCTCTATTACTTTTAATGTCTTTACTAAGACAGCATTTCAGTCGTTAGAATTAATGAACTTTCTCAGGTGTTACATCCAGTGTGTACAATGTCTGAAGTTGGGTCCTAATAATCTAAATAGATAATCTTTTCTGGGATTATTTTACAGATTATTAGCTAACACTGTCAATTTGAAGATTGATGTACTTTTTGTTAAACAAAACTTGTTATTTTGCGTTAACGCTCATTCACCACTCTTCACATTGTTGGAGATTGTAGCGATTTCCTTACATACCTATCTTGGAATATTTCAAAAAGACTTAATCAGTTTCACAGTGTTTTTGTCGTTGCTAATAACGACAAGGTATGGATTCATCTCTTCGCCAACCAGTATAGTATAAAGATAACTCTAAAATCAAAACCACATGTGGCCCTGGTGGAGCACATACTTGAACTTTAAGTCCTCTCAGTATAGTTGTAGTATAAGCCATAAGCTGGGTTAACGCAGATGGGCATGCTCGAAACAACAATTTACAGGTCGACTTACAATAGTCAGTATTTAAACATTTCATCCCCTACTTCTTATCCGACAAGGAACACCATTATATTTTTCTGAAAGAAATGGTTACTGAAAGGGAAAAGTTCATTTATTTCTTGAATGCTAAGCACAGTTCTGGTTGGAACAATTTCAACTTTAAACATTTCTACCTAAATGGGATCTATTGAAGAAATATTTCAATATATCATTGGTAGTAAAATGGAACGTTTTTCCGAGTTTCTGGAACTTGAACAACCTGCTACTGCTACTAATGTGATCAATTTTCTCATTAGTATAATGCATGTTAACTGATGATTTTTTTCATAACAAATCCCGTTCTCACGTTGCAAATATAACACAGGAAATAATCATGTAGCTGGGGTGGAAAGTTTTTCTATTTGGTGTGTGTTAATCGGGTCTGTCATATCTTTCGTTGCATTTGTTACTCGTGGTTTGCTCAATGGTTCGAGCAAAGTTCTTAATGCCGAAAAGTTATTGGAATAATTCATTGTTAAAAGGAGAATCTTTTAATGATGAAATAAATAATTTAACTGGGTTAAAATTATAGAAAGACAAGACAATTCATTGATGCCTGAATTATAAAGCTATTTGAATAAAATATTTTAACGAATGATTCTAGAAACTTTTGCAATAAAACATTACATCCATAGATAGTTATATAATCTTGTTTTCGCTTAGAATCGTCACTGTCAGATACATTTCGAATTATTTTCATGACTGTCTCATCTCGTAGATTGTGCTCAAGAATGTTGAGTAACTGCATCATTATTTTTAGAGTTAAGGAAGTAAAACTGAAAAATATCTGTTTCAGTAGAGCGGAAAAGAACCTATGAATACCTGATTCAACGTAAGTAATTTAATTCTATTCTTTCAAGCAAAAATAATGATTGTGTTTCTGATGAACAGTGAAATTAATTTTGACAGTCAGACGGTAACATTAAAAAGAGTTCGACACCCTGTTTCTCATCTACTGGAATATAATAAAGAAAAATGAAAATAGTTTTTTAAGATTTACATTTATGTGGGTGGTGGGGGGGGCTAATATCAAGTTATATTTTCATGTGTGCTCTCACGCACGCACACATGTACGCATATATATATATATATATATATATATATATATATATATATATATATATATATATATATATATATTTGTATATTTGACCAGGAATCTTTCTCTAGTGCATGTACTTCTGTTAAGATTTTTATTGTCTTCTTTTTTATTGTTTGTTAAATCTGGCCATTTCAACTGTAAAATGATGAGAGCTTATGTAAGAAGTAATGACAAGAAAAAGGGAATGTAAAAGAAAAAAAGAAAAAGAATAAAATAAAGAGATATGACTTATAAGAGTATGCGAATAAGATAAATTGGGAGTAAGTAAAAAGAATATTGAGATATATAGAAAGAAAGTTGAAGAAACAAATCGCTACTGGAGACAGAGAAAAAAGCAACAAAGAAAGAATGAAAGAAAGAAAGAAAGAGAAAGAAAGAAAGAAAAGCTAGAGAGGAGACATATGTAGACGCCTGGTCGCTTTAAGAAACATTGTAAAGATGAATTATATACCATAATGAATTTCCTGATTGCCCATTAAAATAAATTTGTTTTAAAATTAATATCCGGTTAGCGTCAAAGTAATATTGAATAAGTAGAATATGTTTATATATCTGTATATATCAACGTGGATGCGCAGTGGTGAATAGAAATTTCAATGAGCCGGGTTCAAATTTCAGTTGAGTTCTTTACATTCACTTACGCACAAAATCCCTTGAGAAATGTTCATACATTTCTCAAGGGATTTTGTCTTCTCCCCACACCAGCTCAGGGTAAATAGCAGGACAAACTGGGCCCTATAGCCTTGGTTGGCATGGCTATAGAGCAACTACTCTACGAGGAAGAAAACACTGAATTCAAACCACCCTGGACTCCGTTAGGCTATCTTGCTCAAGACTGTTGCTTTATTATGCCCCTACGACCCTAATGAGTTACGGAACTCGTGATCGTTATATATCAACCCGTATTTTAAAGTGGAAAGATGCTTAACGCATTCATTGATACCTTGGATATTTGCCACATACAGCACTACTACTACTACTACTACTACTACTACTACTACTATTACTACTACTACTACTAATAATAATAATAATAATAACAACAACAACAACAACAACAACAACGTGTTTTATTGGTATGGCACTTCCTGCAGACTGTTATGTATCTGAAGATTTTCAAAAACAATATCAAAATACAAGTATCTTGAAGTGGAAATCTAAAAAATGCGGCACATGAAGACTTCAATAATTCCAGATTGTGACTGGGGCCGTAGGTTTGCTTTATGACCATTTGTAACCCATGCCTTAAAGTAATACAAAAAGAAATTGTTCTCACAAGTAGAGCTCACACCTTATGAAGGGTTTTATCTATGTAAAATGTGCGTGCTTTTAGGTTGTTTTAAGTTTTATTATTTCTTTTTTACAAAAGATGATCAGTGGAAAATGTCATAATGCCATTTCTAGTCTCTGGTTGGAACCCGGGAGGAAATGAGTATAGCACAGAAATCAAAGGAAATGATAAAAAGAACAAAAAATAAGCGTGTTGCTTCCTCAGTGCCATACAGGAACTGAAACTCATACGTTGTCCTAGTTATTATGTTTAAATAAAAATGTAAAATGGACGTCAGAGGTGCAACGGATCATGACACAAGACGCACATGTGCACTGTCTTCTATTAAATGTGTTAACATACTCGAGAAATTTTTATTTAATATTTTTCCGATCAATAATTTAATATTTCGTTTCATATGAAGTTTTCTATAATTATCACCCCGTCTTTTTACAACGGAAATGGAATAAGTGTTTACATTCTACTTTGTTTGCCTACATTCCGTGTAATTTTAAGTTATAATCGGAAAGTGTCCTACCATGTTAACTTAGGAAATTGTTATTTGTAATCTGAACCACTATAAATATCTCAATAGGGCGACTACCGTAGAGCTGTAGTTACTAAGCAATCTCCTAGACCACTGCTACTTCGAACTTCACTATATTCTCAAGTTCTTTCGCCTTGCATAAAATTAAACTAAGCTGCGTAAATGTCTATAAATATAATATAATATGGTTAAGAGGGATGCTGGAAAGTTCTCAGCCAACAAACTTTGCAAAATCTGAACAAATGACTAAATATAAGATTCTTTAAGAATTTTTGGTCGAGTCGACATTTTAGCACCCCTTCGTATATAGTTTATAAATTTGCATATATGTATTAGATGCCGTTTAATTGTAACGCATCATGAATAAATCGATTTGGCCAATTTAGGTAACTGCTCTGGATATACGGAGCAATGTATTAACAAATTAAATTCGCGCATAATTCCTGCAGAGTTATTTACATTCGCTTTCGTCCAATTATCCTTGAGAATTCAGAAAGTTATGTATTCATGTCTTGTAAGACTCCCGCCAAACTGTGACATATAGCCGTGATGTGGAGTTCACAATTAACGGCGATGCTGAGGTTGCGGACTGAATGATCAAGACTGAGGTCAAATAAAAAACGTGTGTTAGATCAACGATACCCAAACTTCTTGCACCACTGATCGGTGTCATACAAGCCAATTTTTCCACGAAATGAGGGAGGAGCGGTGTAGGTTATACGCATGACAAAACATAATAAACAAGACCGCAATAGTCAATAAAGTGGAAGAAAATATACTTTCTGTGAAGGCCCAGTACCAAATGTTCCACGGCCCGGTACCAGTGGTTGGGAACCTCTGTGTTAGATGACATCAACAATTATCAGTTTAATCAGTTTAAAAAGAAAACTAAACAAATTCAGTTGCATTCTTCACTTAAAAATATCTTTTTCAGATTTTATATTTAATAAAACACTAAAATGCAGTGAATCCTTTAATTTAAGTACGTTGACGTTTGAAGCATTTAACGAGTGACGAGAGATCCTACTAAGATTTATTATTGGTTGGCACAAACTTAATATAAGATACGTACCCTGTGTTGATGGTAGAAACAAAAGGACCTGCTAGACAACGTAGTAACGGAAAATGGGAACAAAGAACTAAACGTCAATTGTAAGAGGACAAAGTTTATTGTTGTTAATATGAGGAAGAGTCCGAGATGTGAGCTACGAACTGGGAGGAGCTAATTCCGAGTTTAATTTGAAAGTATTGTAATCTGTTTAAATTAAGTCCTACCAGTCATTTCTCTGTAAGCAGAAAGAATCTTTGGTGGGTTTAACGGTAATTACGCTGTAAGTGTTATATTTATTTTCGTTGTGTAAATTTTTATCCACAAACTTATCTCTGACAAAAGAGGTTCGATAAACCTTTTTAGGTGTTTTTTTTAATCATGTTGAATTTCGCTATTACCATTTTATAGTAATATTTTTTCTTACACCCAATTTTTGTTATACATTTTTTAATATAGACAGAAAATACACACACACACGCATACATATATATATATATATATATATATATATATATATATATATATATATATATATATATATATACAAGGAACAAATAGGAAAGCCTTCTGTAGCTAAATAAATAGCAAATCAAGTCAAATTTATGAAAGTTTCCCTAAATATACATTATTTCATCTTTAAACTATACCTCCATTCCACGCGCGCGTGTGTGTGTGTTTAATTATTTCACCAGAGGCAAGGCAGTAGAGCCACTAAGACACAAGGGGTTGCTAAGTGTGAAACAATAAGAAAAACAGAAACATTTTAAGGAGTAAGAACAACAGGAGAGTAATCAAGAAGGCAGTAAATAACAATTGACATCGCATATAAATTTCTGAAGAAGAAAGTTGGCTGGAAAGCATGAAAGTGGAAGAGAGTTAACTCCACAAGCGAGAATTGAGAAAGAATAAGCTGTTAGTATATACCTTACGGTTCCATCTAGACAATTTAACTGTTTATTGATGAGACCTTATTGACAATCTGGTGCTGCGCTTAAATTCATAAAGTCTAGATGGCATAGCGGAAAGTTTATCGGAACAATTACCATGAAAGCATTTATAGAAAATATACACATGAATGTGTATATATATATATATATATATATATATATATATATATATATATATGATGGTGCATATATATATATATATATATATATATATATATATATATATATATATATATGCACCATCGTTGTGATAGTGATTTTTGAACGATCACAGTTACAATAGGATTGTCTTTGCAATACACCCCTGAGAAGGGTTTCAGAGGAGATCGAATGTACTAGGGTTAAAAAAAACTATGACGCCTTCCTTAATGAATTTCTCCTTAACATCGAGAAGCCAATTAGAGAACTAGATAGGATTATAATACAAATAAATAGACATAATATGTATCTATTATTCAATGACAAATCACAAACCGAACTTTTGCACCAACCAACTACGCATAGCGCGGACGCCACAGATATCCTTCAAACCATTGCTATTGCACTTTGCTACTCCATGTCTTCCTATCACAGTCCAGGTTTCAAGCATTAAAGTCAACAAGAATGACAACCTTGTCTGCTGAGTGTATTCTTCGAACCACTTCACATAATACCAGACAGAAAGCGACCCTGTCTTCCTCGCAAGAAACCATAGTCGGAGCATTCACACGTCACAAAACGACCTTTGATCAAAGAGAGCCTCATCGTCATGATCCGATCACTAACTTCACATGGAAATACTTCCGAGCTTGCAATAAGGGAAGTCTTCACCAGATTCCCTTTTACACCCATCCCCTCTACCACTCCAGAAAAAAAAGTGTAGCTGCCAGACAACTCAGTATACTGACCCTTATCAGCAAGTCTTGTCTCAGATAGTGCCACTATGCACATTTCATATCTTTGAAGCTCTTTCGCTGCTGAGTGCAGACCTACACCCAGGACGTGAGACAGATTACTGTAAGTCCAACAACGTCCGAACATTCCAACTGCCGTTATTCATTGGCTTAAATCTTTTCGCAGAAGAAGGATGACGACTGGTCCCAGGCTGCGGCACCTTTCACAACTAGTCCTAGAACCCTTATTCCCACTGATGCCAATATCATTAGAGACCTTCATTTAATAGGTTTGCCTTTTTGGATACGGCCAGCCTCTTTGTCAAGACACAGTAAGTGTCTGTATGTGAAGTATTTGGGGGTTTTTTTTAATAAGGAAAGGCTTTGCACGAAACGAAACCCATTCTCTGAGCTACCTTCACCCAAAAAGAAGAACAAGTCTACATCATTGGAGGAAACAGACACAACAGGCTGAGGGGAAAAACTCTCCCGGTGATTTTACGGCGCACTCAGATACCAACCTGAAAATTTCTACATCCCGACGCAAATTATTTACCCAACGATGGGACCCTAACAGGTACTACGACTCCACACTGAAAACCTCCTGATCAGAGGTCTTGCTGTTGCTGGGTAAGACGTTAAACTATCTATCTATCTATATATATATATATATATATATATATATATATATATATATATATATATACATATATATATATATATACATGCATATATATGCGTAAAGATATATACAACATATACATATACATGTATACATGATATATACAAAGATATATATATATATATATATTTAAAGACATTTATATTATGTTTAACGTTCTTTTTATATAAAAAGAACGTTAAACATAATATAAATGTCTTTAAATAAATTGTCGGACAATGTCCAATTCTAAAATATATATATATATATATATATATATATATACATCAATCATGAGTATATATATCTATATATGTGTTTACACTATTTAAATTATTCGGACTATTGTCCTCATCTTTGTTGTCATATTTATTACAACGTTTCGGCCGTTGTACGCTCCGGCCTCCTTCAGGTAGTTGGAATGTCGAATGAACCCTCTACTAGTTCCACGTGCCATGTCTCCACCTCCTTAACCAGGTACTGAATTCACACACTTTGGGTCACGTTACTGTATCTAACTAACGCCTTTATCCACTGTGCCATGTGTCCTTGAGGATATCTGTGTATGAATTTCTGGGTATTATAAACCTAATGTCTTCAGCATCATTTTTACCAGTAATCATATTGCAATTGCCCCCTTAAGCTGTAACACGAGGGGAAATGGAAAAATTATGTCTGACCACATATAGGGAGAAAAGGGAGATCACCGCTCTCTGTGGGATCAGATTGAGATCATAGACAAAGAACACCATTGGAAAATTCGTATTTTTAAGGAATCAGCACATATGCTAGGCCACAAAAATCTCCTGAACCGACCAAGCATAGACATGAATGCAATATGGGAACCAGTAATAAGGAGTGCCAGAGAAAAGCAATAATAACAACAAAAATTGCAATATGAGCTCTGGTAAAAACATGTAATGATAATAGCAAAAATTGCAATATGACTACTGGTGAAAATGGTTGCTCAAGAGATTAGGTTTATAATACCCTGGAATTCATACTTTTCATGGCATAGTGGATAATTGCGTTGGTTAGATCCAGTGACAGGACCCAAAGAGTAAGAGTTCAATACCTGGTTAAGACAGGTGTGTCCAGAGAATGGAGGTGGCATCTACGTACCTTAACCATAGAGTTGGTTTAGAGATATAGATTCTAATGCCATTTCCTCAAAGTAGTCCATGTATATATTCGCCATTGCTGGTGATATGGCGAGCCCATTGCTAAGCCCTCATCCTGTCGATATATGCGTGATTCCAAAGATGGGGACAATAGTCCGAATAATGTAAATAGTATATATGTATATACATATATATATATAGATATAGTTATATATATACATAAATATATATACATATATAGAGATGTAGATTATATATATATATATATATATATATATATATATATAATATAATATATATCTGTAGATATAGATATACATATAGATATATATCTGTAGATATAGATATACACATATATATATATATACAAATATATAGATAAATATATATATATATATATATATATATATATATCAATATAGATATATATATAAAGCTATATATCTATATATAAAGCTAAATATATATCTATCTATATATATATATATAAAGCTATATATCTATATATAGATATATATATAAAGCTATATATCTATATATATATAGATATAGATATATATATAAAGCTATATATCTATATATATATATATATATATAGATAGATAGATAGATAGATAGATAGATAGATATATAAAGCTATATATATGTATATATATATATATATAAGATGGACTCTCCCGTCATTTTGATTCTCTTTCAGTTTAGTTTTTATGTTTATATTTCGTATGAGACAACAATCCTGCACTAGATTTGCAAACAAGTACACACAAGGGATATGCTGAAGGGTTGATGAGATTTAGTGCTAGTTCCTAATTCTCTCATATTGTTGAGAAGAGGTAACAAATCAGACTCAACCAAAACAAACTTAAACAAAAACCTCCCGGAATCAAGCACTCTGCACAAAATATTCAATAAAAACCCGGCCGTTTAGTCCTATATTTGGGACTCATCAGCAGTGCGCAATCACTACCGAGAATTGAAAACCTGACAGTTGAGTTATCAAGCAAACGTCATACCAACTGCTCCAACGGGCCTCGGTGACGAAGAGGTAACAAATCAGACTCAACCAAAACAAACTTAAACAAACTTGTAAACAAAAACCTCCCGGAATCAAGCACTCTGCACAAAATATTTAATAAAAACCCTGTAAAAATCAGCTACAGTTACACCGACAACATGGCACAACTAATAACAAACACAACAGGAAAACTATCAAAAAACCACCCAAACAAATTAAACCCACATGTAACTGTAGAATAAAGAATGTATGTCCCTTAAACAGTAATTGCTTACAATACAACGTAATATACCAAGCCACGGTAAAATCACCAGATAATGAATTAAAAGTATACATAGGAGTAACTGAAGTACTCTGGAAACAGAGAAAGTATGCACGCAAAATATCTTTCACCAATGGTAAGTACGCGAACAGCGCAATGCTTTCCAAGTGTATCTGGAAAAGTAAACACAAAACACAAATCAGACCAAAAATATCATGGAAAATAAGGAAAAGATCATCAGCCTACAACAATCAATCAAAAACCTGCAAACTTTGCTTGGAGGAAAAAATAGGTATTATTACCTTCCAAGACCAAAATAAATTACTAAATAAACGATCTGAGCTCATCTCAAAATGCAAACATGAAATCAAATTTTTACTACGTTACTTAAAAATTGAAAACTGAAATGAATAAATACATATAAACAAAATAATATAAAAAACAAATAAAATAAATTAACCCACACAAATAATAAACAAATTAACAAACCACTCCCGTTAGAATAGACAAAATAGAATAAATAAAATTAAAATACACAAAAAACAAGTAAAAATAATCAAACCAAATAATTAAAGTAAATAATAATAAACAAATTAACAAACCAATCCCGCCAATATAGCCGTTAGAATAGACTACAGTAACCAATCCAAAAATTGGACGTAAAAATAGCTATAACTGCTATATAACGATAAAAGAAAACAAAAAAAACATTACCACGTTACTCAAAAATCGAAAACCAAATAGAGTAAATAAAAATATACCAAAAAATTAATAAATAAAAAACAAATAAAAATTAATCCAAATCAATGAACAAATTAACAAATCACCCCCGCTAAAAAAACCGTTAGAACTAATAAAAATAACCATAAATAAGCAAAAACATGTAAAAATAATCAATGCAAATAAATAAATTAATTAAAAAGTGTCCTCCGCCAAATTAATTAAAAAATGTCCTCTGCTGTCTACCCAAACATCTGAATGACTTCTCTAGATTTACTGAGAATAATTTAGTATCAAACAAGGTCAAATGCAGGAAAATAAGGCGTATGAAAATTGCGTTACGCTAAGCTTTACGTAGAAAATCATCATTCGAAATTTCGGTTCTTAACTGGATTCGAACACTGACCTCGAATACCGGTTGGAAATGTTTAACTATTTCAAGGATGAAACAGACACTTCTATTTGTCTAGACTGGCCCAAGGTTAGGGTATTGAGGTACTCAATAAGGATCAAGCCTACAACACTTGTGAATTGACTTTAGAGATAAGCTTTATCTGCGATGTCACGAAGCTGGAGGTATTTTGTTCTGATCATGTACCGAACTTAAATATATTTTGAATTTAAATCAAATCCATTAGTTAACTGTTCACAACAGCTATTACTATTTGCATTTGTGACATCTTCGATACCTACTTTATCTTTCACAAATTTTACACCACAGTGTCACATTTCTAACTCCCTCCTTTTTCATCTACCCCCCCTCTCTCTCTCTCTCTCTCCCCTTCACAGGTATATTGATAAACAGATACATAATGATTCCTACTAATGGATTTCCAGATGACGATTGCTAACCACATGAAAATAAGAGTTGTAGAAGTGCTATGTATAAACGCTATTTATTTCATATATGTGTGTGTGTGTGTGTGTGTGTGTGTGTGTGTGCGGATGTGTGTGTTGGCATAATGGCTGTCGACTCGTTTATCCAGTATCACAATTTTTAACACATTAACATATAAATAAGACAACAATTGCACGGCCAATTTACTCGTTTAAACGAATTTTACATCAAATTGTACATGTGCATCATGAAAAAGCATTTAATTTATTAACAAATTACGCTGCTCAAACTGAATTATTATACTATAAATTAAAAATAAATATGAATTATATATATATATATATATATATATATATATATATATATATATATATATATATATACATACATACATACATATATATATATATATATATATATACATACATACATATATATATATATATATATATATACATATATATATATATACATATATATATATATATATATATATACATATATATATATATACATATATATATATATATATATATATATACATATATATATATATACATATATATATATATATATATATATATATATATATATATATATATATATATATATATATATATATATATATATATATATAATGTGCACCATGAGGCGGTGTAATGGTTAGCAAGCTTGTCTCGCTAAAACAATTACGACTGAGTAGTGACTTCAATTCTCACTGGGTGCCGCATACTTTCGGCCTTGTGCCACATCTAAGCTACGCTTGGAAAATCACTATATATATATATATATATATATATATATATATATATATATACATGCTTTTGTGTGTATACACATATATATATCTATATATGGATATACATATATTTACGTATAGGTAATCACATTACATTTATAGTTATTTAGAAAGTGCCTTAGTCTGACACAAGATTGCAATCATGGAGAAACAAAAGATAGAACTCACTACATTATTGTCAGACTTACAAGCAAACCATCATTTCATGACATACCTTCAAGTTGTTTTTATATGCAAATCTTTACCTTTGTCTGACACAAGGCCTCAAAATTGGTGTACCAAATGAAAGTCGCTCTTACTAAAGTTGCCACGATATACTTTTTGAATGTTGTGATGCATACAGAGATCATAAACCAGTTATCATGACAATCCTGCATCGTTTTTTTTTAACTAACCTTATTTCAAAATAACTATTGATGCAAGAAATCAGTAACTAATATTATATATACCATTTCTTCAGTCTTTGATTATTATTAGTTTCTATCATTTTTTGTGCCGTATACCTTAAGGATGTAGGCGATCATAGCTTTCTATAACTTCCATCCTACGTAGATCTAAGCAATATTTCTCCCCTCATATCCCTCCAAGTTGCTGTTCTGCCAAACATTCGCGCAAGCTCGTTAGGTAGGTTACTTGCGCTGACACTTTTGTCCTTAATGTGTCTTGTGAGAACCAAAGTTTCTAAACCGTCTTTTCCGTTATGTGTCCCAGTAATTTCAAATGTATTTCTGATTTTTAGTAAAGTGTCCTTTTTATTAAGATTTTCTTAAAACTTCCTTTTTGTACACATGTTCCATCTACAGTATTTCCAGAATCCTTCTGTAGAATCACATCTCTGTTGCCTAAAATCTCACCTTCATCTGTGAGAAAATTATCCACCATACCCTGCCATATACGGGAATTGATATTACATAGCAATTCAGTACACTTTTAATTGTATTTAATGAGATTTTCTTAACTTTTGAAAGGCATTTTCACTATTCCAGTACACATTCACAATTTGGTGTCACTTTTCCGTCGGAAAGACATCACGGATATTTAAATTTCTGTACTTGCTTGATTTACCAATTTGTAGCTCAAATCGCGGATTTTTCCTTTTGGTAACGACTATATATTCAGTCTTCATCGAAATGAATAATGTGCTGATATTTTTCCTTCTCACTATTGACTTGGTGGTCAAGGTAAAGAAGAATTCTGCTCTTAAATTGCTTAAGATAAAAAAAAGACTTTAAGAAAAACTTTCTAATTTAAATTCTTAATTAAATATATTTCATTGTTATTTCTTTCCTTCCAAGATATCCTTCTATTGAAAATTGTCTTTAAATTCTTAGTAGTTTTGTAATAATTTCTACGTTCTTCTATTGCCATGTTACCATTTGGACTTGATCGAAACGAATAGTGGATTCGTTTTGTTTTTGTTTTTATTGTTCCTTCTATAACTGCTGATGCGTTGGATAAGGCAATTATTGTGTTAATTTTATTATATTATTATATTATATTATAATCATATTAAAATATATCATTCCTCTTAAAATTAAATATGAATTAGGACGTTATCTATATAGTAATGTTCCTACATACGGAGATACAGCGACTAGAATATTTCTTCTGTTCTTTCAATCTCATACTGATAAGTTATCCAGATCATTTTCTCTCGATTTTATTAGGATGGAAACATTGTACCTACACCATTGTTCTTGGTCAAATTATCTTCTTATGAAAGTCAACAATAATTATGACTATAAGCTGTCTACTATTCTAAACTCTTCTTTCCTGTTTGTGCCATCATTTCTTTTCAACCTGTTGAGTCTTGACTCATTGTTGAATCTCGCCTAATGCATGGAATAATAATGCAACACAAAATGTACTTAGAACAAGAATGTATTATAACAAGAAAGTGTACACAATAAGTACATATAGTATTTCTGTATATTTCTGGGAAGACGTTCCTGGAGAATGTGTTGACTAGTCGCAGTCGATCAGAGTCTCTAGTTGGATCTCGTGATTCCTCCTCCCGTCTTCCGGTACCAACCATTATTTATATAGTTGGTAGTCACCTATGCAGATTAGGTGGATCCTACACAACACCCCCCTCCCAAGCCTTGGAATCCTTTTGGATTTCAAACTGGCTTCTATATGGGATGAGGATTATGGTTATTTCTTTGTAGATCCCCTTTGCATAGTTCATATGTATATCTGTTTTTTTTTTTTCAATATCTTTTCCGTTTTGGATTCACGTCCAATGGGTCCGTGAACTTTCGTTTCCTACCGGATCTTCTCGGTTCAGGAGCACTCTGCGGAGGTTCATACATTACATCAATGGTATCTTCCTCCTCATCCGGTATACTCTCTTCATGCTCTAGCACGTAGCATTTTTTGAGTTGATTCTGGTGCCTTTTATGAGTATTCTTCGGCCCTTTTATTATGTAAATCAGGTCACCGATTCTCTTATCCACTATGCCTCGCTCCCAGAACTCAATGTTGTTTCTATAGCACTTGAAAAAGACCATCTCTCCGGGGGTGTATCTTTTTCTAGCTGTATACATAGTGTTCTTTATTCTATTTCTTCCTGGCAAAAGCTTGTCAAACACTGACTTAACTTTCCTAGCGAACATTAGTTCAGCTGGTGCCATGTTTGATGGTGTTCTCTGGTTAGGCGTGATTCTGTATACTTGTAGGAATTGCTGAAGCGCCTTTTCCGTTGGAACTCCTGAGGCTTTCTTCAGAGCGCGCTTTAACGTATCTACAAATCTTTCTGCGAGTCCATTGGATCTCGGATGATACGGCGGCGTCGTTATGTGGTTAATTTGATATAACTCACAAAATTCCTTAAAATCGTCAGAAGTGAATTGTGTACCATTGTCACTCACAATACACTCTGGCACACCGAACCGTGCAAATAGTTCATGCAAAAAAGTTGTTGTGGTATTGGACGTAGGCTTTTTGCAGCGTAGTACTTCCGGCCATTTTGTAAAGCTATCTACCACTATTAAGTAGTAATAATCTTCTACTGGACCAGCGAAATCAATGTGTAATCTTTCCCACGGATGATCCGTCTTTGGCCATGGTTTGTGTACTATAGGTGGTGCCTTAGCTGTTAACGCACACCCTTTACATCGATGAACCATGTTTTCGATATCCACATCCATTCCTTTCCAATATACAAAGCTTCGAATTAAGCTTTTTGTTCTATTAATCCCCGGGTGACCCATATGAAAGTCCCGTATGATTCTTTTCTGCAACTTTTTTGGTACTACTACTTTCTCTACACTTGCGAAAGGCACGTTACATTTCTTTTTAAATATAGGCATAGTATTTTCTTTTAATTCAAATTTAGCTTCAAACTTGTTACATCTTCCAAGACCAGGTGTAAAGGTTTCCGGAAACTTTTTCTTTAATTCATCTTTAATGTCCTGTCTTGATTACGTATTACTTTCTACTTTTCTGCAGAAAGAGTTTAACGGTTTATCCCACAATTCGAATGTTTCAATAAAATCTGTACCCAACAAGTTTTCTCCATTTCTCAGAATGAAAACTTTTATTTTTTTAACGATCCCATTCACTTTCATTGGAAGTACAACCTCGCCTTCGAAGTTAATTTGCTTTCCAGTTACCGTTCGAGCGAGTTTCGTTGACTTCATTATTGTAGGCCTTTTTAACATTTTCCATGTTTTATCGTTCATTATTGTTAAATCTGACCCCGAATCGAGTTGAAATTTGATATTCTTTTTGAATATTTCAGTCGTCACATATTTCCTCAAATCTCTATCTGATTTGATATTCGAATTTGTTTGTCTAATTCGGCTCTTGAATTTTTTCGTTTTACAACACGATCCTTTGTGACCATTCTTTTGGCACACGAAACATTTCTTATTTCTATATGGGCAATTTACCTCCCAGTGTCTTTCGTTACAACGTCTGCAATTATATGGTGGGACTTTTTTATTTTCGTTCTTTTTATTTTCTTGTCTATTCTTAAAATACGCTGAATTTTTTCTCCAATTTTTCTCTAATGGGTACTTTGACTCCTTTTTTATTTTTTTAATATAAGCAATACCAGCTTTTTCGATTTTTTGCGACTCTTTCTTTAACTTTACGGCCCGTTGACACTCCTCTGCTAACTTTTGCAGGGTAAGGCCTTGTTCAGATTCGAGTTTAGACAAAACTTTACGTCTTATTTCGGCACTCTTACTGGATACCAGTCCTTGAGCAAAAATTAAGCACTTGAATTCTTCAACCGTAATTTCTGCCAATCTGAAATTGTCACAATGTCTATTCACTATAGATGCATATGTTAAGTAATCCTGATCGTCGGATTTAGAGACATTCATGCATAACCATCGCTTATGCCAAAGCGACATATTTGCTCCAAACAGCTCTTTTAGCAATTTCACTGTTTCCGAGAATTCCAATTCAGTTGTTTTTCTCGGTAGAATAAAATCTACAAATTTGCTGTTCTGCTGTACCTAGCTTTCTTAGTAATAGACTGACTTTTCTTGAATTCGACCAGTTTTCACAGTCTGTGTAGAAAATATCTTCATATCGTTTAAAGTACGCTTCAAACGTTTTTTCTTCGTCTGGCACATAGTTGAAAGTTTCCAGCGAATTACATATGGTGTTATTAGAATATGAAGAATTTCCCTCATTTGCCTGATAGTTGTTTAATTTCTCCAGTGTTAACTTTTGAATTTCTAAAAGTCTTTCCTCTTGACGTTCTTGATATTTTTGCATTGCTATCAGTTGTTCTTGCTGTGCTATCTGTTGGGATTTGAATAATTCAGATATGACTTAGGATAGTTCATCCATCTTTAGCTGATAGTGTTCATGCAACAAGGAATATACTTTTAATTTGTGTATCCACGAATATCATATAAGCTGACCAAAAAAATCGAAACAACGTACGACTTTTCTATTTTATGTCTTGCTTTTACATTCACGCCCGTGCTAATCAACTTTGGTATTTTTTTTTTTTTTCGTGAACAGAGAGCGTCGGACTTTTTTTTCGTTTTCGACTTCTGTTCGCGTATTTCAATGACAACGTCTGATTTTCTTATCAGAGGTAATTCGTCACTATATTGTTGAACAAATAAAAAAACAAATTTTTTAAAGTTCGTTACCTTTCAAAGTCGACACGGTGTATTTGTGCTCCTTTTAATCCATGCATGTTTTTGTAGTCGGCCAATTTTTCTTTTTAGAGGGTGTCTCGTTGTAGATAATTTTTTAATTTAAAATTACCGTTATTCGTTTACGACACCTTTCAATTTTTCTGAGTGAACGTTCCTTTATGCTTAGTCGTCTTTTAACGAGTTTTACATATCCAGAAGTTCAGAATCCTTCGACGTTACGTTAACGTTGGACTTTGAATTAATAGTTTTTTTTTTCAGCCTGGGTTCTTCAATGACTTGTCCCAAATGTTGAAAACTCTCACTATTAATTCTTTCTTCTTTCCGTATGGTTCGTTCTACTTCTTTGCCATTGTTGAAACTTGGCGTATGGTTCGTTCTACTTCGTGGCCATTGTTGAAACTTGACGTATGGTTCGTTCTACTTCGTCGCCATTGTTGAGTCTTGACTCAATGTTGAATCTCGCCTAATGCATGGAATAATAATGCAACACAAAATGTACTTAGAATAAGAATGTATTATAACAAGAAAGTGTACACAATAAGTACATATAGTATTTCTGTATATTTCTGGGAAGACGTTCCTGGAGAATGTGTTGACTAGTCGCAGTCGATCAGAGTCTCTAGTTGGATCTCGTGATTCCTCGAGATTCACTTGACCTCCCACAGGGCCAGGTTGTGACACAAGGTCGGAGTTTAACGTGGGAAGGGGAAGTGGAATGGACCCGAGTTTTCACCCGGGTCGCAGTGCTTTGGCTTTAGCTAGTCATAGCTGGTCTTGGCTGGTCTTAGCTGGTCATAGCTTGTCCAAGCTGGTCAGACGTAGCCACGATACTACCAGCGCAGGGACGAATCCCTGCCGCCGGCCTGTATCGGAGAAGGAATCCCGGCCCCATAGGCGATCATTCAGTGAGTAATCTGCGAACAGATACTACACTTTGATCTTAGCCTTGGGGTCGCGTTGAGACCGAGATCTCGTGATTCCTCCTCCCATCTTCCGGTACCAACCATTATTTATATAGTTGGTAGTCACCTATGCAGATCAGGTGGATCCTACACAACACAACCGAAGGCTTCCGATGGCAAAGATATTTGCAGTCACTTCAACAAAACTGTCATTGAAAAGATAGAGCAATGTTCTCAGAATATTTTCCGAGCCAAGTATTCAAATAAAGCATAAAACATTTATTATAATGTTAATGACATCAACGAAAAACGTTCAAGTATAAATAAATAGTCGTATTTATTAGGATGATTTTCTTCATTTCTTTACAAAATATTTTATTCATATAAATGTATGACATTATTATTCAGTTATGAAAGTATGTCTATGCAGTTTTACAAAACTTCACTACGTTGCAAATAAATTTTGTATTATTAATTTTCTGATATCTTGAAAATGTTAGAACTGCTAATCAGATAAGAGATTTTTTTCTTTTTCATAAATTCTCCCCAAGCAAGATGATAATGCCACTAAGACATAAGGAGTTATTGAGAGTGACAAACACTGAGAAGACGTTAGTTAGGAGACAGGAAAATAAGACAACATGAAACAATAATACAGAAGATGGCGATTGACGTTACATTTACATTTTTGAAGGTCGTAGGTGGCCGGGAAGCAAGAAACCAAAAGAGAGTTGCACATGCGACTGGTACAGAAACGAAACTATTAGAATAGATATTACGGTTACAGCTAGCTATGTCAAGGAAAAAAATGTTGATACCTATAGGCCAATCTAGTAGTACACTTAACTTCATAGAGTTGTGGTACTGAGGAGGAAAGCTCATTAAAACAATTTCCATAAAAACATTTATAGAAACGACACAGGGCATCAAGCTCAATGCAGTACCAGTTTAGGATCGATAACATTACAGACACTCCTTTGGATTTTGTGGAGAATCCAAAGACCAAATATGGCAGCAATATTCAATGCACGGATGAATGGTAGATTTAGTAACAGGCAAGATGTATAATGGCGAGAAAAATTGTTTGGCACGGCACAGTGAACTAACATTCCTAACAGCAAACTAGCAATGGGTTTATTATAATCATTCTACTTCATCTCAGTGGAAAACGTGAGACCAAGAAGGCGCCTGGAGACTAGCAACAGCCATGCTGATAGAAGCAAAAAATGTTATCTGTGATAACTAAAATCTAATAGTTTCGTTTTAGAGACATTAAAATTTAAAAGCCATTCGAATTATCTAAGGTCATCGCTTGAGCCTCGCCGTTCTTATCTAAAATCTTGATAGACACATTTATTAATAACCGTTCACAGATCGTCTGTTGACTTCTTGAAAAAAGCCATATCGTTTATTGGGAATGAGGCCTTCAAAATGAGATTTTAATCAGTTCGCAGTTGATTAGAGCATCTAGTACTTTGCCAAATATAAGTAAAAGTCTAATAGCATGGTAATTCGAGGGATCAGAATGTTCACCAGAGTTTTTAAAGATAGGGAATACAGAAGAGAACAAAAAAGCTGGAAAAAAAGAAGCAGCCTGGCATTTATTGTAAAATTTGGAGAGAACAAGAGCCAGTTCAGTAGCACATTTCCTTAGGACAATTGCGGGCTTACCCTCAAGTCCGCATGCCTTGTGGGGATCTAGTTTGTAGATGATAGCATAAACCATGGACAGAGTTATATGCATATGTGTTGCATGAAGCATTGCAAATAATCAGTTTGAAGAATATTGTTTGAGTAGAAGAACTCATCTTTCCATCCCTGGTATCTTTTAAGCATTGTTTTTGGAACATAAACACGTATTTTCCTGCTCCGATCAGAGTTCTGATCAACAAAAAGTACTCTTTCAGTGCATCTTTCAAATGATAAAATCGCTCGCTGTAGCGTTGCACAACAGTTTGTTCGGTTTACATCAAATAGCAATAAACATGTTTTCTATTTGAATACATACATTCCGGTTCGGCGATGCTGTTGAAAGCTATTATGAATCATAATCACAATGGTCTTCTTTTTGGATTCTTGTAATAGTACCATTTTTACATTTCTCTACTGATCATGTTCCAAAAAGACCTTTTATTCCCACTTTTCAAAGATCACTCTTTACAAAAACTTATGATATTTACCACCTTTGCTCCGGAAACAAAATAATACATTCATAAAAAATAATATTATCGTATTCTTGATATATTTCTTAAAAGTACTTATTGGCACTCATTTCCCTAACTTCTAAATTTTTATTAATATATGTAAATATTGTACGGCAAAAACAAAAATTCGAGGAAACTTCAAAAGCAATTCTAATATTTCCCTTATACTGTAAGAGGATGCCTAGACTGTTTGCATCAAGCGAACACACACGCACGAACACACACACACATATATATATATATATATATATATATATATAAAATGTATATATATATTATACTACATTTTATTATGCAAGTCAATATTTTAACAATAGAATTAATATTAATCAACTCATTGTAAAAACTTAACTCTTGTAAATTAATAAAACTATTAATATAACAATAAAAATATAATAAAATGCGATAAAATTTTATAAATATACCATATATAAATAGTTATTTATAGTTATGTTTTGATTTAAATATATAAAGATTGCTAGGCGTTGGACGAAAGATATCGCATCCAAAGAGAAAGAAAACAATAGAAATTGCAAGTAAGTTGACCAGTGGTCAGAAAATCAAAGAGGTGGATAACATCAGCAAAATAAGGACAAGAGGAAGATGGCGTCAAGAAAGACACAAAAAGTGATTCAAAGAAAAAGATTCATAGACACGAAAAATAGATTGACCAGTTAAAATACATAAATCTGTTGTTGTGATTATAGAGCAAACATACTAACGAGACATGAAAGCAATCAAACTAACACCTTTAATCAAAAAGATGAAATCACCCAAACACTTTTAAGCAAAGACATGAAAGCAATCAAATACCTTTAAGCAAACATTACAAAAACAAACGTGTAAGATGGTTAAAGTTTAGGTACCAAGACGCATTCGGTATACGTAAAGTTTAAAATTAATTTTTTTAAATGAAAAAAACTTTCCTGCAACTTTCAATTTAGCTTTAAATGAAAGCGAAAGGATTAAATTTACTATATCCGGTAAGCAAAATACTTTGGTGCATTTCAGAGAGAAATTATATTGATTGGAATAGAGTTGCATTTTGTCAGTAAAATTGTCTGATTACGTCAGACAAATTTAGACATTTGTAAACAAAAATTATATATATATATATATATATATATATATATATATATATATATATATATATATATATATATATTCCTAAACATGGGGTCTTGTTTCTCTGACGTGTTAATTGTTTTATTGACGGCGCATTGACCGCCGAATCTGATCATAATTATCTATGGTGTAGCAGATGACAATTTTCATTAGGGTTTTTTTTTTCGTAAGTGGGGGGAAACTCTTAAAACACGTTACATTTTATTAATAGATTTATCGGTTTGTTCATCCATATTTCAGAAATTCTGCATCAATATACATATATAATAACAAATCGGAATTCTTTTAAAAATAGTTGGGGGTCTTCAGATTGTAATAAGCTTTAAAGCTTATGACAATCTGAAGACCCCCAACTATTATTGTTATTAAGTAAAACTAGATTTACTATTCACATATTTTAAAATATGTGATTAGTAAATCTAGTTTTACTTAATAGCAATATTCCCTAAAAATTATCTCATCGAAATTGAGCTATAAAAGTTTCAAAAACTTTATAAATTATTCAATTTTAAATTGTAAAGAATTTAAAACCTGAAAACAAATCTTGTAAAAATTCATTTTTCATAGAAAACAATTTTTTCTTCAGGCAAAATTGTCTTTAATATATATTAAAAGCTTCTCTAATTAAATAATTTCTTAGTTTTATTGCGATTTTTATTTTTCGATTTAGAACAAATTTTCGGAAAGACCAGGTGTGATTTTGCAAAATAAAATTGGTGGTTTAAATTCTCTAAAAAATTCTGCTTTTAACTAATATAGTCATCACAAATTATCTCGATGAAGTTCGGAAGCTTTCATAAAATTAAGTAAGGGAAAGAAACACATGTAAAAAATATTTTTCACCAGGATTTTTTTAATAAAAAAGATTTCGAAAATAATTTCATTCATTTGTGAATAAATTGTGAAAATTTCATTAAACTCCGGGAATGATTTGATCTTTGAAAGAATTTCCAAATGAATGTGCCTGACACCGCACAAAAGGCGAAAATTTGGTATGCTAAAAGTTAGTACAACCATCGACGCAAGAAAAAAGTTTTTTAATAAAAGTTTCAAATGTTTTAAAAAGGAGTAAAAAATTTAATAAAATAAAAGGTTTGGAGCATGTTTTCATCCCGGTATGCTGGCTTTTTAGCGATATCGTGGAGGTACCTATTAAAGTACAGGAAAAGCGATTTCTCAACAGTAATTCTTAGTGAAGATTTGCGCTATATTGAATGTAACTGATGGATGAGCTAGAGATTCAGTCTTTCGTGAAAATAATCAGCTAAAATGGCTTAGGAGATAAGATCAAGAAGGTGGAGCAATGTGTGAAGTACGTAGTAGAAGAATATATCCATGATGTCAACATAAATGCAGACAATTATTATTTTTTAGTAATATTGGTCAGAACCCAAGAGGCTTGTGAGCTTATTCAAGGCAAAACAATTCTTCTTCACATTCTGCAAAGCCGACTACTGTCGCCATTGCCAAAAAGCTTTTAAAGATAACAAATAAATGGATTAGCACCCAGACTCTCCAGATGGTAATTCAACAGAAATTTTGTGGACATGAAAATGGAAAACAATATTGAAGTAAAGAATAAATTTTAGAAACAATAACTACTGCTGCATGTCAAAACAAAACAAAAAAAATTAATAAAGTCAATGAATAAAAGATTAACATGTCAAATAATTATATATTGCACTTAGATAATAAAATCTTATACACCCAAAAATATTTTAATGATATTATAACCTGAACTTTTTATATGTTGCTCATATAAATATAAATATCCTGGATCTTTTACTAACATCGGTTAAAAAATGTTAATGAATGAAATATTTTCCGCAATAAACAATTCATTGAGACACATCTGCTTCTTTCGAACTTTCATGTCGGATGCCATTTTGCCAGAGTGCTATTTTAACAAGATAATCATGGGAATATTCAACAGCTGCTGCTATAGAACCAATATTATCTTCTGACGTCATGGGACAACATAATAAATCAGTATCAAGAATTAACTTCAAAGCAGCCTTCGTAATAACAGCTTCAATGAAGACTACATTATTAATCGAAATAACACAATATTAATAATTTCAAATATAACGATTTTAATATTAGTTATGAAAAGAATGAAGACGGTTCCTTGTTCCTTCCAATAAAGAATGTCTGTCTTTGATTCTCTTTATTCACACAGTAGAGGCATTTTCCTCTGACTATCGCTCGCTATTCAGATAGCGCGGAAACAAGGTCATTTTACAAAAGCTCGTGACATTTATCACCCTTCTGTCTTGAAGACAAAAATTAATAAAATTATAAAAGTAATATCATCGGTTTCTTGAAACTTTTTTTCCGGAGTTTCATTTCTTTTAAGTGTGAATAGTGTTGCGAATAAAAGATCCAGATGGAAACTAAAAATGCTATTTTGTATCGATATCAACTATACTTCATTGACAGTTCTGTAATACGAAACAAAATTATGAGGGCCCAACATGTCAGCAATATTAGCAAGTTATTTTTGTATTAAATAGGACTATCGGCGGCTATAGATATTTCCAAGTAATATTCTTCGAACAAGCATATATCATAAAGCTTTTACTCATGGAAACATGCACATCTTATGAATAGAGATCAGTTTTTAATTTCGTCAAAATCTTCTGAAATATTAACATTATTCCATTAGTTATTCCGGTATATATATTTATTTCAATGAGTTGTGACATCCTGAAGGGACCCGGCATACAATTTGTTATATATATATATATATATATATATATATATATATATATATATATATATATATATATATATATATACATATATATATACATATATATATATATATATATATATATATATATATATATATATATATATATATATATATATATATATATATATATAGTAAGGGTAACAATAACGGTGGAAAAGGCCGTTTCCATACAGGAAACATCTTGCATTCATTTTACTGAACAGTTAGCGTTACTGCCGGTTGAAATGTGCACAATCTTTCTCTTAAAAAGATTTTTCAGGAATTTAGACTTCTCATGTTTACTGTCACGCTCTTTCTGCTACTGATGGTAGCTTAATTCCAAACCTTTTGTTTAATTTTGTGTGGAAAGTTAACATCTTTATTGCATCATTTTACCTTCGAGTTAAATGGGCTGCGAATTTTTGCCGCTGTTGATGCTGGAAGTGTTTAACAGATATGTCTGTTGTTATCTGATGAAGCTCTTTGTGATTTTGTTGCGCCTGTTTACAGGGTTTGATGAAGAAATGTCTTCTTTAAGACCTAAAGCTTTCATTCGCTTGAAGCTATTTTGATCATTGATCTGAGGAAACGTCTGTTTGTTAATTTCCTCAGTAGGATTAAATAAGTTTCGCCTATAGTCCGGTTAACACTCCTCGCCGGTCTTTTGAACAGAAATAGAGTTTTATCACTCGTTTCCTGTTTAAGATTGGGGTTCCGGTTTCTCCTAAATTTTTATTTATCCTCTTTCACTCCCAGTATCTCCTTCCATAATAGTAATAATAAATAATTTAGGGTTGAAGAAAGCATCAATTGCTTAATAATTAATCAACATATATAATAAGATACGTGTATTTATGGAATTACTTTATATTTACTAACAAATCTATCTACTCAAATAATTGCTGAAGAACAAAAAGTCCCCATCATCAACCATTAAAGACATAATTAACACGTCAAAAATAATAATAATAAATATTATTTAAATGGTGGTATGTGTACTATTCCATGTAGTAAATGTGATAAAATTTATATTAGTAAAACAGAGGGAATTTTAAAGAAATACATATATGAACGCAAAAGAGCCTAAAAATCGGGAAACATTAAATTCTTTATGCTCTCGTATACAACATAAAATCCATCTTTTATATTGTAAATATCAAAATGGTTAAATGTATTCAACATAAATTCTCTAGAAGAATTATTGAATCAATTCTAATATCAGGATTCAATCAAAAAGGTTTTTATAACATATCACCTTTTCTTGATAATATTTAAAGAAATTAATATAAAAATACTGGTTAAACACCTCAATAAATTTTCATTATATTTTTATTTTAATTTAATTCTGTATTTTTCTTAATACCTAAATAATATTATCATAAATCATAATTTGAATTATAATTATTCCCTATTTACTTTAGATATACGCGATTTATGTTTCTTATCTTTTATAAATTCTTTTATTTTCTTTTATCAAAACATATTTTACATTTATTTTAACAGTTTTTCTATGTACAAATCTCATTGCTTTGTTCACAGATATTTATTTTTTAACATATATTTATTTTTTAATTTTATTATCTATTTTTATAAACTATTTAAACTATTAAATTTTCTAAATATTTTCAAATTAATCACAGCGTTTCTAAGTAGCAAGGTCGCCATAGTAACGGTTTTCCTTATGTTTTCGTTTGTTCTGATCCTGTTCTTATT
Source organism: Acanthosepion esculentum (assembly GCA_964036315.1). Classification (NCBI taxonomy): domain Eukaryota; kingdom Metazoa; phylum Mollusca; class Cephalopoda; order Sepiida; family Sepiidae; genus Acanthosepion; species Acanthosepion esculentum. The sequence goes on from OZ038476.1 coordinate 68,445,326, forward strand.
GAGTGGCACATTGGCCACAGAATGAGGAATTTAAACATCCAAGTGAGTTTCGCATATTGCATCTTAAATAATTTGTTCAGTAACTTTTTTGTTGTAATAATGCAAATAGTTATGTACAAAAAAACAAAACAAACAAGCAAATAGTTATATAAAATAACAAATGAATCCTGTTCGGATTCTAATCTGATCATGAGGTAATCAGGCAAATGACATTCACTACGCTTGCCTTCTTCTGTTATAACAGTTTGGTAAAACTGACTTTCAAATCATTAGTAAGGCAATGACCACTGATTCAAGTGCTGAATCATACATTGAAAAACCCAGCTATTTTTTACATGTACTATGTATATTCATATAGTTAAAACAAAAGTGAAAACATTCTAATAATAGTAAAAACGTCTAATATTAGTATTGATATAAATTATGCTGTCATTTGTATGAGTAAACTAGCCATTTCATAATTGTTTACGCAACGTATTTCTTAATGCCACGATTCCTTTGTTATAAATAATATGCGTGTAACAACGACAGCTGCATCTGTAAGCTCTTGTCAACTCGCCCGGACTACAATAGAATAACAAACTCTCAAATCGATTTATGTCGGTAGAAACATCTTAAGCACAGTATATTCCAAAAAGAATCTAAAACGTCCTATGTTAGAAGAATATATTTATATATTATAAAAAGATAAATATTTTTGTTTTCTTCTCTCGTGGTGTTAGGGTGTTCGGGCTAATTTCCTTATCTTTGTTTTATCAAAATGTTTCGACAGCGTGCGTTCTAATCTTCCATACGCGCTTGTTTTAATTTAAAGTCGTTAGATGGTGAATACGTATCATTTTAGTCACAACCACTGTTTTGCCTCTGTATTATTGTGATTCTCTTCTCTTGACCTAGGCGCTGAATTCATGATCTTCCAATGACATAATGTTCTCATTTCTTGATTCATGCTACAGAACCTCAAGTTTCCTCTAGTTTAATAACTCTCACACGTTATTACTATCTAGGGTCAGTTTGCTGATCGAATGACTATGAAGGGACTGAACTATGGTTCTACAGAAGCATGCTGAGAATACTATAAACGGTATATGTAAACAACGAAGAAGTTTTAAGGACAATGGAATCCAAAAGGACACTTCTAATTAGAATCAGAAAAAGACAGTTGAAATTTCTGGGACACTTAATGAAGGATGGCTTGGAGAATTTAATACCCACAGGACATATTAAAGACAAAAGAGGTAAATGGAAACAATAAGTAATCCCCGAAATTATGCAAGAGGATGGTACAGTGAGGATTAAGAGGGATGGTAAGAGGGAAAATCTTTCTTAAAGCCATAAAGGATAGGAAGCTGGGGAAAGCCGTAATTGGCCACGTCCTAAAGTGATATTGCACATAAAATACCTTTTCTATTAAGTAGACTGGATTTTCTCACCTTGCGTAACATCAATCTACAAGAAGGACTGCTCCGAATTCCAAACCGTAGAGAAGGCAACGGAAAACCACTCCACTATCCCTCCCAAGTAACCATAGCAATTTAAAGATATTAAATTAAATAAGCCATAGAGAGACATTATTACCTACGTCCTGCATTAAATGAACAAGTCTATTAAATTCAACTTCATTCAGTAAAGATTGATCACTCATATCTGTTTCTTAAAGTGTCTCCACGGATTACAATGTACCCGAGAGTGTTTTGCTTCCCCTAATTCCATAAGATAGACGTAGTGATGGCCACATTCTATTGAGGCGCCTGCTCGTTTTCACGTCGATGTCGCCTGGGTGTTTGTTGATAATGCTATGCTGATAATGATCGTTTTTTTTTGGGGGGGGGCGTTCCAGCGTTGAGTTTTTTTGTTGTTTGTGTTGTTGCTTGCGTCGAGCGAAAAACACGTAATTTTAACGCTGAGCTCATAGAGAGATTGGAATAAACTTTCTTTAAAGTCTGGTTGCAACTTCTGTGATTACCAAAGAACAATATAAGGTAAGGTAGCGATAGAGCCTTAGATATATTGTTTACTGCTAGAATTAGGGATAAGCTGTCCTAGACATGGGAAAGGACAAGGCAATTGACTCATTATCGTTCACGTGAAATGGCCAATTATGCTGTTTCCTTTTGTTATTTGCGCTTTCTCTCTACTCGTATCTAAACAGTTTCTTTGAATTTCTTTTTTTATTTGTAACCTTTTCATACTTATTTATTTCGTTGCTTCCTTGTTCTCGAAAATAACAAGTTCCTATGAAATCTTTCCATCTCCTCGCTTAGTAAAACAGAATAAGATATCCTTCTGAAAATTGCTAACACTACAGAATTTCACAGGGACTCAGACTGATTGTTCTTGAGCCAGCCTTACTCATGACAGACAGCTGGTTTATATTTGAAACATTCTACAGAAAATCTGTTCCCTTTACCTAGGTATGTCCAATTTTGGCCATTTTAGCGTTTTTTTTTAGTTGTTTTTTTGTCAGTTGAAAGACACATTAATTTCGAAATTCTTGTAAAAATTAACTACTTGTTGGATTTTAATGAAAACTTCAGAACTTATTCAGAAATGAATGAACTTATTTTAGAAGTGTTTGTCTCTTTGAAAGTCATGGTATAAATATTTTTTTATATCTGTTACCCCCCTCGAACTTAATTTTATGAAAACACAAAAAAAAATTTATTTGCAACCTGAATTTTTTTTTTAATTAAATGCACAAAACTCTGAAAAATCTAAATCATCGATTTTTTTGTTAAAAAATGTCCGAAATTGTCCAAACTTTTACCTCAATTGTAAAAATACAAAACCCAATAAAACTAAGACAATATTTAATTAAGAAAGTTTTAATGGCTTTTCTGAATAATATATACGAAGGTAATTATTATCTGAAAGAAAAACATTTTTTTGATGAACAATGAATTTTTACATTAATTTTTCTTTTTTTTTTCAATTTTAAATACACAATATGACAAAAGGTTGTTATATATTTATACATTAAGTTCTTTCTGCAACCTTATGGAAATGATATATTATGTTCTTACTTTTTATTACTTTTTAAAGATCATAAATTTGAAAGCTTATTAAAATCTGACAACCATAATAATTTTTAATATTCCAAAATTGTATTTAAAATCGTCTACAACGAAAGTACGGATGCACATTGTTGAAATAATGTCACATGAGTAGTTTCCTTTGATAGAAGCAAGTTTTTTTTTTACTTCAGAAATGGCTTTAATTCGTTCAGTAACAACAAAACAACGCTTGTCAAGTTTTCTGAATATCGTCGTATTATTTTCAATTTTTTTCTTTTTCTATTCAAATATAATCGAATAGTGGGATAAAAGAAAATATCGACTATTTACAATTACAAAAAAAAAACGCCCTTGGAAGTCCACCCAAATTTTCAAGTTTGAAATCGAATGCATAAATTCATTGTACATTACTTTGGAATTATTATCCACACGACAAATTATCAATTAAAACGATTTTTGGAGTTTAAATTTTCTGGAGTTAGCTCGCTACGACTCAAACTAAAAAATACTTGTTGAGTCAAAACAAAACCAACATAGCATGTTAATTTTATTAATAAATAAAATAAAACTCATATTACTGCCATATCATAATTATTAATAAATAGAAAAAAATCTGCCTTAATAAAAAAAATAAAATCTCATTTCATTAAGTTAACCCGTTTCAATTAATGGTGTTTCATGTAATTTTTATATTCTCAGAAAAATATTTCATGACTGAAATAATAAACCTTAATTTAAAAAAATGTATTTTTTTTACTGTTTTATTTTTACTTGTAAAATTTGATTTTCTTTCATAATTTAAATGTTATTTTCAGTGCAGAATTCTTCCTCAAACGTAAGGTAAAAAAAAAAAAAAATTTGAAAGTGAATTTTTTTTTAAAAATCTACTAACCAGATTCACTTAAAATTAGAACGAATTATATCACTTCTGCTCTACCGTCCAATAACTTTCCGTGCCGTAAGTTGTGAATATATTGACGTACATCAATTAACGCCTGTCAATTGCTTAAAAAATGAACGACTACGGTTGGAAATATCTCTCTTAAAAATTTTTCTGCTAAAAATGTAAGTAATGTTTCTTTCAAATTACATTAAGTATACTTTAATCATTCTAAATTTCCTAAGATAACAAAAGAAAAAGGTGTAATTGATTTTTCATGATTTTTTAACTAACAAACTATGATCTTTCCGACAGAAATGTCGATAAGTTCGATTTTACGAAATTTTTTGACTCGAAAAAAAAACAAGATTTTTTAATAAAATTTTTAACATTTATAGGAAGGATTAAAAAATCTGAAAAAATATTCAGAAAATACTTTGGTCTTTCCTTTTTAATAACAACATAAATATTTAAACGTTAAAAATTGTTTTATCAATTTGGGGACCTTTTGTCGTCAAGGTATACCACTTTTTAGCGAAATATTGGACATACCTACCTTTACCAATATTCAGCCATGTTAGACAATAATATTCGACAGAAATTTCATTTCACCTTATGGATTTAGTTAATTAAGTTTTTAGAGTAGTCTTTGCATAGATAATAAAATATCTTGTATGTGCAAAATATATTTATCCAGTTAGCTGGATTATACTGGTAATCTCAAGGTTAGATCCAGGTTCGAACTCAGTTCGTTCTGTGTCGAATATTTTCGGTGAAGTACTATTTTATAATGCCGTGTAAATATTTATGTTTAGGGGTGGCGGACGTCGCTCTTACACTCTCTGTCGATTCTTCATAAAATGCTGTAGAGAGATGTTTTTTTCATTTTTTCCCCAGTGTAGGCTTTTAATTTGGTCAGGTTTTTAACTGATAATGTAGCTTCGGAGCATGGAACGAATTACATGCTGTCATGATATTATAGTAACTGTATATTCTTTAGTTCTTTTTATATATATTGTTATTTTCTAAGTCTGTCAGTAGAAAGTCGTCCGTGAGGATTGTAATTAATAGAAAATTGATCGGTGCAAGTCTAGCCTGCTGACATTTGTGTTACAGCAGATTACCGTTCATATCTATCTATCTATACTATAGACCAAAGGTTTGGGCCACACCAAGGACTTCGAGGAATTGTCTAAGAAGGTTGCGTATCATTTTAAAACTAATTTACTCGCTCCCTTCGGACAATAGGGACTTCCGCTTCCTGAAGTGTTTTATCAAATATTAAATAATAATAATAATAATAATAATAATAATAATAATAATAATAACATTACTACATAAATTTTCCTTAACATTTTAGCTCTTTTTTCCTAATCTATCTTCCTACCTTAAATCTGGAAGATTTTAATTTTAAGTAAGCTCGTCTCTAAAACAAAATTGGGTGCTGTGCACTAATGCTGCCTCACTTTTGCAAGGATATTTCACAATACGAGAATCCTACTATATTTAATAAAATTCTCTTCCTATGGAATATGATGAAATGTGGTAATGATAGTAATGTGGTAACGAAAGGTGAAATGTCTGCATTCTTGCTTTAGTGGGAGCTAATTAAACCAAACAAGGTATGAAAGTTACTAATTATTAAATCCAGAGAACGGCTTCAAACGTGTGCTCTATAGTGCATCTATGTGACAAAAATACATTAACCACAAAGATTTTTTTCAAAATGAATTCACCAAAATAACTTACTCCAATAGTTATTTGTCCAAGTTTCAATATTTCTTGCTTTCTACAACCTACTTTTACGATATATGATCCTCAATGTCCCTGATATTGAATACAAATGGGAATCGCTAAGTTTCATTCTCAGGAAAATACAAATGTATCTTTACTCCTATAGTAATTCGAACATCGGGGCGGAGATATGCATGTATATCTTTGACAGTTTATAAATTATTCATTCGATTTTCTCACATATGAAGAATAAAATACTTGAGAAGGTCACGACGAATGACCAACCCAGCTATTTTATTTATTTATTTACTTATTTATTTAAGCAGGACGTTTATAAAATTTCGATTCTATTCTATTTTCTTTTATGTTATTTTGTTTACAACTAACCGTTGATGTAATCTATTGTAAACATTTCTGAGAAATTAACCAGTGCCAAAACGTCGGCTAAGCGTTTGTGATATAGCGATTTAAACATATATTTAGGCATTATTAAGATCAGTGAAAAACCGGATATTACTTGATTTTCATTTTTCAAAACGATCTTTTATAGTGACTTTTCCCTGTAGGCAATCAGAAAATTCCTGAAACACAAAGAGGTTGTAACTTCTTAATTTGACCCCAGGTTAAGTAACCGTTTTGAGTTTTTATAGATGCAAATGAAACTATCATAACGCTTTTTACGAAGACATTTCCTACTGTTGAACACAGAAAAAACATTTTCCAAGTAAGTGCCTGATTTATTCAAGCATTCGAAGAGAGAAAGTTTATTTCTTGTGTAATAACATTATGTACTGCAAACAGTAACCCAGATACAGATATTTATGGAAAATAAGAAAAACAGCACCGGCTTACAAAAACATTTCAAAACCAAAAACTTTGCTTAGAGAAGAAAAAACAATAATTACCTTTCCAGAACATTACAAACTCCTTAATAAAAGATTAGAGCTCATTTTCAAAAGTAAAGACGAAAACAAATTCCTACAATGTTGTCTACAACCACATCATAATTTTAAAAAAATTATGTACTAACTTTATTAAACTTTATTTTAAATATCAAAAGTTAGAATAGAAGTAAATATACAAAATTAATTTTTAAAATAATTAAATTAGGAATAAATAAAATAAGGAAATTAAAATTCGGAATTATAAATAACCTAAAACATTAGCCTCAAACAAAAGAACGGAGAATGGTCAGTTTACTCCTACTTCTGATAAACCTCCGGTAGTATATACATATAGAGTTCATGTAAGTAATGGTGACTTGTGTTTTGAAGACCTGTTCAGGCGTGAACTGGTAGTCACCACTGCAGTGTTGAGTTATATGTCCACATATCAACAAACTCACTATCTCCAATATTCAGCACTCTTCCCTCATAAATATAGCAATTCTTATAATTTTTAAACCAGCATACTCCCTATACACACACACACACATATATATATATATATATGAAGAAATATAGTCTTAAAGTGTGCTATATTTATGAGATAAAGTGCTCAATATCAGAGATAGAGCGTGTGTAAATATAAAAGTGGACATGGAAGTCAGCACTTAGAGGCGACAGTCTGTTTCATGCTAGTGCAATCGTCAGGCGACTAGTGCTGTTATTTTTCTCGGCTATTTATATATAAGGGTCAGTGGTGCATTATGGGTACTCTATTTTGGCGGTTACTTTTACCGGAAGTCGCTTATTTTTTTATTTATTTATGTCAAATTATTTTGCTTGTTTTTTGTTTGTTTTTTTTAATTTTATTTTTATTTTTTATCTGAGATATTTATTTATTTATTTTTTATTTTGATCGGTGTTTTTTGTTAACGTAGTAAAAATTGTTTATATAGCTTATTGTTGGTAGTCTATTATGGCGGTCATTTACCGGAAGTCGCTTGTTTGCTTATTTATTTGGGTCAAATTGTTTTGCTTGTTTTTATTTATTTTCATTTTTATTTTTTATCTTATATATTTGTTTATTTCTCATTGATTAAATCTATTTGTTGAATTTTGGGGTGGGATGTTGTGGTTTGTTCTTACTATTATTTTGGTCGGAACAGTTTTTAATTTATCTATTTGGGTTGATTATCTTTATTTGTTTTTTCTAAACGGCTAGTTTATCGTAATCGGTTGTTAGTTTATTTATATATTTGGATGTATTTAGATCAATTTATTATACTTGTTGTTATTTATTTGTTACACTACATATTTTTGGCTTTCGATTTTTAAGTAACGTAGTATATTATCTTTTATTAATTTTTTTATTTTTTATCGTTATATAACAGTTATAACTTTCGTCCGTTCTTTTGTTTTGATTCTATTTCGCATATTCTGACAGGTGTGGTTTTGTAATTTGTTTGGAGTAATTTATTTTGCTTATTTTATTGTTGCTTGTTTGTTTATATATTTATTTATTTTTCTATTTTAAGTTACGTAGTAAAAATTTGTTTTCATGTCTGCATTTTGAGATTAGCTCGGATCTTTTATTTAATAATTTATTTTGATCTGGGAAGGTAATGATAGCTATTTGGTTTACTCCTAACTTCTTCCTAAGTTCAGAATTAATTCTTTCTAGTATTGTTTTACTTATTTTACCTAGTTCGCTTTTGGCTGGGTTTATGAGTCTGCATGCAGGGTTGGTTTTGAAATTTTCTTTGTAGTCTTTTAGTGTGATAAAGGCTTGCGTCTTGCTCATGCAACTTATTCGGCCATCTAGGTCTAATTTTTGAGCGATTGCTTTAGCTTCTTTATTTATATCGTGTTCTAGTGTTTTGGGTGCCTTTTTGTATATTTTGGTTATGTTGAAAGTTTCATAAAAAGAACGAGATGGAAAGCCCACTTTTTAAACCAACGTCTACACAATAATAATAATATACTCAAGGAAAAATACGGGTTCAAAACAAAAAAATGTCCCCCGCAACAAAAAGAATTAGATGATTTCGAGAAGGACTTAACTGACCTAGTTAGAAACAAAATTCCATAAAAAACAAGATGCATTCCAAAAAAAGCTAAACAAAGATATAGCTAAAATAAACAGTTCAACAAATGTATTTATTGCAGCCGACAAAACAAGAAATTTATACAAACTAAGCCCTCCTACGCACAATAAATTACTAAAGAACAACACGTCACGGCGGTAGGAACGCGAGGTCGAGATGTCAGGTCAGTACCGATAATATTAGAAACATTTCTTTCAATTATCTTGAAAATCTCTAGATATACAGCCGGATACAGCGGCAATAGTCAATGCACGGACGAATGGTAGATTTATAAATGTGTATGATGTATTCTAACGAGAAAAATTTTCTGGCATGACACAGCCAACCTTCCTTCTTAGCATCAAATCTAGCAATTGATTCAATATAATCGCTCCACTTTATGTCAGTTGAAAACGTGAGACAAAGAAGACGCAATGAGTTGCTCTTCTTGAGGTTAGCACCAGCCATGCCGATGAAGAGAAAATATGTATTTAATTTATTATATTACAAAATAATACATACTAACACTGAAATTAGGCCGATGAAATATTTGTTTTATTATTTGCAATTCATTTACATCAAGTCAGTTACTCGGTGGAACCAACCGAATTCCTACTTTAGGAATGTATCACAAAAAGAAGGAAAGTTCCAAAAGTTTCATCAATATTTCAGTTGTGATGATGATTAGCGTTTTTACCTTTACGTGGATGGCCAAACATCTACATATCAAAACAAATCATGGTCGAGATGGTTATGATTCATCTTAAAAACTTCAAAGAGAATAAATTTTGTATAATGTGCACGGTAACGTATTCTTTTCTCATTACACGGAATTAAACCTCACATTTCAAGAGTGATACAAAATAAAACTTATTTTCGAGTTAACGGGTCTCTTCCAAGTCGTTAGTGTGTGCCCATTCTCTCTCTCTCTCTCTCTCTCTCTCTATATATATATATATATATATATATATTTCTCTCACACGCACACACACACACACACTTGCCCTCGGCCTTGTGTGCAGTCTGAATATAAATAGAAATCCTTTTTGTCATTCTCTTAGTGCCATTCTATAGTCAGATGCCATCGTAGCAGTCTCCAGTCTTATCTCCAAAACATTCCAGGCACGTACGAAAAGACAATTCCAATCTCACTTGACTGCATCAAGTTTAACAATATACCTCATCTCTCGGGATTGGTCACTAAACCCCAAATATCATACAGTTAACAAAAGGCTTCATAGACATTATGTTTGTATAAAAATAAAACTGCGTTGATTATAATAACTTTCTTCGATAAAGTGTTTAGAATATTTTCAAGAAGCTATGCTGATCGAGTAACATAGGGAACACACGGCCAAGCAAACAGTTATTGCTACTTTTACTTGTGAGTACACTTTCCATGTTTGTTATTTTGGCGACTCTCATCTTCTTTCTACGCAACTCATTGCATTTGACAGGGTTTTCTAAAATCGTACGAATAAATAAATACAACTGGTCGAACAAAGAAAAGAATACTAGATTGTTATGTAATATCAGTCCTCCTATATGGTAGTGAATGCTTGAAATCTCCTCACAGATGAAGAAGAGACTTGAGATAACAGAAATGTGGTTCTACAGAAGGATATTGCAAATATCATTGAACATGTGTGCACAACGAAGCTTTATAGAAAATGGAAACGAAAAGGACATTTATACTTAGAATCAGAAAGAGACAATTGAAATTTCTGGGGCACATTTATGCGAAAAGGACATGCTGAAGGCTCGAGAAACGGAGGAAAGCAGAAAACTTACTTAACGAGCTTGGGCAAATGGTTGGCTGAACAAGGATTAGGGGAGATAACAAAAAAAGCCAAATACTGCTAAGAGCTACAAAGGACAGGAAGTTGTGGCGAGCCATGATCGCCCACATCCTGACGGGGCATGGCACAGAAGAGAACTTTATATAACATGACAAAAAGTCTACGACACAACACAATGTCATTTTCACTAGAAGTGATTCTTAAAAGCCTAATCCAATGAGCTACTCCCTCATATATGATGATAAATCTCTCTAACATAATCAGAGAACTTCGCCACAAGATCAATTTATCCTACCACTATTTGAGCTGAGCCAATATACCTTCAATACTGAATTAGTATTTCTACAAATGTCTAAAAAGGAGTATATGATAGTAAACAGATGTTCCGAGGAAAGGACACCCCAGCGTCACCTCAGAGCGACGGCAAAACACAGGCAGCAACAGACTACCAGTTATAAGTCAACGCTTGATTAGCGTGGAGCAAGACGCCAGGGGTTGCTTTCGAGGGAAGGAAAGGTCATCGTGCTTCACTGGACTGCTACCGCTCGCCTCAAGGTGAGTAGCCCCTAGTCAATAAAGTGATGTCCCGCTACAGTTCACCTGCTTCACTGGGTGCGTGGGGCTTAGGGATACAGGAATCCTGAATCACCGTCTGCAAGCAATGCAACAAGCAAAACAAGGAGGAATCAAAGAAAGAAACAGTATTCAGAATTGGATGTTGGCACATGCGGACTATGACAACTGATCTATCAGATGAACTTCGCGAGATCAACAACACCCGCAAAAGAGCAATGAACTTGAGCAGAGCAACGAACTACTTTGGCTTCCAGTGGACATTTCAACGCTTCAAGAGACATGGTGTGAGAGAGAGAATACACTTTCATCTGGTGGGGAAAAGACAAAGATGAGATCAGAAAGCACGGTATCGGAATTGCTGTGAAAAACTCATTGTTAAAGATGGTGGAACTCAGCAAGAATGTATCGGGGTGAATCTATTCGTTTCGACTGCATACTTCTGATGGAACTGTCAACCATGTTAGTGCTTACGCCTCAAGCCTATATTCCACACAAGACGTTAAAGATGAGTTTTATAATCAGCTATCAAAGAAGATACAGACTGTTTAGAAAGAGGAACAGTTGCTAATACTCATTGCCAGCGTCGGTGTTGATCCCGACACATGGCCTAGCTGTCTGGGATGGCATGGAGTTGGTAAATTGAATGACAATAGCCAACGACTGCTTGAGCTCTGTGTGCTTCACGATCTATGCGTCACCAACACATACTTCTAAACAAAAGCACAGTCCTGTCTCCTGGCGACACCCCCGCTCTAAACACTGGAATTAGGTAGATTTTGTCCTCACGAGACGCAGATACCTGAGAAACATGCTCAAGACACGATCCTTTTAGAGCGCCGACTGGGACACGGATCACTCCCTGATTTGTTGCAAGCTCAGACACCACCATTGACAAGTTACTCACGGGAAAGGCACCAGGCCTGGATGGCATTCCACCAGAGGCCATCAAGTGCGCACAGTATGTTCTACTTGACCACATGGTGAGTCTAATCTATCAATGCTGGGAGGAGGGAACGGTGCCTCAGGATATGAAAGACTGCAACATATTCACTCAATTATAAGAATAGGGGGGTGCGAAGCGATTGCAACATTTACTGAGGAATCTCAATGCTGAGCATCGTCGGTAGGTCTTTGCCCGTGTGATCCTCGGTAGCTACAGAAGCTCACTGAAAAGGTATATCTCTAATTACAGTGTAGTTTCAGGTCGAAGAGTTCCACGATTTCTCCCTTTGACAACTACAGAAGAAATACCGAGAACAGAAACAATTACTACATTGCTGCATCGACCTGATAAAAGCATTCGATCTTGTGATCGGGAACGGTTTGTTCAAGATACTCGTGAGAATCGGTTGTCCTCAGAGACTCTTCATGGTTCTCCAGTTGTTTCATGTCGATATGAATGGATGCGTATAATTTGGGGACTCTTATTCAGAGGCTTTGAATATGCGCAGCGGTGTAAAACAGGGTTGTGCGCATGCACGTACCTTATTCGGCATCTTCGTGGTCATGCTGAAATGTGCGTTCGGGGCTTCAACTGAAACTGATGGTGTCTACCTGCATACAAGAACAGGCGGAAAGCTATTCAGTTTTTCTCAGTTGAGAGCGAAATCCAAAGTCTATGAGGTGCTCATTAGAGATATGCTGTTCGCAGATGATGCAGCACAACCTGAAGAGCAACAGTAGTGATTAATGGAAAAATTTCAAAAGCCTGCCAAGCGTTCAATCTGACCATCAGTCTTAAAAAAACCAACGTGATGCACCAAAGCGTTGAACAACCTCCAACCGCCATCAAAATCAACAACTACAACCTGGAAGTGGCTCATGAATTTAGATAACTCAACCGTTTTAGACACCCTCTCCCTAGACACTGGCCACTTATTACAAGCGCTAAACAGGAGAGTCGCCTTAGCGCCTTTCATTTTCGCTGTCTCAGTCGCATTCTGGGCATCAACTGATCCGATCTAGTCACCAATGCCGTAGTAATCACCCGTTCCCAGTTACTCAGCCTATACGCCCTTCTCCAACAGCACCAGATTCGCTGGCATGGACATGTACACCGTATGTTGGATGAGAGAATTCCAAAGGTCCCTTTGTACGGCAAGAAGACACGCTACCTTCCTTATCTTCGCTTCGACGTCTGCAAAAGGGACATGAGGATGATGGGCATTGACATTGAGAGGTGGGAATACGTCGCCAGCAATTGCTCACGCTGGAAACGCGATATTTACACCAAGGGTTGGAGCGAGAAGTGAAATGATGCCTGGCCGCCTGGAAGAAACGTGCTCGGTGGAAAGAAAACAAGGCTGCATTGAAAGAGAGTGCCCTCTCATGCATTAGTTAAATCGAGACCGACGGATGCAACATATACACATATAGAGGGGATGAAAGTTTTGTTGTTTTGTCCTAAATTTCTAACATGACATGTGGAAACAATCAGAATTTAATTATGAGAAAGAAACAGTAAAAGTAAAAACAAAACTTCATCAACGACAGACAATTATTTTCTGTTCATCTATATTTATCCCAAAATCCCTAATAAATTCTGGGAAATGATAGAATGTTTACAGGAATTCATTTTAATAGAAACAGCAACGTTATAATATGCTTTTGTGAATGCCGACTCTATTTTTGTTGTGCTTCTGATTTTGTTTTGAAGGTCATGGTGAATTTTAAAATTATCCTATTCACAGTGTATTTTGAAGGTTTCACTCCAGCTCAACATGAATCCTTTCAAGTTACTCTTTATATTTATCTACAACATTAATTTCTGAAACAATCATAGATAAACTGTTAACTTGGAGAATTCAAGGAAGATTCGCAGCGGTTCTTTGCAGTTTCAGTAGTTTATACATTATCAGTTCCAGTCTATTAAATACTTTACTTTTCCAGACAGGATAAGTAAAAACTCTAGAAATGGTGTTAGCCCATAGTCAACCTTGACAGACACCCAAGCAATTATTGAAAATTAGATATAATTTTTTCATTTTTGTTTTTTTGTTCGTATTCTTTTTTTTATTACGATTATTATTTTCTTTATTTACATTAACACAAAATAAATATAATTAGCCTCTGGCAAAATTCTATTTTGACTTGCTGGTTCCACAACTCCGCACCGCCATAACCAGTTTGAAATATATGTTTATTTATTAATGGATGTATACTCGAGTGAGAAATACATGTTTTTAAAGATAATATTGAAATGTGAAAGTATTTGCTTTGAAGATTTCCTCTTATGTCTTCTTGTATTTGTCTGCTTAGTTCAGTTAGAGTTTTCTATCACGTGGCCATGTGTAAAATAACATCAACTCTTCACTTACTAAATATTATATGTCGTTATATTGTCTAATTTGGTCGCATGTCATTCAATGATAAAGGATTATTCCATCCTAATAAAATCATCACATGATCCATGGCTATTAAGCTACTTTGTGATATTAGGTATACTTAAGTGAATAAAGAAAGCGTTCGATACAACATAGGTCGATGAATAAATAGCTACAAAGTAGCTACAAATGTAGAAATACTGTTGAGCTATGAAACAACGAAACAGTGTTGGCTTCTATGTTCACTTTTATATTTACACATGCTCTATCTCTGATATTTAGCACTTTATCCCATAAATCTAGCACACTTTAAGACTATATTTCTTCATATATATATATATATATATATATATATATATATATATATATATATATATATATATATATATTACTTCAAATGTCCTTTTTTAGTGAATACAGATGTTTGAACATGCCGTTTTTTAAACAGTGCTTATGTCGTCTTCCGGCCTGCTCATTCGAGAGAGCGTAATAATCAAAATGTGTCTCACAGCAGGATTCAAACCTGCGTCTCCCTTCGTAGAATGAATTCCCGTCTAACCTAATGGTCTTTAGACCACTCGGCTATTGACTCACAGCTAAGTAAAATATTCTATTTGTTTTAAAGCAACGTTGTGCGGAGTTTTTCTCTCTGCTTAGTTTCGTATTTAAAGCTTAAAGAAAGCAATTTCTAAAGAGTTAATGGATTTTTAATTTGAATCCAACGTATTTTATTACTTCAAACGTTATTTTTAGTGAAGACACATATATGAGGAGATGGTCTGTTTAAAAATGGGAGGTTATACTCAAATTTTTATATTTAAATTACGTTTAAAGTAATAAAAATATGCCGGATTAAAAATAAAAATCCATTAACTCGATATATACCTAAAATGTTTTACAACTGTAAATTTGGCTCTTTTCAATTATGGAAACTCTTCAAGCTATTTTTAATTCTCAAAATGTCTTACCCTTGTTTCATTGCAACAGGATCTTATTTTTATCCGACGAGTGCATTATAGCCGGCGCATTCTTCAGCCCTCCACATGTACATAATTCAGTTGATGATAGTGGATTCCTAATATTGATAGTTATCAGTTGTTTCTTGAGCATCAATCGGAAATTCTTAAGCAGCCTCAGTCTTTTTTTATAGACAACATCCTAGTAAACAATACTTGTATGCAATAAATACTCGATATTATATTGAATATTTGTATTTATGCTCACATATACGAGAAAGAACTATCACCTGATTTATAACGGGAATATGTTCGATAGCACATTATGAAGGTATTTTATTTCTTTGATGCTGAAAAATTAATTCCAATGAAAAATATAACTTCATGTATCTACTGTCTCAGTAAATAATTGTATTATCTTGTTACGTTCACTTTCTCATTAATATCCTTGGGAAAGGCATAAATTCATATTTTACCACCAGTTATTGGTTAAATAGTATGATAGGCTGGGATTTCTAGACTTGAGTGGTATCCACTGTGTGAGAAAGAAAACTTAATTTCAAATCATGAAGACAAGAGAAACCCACTTCACCACCGTTCCCAAGAATGCGTAACAATTCACAGATAATAAAGAAAATTAATCTGCAGAGAGTCCTGAAGGGACATAGCATTTTAGGATTATACTGTTTGTTTACATTTACGCTCTTTTCGCTTTGAAAACTGAACTGAAATCGATAATCCTTGTTCAACCGATACCACTAAAGAATCTGTCATTCGAGTGTCACAGCAATCTCATGTGTTAATCCGTCTTTCTTTTTCTCTCTTAATATTATTCTACACTTTCTTTCTTCTTTGCTTACTTGATTTCTCTCTTAACATTACCATACACTTTCTTTCTTCTTTGCTTGCTTGATTTCTCTCTTAACATTACCATACACTTTCTTTCTTCTTTGCTTGCTTGATTTCTCTCTTAACATTACCATACACTTTCTTTCTTCTTTGCTTACTTGATTTCTCTCTTAACATTACCATACACTTTCTTTCTTCTTTGCTTGCTTGATTTCTCTCTTAACATTACCATACACTTTCTTTCTTCTTTGCTTGCTTGATTTCTCTCTTAACATTACCATACACTTTCTTTCTTCTTTGCTTACTTGATTTCTCTCTTAACATTACCATACACTTTCTTTCTTCTTTGCTTGCTTGATTTCTCTCTTAACATTACCATACACTTTCTTTCTTCTTTGCTTGCTTGATTTCTCTCTTAACATTACCATACACTTTCTTTCTTCTTTGCTTGCTTGATTTCTCTCTTAACATTACCATACACTTTCTTTCTTCTTTGCTTGCTTGATTTCTCTCTTAACATTACCATACACTTTCTTTCTTCTTTGCTTGCTTGATTTCTCTCTTAACATTACCATACACTTTCTTTCTTCTTTGCTTGCTTGATTTCTCTCTTAACATTACCATACACTTTCTTTCTTCTTTGCTTGCTTGATTTCTCTCTTAACATTACCATACACTTTCTTTCTTCTTTGCTTGCTTGATTTCTCTCTTAACATTACCATACACTTTCTTTCTTCTTTGCTTGCTTGATTTCTCTCTTAACATTACCATACACTTTCTTTCTTCTTTGCTTGCTTGATTTCTCTCTTAACATTACCATACACTTTCTTTCTTCTTTGCTTGCTTGATTTCTCTCTTAACATTACCATACACTTTCTTTCTTCTTTGCTTACTTGATTTCTCTCTTAACATTACCATACACTTTCTTTCTTCTTTGCTTGCTTGATTTCTCTCTTAACATTACCATACACTTTCTTTCTTCTTTGCTTGCTTGATTTCTCTCTTAACATTACCATACACTTTCTTTCTTCTTTGCTTGCTTGATTTCTCTCTTAACATTACCATACACTTTCTTTCTTCTTTGCTTGCTTGATTTCTCTCTTAACATTACCATACACTTTCTTTCTTCTTTGCTTGCTTGATTTCTCTCTTAACATTACCATACACTTTCTTTCTTCTTTGCTTGCTTGATTTCTCTCTTAACATTACCATACACTTTCTTTCTTCTTTGCTTGCTTGATTTCTCTCTTAACATTACCATACACTTTCTTTCTTCTTTGCTTGCTTGATTTCTCTCTTAACATTACCATACACTTTCTTTCTTCTTTGCTTGCTTGATTTCTCTCTTAACATTACCATACACTTTCTTTCTTCTTTGCTTACTTGATTTCTCTCTTAACATTACCATACACTTTCTTTCTTCTTTGCTTGCTTGATTTCTCTCTTAACATTACCATACACTTTCTTTCTTGCTTTCTTTATTTCTTGTTTGCTTGCTCGATTTTTCTGTTTTTCTTAATATTACCCTACGCTTTCTTTCTTTCTAATCCAACTTTCCTTTTTTTCATTTTGTTTATTAATTCTATATAAATAAATTTATATATGACATACATACATACTCTAGAAGTACTTTTCTAAGTATATAAACAAAACTTATTATATTTTAGTTCACCTACTGAATTTGCACTTGTTCATCTGGATAAAATAAATATTACAATGATATTATTTTTTGTGCCATTTTGTTGATCATATTCTTATCATTGTCGTTATGTCATTATTTTTATATGAGAGTGAATACTTGTTACTGCTGCTAATGATTGACATTAAATATCCTCAGACCCCCCCCCCCGCTTCATTTCTTGTCTATCTCATTAGCGTTGTAAGTTGATTTTTCCCTGTCATTCTTTTCATATTCTTGTTTATTTATAGATTGGATTAGTTACTGTTAGCAAAAAAAAACTCTCGCCAGTCATTAACGAGAAAGTTAATGACTTACAGCGTGATTACGAAATCTGGACTTGTGCCAAAGAAAGCTTTGCCCTGTAAAATTCTATTTGCTTGAACTTTTCTTGGATGCAGCGTGAAATATGCTCAAGAATCCCGTTTATTACGGGTATCACTGTCTCACACATATAATGGTTTCTGATGCCAAGTATTATTATATTGCAATTTTGAATTTAAATAAAGATACAAAAAAAGAAGAAAAAGGGCCACTTTACAACAATAAGCTCTTAAAGGAAATTTTACTATTAATATCCATATGAATACGTGAACGTGAATGCACGTGAACATAGCTATTTGTTCTGGCGCGAAACTAGACGTAGTTATCCTATTTTATAACACGTTCTCATTCTGTTAGAATGCTGTAACATTCTACTAGAATTCTCTATCACTCTGATAGAGTACACGCTTTGCTAAAATACTCTACCACTCTGCCAGAATAATCTATAATTCTGCCAGAAAAGTCAATCATTTTGCCAGAATATTCTCTCACTGCAAGAAAACTATATTACTTTGCCACAAAAACGACATACTGGAATCGGTGGAAGCAGACACTCCAGAAATAGAAACAGAAACAATAATAATAATACACGACAAGTTCCAGTGTAGTTTCAGTAGTCGTGATTAAATCGTGTGACTTGTCCCTAAACTCATTACGTTTACCTTTAATCTTCCACATCCTTAGTAAATTTGGTGAATTTTCTACATATACCTGTGATACTTTCACCTTTTACGAGACATAAACGATCAGGACTCTCAACAACTTCCTATCCTTTATAGCACAAAGTAATGTTTGTCTCCTTACCATATGTCAGAGTCCCTCTATAGTCATCTATTTACACAAGCTCGTTAGATAGGTTACTCGCTGTTTCCTTCTGCCTCTCTTGCCTTCAGCGTGTCCTATGAGTGTCAAATTCACCAATATTTCCTATTTCCTCATTATGTGAAAATTAGAAATTTCAACTGTCTCTTCCTGGTTCTAATCACAAGTGTACTTTTGTTTCCATTTTCCTTAAAACTTCCTCATTGCTTACATGCTCTGTCCGTGATATTCTCAACATCTTCATGTAGAAGCACATCTCGGTTGCTTCAAGTTTCCTCTTCATCTGTGAAAAACTTGTTCAGCATTCACTGTCATATAGAAGGATTGATATTACATCGCATTCCAGTCCATTTCCTCTTAATTATGTATACTTTGTATTCCTGAGCTTATTTGTTGCACTCGTTTATTATATCGTTAACAGTTTGCATCCTCTCTTGTTGACGTTTAACACTGGCAGTACTTGCTGACTCTAGTTGGCGATCAAGTGCAACCATGCTTCTATACATACATTTGCACATTTTCCATTAAATCACCGTTCCTACCAAGGCTTTTATTTAAATAGACCGCTCTGGCTCTTCCATAGTATTTACATATATACTTGTCCATTGCATCTCTTTCTCCCCCTCTCTTTCGTTTTCTATCTATTTATTTCTAGCGGTAACGTTTACTACACCACTCTCTTTTATCTTTGTCATAATAAACTTTGATCTAATCCATTTGTTGTGGGCTGTAATTAATAGGGATTGTGTTTCTCTATTCAAGTATTCTCTGTGCAGCATTAACCATGTCTCATTTCGTCTGCGATCTTTTCTTGGTTGTTACTTGAAGTCTCAGTGGAGTTGCTTTATTTCTATGTTCCGCTTTTAAATAGTTTTCTGACGCAAACATTTGTCATTTTGTTAATCTTATTGCGGTTTCTAGCTAACATAATCTTTCATCAGTCTGTTTTATTTAGCTCGCAGGCTCTTTGATAGCCAAATGAACACATTCTTCAATGTGAATGGGCCGTATATGTCCTTCTCTTTTTCATATTTACAAGATTTCGATTTTTTCGTTATTTACTGTATGTTTTCGTTCTTTACTTCGAATTAATATGATGATGATAATTATGATTATTCATATTTTTTTCGTTATCATCATCTTAATTATTTTAATACTATATTTTCTTCTGACTATTATTATTATTATTATTATTTCGCGAAAGTGTTACTAGTGCCGTAAGCCAAAGGTTGTATATATTATTTCAAATACGAAAATGTGTTGAACCTTATACCCGATAATAACTAACACAAATAACGAATCGCATTTACAGTTTACCTGACGTTTTCATCTGTCTTTCTTAACTAAATCCAATTCTGCTGGTCTCTAAGAGGAAACAACAAAAATAACTTTGTCAGTGTAGACTCTTCCTTATAGGCGCTGACATTTATAATTCCTATTTGCTTTACACAATTCTTTGCGTTTAATACAATTATTGATAATCATTCTACTTCTCTATAGACTACATATTTCGTTCTGTCATTTTCACTGGACAGTTCGAAGATTTTTTACACCGATCTGAGGTTTATTTATGAGTCAACGTGGACAGAAACAATTCATGGTCTTTTTAGAAAAAGGTACACAGACAGCTTAAAGTCTTGCGGTTGTTATTCCAGAAATTGTTCAGTTCTCTCAGGCATTAACGTAAAAATTGAATCTTACCCTGCTCCTTTCCTACTTGGGGATACAGATCACTGATCAATAGAATTTATTTGATTTTAATACCCAGAAATAACTTAAGGATACTATACTTTTTCGTTTATTTGCTACTTTAAATAAAAGACTTCGTCTCACAGAATTACTCGTTGGTCCTACATGTACACTCACTTCTTTGTGTAAGTTTAGGTAAATATTTAGAAAACTTACTTTATTCTGTCAAATCCACAATATTGGGAAACCCACTATGCCCATGACAGCAGGATCAGTCTTCCAAGCTATCTTCCTAATCATCGCTCTTCCACAGATTCCCAAAATATAATTGTATCTATATAAAATTCTACATATATATATATATATATATATATATATATATATATATATATATATATATATATATATATATATATATATATATATATATATATATATATGTTATATACAAGTCATGCGCAAAAAGTCTAAAAATGTCAAACGACAGAAGACATACTTTAGAGAATTTGTTCGCCCAGTAGATATTTTATATGATAATTTTCTTTCAGGACATAGGTGTTAACAGCTCTTCACAGCTGCCTTTTCTTTAATAGCTGAATTGTCATAACTTCTTCGGAAGAAGTAATAGAGTGATTTGCGTTGTCTTCTCGATTGTTTTGTATTCTGATTTGTCATTCTCCAAGACTGGTTACAACTCTACTATTTAACCCATAAGTATGGGGAGAAAAGGAGTACTTGTACGATGTAAACATAACAGGCATGGTTAGAATTTTAACTCTGCTCTTAGATTCCACTTTCCGTGATGTTTACTCTACATTCAATTTATACAGACAGAGATGCAATATAAAGTCTCTGTTACATTGTACATTATACGCCTACAAAGCGTATAAATACTCACAAAAATAACAATAAGAAAATGATTCATAAATGTAAACATCGGACAATAGATAGATAGATAGATAGATAGATAGATAGATAGATAGATAGATAGATAGATAGATAGATAGATAGATAATTAACTGAAGAGATTAAGATGCGCAGATAGATTCTTAATTCACGCGTTTTGGTTTTGAACAAAGAATATAATCATAATAGTAATTAAAATGTCTGGTATTCGCTCAGTCGTGTGTAAAAGCAACAAATACGTTTTGAAAATGAATTAATTTTACAACATATGTGAAATATAAAAAGCTTAAAATCCAACAGAGGAATACGTTTCTGGTACAAGTGTGTTCGTGTGTAGTTTAAAATTCGCTATATTTATAGACGAAAAATGCTCAATATTGGAGATTGAGCATTTGTAGATACATGAGACTGTGGTCAAGGGAATAAACACTCAGTTACAAAACTCAAGCGACCTTCAGACCATATATATATATATATATATATATATATATATATATATATATATATATAGTTAGTTAGTTAGTTAGACAATAATACTTCGTTCAAACATGTTTAGAAAGAGCAGGAAAGATTCCTTAAAGCTTTTGGTAAGTTTGCTTTGGTGTCGTATAAATCATTTGAGGCTATGTAAACATTTTTTCAAGGAACTTTAAAAAAATTACGTGATCTCTTAATGACAAGGATAAATGAGAATCGAGCAAACTAGAAATGCATATCACCAAATGTCAATTGTATTTATTTGTGCTAATAATCTGAGAAAAGGCATAAAAGCAATTCTCTCTACACTGTGTTTAATAACGAAGAGTAAATTAGGCAAAAGAGCACTTTACATAATATACACTTACATACTAAAAACTAGAAAAACACTATTACGTACAAAATGCAATTAATATATATATATATGAAAAATAAAAAATTATAAGGTGGTTATCCCAATATCAGGAAATAGAGCGCAAGCAAATGTATAAATGGACGGGGATGCCAGAATGAGGTGAACTTCAGTCAAATTTTTTAAAAAGAGACCAAAGATGGAGAAACTAACTAAACAGTAATAAACAGTCCAAGTTAACAAAACAGAACAATCGTGTTTCGGCATGTCACATATATGTATATATAAATATACAGATATATATGCCATATATAGATATATATTTCATATAAATATATAAATACATAGATATATATGTCATATATATATATATATATACATAGATATATATATGTCATATATATATATAAATACATCGATATATATATGTCATGCATATATATATATATATATATATATATATATATATATATATATATATATATATATAAATGCATAGATATGTGTAATTTGGCAGCAACTTTTCTTTTAAACATGTGTTGAATGTTAAAGACAACATAGTCCTGCATATTTTCTTTTGAATTTTCTCATATTTTCTCATGAGACTTTTTATTTGAAATATTTATTTCGATATAATTTTCAAATAAAAAGTCTCATTAGAAAATATGAGAAAATTCAAAAGAAAATATGCATTATTAAACTTAAATTATATGTTTGTTACATAAACGATATAGTTATAACATTATAAAAGTTGCATAACACCAATTGACAATAATAAAAAAAATTAGATTAATTATTTATTACAAAAAATTTAATGCCTCTAAACTTATAGTTAAAAATAATAATTCACCGCTTAGAACAAAATGAAATAGAGCAAATATTATTTACGAATTTAAATGCCCATTAAGGAATTGTATTCCTAATCAATCAAAATTCGTAAATAATTATATATGCCACACTACAATATGTTTGACACGCAGACTCACTCTACACCTTTCTGACCATAGCTCAATTAGATCTCATTTAAATATTCATGGAGACATACTGGACACTATTCGTAACGTACTTGTATCAACACTAATATAATAGCATCATCTACATGCAAAAAAGGCTAAAAATAATGTAAGCTTTATTAATAAATAAAAAAACAACACTAAATAATATTAACTATGAACATGGACACAATATCTTGACCGTGTTTTGAAAAATGAAAACATTTTATAAAACATAGATGCAACAAACTGTTTCTTATTTAACAGTTAAAATATTTAATCCTTGAATATGCCTTAATGTATAGCCGAAAGTGCTCGGATAAATAGAACATTCGGACAGTTTTTATATAATTTATCATCAGAAAACAAATATTATATATGTTATATATACTAATAAATACTATATATATGTTATATATATACTAACAAATACTATATATATATATATGTTATATATATATATATATAACAATGTTATATATATATATATATATAACAAATACTATATATATGTTATATATATATACTAACAAATACTATATATATATGTTATATATATATAACAAATACTATATATATGCTATATATATAATAACAAATACTATATATATGTTATATATATATATATTATAATAAATAGTATGTATATAACAGTGACGACTGGGAACAGACCAGCTGGCAACCAGGGAACGGTTACATTGACACATCGGTCCAGAAAGGTGGGGTTGCCGGTATGCCAGGTTGCCTTGAGCATACAGGAGTCCTGACACAGCTCCTAAAATACGACCTGAGCCAGGATGTAGTTCAAGCCAGCAAAATCCTGGTCCCTATTATTGAAAAAAGGCAAGGTCATGGAGAATGTCTGGTTTACTGTCGCAGGTGCAACAATTCCTACCCTAAGCGAAAAGCCTTTTAAGAGCTTGGGCAAGACTTTCAACAGCAGTCTGAAGAACACTGCCGCGATCCAGCAGACTATAAAGGATCTGGAAGAGGGGCTAACAAAGATTGACAAATCAGGATTGCCAGGACGTTTTAAGGCATGGCTCTTCCAGCATGCGGTATTGCTCCGGATATTGTGGCCATTGCTCGTCTATGATATTCCGATTACCGCCGTGGAAACATTAGAGAGAGCAATTAGCAATCGGTTGAGAAGGTGGCTGGGTTTGCCGTGATCCTTAAGTGTTGCCGCCCTCTATGGTAACAGCAATGCATTGCACCTCCGCTTTAGCAGCCTTGTGGAAAAATTCAAAGTCACGAGAACAAGAGAACGGCTGCAGTATGCAGAATCCAAAGATCCAAAAGTGGCAGCAGCTGGAATTCAGACAAGGTCTGGCAGGAAATGGAGTGCTGAAGGAGAGTTGCGAGTGGCGGAGGAGAGACTTACGCATAAAGCTATATTGGAGTCAATAGCTAAAGGCAAAGCGGGGTTGTTTTTTTTTCCAGTCCACAAACCAGCATTACCAAAGGCAAAGAAAGGTGCCAACTAATCCAAGATTAAGTCCGTGCGGGCGTAGAAGAAGCGCGATACTGTTAAATGGTCGGTCTAAGTCAGTAGGGAGACTGGAAAAAATGGGAGAACATAGAACAGAAACAAATTACCTGGTCAGAGTGCTGGCGGTCAGATTTTAGCGAGGTTCGATTTCTTACCAAATCAGTATATGATGTCCTACCAAGATCAACGAACCTGCATATATGGGGGAAGAGCCAGACCCCCAATTGCCAACTATGTACAAGGAAAGTATCTTTACAACACATCCTTAGTATTTGCCCAAAAGCTTTGGGCGATGGTCGGTACCATTGGCGCCACGATCAAGCCCTTAAAGCAATTGCAAACGAGGTGACTAAAAGCATCAAACAGGGAAGAAATTGAATCAAATTAACTTCATCAAAACTGGAGTAAAGATACAGAAACAGAGGAGAGAGAACGAGCCTTTTATCTTCCGCAGATGATTGCCAATTGATAGTGAACCTAGAGACCCAGCCGAAGTTCCCCAGACACATAGCCATAACATCACTCAGACCGGATCTGATATTGCACTCCAACAACACGAAGCAGTGCATTATTTGGGAACTGTCTGTGTCATGGGAGGAATTTATTGCACTAGTAAATGAGAGAAAGAGGTCCAAATACCAAGAACTTGTCGAACAATGTCGGCGGAAGTCATGGCAAATATACTCTGACCCCGTTGAAGTTGGTTGCAGGGGCTTTGCTGGGCAGTCGTTGTGCAGAGTCCTAGCAAAAATAGGCATAGTGGGGGAAGCTAGGGCGAAAGCGCTGAAGGACATTACCAACGCAGTTTTAACTGCTTACAGATGAATTTGGCTTAAGAGATCCGAGCCATGGAAGATCTAGTGAAGGAAAAAACATCACAATCATACTTAGGGGATGTATTACACGGTATAAGGGAATATTGAGGAAATGTAGTAAGTTAGGGCAGTCGAACTGTTATGGATAGGGGTTGAGAATTGTTGGCGTATGTATGGGGGTCCATGGAGGGTATTTTAAAAAAATATTTTTTCGCTTACTGATTGCCATTTGTTTCCTTTTATTTGCGATTTTATTTCAATATCAATGTTTAATTGCATATTTCTTATGAATGTATTTAAAGAGAGATAGATAAAAAGTAGTATCGTAGTAATCAGAGATCTCGGGTTTCAATACTAGTATTAATTGGTTAGATTTATTTCGAGTAATATGTAGAAGATAGTAAATATGTGTATAGGTTACTTAATTGAGTAGGTAGCATATTTTTGTTAGTTAATTTTGTAATGACTGGTTTCGAAAATTAAAGTAAATGGGGGATAGAATTTATGTATGTGTGTCATTACATGTGCGTGTGCGTACAATTACTACATTTATAGGTAGATGCGTGAGTATGTAGGTTTTGTGTGTGTATGTGATTTTGTTTGAATAAAAGTATAAGGTAAATGTAGACTTAAAGATTTATCTGATAGTAAGAATAGCGAATTTTCTTCACTAGGAAGTGTTAGTATATGATAGATTTGAGTTGGGTACGCGTGTAGGTTTAGTTAAAGAGTTAGTATTGCTACGGGATTAGTATTTAAAATGTAAAACATTGGATTAAACTATGCAAGAAAGAGACCAGCTTACCTCGTTATGGATTCCGGAAGTGGTAGATCGAAGCTAAGATGAATTGTAAAAAATACAATTGTGGCAAAAGGCCAAAAAAGGGAGAATGGGTTGAGGCTGGTCTTCACTATCTTATACCTAGATAATCCGATTCACGGCCCATTCACTCTTTACAATTTGCACATTCACCACAAGAACTCATCCGTCATCAATCAATCCTCCATATTCCATAATACCGCATACTCTCAGGGAATGTAAAAAACACACCCCGTGACTTACAAATTTAATGATTATAAATACTTGTACATAAAATTTTAATGATTTACAATGAGAGGGAAGGGTATGAACCCCCAAAACTAAACTAAAATATCAAAACGAACAAAATAAAGATAACTGATGTTAGTAGGTCCCTTCCAACCCTCAAAAAGAAAGGCCGCCGTATCAAGAGGCTCTCTCTCTACGGGGGAGGGAAAGGAGAAAGTAATTACGGACAGGGGTAAAAAAAGCCTTAGTCGAGATAGAAAGATGAACGAAAAACAAACTGTGGAGGTTGGGAATATCAACTTGGATCATAATCAAAGATAAAGCCGGGAGCAGGCCAGAAACAACACCCACGCTAACTAGGTACACTAAGCCTGTATAGCCTAATAAGGGGAGGGATTCACAAGAAACCACCCCGATACGAATTAGGTAGACCTAAAAGAGAAAATCACACGAACCAAGCTCGCCTCAGTCACCCACCTTTTCGCTAAAGTCTGTCGAAACCAGCCATATCAGTTCTAATCTTCATCTTAAGCTGATGATCAAAGAATCGGATCAGATCCTGATGAGAAAGACGGTTACCTCTCAAGACTTCCTCCAGTCGCATCGTCCAAATCTCCATTCGGGCCGTGTCCAGCAGCGATAGAAACACCACCCGTTTCACTCTAGTATACGGGGGGGGTGACACATTGTCACACGCGTATGCGCGATCAATGAGCGAGACGAGGCGTCAACTCGCCAACATGGTCCCATAAGACCTGAGAACAATGGTAGAAGGCAGGTGGAGCCGTTTCTTCTATGCCAAGGTCACATCGCTCACAGTCTGGAAAATCCGCTAAGCTCCATATGAAGGTCATGTTATTGAGAGATAGCCTATTCCAAATCAGTCGCCAGGTAAGCGAAAACTCAGGGTTGCTGACGTAATCCGCCACTGGCGCCCAAGACCAGAAGAAGTGGAACTCCTCCGACAAATCGAGATGCCACGTAGTAGATCCTTCGCATTCCCCTTCACTAGCCCTCGATAGAAGCTTCTCCTCGGCTGAGAAAGGTCAATGGACCGAGGAATGGCCCGCAACGCCGATCGACACTCGCGAAGGAAAACCGATTGACACCGGGGCTTACGACGGCGCTCAACCTGCGAGATGTGAGGACTGATAGTAAAGAAAGGGAAGGTGTCCCTTACGATACCCGCCATAATCGTATCTCCTGTAAATGATTGGCATAGGAAAGCCAGCCTCGAGGCGAGTTTGTGACTCTCCAAGTGTGGTATTCCCAAACCCCATGACATAGTAGTTGTGCACAGACTACTCTGTCGACTTTATGATTGCGTCCCCACCCAACAAAACGGAGGATAGCAAACACTCGAGCGCCATCTTATGTAGCTTACAAAGGGGAAGTGGTAGATCGCAGCTAAACCGGAGAAAGTCAAAAGAAAGACCTACATAGGAGGGGAGCGTGAAAAGCCTTCTTTTCCATTGACTAACGTTCACTGACATATGTCAGCAAGAACGGTGGAAATCCGAGCAAATACGGAATGTGTTTTTGCAATGTCGCGTAGCATAACGCTTTCAAGTAGGCGACCTGATTCATCTTAAATCACGTCGGTGTTGCTGTTGGAGCCAGTATGATGCAAAACATGAAATCAACGATAAAGACATTACATAACTGCATATTTTATATATATACTAACAAATGGATATATATTATATATATACTAACAAATAGTATATATAAATATATATTTTATATATATACGAATAACGTTCATCTCGCAACATTCCCTCCTTTCACAATGTCCACACCACCATTCTAGTCACGGCTAACAACGTAAAAAATACCATCCGTTTTACCCCTGAGATCGAAGGACACAAGCTGACCGGGAACGATACGAGCCGTCAACTCGCAGACATAATCCCCAAAATGGCGCACAATAGTAGACGTGCATAGCCGTTTCCTCTAAGCCAAGGTTACACCGATGACAGTCTGGCAAATCTACATCGCCCTAACTGAAGGTTACTTCATTGAGAGATAGCACGTTTCTAATCAATCGCCAGCTAAGTGAAAACTCTGAATTGCTGAAATAATCCGCCGCTGTCACCCAAGACCAAAAATAGCTCAACTCTGACGCCAACAAGCCTAGCCGGTCACACAGAAGATCCTTCGCGACTCCCTTCACTAATTCATGATACAATAACCTCCGAGGCCGAGAAAGGTCACTGACCTGAGGAAAGACATTCAAGGCCGACCGACACTCGTTGAGAAAACTCGACAACCTTCCACGACTGCGACGCCGCTTAATCCAATAAATGGGAAGAGTGATGATAAGGCGACCCTAACACTCGGTGCCAAAATCGAGTCCTCCTTCAAAATGCAGCGTAGGAAGGCCAACCTTAAGACGTGCCGATGAAGCGCCAGGTATGGCAATTCCAGCTCCCCATGGCATGGTCGCTAACAGTCGTTTTTACAGACCCAATGTTTGCGACCATCCCACAAGAGATTGGTTAACAAACGCTCGATCGTCTTCATACAGCCTTGCAAAGAGGAAGTACAGCCAAGTGGTAAATGATGAGGGGCAAGACGTTAGTGGCACAGGATTCAGCCTTACTCTTTAAGGACAACCTCCTTCGAAGCCATGTCCGGACCGACGTTCCGACCTTTGCCTCTACTTCTGACCAATTCTTCTTCAGCTGGAGTCCGGGCCCAAACCACACTCTGAGAATACGGACGGGTCCATCAGTCCAACCAACAGGACCCGGAAGCTCGATTCCCTTTCAGTCACCTAGCCACAAGCCAGAAGACATGTTACGGTTAATTTTGGCCTCTGTCACCTTCTCGTACCGTTCAAGAGCCTTCTGTGCGTCATCGACGTACGCAGAAACTCTAGCTCGAGCTCTACAGGGAAAACAGAGATTCCGCGTAGGGCCAGACTGCACGCCCTTTCCCTCAGCCCGCGAAGGAAGGGCCCCGACGCCAAAGCGTAAAGTAAGGGCGACAGTGGACAACCCTGTCGGACCGACCGAGTAAGCGCAAAAGCGCTCGACCACTTCTCGTCCACCTGTACCACAAAACTGAGGGAGCGATACAGGAGGCTGATCCACTTGCAGAAGTCAGATGCGAATCCAGCGGCCTGCAGGACAGCAGCCAGGTATTGGTTTTCCGCCCTGTTAAATGCCTTTATAATAATTTGGTATTTACTCGCCCCCCCACCCCCACGAAGTAGCGTTGTTACACAAGGTCGATTTAATGTGGGGAGCCCAAGCGCGTACACCCAGGTTAGGAACAAATATTCTCCGAGTCCACGCAACCATCGTTTGCGCTGGCCTCGGTGCGAGCACCGATCCCTCTCTCTGGTGCAATGAGAGGGCGCGGCATAGGGCATCTGTTCCCAAGGACCGGCACCTCTCAGTATTATTTTCCTCGGTTGCGATTCTGTCCTTGGACGGAGCCGCCCCTGAGCGCACTCTGCCCAAAGACAGAGACGCAACTGAGAGATGATAAATGGGGTTTTAGAAACTACTCGAGAGCAATTTACACACGGTATTTACTCTGTCTCTCCACTAAGACGAGATACAACACAAGGTCAGTTTTTAAGGCATCCCACGAACGCGTACACCCGGTCTAGGAACAAAAATTCCCCGAGCCCCATTTTCTTTGTTATGTTTTTATTTCTTTTTTTTTTTTCTCTCTTTTCACTTGCGAATATCATTTTTGTTTGTCATCTTCTTTTCCCTCCCACATTTCTGAATGCATATTTCTCTTTTCTTTTTAAACTTTTCCACCCCACATACATATTCTCTTCCTTTCTTTTTTCATCTTCGTCTCTGATGTTTCTCTGAAAACTATTTATATTTTTTGTAGCATTCTTCAGACAGTGACTTCACAGGGCATTTTTCCGTATTTTTGATTAGCAGAGATAAAGTGAATCTTCTTTAACAATAAATATTTGCTGAGTTTACTTCAAGTCACATTTTGCCTTTCTTTTCTCCTTCACTTTTCTTTCCTCCACTTTTTCTAAATCGTTGAATTTATTTTTATTTTTTCTTATTTATATTTATAATTTGACCGACAGATTCAAGTTTTTTTTCCCGAAACATTATCCGGAAAAATCGTCAGGAGAAACACATTTCTTCGAAATCCAAGTTTGGATCAGAAAATTAGTTTTTTATAGTTTTTATAACCAATCCATTAATTACTAAGAAACCATTCTGTTCATTATATACACCAGGTAAAATATGAATAAAACTAAGCAGAACAAAAGTATAGAGAGGAGAACAATTTTATATTACTGCTTGATAATTAAACATATTTGACTCTTTTACAACATTAAATAACAAAAGTTAATTTGTGAAATCATCGTATAAACGTTCCTAAAATTACCAAATTTAAAAAATAATGTTGTTTCAAAAGATTAATCACATCATTTTAACCATTATCCAGTTTTCTTCGAAACAAATCATTCATTACTTTTTATATTTGAGGATTAAATTTATATATATAAAGTTAAATAATATAGAACGAATAAGAAAATGAATTAACTTAGAATGGATATGAAAACATGCTATTTATTAAAAAAAGGGTTTTTTATTTGAGTTAATCACCTTAATTGTGGCGGTTGATCGCAGTTACATTATACAATTGTTTAATAAGCAGTATGGATTAAGAATGGGTACCTCCATTGATTTTTCGATAACTAAGGTTTAAAATTAATTTAAAAAAATGAAAAAGCATTCTTGAAAATTTCTTTTTAACTTTAATTGAAAGCTAAATGATTAAATTTGCTATTTCCAGTAAGCAAAATACTCTGGTGTATTTCAAACAGAAAATATATTGATTAGAATTTCAATTTTTTGGTCGCTTCCAGAAAATCAATAAAAATCAATAATTATTAGCAATTTTGACAGATTTGTAAACAAAAGTTAATTTTCAGTTTTAAAAATCTTCCAAAACTAAAATATATATTTGTAACATATTATTTGATGAAAATTAGCAAATTTAAAGCTGAATTAATCTGATTTGAAACAAATATTATTCACTTATAGCATGAAACGTAGTATAAGGCATTTCTTAAGCACGAGGTCTTGTTTTTCTGAAGTGCTAATTGATTTTATTACCAGCCGAAGATGTTGACAGTTTAGTATAGTTGACCAGAAATTGACATAAATTTACGAAATCTAAGTGGACGTTTATATTTTGTTTTTTAACTACCTAGTAATTTTTTTAATTTAACAATATTTTCAGCAATTTTCTAATTTTTATTGAATTTTAATTACTTATAGCCTCACTTTTATATCAAAATAACTCTCACAAAAAAAATAAACTTAAAATAAAAAACTACTAACAATTTGTTTTGATGAAATAAGAGTTAAAGTAATTTGAAAGAAAATTTCAAAATGACACGCAAACTAAAAAATATGGACTTCAAATAGAAATTGAATAAAAAAAATTTAAATTTAAGTTAAAGTAAAAATCATTTTTTTAGTAGAATTATATTGGGTTTCGTCTCCAGGTTCTTTCTTTAAGTGAAACTAAAAAGAAAATTACTTAATTGAAGTATGAGCCACACGAAAAAATACATAATATAAAAATATTTAGTCAAATAGGAATTTTTAAAAAGTAAAAATTACTTTAAATTTTAAAGTTTGAAATTTTGAAGGGATGTTTTGCAAAGCCTGTTGAAACATAAACACGATGAAACACAGAAATGAAAATGAAAGAATTGCAGACGGAAAAATTTTAGGGAGGTCAACTCTGAAAATACGTGACGGATATCCATACTTTTGAAAATGGGAATGTTTGTACATTAAAAAAATTATTATTTTAAAAAAAATATATTTTATTAAGCTTTGCCTATTTTTGATTTGTAAATATAGTTTTCATTTAATAACAATATCTGGATTTAAGGAATGCAGAATTTTAAACAATTTAAATTATTATAATTAAAATTTTAAATAACGAAAATAATTCTTGCAAAAATTCATTATTCATTTATATTATATTTATTTATAAAAGCAATTAAAAGCTTTTCTAATTAGATAATGTCATAGTTTTGTTGCTTTTTTTCTTTCACGATTCAGAGCAGATTTTCAATAGCTGGGGGTCCTGTTTTACATTAAAAAAACTGATTATTTATATTCTCTAAGGAGTCCTGCTTTTAACTAATAAAACTAATTTTGACACTGAAATTTAATTTCTCGAAATTTCATGAAATTAATTAAGTGGGGGTAAAATATATAAAAAATATATTTTTACCAAGATTTTCTAAAAGCAAATTTCAAAAATAATTTCATTCATTTGTTACTAAGTCCTGAAAGTTTCATTAAAATCCTAAAATTATTTCATTTTTGCAAGAATTTCTAAATCAATGTATTTTTTCACCTGAAAAAAAAGGCGCTAAAACACTAATCGTAAATATTACATTGACCGCTGACATAAAAAATTTTAAAAAATCAAACTTTTTAACCAAAATTTCGAACGTGCTAGAAAGGATTAAAAAATTTAATAAAAAAATACTTTGGTCTTACACCTTAATAATAAACATTTTGACAATAAAACTTTGTTTTCATTAAGTTTGGGGCCTTTTTTTTGTCATGCTATGTTGTTTTTTCAGCAAGCATGTGAAAGCACCAAATTAAACTTTCCTACAAACATTTTCTTGAGAACCAACAGCTAATTCAGATACTGATGATCTAGTAAACCTCTTGCAAAAGTTGGTCAGGATTTTAATAATTTATCAGAAAGAAAATGTTTGAAGTTCATCAAAGCAGCATTCTTTAATTAATAACAAATGGGTTAATAATATGTGTTTCTGTAAAGCCATAAATACAATCTTTTCGATCGTGAATTTGTTAATTTGTCATTCGATTTGTTTCCCTCGGTTTCTGACCTTTTCCAACAATTTCCGATGTTTGCATTCCATCTTTCATATTTTCATAAGAATCTGTCTGGCTTCGTATTTGCTTTTGCGGTGCGTCAACTTGAAAATCCAACTTATTAATGGACTCCTTCTAACTGCGGATATGTTACGCCAATCTCTCTTCTTTCTCTGTTCTCGCTCCTGTTTTTCTCTCTCTCACTCTCCCGTTCTCTCTCTATCCCCACATATACACGATATATATATGTATTCTTCGGCTCCTATATGTTACCTCCAGTGTATGGTGAGATTCTGGGTGCTTCCTGCGATAGCCTGAAGGGCGGGGGGAGTTTCGAAATTTTGTTGGACGAAAAAGCCTTCCGCTCCATCCCCAACTGTCTGGAAGTAGGGCGCTTGAAGCTGCCGGTCATCGTGACCGGCCGCAAACCGGTATGTTGGAAGCCTGGTCACCTCTCCTCTTTCTGCAAGTCAAGCGCCAGTAGACCAAAATCCCTCTCTGACCGCGTCTTTACCTACCGCCACGCCTGTAATGGGCATGCCAGCTTCTAGGTCCGGTACGGATAATCCTCCGGTTGGCAATCCATCAAAGGCCACATTCGGAAGGCCAAAGAGACTTCGCCTGCTGCTAGTGCAGTCGTGGTGAAGGGGGGAATGGCTGGTTGCTGGCAAGGCCAGAGAGAAGCGCCAGACAGCGGGTCCTCAGTCCAATGAAGCCCCAAGGACAAAAGACACATATAGCCCCACTACCACTGTCAACGTTAAGGGCGATGCCCCGGTCTCTGATGCGAAATTGAAAGAGCAACAACAAAAATACGACCTGGGTTTTGAAAAATCAGAAAAGATAAAACAGCTGAAAGAGATATTGGACAAGCAGAGGCTATCTCAAACAAAAAAAGACACTCCCACAACGTCATCTACTTTGTCCCCACCTGCGACTCCAAAACATACTTCTCCACAGAAACATGCTACCCCTTTCTAATCACCTGTTCCCCTCAGTAGAGATCCCAGCCCTTACAAACAAAAATCCTCATCCACCTCTCTTCATACTCCCAGCCCTTCCCCCATTCAAAACCCTGAAATGCCCCCTCCCGCACCTAAAAGGCAGAGAAGCCCTACCCAGGATACAAAAGAAAAGAAAAAAACGCAAAGCACATATACTACTCAGGGGAGGATGTCTGTAGAATTTCCCCGGCCCAAGCTAAAAGGGCTAGAGACTACGGGAACCGTATTAAAGATTTGAAGTGTCTTCTGTCTATACGGCAATACACTGACAAAGATGAGGAAGATCCACAAAACTTTCCCCATGCCCAGAGAGTCCTTACTGTGATAAGGACTGGAACTGGAGCTCGTCAGGCATGGGCCATGCTGGACGAGGCAATTATGTCATACAAAATGTCTCCCCCAATTGCCATTGCCCAAAGTAAAGAATTGAAAAATTTGAAACAATTTTGTTCAGAGAGGGTCCCAGTTTTAGTTCACCCCTCCCATTATAGAGCCTTGAAATTGACATTTCCCTGGGATATAGGCGGTCTCTCCCAAGACGGTACCATCAAGACTGATATGGGCCATGGGTCTATGGGGGAGGCTGTCGGTATCCTTACCCCGACCATATTCAAACCAGTGTCATGAGTTGTCAGTCTTCGGTTTCAGTCTTTCCCAATTATTTATCTCATCTTTTCAGTCAGTTATAGCTGTGGTTAACCTTCTCCTTTCTTTTCATCTTTGCCCCTACTCACTCCCTGTCTATTTAATATTTTACAACATTTATAGATGTCCTCCTTCATTAACTTCCTCTCTCCTCCATTTTTCTCTATATATATATATTTGTTCTACGTTTGTTCGCTTGCTTGCCTTTCACGGTCTAACCACTTCTCCCTTTCATTCTTTCAAGTTTCTTATTTATTTTTCTATTCTGCAATCAGATTTTGAATTTAAGTAAAATCTAGGATTTCATATATTCGTTTAGAAGACAGGAAGCAATGTCCGTCACACTTGGAAGATGATAGTGGAAAATGCTTTTAACACTATATTAATGTATTTGTGCACTTGTAAATTTTACAAAAACCACACGGGTATACACACGCACTCAGTGAAATAGTTTGTGAAATGGTCTTGTTAGCCATCGCTTTTCACTACATTCCTCTTCCCATTTTTCTGCTTCTTCTTACTATTGTTTTTTTCCGACTTTTAAATTTATTCTTTTTACCTTCTCCCCTCATGTTTTCATAACATTGTTTCTTTGTTGATATCAGTCTACATATCTTTTCCTACTTTTATTTCTCTCGCTCCTTCTCTCTCCTCTCTCTCACTCTTTCTTTATTAATCATTATTCATCTACCTTCTCTCTTCTAATTCGAATGCTTCATTTGGATTTACTTCTCTTTTCCCTCTTTGTGAATTTAAACTTTCCTTTCATTTATAAGTAATATCCTCGTCTTTGACATATTTTTCTCTATTTATGTCACATTTTATGCCTTACTTTACATTCTGCTAGCTTAGTTCCTTTTTCGATTATTTTGCTCCAATCTTTATACACTTCATTTGATAATATGGTGGAAATGTGGGAAGAAAATATCTCACGCCAATTTACCAATTAGAAAAAGTTTCGAAACACTGACTTTTTCCTCTGGTGGGAAATAATTATGCAACCATGAAGCTCGTTACATATTCACTGTTTCGTTTCATTGGTATACTGTTGTAACTGAGTTATCAAAAACAGTAGGAACTGGTTTAACAAGTTTATTAACTTTTGTTACAGAGAAACGTAATCTAGAATAGAAACTAGAGAAGAGAATGTTTAGCCGTGAATGACTATTTTCAGCAAAGGCTACTGCTGCTCCTCTTGATGTATTCTTGTGTCTTTCGCTCGACGGCCGAGTCCAAACTTGTAGGGAAATATTTTCCCTCACATATACAATCCTCAATCTCTCTCTTCCTTCCCTACACACAAAATACACGCATGAACTCTCTCTCTCTTCCTCTCTTTCTCTCTCTCTCTCTCTCTCTCTCTCTCTGCGTTTTTTTATATGTTTTCTTGTTTTCCTCTCTTAATCTCATGGTTTTATCACTTTCACCCCCCCCATTCTGCTCTTTTCTTTCTGCTCTTTTCCTTTCTTCTTTCATATTACCCAAAATTTGTGGTGAACAAGTCGACCTAACGTACAAGTTGACTTCAAGATTTTTAGCTCAAAATTCTGAGTTTCGGCCTATACTTACTGTATAGATCGGACCTCAAACACACGGTAGGCTACCAGTGACCCAAAACTATGACCCAAAAAGATTTGTGGGTTGAACGGGTTGAAAATTCGACTTATACGCTGCAATTTACGGCATGTTTTTTCAGGGTTTTTTTTTTAATTTTCCAATTAAAACATGAAAAAAGATAATAAATTAAGATTGATAAATAATTACAATATTCTCTCTTTATCATCAGATAATCACTTATTATTATTTATAATGAACTCGTTTATTATTATTATTATTAATAATAATATTTATAATGAACGTGTACAATTATATGAGCTCTGCACAAGGTCTCATATGTAATGTTAGCTGCAAAATTACAACAATAAGATGAAGGCGAGAATGCGATTATTATGCAACAGGACAGAGACTAATGTCGAACCGTTATCTGCTTTTGCTTTAAGTGAAATAAACTCCGCGATGCATAAAAAGACCAATATAATGTCATAATAGGGAAACATTTGATACAAACTTTGAAAGTGTTAATAGTAATGTCTTTAAGCGAGTTGAAATGAAATCTCACATATACTGGCTTTTACTTCATTTCTCTAACTTTAGCCAAACCAGTAATGCCTCTATTTCATTTCCTGTATTTTAAATAACTAACAGGAATAAAAAGGAATATAGTTAACTTTCATTCATCTGGATGTGCTGATAGTGTAACGTTTATCTGCACGGAAAATAAAATCGACGTGTCGAGATCAACTTTTCACCGGATCATTTAGGAGGTTCAGCTATTAGGGGTCAAGCATAAAAAATATATAATTAAGTGGGAGTTACGTCCCTTAGGGACTTTGGAATGTCCACAATGAAAGAATTCGTCGGGGTTCCACAGAAACATAGGTTATAATAGATTTGGTGAAGAGGCAATTTCGAACTTACAAAAAGGTTTTTTCTCATTTTCACGCAAGAACAACAATTAAATAACAATAACTATTTCTTCTGACGCTTTGAAAGAAATACTAGGCCAACAACAAGGACAATTTGAGAAATCTCAGATTCTGCTTCAGACAACGCTGACAGAACAGTTTCAGATGAAGGTGGTCACACAAAGAGACGCTAATTCGACTCTAGACGATTCCGTGGACTTATTAGGAAAAAAACCATTCCCGATTTCATGTACGATCCAGAAAACATTACATTTTATTCGTGGTTTAAACACCGGAGGGACACGTTCGAGCGCGATTTTTCTCACAAAGACGGTGCATGGGAATCAAACTTTTGTGTCGTTAGCTTGGCACACAACCTGGGCGTTTCACTAATTTTATTTTGTCAAAACAGCCTTCGGATTCAACTTTTACAGAAACTGTTGACCAACTTACGGAAATTTTAGGAGATCACTCTTTCACGTTTAAAATTGTCGGGAAGCGACACAAACGCGGCATATGTTAATCGTGAATATGATCAATTTAAATATCTCATCTTCATCACTGGCCTTCAGCCTTCACAACGCTGATGTGCGCGCATAGCTATTATCCAAACTGGAACAGGATAAATATGTCACAATAAAATCTCTTACAACCGAATACCAGAGGCTTATGAAACTTTAAAAAAGGACACCATTATGGTTCAGCATCTCCCCTTAATTCGTCTACAACCAGCAAATAAAAACCGCGAAATGCATCAAGAAAAATCCCTTCTATTGCATGTTGGTCGTGCAGTGAATGACACGACACACGCTTCTGTCCATTTAATAGACATGAATGTCATTTATGTCACAAACGTGGATATTGTCACCACTTGGAATCCCAACCTTCAAATCAAAGTCAAAAAACAAGTTTCAAATTCAGTTCAGGAAAAATTCGCGAAAATCCGCATCAAAAACGATCAAAATCAAATTCTGTATCTGCAACCTTTAAAGTTGACTTCGAATACTGCAGAAAATATATTACTGTTTCTGTTAACAATGTCCCAATATGTTTGAAGGTTGACACAGCTACAGATATTACTTTGATCTCACCTTCCACGTGGGAACAAATTGGCTTGCCTTAGTTGTTGAAAACAAATCCCTTTGACCGGTAACGAGATTCTACTCAACGGTGAAATAAACTGCGCTGTTTCTTTTAATGAAAAACACTTTTCTGCTACATGCTACATTATGGACTCTAATCTAAATTTAACTGGTTTAGATTGGGTGGATGAGCTCGATCACTTCACTCTTCCGTTCAAATCTGTCTTTAACACATTTTCACTTTCCACTGTTTCTTACCCTGAGAAATACTTCACACACACACACACACACACACACACACACACACACACACACACACACACACACACACACACACATACATACATACATACACACACACACACACAACTTATTTCAGTGATGTTTTAAACATAACTTTGGCTGTTGCACGATGTTCAAAGGCATACAAAAATTAAAACCAGATGTTAAGCCAGATTTTAGACCCAAATGCCCTGTCCCTTGTACGACTTTTGACATAGTAG
The DNA here is from genome assembly GCA_964036315.1 of Acanthosepion esculentum. Taxonomy (NCBI): domain Eukaryota; kingdom Metazoa; phylum Mollusca; class Cephalopoda; order Sepiida; family Sepiidae; genus Acanthosepion; species Acanthosepion esculentum. The sequence continues at coordinate 68,484,585 of OZ038476.1, forward strand.
AAAAAGAATTGGATTGTTTTCAGCAAGCTGAAGCAATCCAGCCAACAAATTACTCTGCGTGGTTAGCTCCCATTGTCGTTGTCAAGAAGACAAATGGAAAAGTGCGTATATGTCCAGATTACTCCACTGGGTTAAATAACTCTTTAGGTGCACATCAATACCCATTACCAATACCAGAACGACCTTTTGGCAAAGCTAAATGGCTGAACTTGTTTTGCTAAAATTTTAATTTAAAGTGGCTTTCCTACAAATGAAAGTTGATGAAAACTCCAAAAAGCTCCTTATAATCAACACTCACGAGGGTTTATTTAGATACAATTGTCTTCCTTTTAGTGAAAAATTAGTACCAACTATATTCCAGCAAACATTGATAGGAGTCGCTACATTTATTGCTGATATCATTGTTGCAGGTGCAACCCAGGACGAATTTCTAAAACGTCTATTTTTTGTTTTCAAACGAATTCAACAGTATGGATTTCATGTGGGGGGCAGAAAAATGCCAATTTTCTGGACATCAATAAAGTACCTCGATAGTATTTTTGACAAGAATTGTCGACAACTAAACCGAAAAATATTCCTGCATCAAAACACGTCAGCAAAAGCAGATATTTCGACATTACGCTCTTTTCTGGTCATGGTAATCCATTACAGATCTTTTTGCGAGAACCCCAGCGTATTCGAATTCCCCTGAATCGCCTTCTGAAAAAGGGTGAAACTGGTGAACAGATTACCAAAAATCAAATCTTTACTTTCTTCTGATTTCCTTCTTACACACTATAATCCACTTTTTGACATCATTGACACCCGCTGAACGAAACAATGGTCAAATTCAGAATGAAGCCTTGACAACTGTCTTTACCATAAACAAATTCCTAATATGCTTTATGGACATTATTTCAGCCTGGTCACAGACCATAAACGCCTGGTTAGCCTTTTGGGATCTAAAAAAGCTATTCCTATTTATACTTCAAATCGTTTGCAACAATAGGCCACCATTCTCTTGGATTACGATTTTACAACCAAATACCACTCAACAAATTCAATTGGTCATGCAGATGTTTTATCCAAACTTATCAATGCACACCTCAAACAACCAGAAGATTCAGTTGTTGTAGCAATATCTGTGGAGACATAAATTGTTTCAGTGCTTATAACCACTGTAAGAACACTGCCAGTAACTTCACAAATTGTCCAAGAAATCGCGATTTCTGGCCCAATGTTGCAGAATGTGATTCACTACCAGTGTACCTAGTGTGGCTGTTGGGCCTTGTGTAGGGTAAACATTATTATGTAAAACAATTAAAGCCTACATACACTTTTACTGTAATGTTATATCCTGCCATTTCTATTTATCTGAAGGCCAAGATATATAAATGATCGCTACACTCCAATATTGTCAGTGGCCGATTTGGTGAATCAAGTCCAAGTCGTTCTGAAAGACACATAATGGAAGACAGAAGTTACTGTTCAAATAAGAATATATCAGTCGGATACGTTCATTACGGTGGCTAGTCTACACCAGAAATAGTCCATTACAAGATAACCGACATTAAAACATTTGATGACTCTAGAACTCGAAGTCGCATAATTAACTACCTTTTCTGCCTTTTTCTCTAGTACTTGAGCCCAAACCGCAACTTATGAAAGAGAAGAGGATATAATTTGATTAGTAGGAAGTATATGGAAAAAGGCAATATTAATAATTAAATATAAACGATTATTAATTCTTCAATCTGGTAGCTTAAAAGCAAAATAAACAAATAAGTGGTGACATGAACAGAGAATTATGAAGAGTCTAGGAAATTATCTGAAAGGCTCCGTAAATTGAAGAAGCGAAAATTCAATATAACACCTTCTGAAGGGTGTATTTATTTGAACAATAGAAAATTGTGGCACTAGGTCAAGGGAGAAATGGGGAGACACAGTCTTCATTAGCTATCCTAGTCCTAGTTAATCTGACTCACGACTCATTCATTCACAGCAGTTTATTCATTCACCACAAGAACTCATCCTTCAACTTTCAATCCTGAATATACCACAATACCACATATTCACAGGGGACCTACAAAACACCCCATTACATAAAAAATTCAAAATTTCATGATTTATGAAATGATGGGGGAGGGGTGATGAACCCAGAAAACAAACTCAATATATAAGCCAAAGATAAAACGAAAACAAAAAATGTTAGTAGGAACCGTCCACACCTCAAAATAATAAGAGAGGCTGCTTTATTCTGACGATCGAGATAATCAAGAGGAACACTCGCTAAATGAATGGTAAGGATAAAAATAAATGGCGGAATGGGGAAAATCAAAGGCTGACCCAGTTGATGAAAAATTGGGGACAAAAACAAACTGGGGATGTTGGGAATCTGAACATGGGCCACAAGAAAAGAGAATGCTGGGAACAACACTTGTTCACATTAACTAGGAAAACATAACAGTGTCTAACTTAACGAGGGAAAGGTTCACAGGAAACCGCCTCGTTTCATCAAGGGGGCTTAAAAGAGAAAATCAAGGCTAGCCGCGTCCACACGAACGAAGTTCGCCTCAGTCACCCATCTTTCGCTGAAATCTGTCGAAATCAAACGTTTTCTATCAGATCTGATTTTTACACTAAGCTGGTGCTTAAAGAAAACAACCAGATCCTGATGCGAATAACGTTCATCTCGCAAGATTCCCTCTTTTCGTGACATCCGCACAACCATTCTATCCACGGCTAGCAACGTAAAAAAAACGCCATCCGTTTTACCCAGGAGAACGGGGGCGACACACATTGTCACACGAGTACGCGAGATCAATGGATACGAGCTGATCGGGAGTGATACGTGCCGTCAACTCGTCGATATAATCCTAGAATGGGCGCACCTGAGGACAATGGTAGAAGGCGTGCGAAGCCGTTTCTTCTAAGCCAAGGTCACACCGATGACAGTCTGGAAAATCTGCCTCGTCCCATCTGAAGGTTACGTCATTGAGGGGTAGCATGTCCCGAATTAATCGCCAGCTAAGCGAAAATTCTGAGTTGCTGAGATAATCCGCCTCTGGCGCACAGGACCAAAAGGAGCGCAACTCTGATGCCGACAAGCCTAACGGGTTAAACAGAGGATCCTTCGCGACCCCTCCACTTATTCACGATACAATAGTCTCCGAGGCCGAGAAAGATCACTGGACCGAGGAATGACCTTCAAGGCCGACCGACACTCGCTGAAGAAAGTCGACAACCTTCCACGACAGCGACGGCGCTTACCCCCCAAAATGGGAGGAGTGATGGGAAGTTAATGAAATAAGGCAAGTTGGAACGTTCCAATCTAACATAGCCTAAGAAAGCATAGACTCAAAAGCGCTTATGACGTCATTGCAGTATGATAATGAACATTACGTTTGTGGAGATGAAAAATAGGTTAAAAAAGACAGAAATAATTTTAAGATATAATTTGTTAGGTTTAAAAAATAAATTAAAGAGATGAAAGGGGGAAAAGATATAGGAGAAAATAAATCCGAGAAAATGGACAGAAAACGAATTATCAGCCTAATAAATGTATACTGGCATTTATTTGTAAGACACAGAGGGATAGCGGTGGATTCTCATAAAAAAGAGTGCTCTCAAAATAAAAAGACAGAGAATAATATATGGTATAGTGTAACGGTTATTAGCACAGAAAGTTGCATCCACTTTAGCACTATGGCTTTGGGAAAGGCATGAATTAATCTCTTCTTTCAGCTATGGATTAAATAACAGGGTAGACTCATTTCTCTAACCTTAGATGGTAGTCAGTCTAAGAGAAAAAACCTCTGAATTCAAAACAGTGGGACAACCACGAGAAACCTTCCACTTTCCGAAAAAATCATGGCAATTCACAGATAATAAAGAAAAATGAGTCTGGTGAGGGCCGTGATCGGCTACATTCTAAAGGGAAATGATATTAAAAATTTGGAAATAAGACAGATGGATGTAAGAAGAATTTACTTAGTCTGCCACAAAGCTATCAGTATAGAACACGCAGTGAAGGTCGAACTTACTACACTGCCTCCCATTGTTCTACAAGCTTGTTGAGTGCATTTTCGTAGAAACTTTGTGTTTTTGTTTTTTTGTTGTTTTTTTTTTTGGAAGAAGGTTGTGAATTAGTTTCGACTGACAGAACAGAGTCAAATATTTTGTTATTTAAATTGTTCTATAGAGATCGGAACAAATGAAAATCCGAAGAGGCCAATTCATGAGAATGCGGTGGGTGCTGGAGGCTTTCCTATTTCAATTATTTAAGCTTCTGCAAGGTCTATTTTGCAACAGGCGGTCTTCCGTTTGTCGTAGTGCAAAATGGCATCATTTGCATTGGTCGAAATCGACCATTTTTCTTGAACTAAGTCTCTTCCAATGGCGACAGACAGTTGAGATATCGATTTCCAAACTCTAAGTCATGACAGTTTCTTCCGTCGAAATCTTCGGTTTATTCTCCACAATGACAAGCAGAGAGTTTTCAATGAAGTTAGAAGGTCGTCTGAAGCGTGGTTGATCGTTTAGGTTAAAATGACCCAGACAGAATCAGTTAAAACACTTTTCGACCGTCCAGAGAGCTGAAGCACGATCTGAATAAACCTTAATGTTTTGTCACAGTTCCGACGCTTACTCCTTTACAAAACTCATAGGGCATAATATGGCGGAAGTGAAACTTTTCTGCTTCCATCTTTAAGGCATTCATTTGTGGACAAAATATCAATCAACCTCACTTGGAACTGATTGATGAAAGGTTTCAAACTAGAACATACCAGAAATCATCAACAAAACAAACGCCAGTGTCAAGTTGCGATCATTTTATATTAACAATAAAAATCGGGCACAATCTTTTGCAACGATCTGATAGATCAACACATAGAACAAACATCATCGCAAAGCTACGTGGAACACTAAGACCTAGCATCGAGTGAAAAACAAACGCCATCGTCACTAGAGCATTCTTTTTCGTTCCGCATACATCACCATAGGTAATATCTGCCGATAATCTCAACAGATCATCAGAAATATCGCGCTACGTTAGCTTACCTCCTATTTTGACTACTTTTTGTCGCGGTTCCAGGTCGTTATATTCGAAATTAACTAATCTGACGAAAATAGAAGGGGGAGTTCTTACACCAATCTGCCAAAAAGAGAGAAGGAACCTGCCTATCTAGACAATCAGGATTGGAAATCCTTACTACTACCTGGGCTCGAACACTGATTTTTTACACTGAGAAAATACATAACAGTTCGGCCATGAGACTGTCCATATATTGACGGTGTCATTTCCTTCGTGGGCATTCCTATCCTACTCTCTCGCTCTCTTTACGAGATACAAGATGCCTGAAAAATTAAAGAAAGAAATTTTTCTCTATTTTTTACCTCTATATCTATCTATCTATCTATCTATCTATCTATCTAGATAGATAGATAGATAGATAGATAGATAGATAGATAGATAGATAGATAGATAGATAGATAGATAGATCTTTTAATAAAATTATGATGTTATCTTCCCTTTCAAATGATTAACAAACCACATCAGGAAAGCCGAAATAATTATGCATGTACATATTCACAGACACAGATATAAGAATAGAGAAAAAAATTCCATTCTTTAATTTTTACCCTTCCCTAATTCTGACATTGGTTTCGCAAATTGGTTACTGGGTGTAATTATCTGATTCTGATGCAGTTGTAAAAGGTTCCGAAACGACGTACAGATCCGAGCTAATGTGGAGTGGGGGATAAAATATCAGTTATATAATAAACACTTGAATGTCTCTCTTTCTTAATGCTAATATTTCGTAGTAATAGTCTTCAGATTCCGAAGAGTTTCCCCTGAAATATGAGCATTACCCAACCAAACCAGTTTGTGAAGAAAAATTAAACCTATTTGGTATCATTAAGAAAAATCACGCAACACTGAATGCGATCAGGCGAAATGGTAGCAGTAGTAAAATCAGTAGCGGGTAGGAAAGAACAACATTGGGTTTAAGTTTCAAAGTCCTAGGCTTGGGATTGTCCCACGTGAAAAGTGTGGATTAAAGCGTTGGTCCATGAAATTTGTAACATAGCAATTGTGGATTCAATCCCTCGGCCGAGTAGTACAGACTCAGACTCAGTGGAAACAGGGTGAGCAATGACTAGGCAGTGCTAAAAAAAAGAAAGAACAAGATAAGATATAGATAAATATGGTAAGCGGAACAGGAATAATAAAGGATTCAGTCCGAAAGTCTCTGATCAATGAACACCGGAAGAAGGCTTAAGGACACATCAGCCGAAACGTTATGATATAGCAAAAAGATGAGGATATTATTACGAAAGTAAACAATTTTTTTCAGTTACTTTATTAATTAAGCTAATTCTTCGAAAAATGAATGTTATTTTCCGGTTATACATCATAATATAAGTAGTAAAGAAATTAACGGAAGATGAAAACGGTTACTAAAATCCATGTTTGTATTCGTTTCCAAGTAGGTATTCGGTAAATAAACCGTTTAATTAATGACTCCGTGTTGTTGTTTCAGATCATTGTAAGAACAGAGATGAGAATTATAATTCATGTTGTACTGAGCAGAGTGAAAAACTCTGCGATGAAAAGCTAACATTAGCATAAACATTCTTTATTCATTGATTTCTTTGTTGGTAAAATGATAATCTTGATCCTACCAGACACAGATCAAGTGAAGATCAAGTTGGAAAAAAACTAATAATAAAAGAATCGCCCAATCCTGTGTCCATTAGGACATTAAATTGATTCGACATGTCAGCTCACGTTCTGATAGCGTGCTACATTAGTCGTATATTTCTAATATCCCTGTCTCCTCACTTCTCGGGAGATTTACCCCATAGGTGTTACGTGATTTCTTTTTTCGTCTTTTATCTCTTTATAAACACGCTTGGATCTTGTTTCATGAGGAAAAACAAACCCGAGGAAATCTTACTTCGATATAATCTTCGAGAAAGCTTTCCAAAGAAATTCGGTTACTTTAATGCGTTCTCATACAAAAAGCCACATTTCTATTGGCTGAGAGAAAACTGCCTAATGGTTATAGCATTATAATAAAAATCCTGAAAACCTAAGATTCAATTCCAAAATAAGACATATAATAACGCAATGAATGATTAATTCGTTTTTATTAAATGAAAACCACATCTTCTAAGAAAAGAGTAACCGCGGCGGCGAAAAGAAACATTGGAATACATGAAGTCAGAGATTTAATTAAATGTGCATGAATACTGGGACTCGTTGCTGCAATTTAAAGTAATAAAGAAAATCTTGTATAAGATTTGACCTAATTAAATTTAATCCAAACCATCCATTATGATTCATTTTGGGAATAGAATCTTTGATTTTACGCTTGAGTTAAGGAAAGCGTAACTTTCGCTGATTATTGTATAACGAATGCCATAGAAACTGTTTATTTTATTGTAATTTACTTTCATTTAAAAATAATCTATCATATCAATGAAAGGATCTATTAAACAAATTTTCCGAAAATTTATTATTTGTCAATCTCTACTTGGATTTTAAATAAGTATATGTAATTTGACAATTGATAAATTAATTTACCATAGAGATCTTAACACAAAATAACAAGATAAATAAGTTATCATTATTTACACAACTGGTAGAATTTATAAAACTTCAAATGTAACTATATAAATAATTCTAATCAGTTCGTTAAAACGAGAATTTTGTTATTTCACGTAAACATGCCTTGAAGTAAAACCATTGACCACTTTAAACGGAAATGAGATCAATCTAAAAATCACCTGCCGCGAACTGTCCGGAAAGTGAGCAAGATTAGATCAGACTGCTAACCGATCGAGGAAAAAAGCGTTACTTCCTCAAGTGTCAGACGACGCGGGTCTACTGAATTATGGATTGTAATTTTAATAATTTCTGTTTTCAATGATAATTCAAGACTTTGCAACACTGTGTACCGGTACAGATACATTCGAGAAAACAAGATGTATGCAATTTCCTTAAAGTAAATTGAATAAGTTTAAGAAAGCTACTGATGAGATAAGTATTTCACAAAGAGAATGTTTTTTTAAAGCAAGTAATATTTATAATCATAGTGCTCATTATCAAGAGATAGAGAATTAAGACTTACAAATAAAACTTAATGTTCACTTATTTGTCCCTACTCTGAATATCGCGGAGATTACATCCACTCATTAGGAAGTTTAAGTGTAAAAAACAATATTTTTCTTTTCACAAATATTTTACAATCATGTTCCCTGATGAGTCACAGCGATAACCCCCAATAGGGACATTCAATTTTACTCATACTTATATGTGTGTGTGTTCGTCTGTGTCTGTGTATGGAGATAATGATACAAAACGGAAAACATTTATAAACGCAGCGGTTTGCCTTCGTGTGGTAGGTTTCTTCAGGTTATAATCAAGACGCCTACCACATCAAAATTAAATGCGTTGTTTGTAAAAGTTTTCAACTTTGTCACATTATCTCCACTTTTATTCGGATACTATTCTACCTCCAACTAACACCCATATATATATGTGTGTGTGTGTGTGTGTGTGTGTGTGTGTGTGTGTGTGTGTGTGTGTGTGTGTGTGTGTGTGTTCTATTGCCATAAGGAAAAGTTAGAATCAGAATGCAACTGAAATTGTGCATGATAGGGAAGATATGCAATCAATTGATTTCACTGTTTAAATCCTTGCATTCACATTGTTGACAAGCGATACAAAAATAAATTCGAAACTTTTTTTCAGTCTAGCAATTATAATCATATACATATTTTCTGAAAGCAAGAGGACAGTTACATTGGACTTATCTACATGTTTCTAATATTACGGCGAACGATACACTGACAAATCAAGCGAAGCATTCCGTTCACGTTGACCAACACACAGAGATCTGCCTAAGAACATATCGATCATTTGTGAACATCTATGCCAATGATACGACGATATACGGGTGCACCTCTAAAATACTTGATGATCAGAGATTGGCAGTTGATTTCTCACCCGATCTAGCAGTAACTTCCCGGTGGGAGAAACTGGCTAGATACATTAAATGCCTCGAAAAATAAACTGGTTACATTCCGATCGGACCCCGAAAAGGAAGTTTCCCCGATCGCTACAATCTTAACCTATTCATGTCTAAATAAGCTTAACTGTTATCTTACCCTCCTATCCGCATAAACTGCTCCAAGAAGTATCCGACCCCTTCTTCTATGCTTTATGTTTAAAAGAATCAGATCAAAACAAAAATGGTGTATTTCTATCATATGTGGGCTGGAACAGCCTAATCCTCACTTTCCAGCCTTTATAGGGTACACAACCGTTTTATATTCAACAACCTCTTTCTATAAATGCCACGTTGCATGCCTGTCACTACTCTGTCGCTTTTTCCATTGCAAATGTCCAGATGTACCCTATTCATTAGTTTCACCTTCAGACCGTTACAGCTTTAACATTTCCACGGAGTCGAATCACTCTGATTTCCTCGGTTTTTCCAATCGAAGAATAAAGTTTCACTCAGAAGGCTTTTTGTCAATAACTGACACTTTGTGGAAAAGACACCCGCATGTGTCCTTTCTTGAGTACTTCAATCCTGAGCACTTCAAGTCAAGGGTCAATCGTTATATTTCCTCCTTATCTTCATAATCTTCACTTCGTATTACCGTCTCTTCCATTCGTATCACACATCTCATTCATCATTATCATGTTGACTGTAACCCACTACCTTAACTGGCCATCGAGTCATATATTGGGTGAAATTTATATTAAAATAATCTACATGGAGTATAACATTTTATTATGGTCTAAAACGGACATTTTAAAAGAGTAGTATTCACATATGTTTAAATATATCAAAACAAAGAATGATGAAGATCAATGATAAGAACAAATATTAATATCTGTGAATCGAAAGATATGTATAAAAAAAAGAACAAAAAGTGAACCGGTTATTGCTCCTCGCACTTCAGAGCGAAATTGTGGGTAAAACATAAATATTTGCACAACGATTAAAATCACTGTGAGAGAGACATTCTACTAGAGAACCAGCAGTGTGAATTATACACATATTACCTTAAGGCACAGAAATCATTCCTTCTACATACAGAAGAAAAGTTGCCTAGTTTTAATATTTAGGGTTTTTGTGCGTTAAAAAACGACAAAAATTATTTTAATGACCAAGAATTAATACAAGCTCTATTGGCTTAACAAAGATATTATATTCTGGCTGCTCTGAAAATAATGCTTCCTGTTTTTTGTTGAATTTTTTTTTCATAGAAACTAAAGCAGATACAGAGAGCACATTGGATAGAACAGCAACAAAACTATTTTTCCGCGTAGTCACCACAGCTGACTATGCATTTTCATTGGCAATGAGAAAGAACTATTCATTTCATAGATTTGACTCCTGTGCAGGACCACCAGGCATATGTTTTTTTCATGCACACAGCAGTCGCTGAAAAGCAAAACATAACCCACTGATTAACTGTATTCATATTCACAGTTTTGGCTCCATAAATGTTGAGCAAGCGTCGCTGAGTGCCGACAAGAGATTTTTCCGCACGGAGGAATTCAGTGATACACCTTTGCTTCGCATGCACTTTCACGTCAGATGAAAATTTTCCAGACTACCGTTCAGCTGCTATTTGCAATATGGCAAATAATTATGAATTACTGGCAGGAAAGTACAAGCTCTACTTTTCCATACCACCAACATACACCTCTGACATTATGGACATAATAAAATAAGAGGTATCAGTTTTGTATTGACCCTCGGGTGAATGATTTTTAGTTAAATATTTGTTACTTAAAATTTTGGAAATTGTTATAAAATGATTAGTCCATTTAAATCTCTCAAGATATTCTTATCAAATGTTTGCATCTTATTCATCTATAGACTTCGCCAGTTTTCTAAAGATTGGCTGATTAAAAATTAATAATTATAAAATAACAAGTCAAATTTAGACAAATAAATGCATAAAGATTGAATGCCAAATAAAAAATATTCCATTGTCATCTTCCTTTTAAATAGAAAATACAGCGAACAACCGGATACCAATTGTTCTTTATCGTATTTCATTGACCAATTACATCTCTTCTGTATTTTGTTAAAAAGCTGTAAAAGACATGAAAATATTCTACATCGCTTCGTTTTTTTTTTGTAACTTCTTTGTAATTAACTTTTGTTGTCAGTTTATTGATTTCAAACCTTGCCAGTCATATTCTATGACTTTCGAAAAATTCGTTTCGAACCGATTCTTTTATTTTTAACATTATATTAATTTCCGAAAACTTTTACATTTTCCCATGTCGGCTAATTTGTCAATTCTTTTCAGCTTTTCGTTAAAGGCAGTATTTTCTAGCCTATTATTCACTCTCTAGCATGGCTAAAACACGTGTCTTTTTATTGTATTTTATTATAATCCTGCTCGCCCCTTCCTTAGTTAGCACGGTCGTTACACACTGGTAATACCTCGTAAATAATAGACTATTCTGTTTTTATCGCCTGGAAAGACGAAAAATATATCAGAGGCGCTTCTTCGTCCCACTGAGAAAAAGAAAGGTTGTTTAAAGTCTCCAGCTAATACCACAAAAATAAAGTACTATTCGGCTTTGATCGCATAAAAACACGGAAAAGACATAGAGTTGTTACAGGATTTCATTGGGAAATAGAACGTACTTTCAGTGTAATAGAAAAAGTTGTTAATTTTAAAATCTGTTCATTTGTACCTCCTTTACTTCTTAAAATAACGACCAGTATTCATATTTATAATTGGCATTGCAATATTTTGTTAAAGTTCTTAAGCTCAGATATTTAATGATAGGTTAGGAGAATTTCTACGGGTATTTTATTTTTGTGGAACTCGCCATGAGTTTATTCAATCATTAACTTAAAAATTAAGATTTATCAGAAAATTCAAATAGGAAAACCGTGAAATTTTCACGGGTAATTTCTAGTTTCATATAAATGTTACTCTATGCTAATATAGGCTGCCCAGAAACCCCCTATATATTTTAAAGAAACACTTTGAAATAATGAAAAACTTTAATTATAGGATGATAAAAAATGAATAAATAATTTTAAAAAGTCTTCATTACACATGATATAATATCAATAAAAAAATCTATACTGAATGATAACAAATTTAATTATACAATTTATCTATAGCATGATAAAAAATTAATTATAGAATTATAAAATATCTTTGATCATAGAATAATAAAAAAAAACATACTTATAAAATGGCGTCATTTAACTTCCTGCACATCTCAAATTATTCGGTAGCATTTTGAAACACCCTAGATAATTTATGGTCTTACCTGTAGCACTTCGTGTACGTTCTCGCATTTGTGAGAAAGTAAATAAACCTTTGTCATATTTGGGCAGATGAATATCCAAATGACTTTGCCAAACACTGGGAAAGGGGCTCGCCTAAAGTTAATGTCTTGTGTGTGTAACACAATCAAAGATTTATGGACATTTTTTTCTTTACTAAAGTTACAGTTCAAGGATCGATATATCTTTGCATGTTACAAAAATTCCTTCAATCTCAGTTGTTTGCAGATGAGATAATTAGCACTCCCGTTTTAACAAAATCAAGCCTCTTGTTATTATCTCATTGTTTGGGATTACTTGTATTATCAGTTACAAAATCGATGGATTGCATTTAGAATTAATAGACTATAACCAGGTGGATCATTAAATCTGCACACTTTGGATTCCTTTTGCTTTGAGCTATATCAAGCTGAAATTACGACACTGGACAATTAACGGGAATATACACGAGATGCTTACCACAACATAACGCCGAAAATGCTCTTGGGTGTGTTAAGAAATAGGATTGAACGATTTAAGCTGCGAAGGAATACTACTGGCCATCTGGTCAAACTCTAATCTTGATTCAATATATTACTAATTGTTCATTCTACAGTTATTTTTTTTAATAATTCCAAAGAGTTTCCTTAAAATATGAACGTTATGGAAACACAGATTCCAATAATTGGGTATATTAGTAATAACTATTTCGAAGGAAACAGTGGAAAGTAGGTGCTGGAGTAAGTAATTTTATAATAATCAAATTCGCCGATATTTGCGTTGCACATCACATGCTTATTACGTTTCACCTGCCGCATTTAGATGAGATTTTATAAATTCTTAACTGAAGCAAAAAGACTTTCTTTACCTGAATATCAAAAACAATTTCTTTTTCTGTGTTGGAACTCTTATAATGAATATTACGTATCCGGCTCTTGACATAAAATTATGCTTATTATGAAAAATACTAAAAGCTTTGTCCATCAGACAATTTCATAAATGATGTAAATAATAGGCACGAAAAATGGAATCGGTGAAGCGAGTTCAAACTCCAGCTTAGTCTTTTGCGTTCACTTTCGCACAAAAGCTTTATGGAAAGGCATGTAGATCAGTGCACCAAATGAGCTATTCTCATGCAGTCAGTGTTATTTCATTATTCAGTTTGGTTCTGTACATCCATTTCATTCCTGATGTGAAATGTTACCTTTCGAATTTATCTAAAACTTTCAGTGTTTCAGAAGGTACAATCGACATCTAATTATGAATCAAACAGCTGTTGTTCGATAGACGATAGACTCTAGATTCCAAAAAGCGAACGTCTACTTTAATGAAACGTATAGAACCACTGCGTTTTGGCCAAACACGTAACACATTTCTATTCCGATGTTATTTCAGCGTCATTAACCTATTTCCAGGCATTTTCTCTAATTTTACACATGTTTTGAACTGGCTGAAAAAAATTATAAGGATAAAAAAATATAAGGCTTATTACGCGTTCATATAAATACATGTGTCCAAAACAAATATATATTTCTTTATATAGAAATTGACTAGATTTAGCTAAGTCTGGTACTGCGCTACAAGTGTGGCGCATCCAGTGATGTTCAAACTCACTGCGCAGTAGTAATAGTTTGTTAGACAAGAGCTCTAAATATTACTATAGACTGAATCGATCAAACATTACTTAGATTAGTCTGGCCAAAACCCACACTTGTGTGGTACTTGCGAAAATGGAATATATATATATTTTTTACAATAATGTTCACCCTGTAGAAGGCTCAAAACCACGCGAGGTAGAGAGTTAAAGAATAAATAGTAAGAGGAACAGTTTATGAGGATATGTGAGGAAGATAACGGTTAAATCTAGACTTGAAGGGGTTCAGATTGTAGTGACCAGTAAAGCGGTTAAAGCAAACTGGTTTGCGAGACTAGCATGCTAGCCACTGCACTACGTTAGGCGCCCAAATTATTTATTTATTGCGTCTGTCTTACGGTTATGCACTGCTCGGCATTGTTACTTTAATTCTTATATTTAAGTTTGACGATGTAAAAAGGCACCAAAAACTTTTTCATGGCTCAATATTGATCTGATATGTCTGTTCCAGTATTTATCAACCTGTTTAATATATTTTAGGAACAAAACCATAGAATCATTATGCACACCTTACGTTGGTACATATGGTCTGATAACTAATCCTTGGATCGTAACCTTTCTTGTGACAATGTTTTTGTATGTGTTTTATTTGTGTTAATATTAAAATCTAACATGCATTGTATTAGAAAGGCTGGTAGGCGAATTAGAACAGTGTATTAATATATCCACTAAAAATGTTTTAATCGAAAAATTATTGAATGTAATATTGACAACCTAATCTCAAAATCTTATGAAACAATACGCATTGAAAATATACGATGGTCGGTACAAACGTACTGCCACTTTTTATTATGCTAGTTCACAATACAAAACGCGGATATTGGTGGTATATCACTAAATAATAAACGTCCCTGCTAATAATCCATAATTTAATATGCCTGTCTTGTTACAGATAGCAGTTGATCGACAGACTGGCAAAATTGTATCGGATAAGACGAAAAGGTGTGTAACTGATTTCCTTCACATGAAAAAAATTGAATTAATTGTATGCTATAAGCTTTTGATGATTATATGTTTAATATATATAATATTCTATCTCTGGTGTTTTTCTATTGTATTCGCTGAGCACATATTTTAGTCCTCGATATAGCCCTGACGAGAGATGATTGAAATACTAGTTAAGCATATTTTTGTCCTCTTTTTTTCGGAGGAAGAGGGCGTCGATTTATCTCTATATGGTAACTCTGATTTTAGCTGTTTGATTTTAATATGTCCGATTTATTGCAATTATTAAAAATAGTGTTTTATATATGAAACTTGCTCTATCAAACGGTATTATTTTGGCCCCAATATATGTTGTAGTTTCCGTGGATACAGAAAAGTATTACTTTCGAAGTGCACCCCCCGTACATATTAACTCAGATTGACGGAGAACAGTACAGAGTTAAATGGAAAGAAAATTGTACTGTGAAGTGGAACTACTAGACTTGAAAATTATTATTCGAAATCTTAATTTTTAACCTGAGCTCGAACACTATAGTTAATGGAAAAATGAAATTAATTAACCACTAACTCGGCCCACTTTTATTGGACATATATCAACTGCATTGATACAGTCTAGTATCTTATGCCTGACATATCAGAATGATCAGTGATATTTGCTAAGAACTAATCAATCTATGCTACGAAGTAACCTTATCGATTAGATGCCTGCTGAGTTGACATATGGCAACTTCAGATGTGAAATAATCGAGAGAGATGAAATGTTAAACAGCGACCAGAAACACAATTTTGTAAGTGGGAAAAACAATAAGACTGATTTACGAGTGGGTATTTTTATCTTGTGCCTCTTATATTCTATTTGGCGATGGTAAGAGCGACTGAGAAAATGGAAATGGTGAAGCGAGCGCGTTATTTTGTTATGAGTTGTTATTTTTATGACATTGCCCTTGGTGAAGTTCTTAATTCAATTCTACTTGCAAATTTTCCTAACACGCGTCATTTTGATTATGAGTTTTTAATGATTTATTAAGACAGAATATTAAGTAAATCGTATCAATCACGCATCTGAGTCAAACAATCTGAGAATGTGCATCTGAATTAATTTTCTATTCAATAAATCTGGCTGAAAACGACATGAATTCACGCACACACACACACACAACCCTTAACTACGCACAAATTTTCAATATATTTACTTGCTTTGGAGGCTGAGACTCGCTATAAGTATAGTTTTGAACATAAACAAAATAGATAACTTGAACTGAAAAAATGGTAAACTTTATTGGAGATGTATACAAAAAGCAATCATTTTGCTGGATTTCTTCTTACAAGCCATTAAGATCTCAAATATTTTCAAATCAGATCAAATTGACATATTAATTGTGTACAGTTCAAAGTTTATCAAGAAAGGAATACGCACGCCTGGCGATGCAAAACAGAGTAGACAAGATTCTTGAACATGAGAATTTGTAAACAAAAAAGTGCTTTGTAATTTGTTTTTATCTTGTAGGCGGAAGTAAGGGACTAAACTATGAATCTGCCAACTTTGAAATGAGGAGTTATGTCTGCTATGTGCAGGATCCTTGATACTATTTACCATAAAAAAATAAGAAAAGAAATACTTAAATTCCAAATACGTTATGGATGTATTTCTTGTAGCAGTCTGTTATAAAATTCAATAATACAACTTCTCTGATAATATTGATCTGGAACTTGTAACTGCAATAGGTTCTTCAGGATACTTCCAAATGCTTGGAAATCTAATATTATTTAATTCGGTAGTTAGATTGACGGAAGTGGATAAGACAAGATTATAAATTCAATATACAAACATTTCCAAGACACAGGCAGTGAAAGGGAAATAACACCATATAAAATCTTTAGTTTTATGCATTGTGTATGTACGTTTTAGCAAAAGGAACAGCCCCACATGCACATTACAAATTGGAAATACCGAAAATAACAAGTACAACAATTTAAATATCTGGAAGATGATTTGACAGAAGACAGAAGGCGCATTGGAATAGCGAAAGAACCTTTCAAATGCTAAGCAAAGTATTAAGAAACAAAGAAAAAATACTGAACTTTTACTTAATATTATTCCTCCTATATGGCACTGAATGCTGTACAATCCCCTCACTGTTGAAGAAGGAACTTGAAACAACAGAATGTGGTTCTATAAAAGGATGCTGCGAATATCATCGACCGAACCGACGCAGTTTCTGAGAAAATGGTAACAAACAGGACACTTATACTTATCAGCTGGAAGAGAGAGTTGAACATTCTAAGTCACATAAAGGGGAAAGAGAGCTTGGAAAATTTGATGCTCACATGACAGAGTGAAGGCAAGAGTGACAGGGGAAAACGACATATAACCTACCTAACGGAATAAGGCTTAGGAGAGCTAACAAAAATACGAAATTTATTAAGAACTACATAGAACAGGAAATTGTGGAGAGCTATGACGCATAGATATAATATCAATATTTATTGGTGTACACATAACAACCTTTTGTCTTTGGGCATGGTTTCTTTGTGCATAAATTATGCCTTCAATACTCGGAAAATAAAAACGATCAGACTCAGGCAAACATTCGAACTAAGTGTTCGGCTATGTCACTACAGCCCCGCGACAGAAAATGAATAATGAGGAAGTAAACGTGCCATTCTCGTGTGTGAATTTGAGCAAATACGAAAAAGATCACGCATGGTATTATTCTACTGTCTAGCCAAACTCAAATTGATAATGTGGAAAAATGAGTGGCCAGCTGAAATTAGTTATTGATATGACAATAATAAAGAAACATAAGAACAGCGAATCAAGTAAATATCTCTACACATATCTATAGCCAGGTGAGGCTGGAACGAAATATAGTATTGTTGTGGATTCCGGGATGAATCCGATATCAATGAATAACAAACGCCAGGAATGGATAAGGAAAATAAATGTATTAACGTAATAATACAAATTGGTAATACGGGTTAGTAGATCCAGGAATGCGGGTTAGTAGCACTAATATATCTACAGTCTTGGTATTGAGTATCGCGGTATGACTCCTTACTGAGTCGACGTGCTCGCTAACTGTGACGTCTCTGTGTGTGACTTACTCTACTACTACTGAACTCTACTACTCTTCTGTCGTTCCGTCTCGACTCCTCGGATATTCACTGACAGTAGTATATGCATACACTGGGGGAATCTATTTGTGTAAAAAGGGGAGACCCCTTAACACCCCCTCCTTAGATAGGGAGTTAGTATATTTTTTTCTCTTATGGTTGATGATCAGAGGTTCAGTAAATTTTCTCTTCCTGTTTGACCTTCTAAATTCTGTATCTTCCTGTGGTCTTTGAATCTCAAAAGCTTCAAAGATTGCATCCATTGAATCATCATTTTCTGCGGGTGACGAGCTTGGCTCCTCAACACGTCTTTTTTTGTATTTGGTCAATATGTCTTCTATGGGTAAACTTTTCGCCTTGTACTGTGTACATCACATTTCCCAGTCTGTTAATTATTGTGCCAGGCTCCCAGTAAGCCATATTGTTTCTGAACATCCTAAAGTAAACTCGTTCTCCTGGTTTAAATGATCTATTTGGTACAATAGGTGTATACTGGTTTTTGTTCTTGTTTGGCAATAATTTATCAAACACAGACCGTATTCTCCGGGCAAACATCAACTCCGCTGGTGAAAGATCAGATGGTGTGTTCCCGTTAGGTGTTATTCTGTATACTTGGAGGAACTGCTGTATCGCTTTTTCCGTCCGTACATCTTCGGCTTTTTTTAAAGTTCTTTTTAGTGTGTCTACGAATCTTTCGGCTTGTCCGTTCGACCTCGGGTAGTACGGAGCTATCTTGATATGCTTTACTTGGTAAGTCTCACAAAATTCTTTGAAGTCACTGGAGGTAAATTGTGTACCAAGCAATCAACGACGCCGAATGTGGCGAGTAATTCGTGTATACAGTTTATGGTATTTTCTGTCGTCAGATGTTTGAATCTGGAAACCTCAGGCCATTTACTGAAACTATCTACTGTTATTAAGTAGTAGTAATCCTCTATGGGTCCTGCGTAATCCACGTGTATTCTGGACCACTGTCTGTCAACTTTAGGCCATGGCTTTTGTATAGAGGGTGGTTCTTTCTTCGCAGCAGCACAGACTTTACAACTTTCCACAATATCATCGTCCATGTTAGGCCAATAGACAAAACTTCTCATAAGTGCCTCCATCCGGTTTTTCCCGAATGTCCTAAATGAAAATCTTTCAAGATTCGCCTTTGTAGTGACTTCGGTATTACCACACTCTCGTTATACAATAATATGTAGTCACAGATTGAGAAGCTGTCTGCTAAATTCCTTTGCTTCTCTTCTATTTTTTTCTTGGTATTCTGAATAAATTCATCCTTTTCCGCTTCTCTTCTTATCTCTAGCAAAGTCACGGGTAGTTCCTTTATTGTATTGTATAACACTTTACTGATTTCATCTTCAGCTTGTAATGCCGCTATTACCGAGTCTTCCAACGGTTCGCTTTTCGCCGGTATTAATCGCGATAGTCCATCAGCGTGCCCAATTTTCTTTGATGATAAGAACTCAAGTTTGAAATTGTAGTTTAGTAACACAGTTTCCCATCTTAAAAGTCTGTTCGCTGTATAGACTGGTAGACCTTTTTTTTAACCGAAAATCGTAAGAAGTGGTTTGTGGTCCGTTTGGAGCGTGAACTCTCTCCCATAAATATATCTGTGAAAACGAGTTATTGCAAATATTATGCCTAATGCCTCCTTTTCGATCTGTGAATAGTTTCTCTCCATCGGTAATAATGATCTAGATGCATGCGCAACGGGTTTCTTTGTACCGTCCCGCATCTTGTGTAGAATACACGCACCTACCCCATGTGAGCTCGCGTCACTTGCAATAATGATTTCTAATTCGGGATCAAAATGTGTTAGTGTCTCCGAAGTTAATTTTTGTATTATTTCCTTAAACGCTTTTTTACAGTCTTCTGTCCAATTCCAATTATTCTCCTTTTTTAGTAACTCATTTAGTGTGACCCTCAATTTATGCATATTATCAATAAATTCGGCATAGTAGTTAGCTAGGCCCAGGAAACTTTGTAATTCTGCAACGTGTTTTGGTTCAGGTATGTTTTTAATTGCCGATGCCCTGTCTGGGTCTGGTTTCCTGCCACTTTCATTAATTATATGACCTAAGTATTTCATTCCATTTAGGAAAAAATCACACTTTTTTCCTTTTACTTTAAACCCAAAGTCCTGAAGTCTTCTGAAAACTTCCTTTATGTGTGATGTGTGCTCTTCAACACTGTCGCTCTTAATTAGAATGTCATTCAGATAAGCGATCGCAAAATTCTGGCCAGTGAGCATTGTGTCCATCGTCTGCTGAAAAATTGCTGGTGCAACTTTTACCCCGAACGGTAGTCTGTTGAATTTGTACAACTCTTTGTGCGTATTATAACATAGAATTTCCGTACTTTCTTCTTGTACTGGGATTTGCAGATAAGCATCCCTTAAATCTATTTTGGAAAATATCTTACCGCCGTTGAGCTTTGTAAATATTTCCTCTGTGCTCGGTAATGGGTAATGATGGTCTTTTATAGCCTTATTTAGCCCCGTATAAAAATCTGCGCATACACGGATTTCTCCTGATTTCTTTTTTACATAGACTACCGGTGCTGCCCATTCACTAAACTCTATTTTTGAAAGGATCCCAGTTTGTTCAAGTCTCTCTAATTCTTTGTCGATTTTTTTCTATAGTAGCAAACGGTACGTTTCGCTTCTTTTTAAAAACTGTTTGTACGTTTTCTTTTGATTCAATTCTAGCTGTAAATTTGTTGCATCGTCCCAACCCGCTCGCAAATACCTCGGGAAATTGATTATGTAATTCTTCCTTTAACTTTGTCGCATCTGATGGTTCACCGTCTAACGTTTTGCAAAATGAGATGATAGGTAGGTCCCAAACGTCGAATTTTTGCATCCAGTCTGTACCCACTAGATTTTCTGTATATTTCATTACGTATATCTTGAGTTTTTTTTTGTTTTCCCGTGAAATTTAA
Organism: Acanthosepion esculentum; assembly: GCA_964036315.1. NCBI lineage: Eukaryota > Metazoa > Mollusca > Cephalopoda > Sepiida > Sepiidae > Acanthosepion > Acanthosepion esculentum. Next base: position 68,505,546 of record OZ038476.1, read on the forward strand.
CATTTACGAAATGAGCTAGATGTGTCAAAACATTGATATTAAAGGTACACCCATAGACACCAAGTGAAGAATGACTGTCCGGCATAAAAATGTATGTCGCCCAAGCAGACCTTAAGATATATATACACACAAATGGATGGTGAGAGGTTATATAAACGCCTGACCCGGTAGTGGAAAGGTAGAGTCCCTCGCATCTTAGCAAGAAGAATATCGAAAATTCATTCGAAGTTCCCGAAAAACCATATACCATTTAACAGAGTCCAGAAATGAATAAACAATAATTTTATGTATTCTTATCAGAGGTTACTACTATTACAGAAAAATTGTAAAGAATTACCAAAATATTCCCATGATCATGCTTATGATGTAATCTATATTTAAATGAAATCTTCTTCCGAATCGAAAATTTCTGATAATGAAATTCTTGTATTTTCGAGTGAAAAGACTGTCACATCATTGATAATTTCTTTCAGAACCATTATGCTCAGAATCGTGCCAATATATGCGTAATAATTATCTTCATTCTATTCCTTAAAATCATGCAATGCATATTCAGGGATAAGATTTTTGTTTGTTCTTTTTTTTCAATTTGCTGAAAGAAACAAAACAATAAAAACTTGTCTTTCACATTTATTCACTCTTTCCAATATTTCCTTCCTTTTGTATATTGTTTTCACGTGATTTGTTAATATTTTTCACATTATAACTACCACCGAATATAATTTATTTCATAAAAATAGAAATATACACATTGTTCTATCTATGCACAATTATAAATAGTATAGTCTCTTGCAAAGTTAACCAAACAACTTTTCTGACCTCTGAATCTCACGGTTTAAAACGCTGTTTCGTGAATGTAGTCGTATAGCAACTGTGAGTTCAATACCTGAGTATCAGTAAAAGCAGTTTGAGCAGTTTGAAAATAGAACAAGACGGGATATCCTTAAAATGGACAGCGAGACGAGAACGATCTATTCCCGTTGGTTAAATAAATTGTTAAATTCAAAATTCCTTGAATAAAAGACACAAGTAGGCTGGAGCACAAAACGGACAAAGTTCTGTGCTAACAACAACAAAAATGAAAACATTATTCCTAATGTAAACATTTTTCCATATCGGTTTCCCCTGGTGATCACCACTGAAGGACAACTTATATCAAGAAGCCAAGCATTTCGTTATCTTAAAAATTAGTCAAAGAATCGTCCTTGTAGATGGTTCTGTAAATTCCAGAATATATAGTAACCCAATGTACAAGGTCTGGAGAATATTGTGGATGTAGAATTTTATTTCCAAACGAGGTTTTCAATATTTTTGCTTTTGCTGCACGAGGAAATGCATTATAATGCTGAAAAAGGATGCAAATTTTTTTACAGTTTCTTTGAAATGTTCCTCTCATCCGTCGTACTCGGGTTAATATTTACAGAATTGTCTCAATGAAAAAAAAATCAAATTCCTAGAAGATTACAAAGAGTAGTTCTTTACTGAGAAAAATAAAGAAAAATTCTTAGAAGAAGTAGTATGAAAGATAGCAAAAAATGATTGAACAAAACATGAAATGATAGGAGATTTTAAAATAGAGCCTCTTTGGTTTCTTTTTAATAAAGTACGGGAGGATATGATATACAAACTTTTTATATCAGACTAATAGGGAGTAACTGAATGACAAAATAGAAACACGTTTTGTCATTCTAATGAACTTCTTCAGAATAAATGTTTTTTATCGATGAAATCATATATATATATATATATATATATATATAGGGAGAAACGACATACAATAAACGTCAGTTATAATTCGACATCGCGAGAACGCTGAAGATACACGGACGCCTAACTTTAAATTTTAGCATCTGATGTGCCAATTCATAACTTAGCCGACCTCAATCATCTTTCTACCGCTTTCATTTTTTAATTTTATCGCTAGTATTTTTAAATATCCACCATTATAATAGCAGTAGGTTTTAGTGCACTTTCTTAAGTTTCTAGCATTAATAAATCCCTCTTAATTAAAACTGCTTTAAGTCGAAATTATTGTGATGAGATAGGATAATAATTAGATGTTCATTTTGTCATTTAACTACCCTTAGTAAACTATACAAACGTCTTAGTATATAGTACATTTCTCGGGCTAGTTACCCATTATTTTATCTTTTTATTGTCTGCATTTTCACAGATATACGTGCGTATATATTTCGTTGAAATATGACAGACAAGGAAAATTTGAGAAATTTGAGTTTTTCTAGCATTCTTAAATTTTTTCCACTTCGTAGGGGTAAGGAGTGTAAAAAGTTCCTGTACTGACGATTGTCCCAAGCGCGTTCGTTCACTTCTTTAGCCATTTTCAAGGGGTTTGTTGTTAATTGTTATTTAGCAGCAGACCCCTTGTAAATGGCTAAAGTGGCTTTTCTACACTCCCTTACCCCTCCACCAAACGGGTAAAAATTTAAGAATATTAGAAAAACTCAATAAAAAAATCCATATATAATGCTACGCAAAGAACTTTTTCAATGAAATGTAAATCTATAAATTCCATAAAAAGAAAAAGAATTACGCATCAACGACAAATACACCATCACCTCATAATAAAAAAAGACTAACTTCTTGAGACAAGTATTTTCAAAGACGAATTACGTGTTTAAAACATTAATATTAATAAATATGACCAATAAGTCTTTTTTACCAAAAAAAATAATTTTTGATTGACGTAATTGTTTACGTAGCTGTATTTTCGTTGCATATGAGTGCTTCATACTATTGAACAAATTGATATACTTCAAAAGGAAACAAGTAGAATATAGAATTCAAAGAATTTGTGGTAAAATCATGCTTTATCTCATCTCAGACAAAAAATAAAAAATTCAGTTGTTCGTTATATAGCAAATGTGCAGAGGTATATTTGAAAGGAATGACGGAAGGAAAATAATGAACCGCGCGAAGATAACATCTGGAAATAATACTCAGAAAGGCAATTCTTTTCTCTTACATACTCAATGAATTACTGAGAGCTGGAAAATAATATCGTTTTTATTTTTATGATGATCAGTAGTGATTTAGTCTATTTGACGTATCAAAGATCTTACCAGTAAAGCCCTCTCTTCTAGCAAACCATAACCCATTTAACCACAATTTCGACTTAATAAATACAAATCTGATCAGTAGTGAAAAGGGTTCACAAAGAAAATGCATTGAGAATGCGCTGATTTCTCAATTTCTGACGATAAACCTAAACCCTGGCACATATATATCACCGTTCATCGCAAAAGCAATAGCAACAAAATGTGGCGTGAAAAAATAACCGGAATGGGCTAATTTCGAATCCAACAAATATTAACGGCTTTAATACATTTTGGCCTGAATAGGCCAACCTTGTAGACAATGTCGAACCGTATTGTCATTAAAAAAATTTTCCTCTTTGACACACGCACACATTATATATATATATATATATATATATATATATATATATATATATATATATATATAAATATATATATATAAATATATATAAATATATATATATAAATATATATATAAATAAATATATATATAAGTATACATATATAAATATATATATAAATATATATATATATATATATATATATATATATATATATATATAGATAGATAGATAGATAGATAGATAGATAGATAGATAGATAGATAGATAGGTAGATAGATAGATAGATAGATATGTGGTGATGGTCCAAGGTAGAACCAATGAAGAATAACTCGAACACAGGTATGGAATAACACAGATATATTACAAACAGAAATATATACAAAGAAGTAGAAGTATTAGTAATGACTATCAGATTTGGTTAGAGTGAACTATGTTGTTTCGACAAGTATCACTATTCCAATAATCCTCTCTACTCCCTCTTGAGGCACAGTATTTATAATGTCCGGAATAGTCCATTATTATTATGAGTAAGTTCCCATAACACCCCCCTTCCGATGCTTTTGCATACCAGGGTTTGTTTTTTTTGTATCTATTTCCAATATTATGTGAACTTCCTTTTTCTAGACGATTTTCGTGGTTCTGGCATTGTTTGCGGTCTTTTTATATCAAATGTATCGAAAATCGTATCCATCACTTCTTCATGAGGTGGACTGTTAGCATCCTGTAACAGTTTCTTCCTTATTTGGTTTACGTGTCTTCTATGTGAGAATTTGTGTCCCTGTACTATGTAAACCATATTCTTGATTCTTTTTTCAATTGTACCTTGCTCCCAGTAAGATGAATTGTTTTTATATGCTTTAAAAAAACTTTTACTCCTGGGTGGAATTTTCTTTTTGGTACGCACAACTGTGTTATTTGCTTCTTTTTGCTTGGTAGCAATTTATCAAATACAGATCTGATTTTTCTAGCGAACATCACTTCTGCGGGTGTTAATGCTGATAAACGATATTATTTGGCCTAATCCTATATACCTGTAGAAATTGTTGTAATGCTTTTTCCGTAGGCACATCATATGCTTTTCTTAACGCTCTTTTGAGTGTATCAACAAATCTCTCTGCTTGCCCATTTGATCTTGGGTGATATGGCGGGGATTTTATATGTTTGACTTGATAAATTTCGCAAAACTCTTAGAAGTCCGCTGATGTGAATTGCGTTCCATTATCTGTAACTAGGCAATCCACTACTCCAAACCGAGCAAATAGTTCGTGGAGGCAATTTATGGTAGTTTCCAAAGTAGGATTTTGGCAACGAAACACCTCCGGCCATTTACTATAACTATCCACTATGATCAAATAGTAGAAACCATCTAGTGGTCCTGCATAATCTACGTGTATTCTTGACCACGGACGATCTGTCTCTGGCCATGGCTTATGGATGATTGGCGGTGCTTTGGCTGCTAAGGAACAACCCTTGTATATTTCCACCATCTGAGTAATATAATGGTCCAAGTTTTTCAAATATACATAGCTTCGCATCAGCGATTTCATTTTATTTTTCCTGGATGTCCCCTGTGGAAATCCTTTAGGATTCGCTTTTGTAGTGTTTTGGGAATTACGACCCTTTCGTTATAAAGTAGCACATTATCGCATAAGGAAAAGCTGTCCGATATTTGCTTATTTTTTTCTGTTATTTTTGCTTTTGTTTCTTTTATGAATTCATCATTTATAGCTTCATTTTTTATCTCTTGTAGTGTGACGGGGAGGTTTTCGAACTGTACAACATAGTACTGTCCTGATATCTTCGTGTCGTAGGGCTACGATTACTGAATCTTCCAATGGCTGTTTTTGTTGGTATAAGTCTCGACAGACCATCCGCATGCTCGATCTTTTTCGTTGGTAGATACTCCAATCTGAAATTGTAGTTCAGAAGAATTGTACCCCATCTTAGTAACCTATTTGCAGTGTAAACCGGTAGACCTTTTTTCGAACGAAATATTTTTAAGTTTTATTGTCCCATCCGGCATTTTATGCAGTATACACGCCCCGCGTCACTTGCTACAATTATTTCTAATTTAGGATCATAGTGTGCCAAAAATAGATCCGAAGTTAACGTCTTAATTATTTTGTCAAACGTTTTCTGGCATTCATCTGTCCACTGCCAAACCTTTTCTTTCTTCAGAAATTCGTTCAGTGGTGCGCAAAGTTTATGCATGTGAGGAATGAATTCCTGATAGTAATTCACTAAGCCTAGAAAACTTTGTAATTCTGTTATGTTCTTTGGAACTGGCATTTTTTTTTTATTGCCGTTGCCCTTTCAGGGTCTGGTCGTCTTTCTTCTTGATCGATGATATGACCCAGATATTTAATTTCCTTCATGAAAAAATCGCATTTGTTTTCTTTTACCTTGAACCCATAGCTTTGTATTCTCTTAAACACCTCTTGTACGTGTTCCCAGTGTTGTTCAACGCTTTCGCTATTTATCAATACGTCATCCAGGTATGCAATCGTGTACTCTAGTACGGCGAGCATAGTATCCATTGTCTGTTGGAATATAGCCGGCGCGACCTTAATCCCAAATGGTAATCTTTGGTATTTCTACAATCCTTTGTGTGTGTTTATGCACAGTAATTTTGAACTTTCCTCATCGACTGGAATTTGTAGGTACGCTTCACTTAAATCTATTTTTGAGAAAAATTTTCCGCCATTTAATTTAGTGAATACTTCTTCTTGACTGGGTAGAGGATAGTGGTAATCTTTTATCGCTACTTTCAAACCCGTTGAGAAATCAGCGCATACTCGAATCTCTCCTGATTTCTTTTTGACGTAAACCGTAGGTGCGGCCCATTGACTGTATTCTACTTTTGTCAATATACCAGTGTTTTTGAGTCTAGCCAATTCTTGATCTATTTTTTCTACTGACGCAAAAAGTACGCTCCTTTTTTTCTTGAAGATAGGTTGAACGTTTTCTTTTATTTCTATATTTGCTGCCATTTTTTTACATCTTCCGAGACCTGCTGAAGATACTTCCGGGAAACTCGTTTTTAGTTTCTCTTTTAATTTATCTGCCTCGGTTGATAAACTTTTTACATTTTGGCAGTACGTACTTATTGGTAAATCCCAAAGTTCGAATTTTTGCATCCAGTCCGTTCCGAATAAGTTTTCTGTATTTATTAACACATACATTTTTAATTTTTTTGTCATTCTATTAAATGTCACGTTTGTAATCACTTCACCCTCAAATTTTATTTTTCTCCCAGTTACCGACCTCGCAATTTTATCCGTTTTTAACATAGCAGGTTTGTTCAGTTTTCTCCATGTTTGTACGTTAATGATAGTTAACTATGATCCGGAATCCAACTGACTTTTCTGTTTTGCATTTCTACTTGTACGTATTTTCTTATGTTAGTCTCATCCGCTTGGTCAGTACTCATGATTCTTATTCTGCTTTTGCTTTCTCTTCTAGTCCAACAATGAGAACTTTTATGTACTATTTTTTTGCATGATAGACAAGTTTTAAAACGGTATGGACAGTCTTTATACCAATGCCAAGTCCCACAGCGATAGCATGGACTGGGTGGTAATTTTTTCTGATATTGACTTTTAGACGTAGAAAAATGTGTTTTACCTGTTTTTGAGGAGTGAAAATTGGTTTGGTTTGTTTCTGAGGAGGGAAAATTGGTTTGTCTTCGTACCTTACGTATGTGCGCGATGCCAGCTTCTTCTATATCTTTTGAGTCTTTCTTCATACTGATGCATCTCTGGCAGTCTTCGGCTAGCTTTTGAAGTGTCAAATCTTGTTCACTCTCCAATGTTGTAAGGATTCTGCGTTTCATTTCCGCGTCTTTGATTGAAACCAGGCCTTGGACATATATTAAGCATTTGAAATTGTCCGCGCTGAGTTCCGATAAATTAGTCATCACAATATTTGTTTAAAATGGAAGCGAAAGTTATGTAATCTTCGCTGTCCTTTTTTGTTAGGTTCAGACATTTCCATCTTTTGTGGAATAGTGAGGTATTAGGTCTGAAAAGTCCTGTTAAGTTTTATGGCTTCTTTGAAAGTTAACTCATTTGTTTTCCTCGGTAGGATATAATCTACGAATTTGGTATATTCGCATGTGCCTAATTTTCTTAGTAATAGACGTACTTTTCTTGCGTCTGACCAATCTCTGCAGTCAAATTCATATAGATCTTCGTACCTTCGGAAGTAAGTTGCAAAGGTTTTGTCTTCGTCGGGTGCATACGTGAACTCTTCGATAGTTTTCCAAATAGCGTCTTGTGAGAGAACTGTTTCATTCTCGGAATTTTACCCTTTATTTGACATTACACGTAGCAATAATTCTTGTAATTCAAGATGTTTCTGTTCGTTTTTTTGTTGTTGTTCAAATTGGATTTTGATAAGTTCCACAATGGTTGACTTAAAATCTTCCATGTTAACGTAATTTTGTGTAAGTATTTTACCCTAGTGTAACGTAATATTTTGAAACCTATGTACGCGAAAAAATTTTCTTTGTTGCCACAATGAAATTGATGTCCAAAAAGAAAATACTTTTTTTTATGTGTTCGCGTAGAACTTGTTTTTTTAGAAATCTCCCCGTAGAACTTGTTTCTTACAGTTTACTCGTCGACACTGTTATGTGCGACGGATAGCAAAAAAAAAGGTATGTCCTCCGCGTAGAGAGTTTGGTTTTGGGGGGTTTCTTAGGGGTTTTCCAGGTCGCCACTTGTTATGTGCGACAGATGGCAAAAAAAGTATGTTCCCCGCGTAGAGAGTTCGTTTTTCTTTTGGAGTTTTCTCGTCGCCACTTGTTATGGTCCAAGTTCCTTGTACCACGGTGATGGTCCAAGGTAGAATCAACGAAGAATAACTCGAACACAGGTATGGAATAATACAGATATATTACAAACAGAAATATATACAAAGAAGTAGAAGTATTAGTAATGACTATCAGATTTGGTTAGAGTGAACTATGTTGTCTCGACAAGTATCACTATTCCAATGTTCTTACAATAATCCTCCCTGCTCCCTCTTGAGGCGCAGTATTTATAATGTCCGGAATAATCCATTATTATTATGGGTAAGTTCCCATAACATATATATAAATATATATATATAAATATATATATATATATATATATATATATATAAATATATATATATATATAAATATATATATATATATATATAAATATATATATATAAATATATATACATATATAAATATATATATATAAATATATATATATATAAATATATATATATAAATATATATATATATAAATATATATATATATATATATATATATATATTAAATATATATATATATAAATATACATATATATATAAATATACATATATATATTAAATATATATATATATATAAATATACATATATATATAAATATACATATATATATATATATATATATATATATATATATGTGTGTGTGTGTGTGTGTGTGTGTGTGTGTGTGTGTGTGTGTGTGTGTGTGTGTGTGTGTGTGTGTGTGTGTGTATATTTCCTTCGGAACGCTGTAGGACCCAGGTCTGCCAGACATAGAAGTAATGCATTGGAAGAGAATTTGAATTCAACGTTATCCTTCTATATTTGCTACCCTCCTAACTCTAAGAAATTTTATTAAATTTCTTAGAGTTAGTCTCTACATTTGCTTCTTCTGTGCACTGTTCAAATTCAACAAATATTTTTGCTAGCATCTCGTATATCTTATCCTTTACTCTTAGTGTTATTCCATCATTTCTTCAGCTCAATGGGTCTCGATGCTGCTTCTTTGACCTCTTTTCTAATGCAAAAGTTGTCGGACGCACATTAATTCATTACTGCATTCATGTTCAGTCGATTCTAAAAAGGTTACGTTCCTTCGTAAAATTATTCCTTGTATTCTTGAGAACTCGTCTGGGCAAATGTGGGGAAACGCAATTGCCGGCTTAATAAAATTGGAATGCGCCTAAGTCTATTTTCTCTTCTGTTAACTTTAAAAGAATTAATACATTATCAATTTATCGACACAGTAACAAGGGTATGGCTTAGATTTTAAGACTTCGAAAAGTAATTTTTCAACTCGGTTTGTGTTATATTATTGTCATTTTAGAATGTTCACTATTGTATAACAGAAATATATATATATATATATATATATATATATATATATATATATATATATATATATAATAAAAATATATATTGAGTATTTAATATAAAAATAAGTATGCCAGTGAGAAAATCTGAGTATTAATTATTATTAATGTTTATAAAATGTCTGGTGTTTTTCTTAAATATTTAATTACTTTTATTCTATCAACAACTAATTTCAAAATTTCCAAACCTCATATTAAAATCTCAAACCCTCAGATTAAAATTATCAACATCCCAAAATCAGGACATTGCTAAAACAAAACAAACCAACAAACAAACGAAAACGGAAATTAATATTATCAAGAACTTTCAAAATTCGCGATAAAACTTGTTAATCCTCTAACAAGAGAACAAAATTTTAAAAAACTCAGTGAATAACATCAAATCATCTTTACATTTCTGGAGAAAATGTTGAAGACAATATCGAAAATATCCAAGAATATTATGAAATCTCAAAAGTAAACCTCAAATGTGAAACTCATTTGTAAATTAGAATTTCTCTGACTTATATCGTTATATAAATATTTTTGATTAGCACTGGTAATGTAAATACAAACATTACAACTGCATTGGAGATAGAATATGTGCAATAAGGTAATTTGGATTGATTGAATGCTTCTTGTATCGCATCGGAAAAACTAAAGTTAATAAAAGAAATTTCGGCAAGTTATACTTTATGCGGTTGTTAGACCTTACCTATGGACTATAATAGGTATGTCCCAATCCTTATAAATACAGTGGGATATACTGTATGTTGGACTAACTGTGATCTTCCATACTTACCTGCTGTAGGAATTCGTCTCTGCGCTGGTAGTATCACGGCTACGACTAGCTTAGACCGGCTCTGACCAGTTTGGACTAGATATGACAAGCCAAGACCAGCTATGACTAGCTTAGACCAGCTTGGACAAGCTATGACCAGCTAAGACCAGTTTAGACGAGCGGCCTGAGTGAAAACACTCGGGTCCCCACGTTAAAAACTGACCTTGTGTCACAACCTGACTCAGTGGGGGTTCAAGTAAATACACTAACTGTGGTCTTCCACAGTGTGCTTGTCAAACTCTCTGCTTCCAGGTAGAAAGGAACCCAGACGAGTATTGTCTAGATGGTAGACAGCTACCCAACCCCGTTTCTTACAGAGTCTACGGGGAATTTTTGACCAAGCCTACGGGCTCAGATACCCCACAATAAACTGGGCCGTGTGCCACATCCGACCGGATGGGGTGGTTAGTGAATATCCTCACTGTGGTCTTGCACAGTGTGCTTGTTCAAACTCTCTGCCTCCGGGCAGAAAGGAACCCAGGTGAGGCTATGACGAAAAGCAGAGTTTCGTCTGGAGTGGTAGACAGCTACCCGACCTAGTTTTTTACGGGGTCTACGGGGAATTTTTGGACCAACCTTCGGGATCGGATATCCCATAATAAACTCGGCCTTGTGCCACATCCGACCTTGCTGAGCGGTTAGTGAATATCTTCAATGTGGTCTTCCACAGTGTGCTTGTCAAACTCTGCCTCCGGGCAGAATGGTACCCAGACGAGTATCGTTTGGGGTGGTAGACAGCTACCCAACTCCGTTTCTTACGGGGTCTACGGGAAATTTTTGACCGAGCCTAGGGGCTCGGATACGCCACAATAAACTCGTCCTTGTGCCACATCCGACCGGGTGGGGCGATTAGTGAATATCCTCACTGTGGACTTTCACAGTGTACTTGTTCTAACTCTCTGTCTCCGGGCAGAAAGGAACCCATCCGACTCTATGCCGAAGGGCAGAGTATCGTCTGCGGTGGTAGACAGCTACACGACCCCGTTTCTTACGGTATCTACGGGGAACTTTTAGACCAGCCTTCCGGATCGGATACCCCATAATAAACTCGGCCTTGTGCCACATCCGACCGTGGTCGGTTAGTGAATATCTGCAATGTGATCTTCCACAGTGTGCTTGTCAAACTCTCTGCCTTCAGGCAGAGTGGAACCCAGAAGAGGTTATGCCGAAGGACAGTCTCGTCTGGTGTGGTAGACAGCTACCCGACCCAGTTTTTTACGTGGTCTACGGGGAATGTTTGACCCAGCCTACGGGATCGAATACCCCACAATAACATCGCCCTTTTGCCACATCCGACCGGGTGGGGCGGTTAGTGAGTATCTTCAATGTGGTCTTCCACAGATTGCTTGTCAAACTCTCTGCCTTCGTCTAGGGTGGTAGACAGCTACCCGACCTAGTTTTTTACGAGGTCTACGGGGAATATTTTGGCCTTCGGGCAGAGAGTAACCCGGACGAGGCTATTCCGACGGGCAGAATCTCGTCTCGGGTAGGTAGACAGATACCCGACTCCGTTTGTAAGTTGTCTGCGAGGAATTTTTGACCGGGCCTATGGGTTTGGATACCCCACAATAAACTTGGCCTTACGCCACATCAGACCGCGTGGGGCTTTAGCTGAATATCTTCACTGTGCTCTTCCACAGTGAGGTGGTTAAACTCTCTGTCTCAGGGCATCTGACCGCGTGGAGAGGTTAGTGAATATCTTTACTGTGATCTTCCACAGTGTGCTTGTCAAACACTCTGTCTTCCAGGCAGAGAGGAGCCCAGGCTAGTCTTTGCGAAGGACAGAGGCTCGTCTGGGGTATGTTAACCGCTACTCGATCACGTTTTCAAGGGGTCTACGTGAAATTATTGGCTCGGATACACCACAATAAACTTGACCTTGTGCCGTGGGTCGGTAGGTGAATATCTTCATTGTGGTCTTTCACGTTGTGCTTGGCAAACTCTATGTCTCTAGGCAGAGAGGAACCCAGACGAGTCTCGTCTGGGGTAGGTAGACAGCTACGTGACCCCGTTTTTTTATGGGGTCTACGGTGAATTTTTGACCGGGCCTACGGATTTGGATACCCCACAATATACTTGGCCTTGTGCCGCATCCGAACCCGTGTGGAGGTTGGTGAATATCTTCACTGTGATCTCCCACAGTGTGCTGGTCAAACTCTCTGCTTCCGAGCAGAGAGAAATCTAGACGGTGCTATGCCGAAGTGTAGAGTTTCGTCTGGGGTAGGCCGACAGCTACGTGACCCCGTTTTTACGTGGTTTACGGGGAATTTTTGACCGGGCCTACGGGCATGGATACACCACAATAAACTTGGCCTTGTACCCCATCCGACCGTGCGGGGCTGTAGATGAATATCTTCACTGTGGGTCTTTAGTGTGCGTGTCTCTAGGCACAGAGGAACCGCAGCAAGTCTATGCCGAAGGGCCGAGTCTCGTCTGGGATGGAAGGCAGCTAACCGTCCTAGTCTGTACGGCGTCTACGTGGAATTTTTTACCGGGCCTTCGGGCTCGGATACCCCGCAATAAACTTGGCCCTTTGCCGCATCCGACCGCGTGGGTCTGTAGGTGAATATGTTCACTGCGGTATTTCACTTGCGATTCGCCTTGATTCACTTCTAGCTCTCCACTAGCAGTTAATTACTTACTACACACCGCTGGCGAATCTTGTTTGTTGTTTCTGTTATAAATATTATTGTTCCATTTCTAATCTTCTTTTTGTTTATTCTTATTCAGTAAACTTTTTCTAGTTTACAACATTTTGGCGTGGAGGATTGGCTAAAATACAACAGCTTTCTAATAATTTTTCGTTCTATGCATACTTAATATTCTATATAATTTTGTATCATCTTTTCAAATTCATTTCTCCAATGAAGAAGGACTCTGTATTACACCAATATACGAGAATGGGCAGATAATTTAATAAGTTGACTATGAAGGAGTGATGCTAAAGCTGTGAAATCTTGAATGCATTAATTTAAACTCTCATTATTAATAACTGCATTGTTTACTTCCAGATAAACTGACAGCTGACTGTTAAAAGAAGACTGTTCATCCTAGTGGTCTAAAATTCATCAACAGCATATATGAAATAATCAGCACTCCGATACCGGTTGCCAGCCAAGTGTTTTTACCTATTGGGGAACAGATGATAGTCAAATCAGCAGAATAGGGAGGATGATCAACCAGTTCAAAGCTACAATCACGCGCAGAAACTATTGAAACCAAGGGTGCTGAAGCGTTGTCCTGAAGAAACAAAATCGCTTTTTTTCTGGTCGTTTAGTCTTGACAGCCTTTCGTCACTACTTCTGTAAGTTAACATAGTACTCTCCATTGATAGTGTAACTCATTTTAAGATATTCAATAAACACAATGCATCCCAAAAGACTGATATCATCCCCTTTCTTGTAGATGAAACGACCTTGGAGCAGCTGAGGAGGGATGTTTCCCCTGCATGGATTGTCTCTTTATCTCTGGCTCAAAATGATGAACCTAACACTCATCCTGGATTAGGAAACGTTCAAGGAAATCATCTAGATCTGCCACAATATCAGATTTTTCCGTGATGTGATCAGTCTGGTGCGCTTTTGATAAGTTATCTGAAGACGTGGCACCCACTGAGCAGAAACCTTCGTCAAGCCAATTTCATTGTGCAGAATATTCTAAACTCTCTCATGGGTGGGATATTCTAATAGCATTGACTATTTGATTTATGGTCAATCGCCTGTCATCCATCAGCATGTGGTGAATATGAGCAATTGTTGCCTCGGTGGTGGCAATTGCAGGACGTCCAGACCATAGGTCAGTTTCAAAACTCTCCCTTGCCCTTCTAAATTTATCTGGCCCATATTGTACTGTTGATAAAGCTAGAGCATCACCCTTAATGTAGCAACCATGTCAACATGAATGTCCTGGGGGATGCTAAGTCCTTTTTCTGCAAATACATTGCCAAATTGTGTTCATTTGCAAGAGAAGTTTCTACAAGTTACTTTTGAAGTCTGCTTTGAACAGTCATGTGTCAGTTTACTTGGAAAGAAACAACAGTTTAATAAGAAGCGTTAAAATTAACGCACGCAAGATTTCACAGCGCTGACATCACTCATTCATAGTCAGCTTATGAACTTTTCAGTCCTCTCTCGTACAATGCAAATCAAACTATCAGATTTTGCAAGTATTAAAAGGGGTGCATTCCTAACAAAAACGTTCCGTAGTCTGCAGCATTAAGTGCCTGAATGTTAATTTACTGTAACTACCTGTTTTTTTAATTCTTTTGAATAGTAATGAAGAATCCAAGATCAAGATGTTACTGTAACTTGTACATCGTACATAATGTAGAGAATAATATAATTATCAAAGAGAATATGCTTATTTTGTTAACTTGTTTTTTGTAGCAAAAGCAGTGTGGAATGTGAACATCCTGATTATGTCATTATTCTCTCTTCCTGTTACATGTTCTATCTATTTTAGTTGTTGCTGCTATTGAAAGTATTCAAGTGGTGTGTTTTCTCTTAACTGGTACAGTTCCTTTTTGTGATTCTATATCGCCAATCCACAAGTTTAGAAAAAGGGTGGTTCACACTGAGACCTACACGTTTCACTCGCTCAAATTTCTTTTTTAACCATGGAAAAGCGGTTGTATACAGTGGACAGTTTAGATAATTCTGAAAGTGTTTGACGCCATGCATGACATATATTATGCAAACTCTTCCCATAAATTCCGGTTTTCAACTTAAGTGAATATCGTTTCTAGTTTTGAAACAATGCCCTGGAATCCTTCGCCCAAAACTCAGTCTTGCACATGGTTACGCCGGAATAGATATTCAAGTTTAGCTTAATACTGCACAAGTTACAATAGTAAGACACCTGTGAGAATTAAAGTCACAACGCCAGACGGTAGATATTATTTTACTAAACACTCTAAAGGAAGGAAGGAAGGATGAATGGATAGAAGAAAATGGTATGTCCTTTAATATAACTAGCCTGACTCAACCACAGAATATTTCACTAATATTATCAAAGAATATGTAAAGTTTACACGACCTCAAATGCAGTCAAATTTAGTAATCTGAGCACATGATTTAATTTTGTATCCTGAACCGTTGTTCTTAGCTAAAATTTTATCGGAATACTTGATTGGATAATATTCAATCTCTTGATTAACATTCCCAACTGAATTGAGTGCATTGACAAGGAAGATGTGAAATTTTTTTAATATATATTTTCGTTATATTCGGATTTATTGTATGTCTATCAGAATTACATTTCTTTAATCAAAACAAAAGCTGATGTAAAGCAAGCAGATAGAAAAAGTAGAAATCAGAGATAATCTTTAAGATGTGGCAATAAAATATTCTCGTTTTTCAATATAGCCGCGGAGATGGCAAAAAGAATGAGCTCTTTGATTGACTGAAAAAGTAACTTCGTAATATCTTCAAATTCTCGTTCTTTTATCCCCACCCAAACAATATTTCGAATAGAGCAAAATCACCTTAACAAAACGGCAAAACTTGTATTTCAGCAGTCCTACCAGGAGCCCAAGATTACCGGCTTCATCAAATAAATAACTTTATTACATTGGTATCGTCAGACTTTTATGTTACCATCTGTATGTTATTAATGCAACATTTTAATAATGTAATCTAGTATCAGTCATTATTATAGGGTTAGTTATAGGCATAAGCTCAAAATACTGCTCCGATTGAATGACTTTTGAAAAAAATATAAAAATAAGATTTCTAGAAGCATGAAAAACGGATTTTTTAACAGCCGAGAATATAAAAATAATTCGATCGCAAATTTTATTATATTTTTCATCTTCACAGATTCCTGTATCTGAAAGTAAATTTACGTATCAAATACAAAAAAAAGCAAGCTTTATCCTGCGAAACAAATTACTTTCAAAATTTCGTGTATTCAAATATCGTAACGAATTTCATACGAGTAGAATTTTTAGATTAGCGACGAATACATTCTGTCAAAAACCTATAGATACACACACACGCACAAACACACACACACACACACACACACACATATATATATATATATATATATATATATATATATATATATGCATGCATGCGTGTGTTTTTTTAGGAGGGGCGTGACTGAATGTTTAGAATGTTAACATTCCGACCATGAGATGCGGATTCGAATTTCACCATGGCCAATGTGCCGGGAAGGTAATTCTTTATAATATCCGCCTCGTGAGATGATCCAAGCGTGTGGCACCACTAAAAAGTACATAAAAACGATAATACGGGTTGATCGAAGTGAAATTGGGTCGATAAAATTGTTCTGGAGCTGTCGATTGTTATGCCATGAAGAAGTCACAAATCATCCGGATTGTGGGTTTGAGCGTGATGGCTTTGTTCAAACTTGATTATATAGTCTGTCCCAGAAACTGTAACTAAAGTCTCCTTTGCATACTTGCAGTATGAACTGCAGATTAGCTCGGTAGGGTGTTGAAGATATACAAATGTGCCTGAGCAGGCATCTGGATCAGCTTGCTACCTTAGAAAGCGATTGTACTCGGAACCGTGTAGGCATTATACATATATATATAGCCACACTGATGAGCTGTGAAACAGCGAAACAGTCTGTCAGTGGATGACAAAAATATTGGCTCCTGAAAAATTAATTTCGGTTGAGCTCTGTGGGTGTGAGGGGTGCATTTGTCTGTCTGTGGATGACAAATATATATATATATATATATATAGATAGATAGATAGATAGATAGATAGATAGATAGATAGATAGATAGTGTGTGAGTGTTATGGATATGGGTCGAATTGAGATTACCTTGGAATCATATGTGTTGTATTTTTTATGACCATTTCTCACTCAATTAATGATTTTAAAAAATTCAAATCATTTGATTTTATGCAATTTTCACGGTTTACCGGCCTTATGATGGCGGTTCGGAATTTCATACAAAACCACATTTTGGGGATGATTTTCATGTTGCATTTTTATAAATAGTTGAAAAGTGGATATAAACCTTTGAAGTAATATTTCTTGAATATCTGAACGCTTGAAGCGTGTTTAATCAAATAATTTGAGGTCAATAAGTGGTATTTTCTCCCTCTATGTAATTCATTTTTTACACGTTATTTTTGGATTTCAAAATTTTGGTGAGGGTTGGTGCACATGTATCTGATTTTCATCGTGTTGTCTACTTACTCATAATATTTCATAGTTTTAGATGAAAAGTAACAAGTATAAAATTTATTACATATTAAGTACATGTAGCGTCTATTTTTGTCTGAATAAGTGCGGTTATGCGGTGTGGCATGAATTCTAAAAGCGCTTGCATAGCTGCGTGAATATATCCATCAAAGCACGTTCCAGGGCTGATCTCAACAAAGATCTGTGTGCTAAGTATCGCAGCAGGGAATTTAGCCCCTATATGCTCAATGGAGCCTAAATCTCGCAAATGCATGGGACAATAAATTACTTGCAAGCCAGCCGAGTTCTAATGGAACCGACTTTGTGCTATCAGCATAAAATAAGAGATTTGTTGTCTCGATGGAACAAACCAATACAGCTGAAACAAAAAAAAATACAATAAAAACTTAACAAAAGTACCTTATCAGATATGTTTAATGAAACATATTTGAGATTGATTCATAAAATCTATCTACAGAAGTTTCGAAAGCCAGAAATCCTAAAACAACTGAGCAATTATGGAATGCCCTTCAGGAAGAATGGAATAAGATCACCCAGCAAGAAATTGAAAATTTAATTTCCTCATGCAGTCGAGGATGTCAAAGTGTGATTGAAGCTAAAGGGCCTCACACTAAATATTAAATAATTCCAGTATTCTCTGTCATTTTTTATTATTTTGTTATTTTTTCAACCGTTCTGATCATTTTGGCCGCCATGGGTTTTGCAATAAATCACTAAATCATCCATGACCTTTGTATTATCCTCTCAAATTACACCAAAATCTCAGACAATAACAATTAATATCGTATTTATTGTCTGTGGAAATTATAGAATATAAAACAACTTTGATAAAAACTTATACCTACTTGTCTGACGAAAACAATGCCGTTCTGAACATTTGGGCCGCAACTGTATATATATATATATATATATATATATATATATATATATATATATATATATATATATATATATTAGTTATTGCTATTTGTTTCATTTAATTCCATGTCTATAAGCATTATTTTGACGTCAGAAAGGTATAATGTTGTAACCTAGAGAAGGTTACTGAATAGAATAATCACACGAAGGTTGGTAATGAACGATAATACTTAGGACAATAACAATACATATAAGATTCACCAGCGGCGCGTAAAAGAAGTAGTCAACTTCTAGAAGTGAGTCGAGTGAATTCTACAATGAATCTCCAACTGAATAACAACTACCAACAGCCCCACACGGTCAGATGTGACACATGGTCGAATTTAATGTGGGGTATCCGGATAGCTGTTTCCTGAGACGAGACTCTGCCCTTCGACATAGCCTCGTTTGGAGATCCTCTCTGTCCGGAGCTGGAGACAAATCTCCCACCGAAAACCAACATACAGTATTTACTTCCGTATTTATGTGAATGAGGACATACCCATTATCGTCCGTAGGTTTGCTACAACACATAACTTCAAAAGAGAAACAGAATATTGTAAAGTAATTAAATTAAGTGATGAGAACAGAACATTCTGACCAGAGATCCCAAAATAATCAAGATTGAAACTGAAAACATTGGCAAGGTAATAACAATAAAAAATAATTTTAAGAATGTCTCAAAAATAAAAGTTTAGAAAAATTAAAACGATAGTGAGTTAGAAAAGTGTATTGACCAGCAACAAAATATTTTAAGGAGCTGGTTTTGTGAATGGAGAGAACAGACTCCAAATAATGTGACTCTGATTAAAAGAAATGTAGAAGAGGATGGAAAATACTTTTCAGTTATCTGAGAAGCAAAAACAAATTGTTGCGCGTATTTTAAGATTTGAAACAGTGCAAAATTAACAAAATTAACAAAAATTAAAAAGACAGATGAAGGTTATATTCTGTCAATGAGCCTATAATAAGATGAACGATTTTAAAATAATAATTTAATCCCGTAGATAATCGACTATATGTTTCTGTAACCTATATCTTTTGCATAAATAAAAGTTTTTTTTGTCTTTATTGTCTTCATTTAAAACAGAAAATCCCAAATAACCAGGTTTTTATCAACAAATGAAACTGGAACTCACATGATATATTGTTCATATAAATAAACATATTCTAAAATTTTTACCAATATCGGTCGGTTAATAGAAATTGTATTGTGAAAACATGAAATCTGATAGATAGATAGATAGATAGATAGATAGATAGATAGATAGATAGATAGATAGATAGATACTAATCGTTGTCACTTACTTTTATAATGTAACATACAAGGTTAAAATGCTTTTAAAAATACTAAGTCTATTGGCGTTGCGGACCACACATGAATTCCTGGTATATTGAATGCCTTACAAATGTTACTTGAAATCATGCTTTTCGTTACAATACTTTTGAAAATATTCTTTTTTTCAATATTTCTTTGATTTCACCAGAAACCTTGTATTATTAAAATTCAAATGAAAAAACAGCTTGAGAGATTACGTGTCTTTCAGTCTAAATTACGCACTTAATAAAAAGTAATAATTTATACCAACTTGAGCGCCAGTCTAGATTTGAACATTATCCAGTAACGATCGAACATACTAACTAGTGAAACTAACTGTCTAATAAATGATCTATTGCAGGCGTTTACTGGAAGCTCATGCGTTCAAATAGTTATTTACAAAGTTTAGTTTAGTTTGGTTGAAGGCCACAACTATGGGTTGTCCACAAATACAGTAAACTAAATTAAGTGTGATTTTATTTGGGGCTAAAAATGATTCTTAAAAATATTGGGTAGATATCAGTGAAAGACCAACTCGAATGCGCATGACATTTACTCTTAGGTATTATAAATCCAAGCATCTAATTTTATCCAGGTCTATTTCATTTATCTGCTTCCCACTGAATGTTTTCTCAATAACACAGAACTCAGTTGAAACTCATTCTATATTCGAGGAAATATTTCAGCTTTGATTTTGTTCTGATGGTCAATTATTCAGTTACATTGACAAAGCCATGCAGTCACTGTTTACATTATTCGGACTATTGTCCTCATCTTTGTCGCCATATTTATTACAACGTTTCGACCGTTGTACGCTCCGGCCTTCTTCAGATGGTTAGAATCTCGATCTGAACCCTTTATTTCGCTCACTGGGGTAGACTGTTCTAGTTCTACGTCCCATGTTTAATGGATGTCAATTATCAGTTATCTCCTGTTAATTCCTCACGCCAAGTTCTCCACCGCCTTAACCAGGTATTGTACACACACTCTTTAGGTCCTGTCACTGGATCTAACTAACGCCTTTATCCATTGTGCCAGGTGTCCTTGGGGACATCTGTATATGAATTTCTGGGTATTATAAACCTAATGTCTTCGGCACATTTTTTTTACCAGTTCTCATATTGCAATTTTTCTGTTATCATTGCATGTTTTACCAGCTCATATTTCAATTTTTGTTGTTATTATCGCTTTTCTCTGGCACTCCTTATTACTGGTTCCCATATTGTATTCATTTCTATGCTTGGTCGGCTCAGGAGATTTTTGTGGCCTAGCATATGTGCTGATTCCTTAAGGTTACGAATTTTCCATTGTGTTCTTTGTCTATGATCTCCCTTTTCTCTCCATATATGGTCAGCCACGCCTGATTTTTCCACTTCCCCTCGTGTTATAGCGTTCTGGTGTTCTTGAGGCCTTACCTTAAGGGGCGGCCTGTCTCCCCTTTATATTTCTTTCCGCAGCTGCACGGGATAGCGTACACACAGTCTTTAGTCACGTTCTCCTCTATGAGGAGTCTTACTCGGAAGAGATATCTGCGAAATGTCGTCCAGCTTTTGAAGGTTGTCATGATGTTATATGGACCGCAGATCCTTTGTATTTTCTCTGATAACCCCTTCACATAAGGTAGGCAAACTATTTCTGAGTGTTGTTGTCCTCCTCTTGTACCCGCCTATCCCAGTTTTTGGAGGTTGCTGATATGTACCCAGGGTAGTTGTTACGTTGTAGGGTACTACTTATGCTGAAAAATTATTTATTTAATGTCTCTTGGTCGCCATTTATGACTTTTGCTCGGTATTGTAAGCAGCGGACGATCCCTTTCTTTACGCTGTATGGATGGTAGGAGGTGAAATTGAGGTACTGTCCGGTGAATGCCGGTTTACGGTATACGAATGTTTTGAATCCATGCTCTGTTCGTGATATTAGAACATCCAGGAATGGGAATGTGTTGTTACTCTATTTCTCCATCGTGAACTGTATCGAAGGTCTTATTGAGTCCACTTGATTGACATTCACCGGACAGTGGATAAAGGCGTTAGTTAGATCCACTGACAGGACCCAAAGAGTGTGTTTACAATACCTGGTTAAAGCGGTGGAGAACTTGGTGAGGAGAATTAACAGGAGATAACTGATAACTGACATCCATTAGACATGGCATGTGGAACTAGAACAGTCTACCTCAGTGATCGAAATAAAGGGTTCAGTTCGACATTCCAACAACCTGAAGAGCGTACAACGGCCGAAACGTAATAAATATGGCGACAAAGATGAGGACAATAATCCGAATAATGTAAATAGTGTACATAATACCTCATCTCAGAAATATAGACAGATACCATACGGTGAGTTATAAATGTTAATAACACAAATCCGCGGAGGTAGGTATCGGAAATGTGTGGTCCGCTTTTTGTTGATGTCTGTCAGTACTTATACGATAAGATGTTATTAGTGGGACAGACGTAAAGAATTAACGAGATGGTTTCTTGTATAATTTTCGAATGGAATGTAAAGTACTCATCATAGCGCAGTTACTATCGTGCGATAATTACTAGTCATTTGTTTTAAAGCAACTCACCCCGAGCAAGGCGGGAGTGCAACTAGCACGCAAGGGGTTACGGAGGACTGAGAACAAGCTCAGGGTGTCAGATGTCGATTGACATTACACTTGAACATTTGAAGATTATAGTCATTGAGGAAGCAAGCAAGGGGGGGGGGAAGTTCCACAGACGGGAAGTGCGAGAGAAGAAGCTGTTTGAGTAGAAGAGACGGTTACATTTAATCGTTTTGACAGTGAGAGGGTGGGACGGTATATACAGCCTGGTAGCTCACTTAAATTCATGCAGCCTGGGAACCAGCGAAAGTCGCTCGGCAGAACAGTTGCCGTGAAAATAATTATAGAAGAGACTGAGGGAAGCCATGACACGTCTGTGAGAAAGCGACTGTAGACTAGATGCCAGATTAGGACCTATCACATTGCATATTCGTCTCTGGAATTAGTGTAAAGTCGAGCCACACCAAATGCTTGAAATATATAGCCTTATGCTCTAAATAATTTGTCCAACAAATATACCAAAAGCCTATTTTTATACTAACTTTTCATTTAATACTTATGTGTCTCTTGAAGGGTGGATGTAATCACGAAACTCAGTGTAGACAAAATAAGTGAACATTTAATGTAATGGAGCGTCTAATCAAATATTAGTATGCACTAAAAATAACGTTTAAAGTGATAATATATATATATATATATATATATATATATATATATATATATATATATGCATTTATATTTCTATATCTACCTCTCTTTCTCTTTCTCCCTATAGATAGATAGCTTTCTAATTTCAATCAGCATCAGTAGTCGTTGAAAATCATGCATATTTTGCCTTTCTAACATTTCCCCACGGATTCTCTTATCTGAATACAGCGTCCCTCTACATCTTGTATCATTATATAACACAAACTCAGCGAATTCTATTCCCTCTTCCACAAAAAATGACATAACTGTTATTCTCTCGTACTTAAACGTACAATTAATATTTTAGTAATTTTAATAACAGACACTAATTTTCAATAAATTTCAAATCTTAAAGTCTTAATCATGAGGATAAAAAATATGTCCCAGTTGTTGCTTTTACAAAACTTAGCTTAATTTTGACAAAAGTCACCAAGTATAGAGCTCTCAGTGAGAATCGACCCACTATTAATGATTTCCAAGTCCGGCGTGCTAATCCTTATACCGTGAAGAGGCGCCCGAAATTTTGTTCCAGTTGGTGGTTACATAACAGACACGTAGAATTATGGCTCTCAACGAAATTTGAAACGAAAAATTTCCTATTTAATTGCTTTGGCAGCCAATTGTTCCTGTGAATAGACGTTTTATTGTGTCAATATAGTCTCCATTCCTCCTGGGGCGATATCTTTTCCACCATTATAATTTTGCTAAAGTTATTTGATTGGCTGTTGATATTGGATTCACGTCATACCTCGCAGAATTTTTACATTTACCAAGAAAAAAAGGATGAAAATGACGTATTTGTAGCGTCAACTTCAGTAAACTTGCTTGCGGGACTGGTGAAGTAATATTAATGGCGTTAGTGATAGGTGACTGTCGTTATCCACTGACGTTCTGTTTAATATGGTACATGCCTGATGCTTGAGATTAACTGAAAATCTCTTCACTTGGTTGGTCATCATGAGTAGCTCATGGACATTGTTCGATGTGTGTTTTTCCGTATCGTTCTTATCAATGGAATATATTATCAAAAGAATGAAATATCGAAAAAATTAAATGTATGTACAAAATAGCATGTATTTCCTCCTTCCGACCAAGTAACGGCGGCTATGCGACATGGTATAAAGTTTTCGACGTGCTATAGTCACTCTGTGGGTATATTGTTGAGTGTAGCGACAGGAAAGTTAGCGTGGTCTACAACATGTCCCCTATATACTCAACGGAGTTTAAATCCGGTGAGTGTGGTTTCCAGTGGATTACCTGGATGTCAGTTTAATGTTTCTAGAACCAGTTGCATATCACCTGTGCACGATGAAGTATTATGTTATCTTGCTAAACCAAACCATCACTACTGAGAATTATGGCGTGCATAAAGAAGTTCAAACAGCTTCCAATAAGTGTAAGACACACCGGGTAAAACTCCAACTTCATTAGTAGCCATCAGCCAACAAAATGCATCCCACACTATTACAGAGTCACCACCCTTGTATGCTGATAGACTGAGTCCATACACATGTTCAATTTCTTCGACACACACACATAACCGTCTGCCTAGTTCAAATTATGGTTCATTTGACACGGAACCGATCTTTGATGATTAAATGGCCATGTTCACCAGCACAGTTGAGGCACAGCAATCAATGACCATAATAATAAAATTGTTGGTGGACGAGTACGGAATCACATGTAATTCATTGTAAGCTATACAATGCATTCGAACGTCCTTGAAGCTACCTTAGAGATATTTATTATCTTTAGGACATTGCTACAATAGAGGAACACCGAATGGAAAAAAATAAGATTGAAAATGGATTAGTTTGTGAGATTAAACTGCTCAAAATTTTTTAATTGGATTTTTTAATCCAAAATTATTCCTTATTACTATAAACGTTATTTTTAGTGAGTACGCGTATACATTGAATAGTGCAATTTATTTCAAACATGCCATCCCAAAGTAGTGGTATTTAACCCTCAAGAAATGTCGCCAGGTACCAAGATTTCTTTAATGTAAGGCATAAATTTTTAAGTGAAAAAGGTGTATGGAAAAAAATTTGTTTGCGTTACTAAACCCTTAGGCCTACAAGATTTACAATAGAAAACTGAAAATGAATTGAATCGGTATCGCAAAAACGTCCTCTCAAAAATCTGAATAACGTATTAATAAATTTAATGAAGTTTTAGTTTTTTTACTTTTCTCTGATTTTTTTCCCGGTTTTAAGTTATACATATTTTGACGGGTTAATTCTAGTGCCTCATTCGTTTGTCCACTTTAATACTATAGGCTCCAAGGTGTTTTGGTTTGCTTAAAAAAAACAGTATTTCGCAAAAAAAGTTTTATTTTATTATTATTCTTTTTCGTTTATGTATCCTTTCCCCTGAGGGTTTAGACAGTAATGGCTCACCACAATTTCCTATCCCTCTCTAATTGTATTTGTTCACAAAACTTTGTTCAGTAGATTACTTGCTGTTTTCTTTCTGTTTCTCATACCTGCAATATATCTTGTAAGTCTTCAGACTCTCTTCATTATGTTTCAACTGCCTCTTTTTTATTCTATATACGTTTAATTGTTGATTCTATTTTATTTAAAAAAATCTTCGTTGTTCACATGATATGTCTATGGTATTCTTAGCATTCATCAATAAAACCACGTCTCTTTCGCTTCAATCTGCATTTGTGAAGAAATTAGCCAGCATTCGCTGCCGTATAGAAGATTAAATATTATGTAGCAGTCGTACTCTTTTCTAACGAAATTTTCCTGTGTCTTGTTACTTTGTTTAATTTTTGGAATACATTTTTCACTAATCCGCTGTGCCATCGGAATTTCTGTGTCACACATTCCGTTGTCAGTTATAATACTACCTAAATGATTGAATATCTCTACCTGTTTCATTTTGACGTCCACAATCCAGAGCTTATAACTTAGGTTGTCTCATTTACTGACAACCAATATTTATTTGTATACTCAGATAAAATGACCAATGATAACAGAATAGACATAGTACTCAATTTTAAATCATAATCAAAGAAGTCAGTGTTCACTAAGAGGTTGACTGGTGGCTATTCCTTCACACCGAATGCAGAAGCAAATAACCCCACATTAGCATCCGTTTTTGCAAGTGTAGGAAATATTCGTGATTCACCCAGTTATTTAAATAAATTCTCAAGAGAATAGTTGGTCGGTTTCTCACACGGACAGCATATAATATCACTGTATCGTAAGTTAAATAAGTAGGATTTAAGTTTCGTTTTAGATCCACACGTGTTTACATTTAAACTACACGCCACCATTTCATTACATTACTTATAGAATCAAGTTTAAACCGAACCAATGTTCACCTTTATGCCCAGGAATAATTTCTTTTTAAAATACAGATTTTGACATGAAAAAATAACCAGTGTTGATACGTCGTAAAATGCAACCAAAACCCAACCAGTAATAAGAGCGACACGTAAAAATTTATCAAGTCGAAACTGGAGTTTTATTTTCCTCTTTGAAAGCTCTTAGAAGCATTACAATAATATTTAAAAATACATAAGAAAAAGTAAAAATAAGGGAACAATTTATATTGTAATAGATTTTACAACGAATTGCTAAAAGTTCTCGGACCACCCTAATAACGACTAATTTTTAATTGTCTTTTAAACAAAATCTGTTCAGATGACCAAACTTTTTTTTTATTGGAAGGGGGTTTTTATCGGTTCGAGAACTTTTCAACACTTCCTTATTTAACCCTCTCTAAATATATCTCCAGTTTATATGTGCATCATCATCAAAATTATCATCGCCATCGCTGTTATTACTATTTGCACACAGAGTGTTCAAACTTGTAGCAATTGGTGATCTGCATTAGCGCTTAAGTGACAGAAAATCTCAGTACTGTTGCACTCTTCTTGAGCAGAAATCTACTTAGAGAAACTTGAAGAAATGAGAGGAGGAAGTTTTTCTTAATTGAAATCTTGGCTTTTTACCGAGGCTCAAAATTAACCTCCGGCAATTGTGAGATATACACAAAGATTTCAGTCACGATGCAGACCAGTTTTTCATTTCTTTAATATCTTCTTCTAATCATTCATTTCATCATCATCATCATCATCATCATCATTACTAGTAGTAGTAGTAGCAGTAGTAGTTTTGTTATTGTCTTGTTGTACCCGTCTTCTGCCTTTCTTTTTTATTTGCTTTTTACACAATATTAACATCATATTCATCAATTTTATTTCTGATCATCTTCATATTATTATCGATCTTTCCCACTATTAAAATCATTTTCATTATTTATTGCCGTTTTCACGTTCTACCGTTTCTCACTTATCCTATCTGATAATTACTGGAAGTTTTTGTTCTCTAAAGTTAATTATCTTAGAGCTTTATATTCTATACTACACAGCGGCCCGAAAAAGAAAATAAACAAAGTTTTGAGAGGGGTTCTGACAGTTACTCTATTTCTGTTTATATCTTTACTCTTTCTCCCCTTTTCTTCATGCATCGACTTATTCAATGAGATAATTAAAAACGAGATAAGCATGTTAAAATTATCTATTTTCTACATTATGACCAGCGACATGTAACAAGAAAGAAAGCTTTGATAGAGATCACATTGTTATGGCCAGAAAAGACTTGTGGGGTTCTCACGCTCGGTTGTCTTGAGCACATATTGGCAATTGTCCAAAGAGGAAAAGAATGGGCAAAAGCAATGTGCGAAAACAATGGGCGGTCAAGACTTATCGATGAAAGAAAGTGAGCAGAAGATTTCCTGCCAAGTATGGACCAACAATGGAACTAGTGCTGGTAGTTTTAATCAAAGTTAAGGAAGAAATTTCACATGCACTACATATTAATATGTATAGAGCTGCAAGACAATCAGAATAACCAAAACTAATTTCCATCATCAAAAGCTTTTTGCAATTGACAAGTGTGTCGTTGTCCTGATGGAGAGATGGTTCCAGTTATGGTTCCAGTTAATGTATTATCATGGTGCGGGCAGAGTTGTGCTAGGAAACACGGAATTATATCATTCATGTGAAAAGTTTTGTGTTGTGTACCATCTACATTAATATCTATGAAAACAGTGACATCTTTCAGTGTGAGAATGTACTCTAACATAATGAAGCTGTTCAGCTCTTTTAAGGTGAGTACATAACCAAAAGCTTATTAGGCAGGTAGTCATCATTTTTAGCTTATTAGTAATATATATACATACACACATGTGCGGGTGTGAAATTTTGAATGCTATATTTATTCAATGTTCTTATTTACTACAAGAATTTCCAAATACTCCTTACAATCATTTTTTTGTCATTTTTATTGCGTGCCTATTTTAATGATCACCGTGTCTAATCTTAACATTTATATTCAGCCATTATTTCTTGCATCTAATTCACACTTTTCTACATCATATATTGTTACAAATTCACATCATGTAAAGATGTGAACCCTAGGTTAAAAAAAAAATAGGGTGGGGTTCGCTCAGATAGAAACACATGAAGAGGTACTGACGAACATCAAACAAGATTAACATTTGTAAATAAATTTTATATGACAAACTATAGGAAAATTATGGAGTGACAGACGTACAATTAATAAAAGAACTCTTAACGGATGTCAGTTCAAACGTTTGTGCTTCAGGAATTTGAAGTTCGAATGTTCGTAATGACAGACAAAATTACTGTAGAATATTCACAAAAGTCGGTTGTATTTTCTGCAGCGATGTAAAATATGAGATTCTGGAATAATACTTGTGTTCCGTTTCCCCTTGGTTACTTGTATTGCGTCAGAGATGAAAGTAAGATGTTTTCTTTGCATTTATTTGGGTGCAATATTCTTTTATCATTTCCCCATTAAATAGTCAAATAAATCCAAGATCTCCAGGATGGAATTTTCTTATTCCTTACACAACAAGGAATAGAATATGTATTTGAGGGGGGTATTTCTCATCCCTCACCATCGCGTGATGAGAGTATTTTTTCACGAACTGTTGTCGTTGGAGGTCATCGGGAGACTAAAGTTACAATACCAAAATCCCAATTGAAGATGTAGGTCACGTGAGCGTATGTGACCGATTCTTACTCACTTTCTTATGAGACCATTCTGTTTGTTGTCAAGTGACCTTAAATTACTTTCTTGGCCTTTCTTAGTCGAAATAAGACTCAGTCCAAATAGAGAATTAAACAAGAAAGAAAGAGAAAGGAGAGAAGAAGAAACACAAAGACAACGCGTCTCTTATTAAATTTATTATGCATCTGATTTAACACTTAATATTGTGGGCCATGTCACTATATATATATATATATATATATATATATATATATATATATATATATATATATATAGTGTATCAAAAATACTTTTACAGACTTTCGGCGCGGATTCCTCACACCAAAACAAGGGAAAAAGTCGATATAAAAATATTCGTTTTTGAGTTATTACGTTTAAAGCAGGTTAATTGGTAGATGGCGCTATGTTACTATGTAGACTATGTTACATTTGTCATTCATGTACATTTGTGGATAGTCTCTTCAACGTTTAACATGTGAGTTAACTAAGAAGTCTTCCTCTTAATAATAGCAGGATATTCATATCGTAAGCAGGCAGATATGATTTTTACATACGACCGCGCGAATGGTAATGGACGCGAGGCTGCACGGCTGTATCAGATTGCGTTTCTAGAAAGAAGGCAGCCGAGTCATCCAACCTTTGCTGCTGTTTATAGTCGCGTTGCTGAGACAGGATTCGTGGCACCAGAATCTATGGATCGAAGAAGACCTAGATTCGCTCCTACACCTACGAAGAACACATTCTATAGGCTTCCGCAGACGTCAAGTGGCCCTAGCCTGTTGTACATCTCATAGTACCACATACTTCAAGAGCATCTCCTGTATCTGTATCATTTGCAACGGGTGCAGAGTCTTTCGCCCTCTGATCACTCACCACGGGAGAACTTTTGCCGATGTTTATTGCACAAAATGTCGATCCTTTGTTTGTCTCTTCAGTCTTGTTAACAGATGAGGTAACATTTGGAAGTGATAGAATAACAAATTTATACAAATAACATTTGAAGGTGGATCTAGACACCAGCATCAGTTTACGATTAATATGTGGGCTGAAATTGTAGGTGACTGCCTGGTAGATCCTTGTATTCTTTCAACACTTCTTACAGGACACGTCTACAGGGACTTTATTTCGAACACACTTCTAGACCTACTAGAGCATGTACCCCTGCTAATACAAAGACGTGTGTGATTCATGCATAATGGGGCTCCAGCACATTTTAGTCACATTGCTCACGATGCACTGGCTGACAGCTACCATGAAAGATGGATAGGTAGGAGAGGGCCGGTTCCATGGACAGCATGTTCCCCAGACCTCATTCCTTTGGATTTTTATCTGTGGTGCCACCTAAAAATATTTATACAGCAGACATTAGTAATGCAGAGACGTTTCATCAACATGCCATGGGGGCCTGAGAAACCATTCGACACTCTGTGGAAGTATCAGAAATGGTCCGCCAGGCAATGATCTAACGGGAGCATGCATGTGTAAAAGCAAGCGGAGGACATTTTTTAACATTTGTTATGAGCTTCTATTTTTAGGTACAACGATATTTTGTCCTTGTTTTGTTGCGAGGAAACTGCCCCAAAGTTTGTAAAAATATTTTTGATACACCCTATATATATATATATATATATATATATATATATATATATATATATATATATATATATATATATATTTCATTAAAAACGACTGACAAGGTGCTTTTATTTAGTTTTTTATATAATTTCTCGTGCGATCTAATAAACTTTAACTGAAACTGAATATAATGAAGCACAATACCACATCAATATCAGTATTAACAATGATGAACTTGACCAGCGACAATTAATTACAAAAAAACTGTGCAACTTATACCAAGGAAATATTCTACTTCCCAACAACCAAGATAAATACATAAACTTATCAGCTCACATATTAACGGATGATCAAAAGGAATTTTTAAATCTGGGACCAAATTGCCACCTCCAACCTAAATTCGACCTTCTCAAAAAGAAGACTGAAATTGAAATATTACATCAATCATTATGTCAACTGGAAAAAGACAAATTGATAATACTCCATCCAAACCTCAAAGATCTTCTCAAGGTAGAAGGTTTAAAAGATTATATTCCACGTAATAGAAACAAGAACATTCCAACAAAACTCAAAATTGCTGCTACAGAATTAAAACACAATCCTAATATAGTAATCAGAAAGGCGGACAAATCCAATATTTATGTCATTTTGGATAAACTGGATTATCACAAAAAACTTCAGCACCTAATTGATGATCGTACTAAATTTACAAAATTGAATAAGAACACTACTGAAACCCTGAAGAAATATATTAATAAACTTATAACAGCCAACAATGCAGCAGCAGGATCCTTGAAAATAAATAAAATTATTGGCGATTACCAACCCGGCTACTTATATGGTAATGTCAAAATACACAAAACGGGTAACCCATTACGACCTATCATTTCTCAAATTCCAACATGCATATACCAATTATCAAAATTTCTCAACGACATTATTACCCCATATCTCCCTACTAACTATAGCATTAAATCTACCCATGAATTCCTCCAAATTCTTAAAAACACAAAATTACAAACAAACCAAGGCATTCTTGCGTCACTTGACGTAGAAAATTTATTTACAAATGTTCCCGTCTCTGAAACTATCGATATTATCATTAATTCTGTGTATAAAAATAATTCAATTCCACCTCCATCAATCCAATCCAATATTTTAAGGAAACTACTGCTTGCATGCACTACTAAAGTACCTTTTTATAGTTATAATGGTACTATCTACACACAAACTGACGGAGTAAGTATGGGAAGCCCTCTCGGGCCGTGCTTCTCTAATTATTATATGGCCTATATCGAAAACAAGATTTTTACTAAAGTTGTTAAACCTAAAATATACGTTCGTTATGTTGACGATATTTTTATTTTGGCTGATAATAAGAAAGAAATAGAAAATCTGAAAACTACATTTCAACAAAACTCTGTCCTAAATTTTACTTTTGAAATTAGTGAAAAAAATAAACTTCCTTTCTTAGATGTTCTCGTCGATTTAAGTAATAATACTTTTAAAACTTCTGTTTATAAAAAAACAACTAGCAAAGACTCTTGTCATCTTAATTTCTCTAGCGAATGCCCTCTTAGGTATAAAATAGGTGTTATTAAGAATTTCCTCACGCGAGCGCACGAGAACTCATCTTCACGCACGCTTTTCTTTAATGAATTAAAAAATATAAAGCAAACGCTGATCAATAACGGATTTCCTAATCAATTGTTGGATTTCCACATTAGGCGTTTCTTGTCCAAAGTAACTAATAGCAACGGCGAGAATCGAAACATAAACAATAATATTAATATTTTTTATAAAAATTAAATGAACGATAACTACAAACAGGATGAATGCCGAATGAATAACATTATAAAAAAATACATAGCACCAGTTGATAATAGCAAAAAAATTAGATTAATTATTTATTATAAAAAATTTAAAACTTGTAACCTTATAGTTAAAAATAATAATTCACCTCCTACAACAAAATTAAATAGAGCAAATATTATTTACGAATTCAAATGTCCATTAAGGAATTGTATTCCTCAAGAATCAACTTTCGTAAATAATTATATAGGCCACACTACAAATCGTTTAACACGCAGATTAACCCTACACCTTTCTGACAATAGCTCAATTAGATCTCATTTAAATATTCATGGAGACCTACCGGACACTATTCGGAATATACTTGTCGACAACACTAATATAATAGCATCATCCACTTGCAAAAAAAGGCTAAAAATAATGGAAGCCTTACTTATAAAATTAAACAAACCAACCCTTAATAATATTAACTTTGAACATGGACATAATATCTTGACCGTGTTTTGAAACAAAAAAATGAATCACTTTATAAAACACACACAAACTATTTCTAATTCTAACAGTTGAAATATAATCCTTGATAATGGCTAAAAGTATAGCCGAAAGCGCTCGGAAAAGAACATTCGGACAATTTTTATATAATTTATCCTCTGAAAAGAAAAACTTTATTAGATCGCACGAGAAATTATATAAAAAACTAAATAAAAGCACCTTGTCAGTCGTTTTTAATGAAATGTGCTTGAAAGAAGGATTGCTGCCTAAATACACAAATATATATATATATATATATATATATTAATTAGATCTCCTGTGAGCAGTGACCGACCACGACTAACAGTTTCATACGTTTTCACGCAATCATTAGCTGTTCGGTAACAGTAACATGTGAAAATGTGCACGTTATACACCCCAGGCAAGTCCAAGGTGGTAAAAGCATAGTTGATGCGTGCATACTATGTATACACCAACTAAACTCACAGATGGAGGGAGGTAATATAATATATTAAGGCTCTGTGTAAATGACATTGAGCTGTCTTTCACAGGTGTGTCTGTATAGGAAGCTCTCTTAGGAGCTGCTTGTTTAATTCATATATTTATATGTGCGTGTGTTGAAAAGTTATCCGCAATGAGACTACAATCTGAAATTTTGCTTGATCTGATTTTGAGGTGTGGGCCTCACCTAAAACACATATATATGTGTGTTTATGTGTCTACAAAACTATTGCTGACCTGAAATATTCACAAAGTACATCAAACTAAGCTTAAATAAATAGTGAAAGAGAGGGGAAAGGAGGGGGTGTATTTTTCAAGAATTATTTTTTGCTTTGTCTCGACCCTGGTTTACAAAATTATTATAAAGGCAATAAAAAATCAAGAGAACATTACTGTCTTTTTAAGCAATTATTTAAATTTCATCGTGAAATAACTGGATCACGAAAGAAAGTGGAATGTAATTTGTTTTATGATAAACAAAATACCGAGATAATCTCGCCTCCAGATTCAAAAATTTAATTTATTTTGCAAATGAGGATGAGCAGAAAGAGAAATTACATTCTTGCCTCGGATAAAACGAGGAATTACTACAAATTTGCTTATCAGATTCTACTGTTTATTAGTTTCACAAAAAGTCAAGAAATAGAAACAAAGTTTACTTTAACAGTGACAAATAATGTGCCACAGGAAATTTTCTTAAGAATTTGTCATAGTAGATCTCCTAAAAAACATATGCTATACTACAAATAAGTTTTAAGTCGCAAAAATAGTCATAAAATGTTTCAGTTTTTTCGCGCATTACTATTAATATTATTTAGATTTCACAACAGTAGTGCCTGATGTCTTTCAGTGGAAGTCAAGTAACAACAAATACCCTCAGTGATCAAAAACTATTTTGGATAAATTTATTAATATGTTATCCAATAGTATTTGGTAATTCTCAATGGAAAAAAAACCCTCCTCGATGCTTCAGCGCTTTCCTCTGTATTCTAGCTGATTTAAGTAATGTTGACTTCTGCGTGGTAACAATTCTTGAATCTCCAAATATTTCAAATTTCTTACGAGGTTCTTTGAGACTGTTTCAATCGTGCTAATATTCATGGGTACACCTGACACTTTCATACTCTACAATATTATCAGTTCTCTGGCAAGATCTAAATATTTTCCAGGTTTCCACTCTTCCAGTATTATTCTGTGATTTGCTGAAATAGCGATAACGACCTCACAAACATTGTTGTTTTACGATGAAACGATTTGTTTTTAGTTGTTTTTTCTGTTTTTACCGAATGATTCATTTTAATTTCATTGTTCCATAAAATTTTACTAGGACTGCTTCTCTCACTTCCACCTTGTATTTTAAAAATGTATCATAGTGGCTACTAGTAAATACCTGTTGCATTCCCAAGTACCTGTGTTAAGCAAAAGAATATAAACTCTACAATAAATGCAACGCTTCCTCTTGCTTTCCTGTAGTTCCAGTTTTTAAGAAGTAATGAGAACGGGCTAATCCTTCTAACTATCCTTCTAACCATGTTTGGCAAACTACTAGAGGCTTTAATCAAGTCTGAATTGGTTAAGCATCTCCCATCGCAGGGTCTTCTTTCAGACAAGCAATATGGCTTTCGATTCTCTAGGCCAACTGCTATTAGCGATTATTGCTAAGAGAATCTATCAAGCTTTAGATAAGAATGGTGACGCTTGGGTTGTTGCTATGAAAATCTCGACATCGTTTGACACTGTTTTGGCATACTGGTAGCCTTCTCAAGTTGAAAGGTTACGGTATTTATGGTCGAATTTTTTGACTGATTGAGTTTTTCTTAGCAAATCGCGAAATGAAAGTTGTCCTGAGCGGCTACTTTTCTAGATCTTTTTGTACTAATGCAGAGCTCTATCCTTGGACCTACTTTGTTCTTAATTTTCATCAATGACCTTCCTGATGGCATAAGTTCTCAACTCGGTTATTTATACGGATGACAGAAGGAATTACTCAATAATAAGTCTGATTGGTTCGAAAGGTCAGATTAGAAGCTGATCTCAAACATGACCTACAATTTGCTGTTAACTGGAGCAAGATACGGCTTGTTAATTCTAACGACTCCCAAACGAAATTGCTCACCATTTAATCATCTGGGAGATCCAATTGTGTCTCCCATCAGCACTCCAGGAGAGTGACACGTTGCGCCTTCTAGGGCTGACATTCTTTGCTACATGAAGTGGAAAGATAATATTGAAATAATAGCCAAGTCTGCTGCTAAGAAAGTTGATTCACTTGGTCGTGCTAGACAATCTTTGTCTCCAGAATCTATCTCACATATTTGTAAGTCTACCATTCGTCCATAATTTGAATATTGTCGCCACATAAGGAGCGATACTCCTGGTATATATTCACAGATTATTGATAAAATGCAAAAAAGAATCAGGTCCTGACCTGACGTCTTTGCTTCAGTCACTTTCTCGCCGTCCCAACGTAGCTTCCTGTGCCTTTTTTTTATAAATACTTTTATGGCAACTGACCTAATATACTTTCTGCTATGGTATTTAGACTTTATATATTTAAATGCAGTACTAGATTAGCAACAAGTTTTCATCAACTTGTTGTTGAATATGTTAGATGCAACCGTAAGTTCTATCTTTACAGTTTCTTTTCTCACACTTTACACTTGTGGAATTTGGCTCTGTGCTTTCTCCCCAACTTTGATTTTCAAAAATTTAAATGCAATGTAAATAGTTACCTACCATCTTCTTCATTACTCTTTTATTGTTCACGCTCCTTAATGTTTCTCTTCTTATTCTTTCCCACTCAGTAACCGCTTGCGTCTTAGTAGCTTTACTCCCTTGCTTGAAGTGAAATGATAAAAAAGACAAAAGGTCAGTCTTTATTAGACGAAACCGTACTTTTCATCGGCAGAAAACTACAAAATATTTTTGACATGTTACTTTTAAATTACCTACAAGAACGTTCATCCTGACAGCCTTGCTTCTTAAAAGCTGTTCCAAATTTCATTCCAAAGAAAAATCAAAAAGGAAAATGTTTTACTATTAGCTTTTCTAGGCACTGTCAAAAATACAGGGAAAATGTCTAAATGAAAAGGGTCTGGTATTATTTCCCTTTATTGCAAATCCGTAGTTCAATGAAATAGAGGTTAAAAAAGAAATAATGGCTGAAATGAAATTAGTGAAACGCTAAGTTTTAGTATGTGAAGCTCATTTTTTTTTTCTTTTTTTCCTTTTTGTTTTGTTTTTGTTATAGAGCCCACTGCCTGCATTAGACTTTACTTCCGCTGTCTGTTTTAATATATATCTTCTATAACATCGGGAAACGAACAGACGTTCACCGTTAAGACGGGCGAAAGCAACATCGCCTGAAATTATTGGCGCACGTTTTATTTACAAGTGGACAAGGGAATTACTGAAACATTCGTTCTTTTCCTTTTTTTATTTTTATATAACCCTGCTACGTCTAATCTCATTTCGTTTGTATAGCGTTCAAAATTATATGCCTTAACTAATTTTCTTCACTATTTTCTCTTTCCTATGCTGAACATTTTTAAAATTGTGGTCGTGTTTTTGATTCGGTTTCTGTAATTGAATAAGGATTTTCTTTTAAATCTTTTAAGACGATTGGCAAAATCGCATTTCCAGCAATGAGTAAAAGGAAATTTTAAAGACTTCAAAATTCTTTATGAATTGCGTTAAATTGTTATATTTTTACAGTTAATGAATTTATTTTTATGTTTAACCGAATAACTGATTATTCATGTAAAATAATAATAATAATAACTCAATCACGTAATTAAAGCCTAGATTTCCATAAAACAGTATTTATAAAATCAATTAAGAAGGACAATATTTTGTTTTAGACCATTACTTCATTAAATATTCTCATAACGTAGATTTTCAATCTACAATTTCTCCACATGAATCTGTTTACTATATATACGCGCAAGAAAATGTCAGCGTCGTAACATGAATATAATAAACTTTTCAGACACGTACCATTTCGCTACTGCCAGTTTCATACACATTTTGCATTCAGCAGGTGACCAGGAGGAATCATATACGAAAGTAGTATGAAATCAATTGGAGTGGTATTTATAGTAGGTGTGAAAAGCAAAAGCAGTTTCCAACTATATTTGGCTATACTATTTGAATCAACTAATGATGAGGTATAGAGTTGTAAGGTTTACTATTTTTTATAAACATACAAGGCCTATGTTTTTCACAAGAAATTTATTTCGGTGCCTACAAGACACCATCAATTCCTGGTATTTATTCAATATTCTTTTGTTACCCATCTTCTCCAATATTGTCAACTTTTCAAAGAGGTACGAGTTGCATCGCCCAACTAGGTATGTCCAAAAATTGGCTAAAAAAGAGCATACCCTATTGGAAAAAAAGACCCAAACTTTATTAAACAATTTTTTGTCGTTTAAATGATTATTAAGAGGAAAGATCAAAATATTTTTGAATATTTTTAAAACATTTTAATCCTTTCTAGCACACCCGAAATTTTATCTAAAAATCTTTTTTAGCCATCTAAAATTGACGGATAATCAATCATGTCACAGTTTTATAAACAAAACTTAATTTACCCGTATAACTGAAGTTTTGTAAAATTCAGTTATACTTTTTTCGAAAGTTATTTTTGGAAAATTAAAAAATTTAAAGTATACTTAATGTAATTTGAAACAAAAATTAGATAATTTTTTAGTAGGAAAAAATTATTTGGAAATAAGAGAAGCATATCTTTCCGTGGTGATTGGTTTTGAAGTTATGAATTAACGTTTACGTCAACGTATCGACAACTAACGCTACGGCAATTTATCGGACGAAAGGGCAGAAATAACAGTAATTTTTAATTTTTAAATGAACCAGCTTATTTAACTATAAAGTAATTATTAAAAATTAAATACTTCCAAAAGTCTAATATTTTATTGATTTTTTTTACTTACTTTTTAAACGAAGATATGTCCAAAGCCTGCACTTTTTCCGCCCCAAAAATTGAATCTAAAAAAGAAAAATTAATAATAGCACTATGTCTCTTACTGAAAAAGAAAAAATTATATTCAAAAAATGAAAAAAAAATATTTAGATGAAATACGTAAAAAAGAACAACGGAAAGTTTGAAAATGCGACGATGATGGTCAGCCAGAGAATTTGATACGAAATCAACGCAATTTATTATGCCGGATTCTCGCTATAAGGAGAAACAACTCTAGCACACGTGATATTATTTCAGCTTTGTGCATCCGTATTTTTGTCGGAGATGATATTAATACATTTTTAGAATATTAAAAAGTTATTGTAAAAATATACTCGCATAACATATTTTAATAAGCTTTTAAATTTACGATCTGTAAATTTCCATTGACTTGCAGTAACAAACTTAATTTTAAAATATTTAACAACTTTATCACATTTTGCATTTAAAATTAAGAAAAAGAAAACAATTCTTGTAAAAATTCATTTTTCATCGAAAAAATATTTTGACTTCAGATAAAAATGTCCTTATTATTCAGAAAAAACATTAAAAGCTTTTCTTTTTAATAAAAAAAGAATGTCTTAGTCATATTGGGTTTTGTATTTTTACAACTGAGCTAAAAGTTTGAGTAATATCGCACATCGATTTATAAGAAAAATCGATGATTTATATTCTTCATAGTCTTGTGCATTTATTAAAAAAACGTAGAGTAACGGCTACGAGTTTCCAAGTTTTTATAAAATTAATTAAGAGGGGTGTAAAAGATGTAAAAAAATAGTTTTACAATAACTTTCTAAGAAACAAACATTTCTAAAATAATTTCATTCATTTGTAAATAAATTCTGAAAGTTTCACTAAAATCCGACAATTATTTGATTTTTACAAGAATTTCCAAATTAATGTGTTTTTCAACTGACAAAGGCGCTAAAAATAAACTAATGCTGAATATTACACGACAGCTGACCTAAAAAAAAAAAGGTTTTCTACCTAAGTTTCAAATTCGCTGGAAAGAAATTAAAAAAATTTTAAAATAATTAAAAATACTTTGGTCTTTCCTCTTATTAATGAAAAACTTTTTCACGATTGTTTTTATTAAGTTTGGGTCATTTTTTTATCATTCTATGCTGTTTGTTTTTTGTTGTTTTTTGTTTTGTTTTTTGGGGTTTTTTTTTTGCAAAATATGGGACATACCTATTTTACTTTATATAGTTTCGCAACCTTAATATTTCCTATTTTATAATAAGATTAACTTCTGCCCTATCCTTCAATCTCCGGTAATTGTTACATAAATCCTTCGATAAGAACCATATTTACTCCATGTTTTTTGTGTATCATGGCCTATATTGTATTTTAGTTGCATCGCAGTTTGAACTTTACATATGAAAAAAGTTCAAAATGAAACATTTAACTTTCATACCACACGAATAATGTAAAAATAAGAAGTATCTACGACATTGAAACAAATTTTTGTTCTGTTAATAATTCTTTTACTATAAATCATATCGTTACTATTTTTTATTGTATGATATACAATATGATATCATTGTATGATACTTCACGGACTACAAGAAATTTTTGGTATTTCCGATTATGGAACGAATTTTTGTACTCTTAAGATTTTCTTCAGTCAATACTAATAGTAAAATTTGCAGGAAATCGTGATTTATCTAGTTTTTTCTAATTGCTTTTTCTACTTTTTCATGCTGTCTTTCTGAAATGTATAACCAATACCATCATCAAATTTGTGAGGAACCGGAAATGAATGTACAGTAAATAATGTATTATATGCGTTTTTTTTTTTTTGTTTTTGTTTTTTTTGTTTACTTTTTCCGCAAAGAAAAGAAAAATCTTTAGTTACATTAGCACTGCATTTACTGGGAAATATTTTTAGTTTCTTTCATTTAATATTTGCCTGAGTTCAGAATAAATATTTGACTAAGTTGATATATGTATATGGAATTTTGAGCTCTTATTCTTCCACCTAAGCAGTCAAATGCTATCATACGTGTTACTTTTTTTAAGGCAGTTTCATATGCAATAAAAGGATTTGCCCATAAATTCGTCCAACGAGACCGAAGAGAATTTAACGTAAAAGCATGGTAACTGAACGAAAACGATAAATACCTACTCACGCGTAAACATTAAATAACTGTGAAAGCTTAATGCGAAAAGGTGACATTTTTATCCAAAATTATATATATATATATATATATATATATATATATATATATATATATATTAGTTAACGTATGCTAAGCGTTCATTGTCCTAATATAAGCACATATAGTCATTAAGAAGTGTGCTCCCGAACAGGTTCCTGTTCTCTCTAAACTGTATAATAAATACCTCGCTGCCTCCTGCAAGTCATCACCTGTTGTTCCAGTTTTTAAGAATTCTAGTGAGCCGTCCGACCCTTCCAACTATCGTTCTACCTCTTTTTGGGAAACTTCTAGAGGCTCTAATCAATACCGAATTGGTTCATGATCTCTCATCCCGAGGCCTTTTCTCAGACAAGCAATATGGCTTTCCTTCCTCCAGGTCAACTGCTGATGTACTGACGATATTTGCGGAAAGAGTTTATCATGCTTTAGATAAAAGCGGTGAAGTCCGGGCTGTTGCGTTGGACATCTTGAAAGCCTTTGACATTCAAGTCTTCTCTACAAGATGAAAAGTTACGGTGTCTTCAGAAATTTTTGAACTGATCCAGTCTGTCCTATCAAGTCTTGAAATAAGAGTTATCCTGAACTTTCACACGTCTAAATCTTTTAGTACTAACGCAGGTTCCCTCCAGACCCCTATCCTTGATCCTACTCTATTTTTAATTTTCATTAATGACCTTCCACATGACATTAGCTCTCAACTTAGTATCTACACTGGTGACACAGTTTGCTCCTGCCTTGATAGTAAGGCTTGTCAGTCTGACAAGGTCAAAATGGCAGCCGATGTCCAAAACGACCTCAAGTCCGTAGTTAACGGAAGAAAATCTTGAAGGCATGAGCGGTAATCATTTCATTGCTACAATGTTACTGTGGCAATGGAATGTTTACCGTCCATATCTTATAGATTTTTTTAAGGAAGACTTAAATATCGCAGTGGACCGAAAAAGGGGTGATACACACTAAATTCCTTTTATACAATCCAATAAAAATGAGAAAATTTTTTTTACATATCCATTATATCTCTTAGTTTCTGTGTGCATGCTTGTGTAGTTGCCTATGCGTGTGCGTTTGTAAGATAGATAGAGAGAGAAAGAGAATAAAGAAAAAGAAAGAGAAATTGAATTCTGCTACAATTTTTGTTGGTGTCTTGATTTAGACGCAGAAAAAAAAATTGTCGCAGAATTCAATTTCTCTTTCTGTCCGAGTTTTCTAAAATTTCCAGTTGGGTTCGTTTTCTTTTCACTCGTTCTAATCTTCTTGTGAACGAATTTGCCTATTCTTTTCAAGATTTCATTCGTATCACATTTTCATATCAAATTTCTCAATATCCTTGCATCTTATTCTAAATGTTATGAAAAGGATGTTTTGTATTTTAGCGAAATCCATAGAAGTTCATATGACGTATGAACGTAGCATGGACTATTTTTGTCTGGGCATTTTATTTTTCTGTTTAGTTTGATTAATAGCAAGCAAGAATCGCTAAAATATCTTTCCAAGGAAGAAGAAAGTCAACTGGATATGCATTAAAATCAAATGGAGAACGCAAATGTTGGAAGTATCAGATAATCAAATTATTATTCACGACGATGTGGTAATGGATAGCGGCTCGGAGAGCGAGTTCGAATTCCAGTCGAATCCATTACATTCATTTACGTGTTAATACCCTTGGGAAAGTTATGAATCCTCCTCTTCGCCCCCCCCCCCAGTTATGAGTAAATAGCAGGACAGACCGGGTTCTATAGCCTTGGATAACAACTGGTCTATCTCAGTAAGAAATAGCAACCTACTGCGGGGAAAAAATCTGCTTCGTCAGTCATGTATCGAAAGATACATGATCGCCTAAGCGTGTATCACGTATGGCACATAACTAACTGATATTATGCTTGATAAGTTTAAACGTTATAAACTTTAAGACAAAAATATTGTGCTTGATTTGTTCTGTATTGAAGTAAATGTTTTAAAATTGTTCAATAAAAATTAAAGACATCGAAGCCAGTGACTATTGAAGAGAATAAAGTCTAAACGCAACTTACTTGTGAGTGAATAGTTTATATCCTATTTACAGTAATTTGGTATCGCTAGAAAAAAAAACCTGTACCAAGTACGAAATAAGATTGGCTTACAATTCTTTTTTGTTAAGATATTACTAAACTACAACTATCAGTCAAAACATAAAACAACAAACACTGAAAACGTTACCTAAATATGACGTTTCATAGATCGACATAACTTTGCAATGCACTGTGAATTCTTCGGTAAGGGCGAAGAACTGTTATGCCGATTCTTGTGTGCCTTGGAAAATTAAGTATGAATATTGGTATTACTCAAGAGCCTACGAGTTGATGCCGATAATCACTCAAAGGTTTAACATTACTTTCTGTTTTCTGAGGTTTCCCAACACACACATACGCATGCACGTATACACACGGACACGCGTGCACAACACACACGTCGAGCAACGCGCAATCTTCTTAAACTTACGTACTTTATGGAAACAATAAAGATACATATTCATATCCTCTGTAATGACTCCCACTCAGGCAATGAGACGGCTTCACTGCGTGACTGACCAAAGAAGATTTGTTACTGGTCTGTTAAGCTTCCTTTCCATTAGACCTACCCCAACATCAGCTTAATGACAAGCATTGATGGAAGAATCCGTGATAGTTTATAGCCGATATTAAATATCAACACTATACTATACTATAAATGCGGCATTAAGCTTCCAGTCAGTGGCAGTTACATATAAATACATTTCTGTTAACTTAGTAAGCCATTTGCGTATACCGAATGTGATATTATTATTGCGGTCTTCGTACATCTGAAGGAATCTTGAAAGCCTCGCCAATCGGATATGATTAACAGAACTGAATCAGTCGATTATTTGTTTAGTCACAAGACTACAGCTGTGGAGAGTTAGTGAGAATCAAACACACAAATGCAGTAAGGGTATGCGAGAACAACTTGTTAACCACTATTCCACATCGAGGCGCCTTGGTAACTAGTATATATTCACGTTGATTTTGTTTCGCAGAAGTAAAATTTAGTATTCCCTATTTTTAACGTTTT
The DNA here is from genome assembly GCA_964036315.1 of Acanthosepion esculentum. Classification (NCBI taxonomy): domain Eukaryota; kingdom Metazoa; phylum Mollusca; class Cephalopoda; order Sepiida; family Sepiidae; genus Acanthosepion; species Acanthosepion esculentum. Next base: position 68,549,191 of record OZ038476.1, read on the forward strand.
GAAATTTAGTTTTTTTAATCTATTTACATGCAAAATACATTGACATTTCTATTTTACATATTCACATTAGGGATTCTTGGGGGTCATCGGTGAGGATCAAATTACATCGTGTCACTTCTCATCATAATTGTTGATATTATACTGTTATTACCTAGCTGATTTTACCCTTTTTCATGAGTATTTCTGTTAACATATTCCTCTCTTCATCTTATCACTTATTGTTTTTGTTTTACTTTTTGAGCTTTCACACCGGTAGTATCTACTGGTCATCAGTATATACCAACAATATCTACTTGCTTGGAATCAAATGACATATACCTTTCTCTATCATTAGCATTACTAATTTCTCATTGAATACTGTCTTCTTGATAATTTCAATTCTTCACCGGATTTCTAATTTCAAATCACCTGTGTCGAGTAAGGGACTAGGATCTGACAACTTCCAACATTATAAAGCACATCACACCTACGCTTGTAAAGGCATAACAGTTTGAAAGACAGGATGAACGAATGGACTGTGAGTACTCCTCTGATCACAATAGTGTTTATCTCTCTGGTCGAATAAGTTTTTTATGAGCGAGGGACCTATGAGAGATATCTGACAGAAAACCTCTCTCTCTCTATCTATCTATCTATCTATCTCTATCTCTCCAAAATTACCATCCGGAGTCTCTCTTAGTCATTGATGGTCAATATATATATATATATATATATATATATATATATATATATATATATATATATTATACAAAACAATTAAAAAAAAAAACCATACCTAAGGTTTAAAATGAAAAATCTTGCTTGAAGTTTTTATTTTACTTTTAATTTCAAGCTAGTAGCTTAAATAAATAAATAATAATAAACAAAATAAATACTTTGGTGTATTTTTTAAAAAAACTCATTTATATTGACTGGAAGAATGTTTTTTTGTTTTTTTGCTAAAATAGCTTATTATCGCCCCTTTTTAGTCTGCTTTCATCGCAGTGTAATTATCTTTATTAAAAATCTTCCAAAAATAAAATCTACTTTTCTGAAACTTCATTACAGGAATATTAGCAAATTTAGACTATAATTAATCGGATTTGAAACAACTATTATTTACTTTAAGTTTAAAATATCGAAAAAATGAATTTTCCAACCCGACAGTAGCTCTTTATTTACGTAGTTCGCGAGTTTGTTAACAGAATGGTATTTAAATGCTTTAAAATTCTGCAGTACTTCAATTCGGTTAGGTGATCTTGTTATTAAGTAAAAAATATATTTACGAATCAAAAATTGCAAAGCTTAAAAGTCGTTTACCGCAATATTTTTAAAATAATTTTTAATTAAAGTAGAAACATTTTCGTAAGTATGGATTTACGTCACGTGATTTAAGAGTTGTCCCTAAAAATTTGGCCATCTACAATTCTTTCATTTTCATTTCTGCGTTTCATCATGTTTACGTCTCAATATGATTACCAAATCATCATTTCAAAATTTTAAACCTTAAAATTTAAAGTAATTTTTACTTTAATTTCTGTTACACTAAATATTTTTATTTTATGTATTTATTTTATTGTGGGCCATACATCAATTAAGTAATTTTTCTTTTTTAGTTCAACTTAAAGAAAAAAACCTGGTGACGAAATATAATTCTACTAAAAGAAAAAAAATTTCTTTAACTAAAATTTAAGTTTTTCTTATTCAATTTCTTTGAAGTTCTTATTTTTTTAATTTGCGTGTCATTTAGAAATTTCTTTTCAAATTATTTTTACTTTAGCTCCTAATTTTTTTTTGTTAATAGTTTTTTACTTTTTTTAAAGTTTATTGTTTTTTGTGAGTTATTTTGATAAAAACGTAAGGCTATAAGTAAAAATATAATTTTAAGTAACTAAATATTAGCTAATTGCTGAAAATGTTAATTTTTAAAAAATTACTAAACCGTTAAAAGCTTAAAAAAAAAGGGTTCATTTAGATTTTGTAAATTTGTCAAATTCTGGTCAACCATACTTAGCTGTCAACACCTTAGGCTGCCAGAACATCAACCAGCACTTCAGAAAAACAAGATAAGGTAGTTAAGAAATGCTTGTATACTACAATTTATGTTATAAGTAAATAATATTTGTTTTAAATCAAGCTAATTTAGCTTTAAATTTTCTAATTTTCCTCAAATATCATGTCACAAATATATATTTTATTTTCGGAAGATTTTTAAAAAGGAGAATTACATTTTGTTTACAAATCTGTCAAAATGGCCGATATTTATCGATTTTTATCGATTTTCTGAAAGCGACCAAAAAATTGAGTTTCCAATCAATATAATTTTAATTTGAAATACACCAGAGTATTTTGCTTACTGGAAATAGCAAATGTAAGCATTTAGCTTTCAATTAAAGCTAAAAAGAAAGCTTCAAGAATGCTTTTTCATTTTTAAAAATCCATTTTAAAACTTAGTGGAAGTGCATCGAAAATTTAGTGGAAGTCCTTACGTTAATTCGATTACTTTTTAACGCCTAAAGTCACCATAAATTATTTAAAAATTATTTTTAAAAAAAAAAAAGAAAGAAAACAATTCTTGTAAAAAATCCTTATTCATTGAAAATAAAAAATAAAAAAAAATAGTGTCCTTAATAAATCATATTTATAAAAGTACTTAAAAGCTTTTCTAATTAAATAATTAGAATGTTTTATTGCATTTTTTTATTTTACGATTCAGAGCAGATTTTCGGTAAGTGGAGGTCCTGTTTAAAAAAAAGTCCTGTTTTAACTAATACAACAAATTTTGAAATTGAAAATTAATTTGTCAAAATTTCATGAAATTATGTAACTGGGGTGGGGTTAACTTATGTTAAAAAAAAAAAAAAGAAAATATTTTTTACCAAGATTTTCTAAAAAATATTGGTGCGTGTTGATTTTGGACTAAGCTTTTCTATTTTTGATTAGTAAATAAAGTTTTAAACTAAGCTTTTCAATTTTTGATTAGTAACTATAGTTTTTACTTAATAACAATATCACGTAACCGGTCCAGAAATTTAAAAGATTGCTAATCAATACACCACGTCGAAGTACTCCTCCACGTAAATAATATAAACAAAAGCAAAACAATTTAAACACAAAGTCCTTTCTTTCTCTGAGATGTCTTCTTAACAGTTAAGAAGACATCTCAGACTTAACTCCGAATAACTCGAAGTCCGGGCAACTACGAGGGATTTCCATTCAGACACAAAGAAAAGATAAAAATAAAAAATATAAAATTGGAAATTCGGTACCCACTTTTCGGTAAATTTCAAGATAGCAGTAATGGGGGACGAATGACCAACAAGAAGTCCGATTTTTTTCTTGTCGATAACTCCAAAACAGTAAGGTTTCGTCATAATTTAATTGTTTATTCGGGTTCAGCATGTACATTTGCACGGAATTATGAAGATTTTGGAAAATTTTAAGGGAATTTTAGCGCTCGGGAAATACAACCAAAATTTACCCACTTTTGTCCTCTTTTATAGGCCAAAAAATACTGTTTCTGTTTTTGTTTTTGTTTTTCTTCCAATCTTCCAAGAATAAAAACACTTAAAAAAAAAAAAAAAAGGAAAAAAAGAACTCACGGAGTCGTAACCAACACTAACACACCTTCCTTTCTTTTACAAAATCTTCTCCAACTGTTTGATTTTTTTTTTTTTTTTGCTATCGTCTGATTTCTTTCAATTTTTTACCGCTAAGAATTGTCTGAAAAAACAACAAATCCGAAACTTTTAAAATGCCTTTTTCTAAAATAAATCAATTTAATTAGTTTCTTTCTATATATTTTTAAAAACTAGTATTCATATGAAAAAAAATATAAAATAAAATTTATTTATTTTTAAATCGAAGGGAGACAACTTTTTTGTTTACAAAAAAAGAAAGGAAATAAGATTGGTCCACTCGTAAAAAATAGGGAAAATTGATTCGGGAAATAAATTTTGTAGATTAACATTCTATACACCTTCCTGGAACCATGACACTTATTAGAATCGAAAAATATTGATTAGTTACCGATTTTGAAGTAGAGGTCCTGTTCAGTGTAAAGTCGATCCCTGACTTTGTTGAAGAGTTAAGGGAAATGAGAAGTTTCCTTTACAAGTATCACTTTTTTCTAAACTGTGCTTACGTGTATTTTTTTTTTAAATTTCAGTATTTTTTTAACATTGGAGTATACTAGTAAATATTTATCTTAAATAAATAATAAACGATATAAACTTTCATTAATTTATGTAAATCTGAAAATTCACCCCTAATATTAACTATCCTTCGTAAATATTTGAAAAATTTTCTGTTCTTTATTTAAAAATGTATATATATTTCTCCTTTAATGACAAATCCTTGTTTTAAAAAAATGACAAAATCTATTTCTTCCGGAAATTATTATTGTTTAAGATATTTTCTTAAAAGAAAACACACACACACACACACATATATATATATATATATATATATATATATATATATATATATAGATGGATATATACATATATATATAGATATATATATACTGTCCTTTTGTAAAAGTTTTTGTTGAAAAAAATCTTGTACTCAGATATGAATGACGAAAGCACAGTTTTAAACGTGACCGTTTCAAGCAGTCCCGATAAGAATTCAAAGTCAGGGATTGTTTTTAGAGTCTATCGCTATTATGAACAGGACCCCGCTTCTAAATCGATAACTAATCAGTATTTTTAGATCTTCAGAAATGTCGCGGCCTAAGGAAGTTCCAAAGAATGCTAATCTAAAAACATTATTTAAAAAAACAATTTTCCTATTTTCTATATGTGGACCATTCTATTTAAATATTGCCAAAATCAGTTTTACTTTTTGACTATTGAATACCAAGTCATGACATAAAAAAAGTATTTCCTACCAAATCTAAGTTCTTGTGCCAAACACTAAAACTTAGTAGAAATAGCAAATCATAATAGGCGCACAATTACAAATAAGACTTAACCACTGAGTAAAATTTTAAAGGCACATAAATTTCCTTTGGTGCACCTATTAAGACAGGATAACTATTTCTGATAAAAAGGATTACTATCGAAAAATGACAAAAATTACGATTTCACTTTAGAAAACTACAAGGATTCAATGACAAAAAGAGAAAATAATTCAAGAAGTCGGTAGTAAAACAAAGGTGCAACCACCTTTCAGAAAAAACGAAAACACCTAATTTTACTTGCCCACGAGTGTATCATGTACATATAGTCATTTTAGAAAAGTCACTTTTAAATTCACAATTCGTACTTAGGAAAATTTCTTAGAATTCTTTTCGTTCTTTGTTGTACAACAGCAAGAGAATTTTCACTTGAACTTCAAAATTCCTTAGTTTCTGTGACGCTGGCTGCTAACCTTATGCCCTATTTATCCTCTTTTCTTGATGTCAAGCGCCTTCTGCTCCTTGATGTTGACTTGCTTTATTCCCTTGCGGTCAAAAGTCTCTTCCCCTCGTCCACTAACTCTATATATTTGAAAAATTAGGCTCACATGGCCCTTATTTGGGCTGTTACTAAAGCTTGAGACCATTTCTATCATTGGACACTACATACGAAAAAATAATTTTCCATAAACTAGAAATGGATCATTCACAAAGTTGGTGGGTTTAAACCACTGAGCCGAAAAAGATATACAAGTGAAACAAATTTTTACACAAACCGTCTGGCCTTCATAAAAATACACTTCTCTCAAAAGAACATGTACTAAAAAAAACAACCTAGACGATTAAACATTTTATCAAGGCTAACATTTTAAAAGTAATAAAAATAAATTTTTATATGTGTATTTATTTATTCACATGAATAGCGATGTTTATTTATCGTTTAGTGTTTTCATTCAGTCACGCCATGACACTGAACGATAAATGATTTCTTTGATCCGGCTATCCATGTTACTCTTTGGTCAAACCATGTTGCTAAATGCATTACGCCAAACCATGACATTTTTGTCTTTGTTTAATACCATCGCCATCACGATAATGCTGTTTATCATGCCCGTCTAAACTATTAATTGATATTTACCCTAATTATTAAAATGAGCCTTCATATTACAAACAAAAAATTACTGCGACAATAGATAAGTTAGATATTTGCTTTCTCTGAAGTCTTCTTTTTCTGCTTTTTTATAATGTAATTCTTACTTGGGTTTTCTCAGACCTTTCAAAAATCCCAGAATACTTTCTATGCATTCGGTACAATTTCGTTTGAGTGCATGAAGAGGTGCACTGGAAAACAGGTGATAAACGACGTCTGCTTGTGCATAATCTTGATTAAAAAAAGGTACCACTATTAATGTTTCTATAAAGCTTACTTCTATCAAACGTTTTAAATAAACGGAAAATTATTTAGTCCCCCCCCCAATAATGGAACTCTTTAGAAAAGAAGGTAATTAAATATGAATATTAATGTCATTTAAAATGCATCTATCACAAAAGAATTATACTCGAGTGAATGTAAGGAAGAAAAAACATTCATTGACGTAACTACAATCGGCGTGTATTAGCATTTAATGATTATTCATTTCAAATTGGTAAATTTATGTAAAAATATTCATGAAACGGCTACAGGTGAATGTTATAAACCACGCTAACCCATTGAATGTGTAAAAATATCTGAAAGCAAAAGAAACACTTGCAAGTCTTATGAAGTCAATTGCATACAAACATAATTATTAATATATTTGTTGCGGAGATGCTGGTTGTGTTTAGGCTAGAAAACACGTGTCTCCTGGTATGTATTTTCCCCACAACAATTTTTGCGGACTTCCGGATAATAAACGAATTTAGTAACAACAAAACTATATACAAATACATGCATATGTATGTATTAACAAAAGGTATATACAGAAATAAAAGAAGATTGTTGATTGTGACAAAAACAATGAATATGAAAGCAGAAAACATTTAAATTAATGAATGTGTTTGTGCGTATGAAGTTTGGTGTAGTAGGAGTCCTAGAGAAAAGTAAATGAAAGGGAAGTGAAAGGTGTGTGTGTGTGGGCGTGTGCACGTGTGTGTGTGTGTGTGCGGACCCCGGTGGGAAGCTTTTCTCCACGTGCGATCTACATCTTACCATAACTGAGAAAAATAGGAAAAAAGAAAATAACAGAGAATGTCAGTGTCTATTTAAGGGAAACGCACTCGTGTACAAGCCAAGAACTGAATTTCTATACAAAGCTCTTGATAATTGTTGTAACCTGATTAGGGGGCCAAAAAGAAAGACACGAAAAACAAAGGTAGGTTGAATAAGTGTATTGAAATAACAGATATATATATATATATACAAAGTAAGAGTGTTAATAATAAGCAGATAGAAGTGTCCATCCGAACGGTCAGGTTACACTGCGTCTCGACTGTATTTATTGTGTTAAAAAAATATACAATTATGGCACAAGACCGAAAAGGGGCAAGGGGTTGAAGCTGGTCTACACTGACTATCCTATATCTAGCTAATCCGATTCACGACACTCTTTACAATTTGCGCATTCACCACAAAACTCATCCGTCACCAATAAATCCTCCATATACCATAATACCGCATCCTCTCAGGGGGACCTACAAAAACGCACCCTGTGACATAAAAATTTGATAATAAAATTTATACATAAAAATTTATGGATGAATGAAAATGAGATAGGAGGGGGATGAACCCATAACAAACAAAATATCAAACAAAGCAAACATAAATATAACTGATGTTAGTATGACCCCCCCCCCCAAACAAAAAGTGAGGCCGCTGTATTCTGCCCTACGACAGAATCAAGAAGCTCTCTCGCTAAGGGAGAGGGAAAGGAAAAAATATAGACGATGGGGAATCAATAAAACTGACCCAGCCGAGATGAAAGGGGGCGAAAACAAACTGGGGAGGTTGGGAATCTCAACTTGGATGATAACAAAAGATGTGGCCAGGAACAACACTTACTCACATTAACTAGGTACACAAATCTTGTCTAGCCTAACCAGGGGAGGGCTCCACAGGAAGCTACTCCGATGTGACATAGGTAGACCTAAAAGAGAAAATCAAGGCTAGCCCGTTCGCACAAACCAAACTCGCCTCAGTCAACCCACCTTTCGCTAAAGACTGTCGAATGAAAGCGTTTTCTATCAGTTCTAATCTTCATCTTGAGCTGATGCTCAAAGAATTGGATCAGATCCTGATGAGAAAGACGATTGCCTCGCAAGACTTCCTCATGTCGCGTCGTCCATATCACCGTGGCCACTAGCGTTAGAAACACCATTCGTTTCACCCTAGAATACAGGGACGACACATTGTCACATGCGTATGCGCGATCAATGGGCACGAGCTTTTCGGGAGCGATACGAGCCATCAACTCGCCGACATGGTCCCATAGGGAGCGTACCCGAAGACAATGGTAGAAGGCGTACGAAGCCGTTTCTTCCAAGCCAAAGTCACATCGTTCACAGTCTGGCAAATCCACCAAGCCCCATATGAAGGCCTTGTCATTGAGAGATAGCCTATTCCAGGTCAATCGCCAGGTAAGCGAAACTTCAGGGTTGCTGAGGTAATCCGCAGTTTGTTTCATGCTAGATGCAAAGGTGGCCTGACGATTGTATCTAGCATGATTTAGACTGTCGCCTCTAAGTGTTGACTTCTATGTTCACTTTTATATTTACACACGCTCTATCTCTGGTATTGAGCACTTTATCCCATAAATATAGCACACTTTAAGACTATATTTCTTCATATATATATATATATATATATATATATATATATATATATATATATATATATATGCAAACATACATACAATAAACGTGTATATATATATAAATATATATAATACGAAAGAGTACAAGAGAGAGTGATATAGGGGATGAAATATTCTCACTTATTTTATCCTAAATACATATGCACGCATTAATGCACCCGTTACTTCCACTCACAGACATATATTTACAAGTACAATACAAGTACTTCTGAGGTTCACTGTTTTTAGCTGATATTCAACGTGTTGTAACTGAATAATTGATTCTAAAACATTATAAAAGTTCTAATAGAATGAGTAGTCAACTCACGTTCTACCCAAAGGCAGAAGAGAGAACTGCTATTATGATCTGGTATTACCTTCAGTCGCTAATAGGAAAACACTACTTTCAATATTTTAAATGCATTACAGCTTTTCATGAGTCCTTGAGGAAAAATTGAAAACTTTTTATGTTTTCTTCCCGTCATTCTTTGCACCAATGTTGTATTATAAACTTGTTGATTTCATTGGATATTTTATTAAATTTAGACTTGCACAGAGACACTGGTAAATGTTCTGCTTGTCGAGTTTGCTAAACATCGCTCAACAAAATGAACCTTTGAATATATCATTAAAACGGGCTGTTTGTTTCTGTCAACGAGAAATAAACAAGGGACTGTAAGTCAACTAATCATGATTGTTGATACAGTTGGTTGGATATGGAGCTGATATTCCCAGCATCATTTTTGTTGATTCTATGATGTTACAAATTCCTGTATAGTAATATAAACCTTCATTAAAATGTGTATGCGTATGCTTATGTACAAATGAAATTTATATGCATTTAAAGCGTGTAAAAAAGAATTGAAAGAAGAGTCTGAAGAATTAAAATTATGTCACAGACGTAAGATACAGTAAACTCACAGAACCTTCAAAATATGGAGAATAAATAATTGCAAAATGTGTCTGGTTCTGTGAATAAATGAGAATGCGCATTCAAATCCCCGTAGTGTAGGTTCATAACCTGTCATATTGATAAAACCTTCTTGAGGATATAGGAAGTAACTATGAGTGTAATATTTTGCATTATTATTATTATTATTATTATTATTATTATTATTATTATTATTTAGTAAGAGAGCAGCTCTTAAAATACCACCGATATACGAAGTCCAACATAAACATTATGACACCCAGTTTGATAAAGGTATACTAGGCAAACGCATCACAGCCAAATCTGATAGTGACAGGTTTTGATAAAAGCAGCACATAACCTTACAGGTTAACCCTACCCAGTCAGAAAAAAAACCTTCAGATGGGGTAATTCAGTCCGCTCAGACATTCTCCGATTTCGAGTGTTCCCATTTATCTAGACGTGACGCCACATTCTTCAAACTTTACAAAATAACACTCCTGACACTCAGCCATGATTCTCACTTACTACTTCTGATTATGAACTGAGAGGCACAGTGTGTCAGTCTCTAACAGATATGCTCAACTGGTTATGGTCAAGAAACAGGTAAGCAAATCTGAAATACTGTAGCCAATCTTAATTCACGATGTATATGTTAACATCTCAAATCAGTTAAGATCAGAAGCCATAAGAGTCATACCTGGTGTAACAACAATTCAAAGTCCTCTTTAAATATCCAGCACCTTTCCGAGTATCGAATCTGATTATTATGTCGTGCATTTTCATTTTCACACCTGATGCCAGATGGCTATTACTTGAAACTGAGTGACAAGTCCTCTTCAAATTTGCAGCACCATCCGGATTATTATATTTCACACATTTGAATGTTCACACCAGATGTCAGGTTGACAACACTAGATGTTAAGGGACTATAAATCTCTTCAAGTCTGTAGCACCTTTCTCAGTATCCTTCCTGATTATAATATTTCTTTCATTTGCATTTTCACACCTGATATCAAGGTGTTATTACTTGAAATTGAATGGCAACAAATCCTCTTCAAATCACCTTTTGCCCAATACCCTTCCTGATTATTATGTTTCATGCATTTGAATGTTCACACCAGAATGCCCAGCACTTTTCTCGGCATCATTCCTGCTTATTATATTTGATACTTTTTCATGTTCACATACAATTAATGGAGATCATCACTGGAGATAGAGCGACAACAAGTCTCTTTAAATCTCCAGTTCCCTTCTCAATGTCTTCACAAACTATAGTGTCACAGCTCTCTCCCAGATTTTTAATCTCGATTCCCGTGATTTTGGCACTGTTCCAACGGTAGGGTAGCGATTCTAACGTTCGTATTCAGTATCTGTTTTCTGCTCCCCCTACAATTTCCTGGTCGTTTTCAAATTCCCCTCTTTCCTTTATGTTCATACTATGGTATTATAATTTTAATTTTTTGCGGGGGTGTTTCGGTTTATATCATAATTCAAATTTATCAGACCAAGTCCTATTTTTGCGGGATGTTTTTAGGGTGGATGTATTTAAATATAACCTTTTACTTCAGTATCTGTCTATATTTGTGAGATGAGGTATTATGTACACTATTTACATTGTTCGGACTATCATCCTCATCTTTGTTGCCATATTTATCACAACGTTTCGGCCGTTGTAGGCTCCGGCCTTCTTCAGTTGAGGACATCTGTGTATGAATTTCTGGGTATTATAAACCTAATGTCTTCAGCAAACATTTTTTTACCAGTGCTCATATTGCAATTTTTGCTGTTATCATTGCATGTTTTTAGTAGAACTCATAATGCAATTGTATTTGTTATTATTGCTTTTCTCTGGCACTCCTTATTACTGGTTCCCATATTGTATTCATTTCTATGCTTGGTCGGCTCAGGAGATTTTTGTGGCCTAGCATATGTGCTGATTCCTTAAGTTTACGAATTTTCCAATGATGTTCTTTGTCTATGATTTCAACCTGATCCCACAGAGGGCGGTGATTTCCTTTTTCTCTCCATATGTGGTCAGCCACGCCTGATTTTTCCACTTCCCCCTCGTAAACTATCTTTTTACTTTCTTTTGTTCTCCAAAAATCTTTTTTCCACTTCTTTAAACCATTCTACTGCTTCGTTGTTTTTCTTCCCTATGTCCATATTCCATTCCGAAAATTATTTGAATCTATAAAATCTAGGATTACGATTTTTCTCCATTTATTTCTCTTCATCTTTTAATTTCCGAAAGCCCCTTGAATTGGCAAACGGTGCTTTTCAGAGAATAAGAATGTATTAAGAAACAAAAGTGCTCAATTGCTAAGTCCTTCTATATGGTAGTGAACGTTGAGCAGTTTAAAGAGAATAATTGAGGCAATAGAGATGTGGTTCTATGAAAGGATGCTAAGAATACCATGGACGAATCATGTAAGCAAAGAGGAAGTTTTAAGGATAATAGAAACAAAAAGCACGATTATGCATAAAATCAGAAAGAGAAAGTTGAAATTTCTAGAACACATAATGAGAAAAGAAGCCTTGGTAAATGTGACAATCGCAGGATATAGTGAAGGCTGCTAACCCGTTGTGGAGCAGGACCATTGCAAAACATCATTGCGTGACTTTGTTTCGACTGTGTATGAAATTTTTAAAGTGGACAAAGACGTGGCACTGGATCAATCCTACTCTCCGAGCAAGAATAGATTATCCCCGGAAAGAAGAACCAGGCCAGCAGGTATTATTTTCCTTCTTCTAACGAAAGTTAAGATGTCCAACAATGCCAATGATCTGACCGACTACCTGGACATCAACCCAGGTATTTCTACACCCCCGCACATTTGCGAGATGCTGTTGATCCAATGAAGGGATTCATCCGTCCTTTAACAGGTATTTATTTATCCTGCTGAAAATCCTGGTGGGGAACCGATTTAGTCGCTGATAACGCGACTATACTGCAATTAGTGCTAGTCAGATCACTGTATGTGCTTCTGGTACTATGTAACCCATTACTAAATATATATATATATATATATATATATATATATATATATACACACATATATATATGTGTGTGTGTGTGTTATCCGGCAATTGTAGCAGAGATAGAATTCAGGAGCGGATATATCTATCTGCAACTTCTCAGATGAGAGAGTGGAAGAACTGTTAAATCTAGAATAAGTGACAGGTTTCTTCGTGTTGATTTATGAAACTTGTTAACTATTTTTAATTGAACACATTTTAACAGTTTAAAATTTTTGAAAAGAATTGCGACTATAGGCATACAAGATCAATACTTGTAAACATCCCTAAACTGGCCCTGTGCGAATTCCACCATGTTTTCTGTAATTTAGGAAAAGAACACAAATAATTTATACTTTAGAATAATACAGAAACCGGAAATAATTACATATCTATTTAAAAAAATTTTATACATTATGTATTATTTTTCATTTTCATTTTTGAAGAAATGCATTACTCTCCTTGAAAAATATTTTCTTCTTTTGACTTAACATTCACCTAATATCAATAAGGATAATATATTTTATTATTATTATTATTATTATTATTATTATTATTATTATGGACATGAAGCTTATAAACGTGGAAAGGCTCAGATTAGACAAAAAAATAAAGCATATTTTAAGCATAAAGCTTGGTTCAGAATTTATTTTTAATTTAAAAAATCTCCCATATTTCAGCTTACGAAAAATTACTAACATTTTCAACTCTCATGAGGATTATATAGGGTGACCCAAAAAAACCGGAACTTTTTAACAATCTTATAAAACCAAGAGTAATAGAAGAAAAATATTTAATTCATAGTAATTGAAACCTTAAAACATGCCATTTAAGAAACAATAATGGAATTTTCATTTTTTTTTAATTATGTCCTGTAGATGGCGTCCTCCTGTACGAATGCATTCTTGAAATCTGCTGTTGAGACCCCTATTTACTGATGCAACATCTCAGCTGGGATATTGTGAATTTCATTCTTGTTACTAAAATGGCAAAATGTTTACTTGCTCAAGGTCACTGTCTCGCAGTGTTGCCACTTGCTCATGTCTGGCAATACGCACTTCAAAAATTCCCGTTTTTTTGGGTCA
>OZ038476.1:68567909-68630409 GCA_964036315.1 Acanthosepion esculentum
TTTAATTATCGAATGCTGAAAGTGTTGTCTGTTAACAACACGCAAAAATACACTAGAAAAGTCACGTTGGTCGATAGTGAGTTCTCTAGTAGTTAATGAAATGAAAGAAAATGTAAAATTAAATTGTTTTTGTCGTCTTTAATAAACTGCTTCAGAAAGAGATCAATGTATGAGAGCTACCTGAAAATGTCAAAAGATGCAACACACAAAACTGAATTCTCTCTCTTTTTTAAGTGATGTAGTAGCTGAATAACGATAGACAACAAAATTCTTATTAGGAATCATTCTAGAGATAACTGTCTTCATACACTGCGTAAAGACACGAGTCAATATCAGATCTCTGAATATGTTAATATTATTCTGTCTGTTCAGTGAAAAACGAATAACATTTGATGGAAAATGTTTGAAACTTTAAAAAAATGTATACCAATTAGAAAAATAACATTATGGTTGAAAAAAATGAAAACCTCGAATCAAATTTTTGGGATAAGTAAATGAGGTCTGGCTCCAAGTATAGCGAAATAGTAATGAAGTGTAAAATAACATCGGATTCTTTGTGCGTTGCAAATAGCAATAATAGAAGAAGTCTTTCAACGAGCCAAGATACCAACGGAATGAATTAAAATACAAAGTTCAGTTTGCTAGTCTTAGCGGACTGTTTCACGGAACTTAATAAGCTTTCATTAGCATTTTGATTATAATGATTATAATCAGGATTTAATTATCTGTTGTCTGCAGTCGGATTGCCAGGGTTTGTGGTTGTATCATCGATAGCAATTGAACTTTTGGTTCTGCCCATTTATCAATTGGAGACGTAGTATTATTAGTTATTTAAAAAATTGATGCTGATAGAAATACATCATTTTCCATTGCCCAAAACTTGTTAATCACTTCGATTTTTAAATTGTTTTTCTTTTCAAAGTACTGTTTGTCTGGGGAAAAAAAGTGTATCAAATTAAATATAAAGATTCATATGAAAAATGAGAATATAAAAATCCAAACTCTAAAACGGTGAAATCCAAAAGACAAGTGTGTTTTAATCATATAATATAAAAGCATCACCATTATACGTACATTGATGTGTCACAAGTCAAGCGTCCTACGAGGCTGGCATCCCGCTCCCACCCTTTCACTGTTGAAACTGTTAAATGTAGACGTCTCTTCTACTCCAATAGCTTCATATCTCGCACCTCTCGCCTGTGGAACTCCCTTCCTTATTCCTGTTTCCCTGACAACTATAATCTCCAACTATTCAAATGTAACGTCAATCGACATCTCCAGTTGCCTTGATCTATCCACTATCCTTCTCCATATCCTTTCTTTCACTCCTATCTACTCTCGCTCTAAATCTTCTGTAACCCCTTGCGTGCTAGTGGCTTCCAGCCTTCGGGTGAAAAGCTTAAAAAAAGGTATCTAGTGTCAACTAGAACACTCACTAGGCGGTGTGGCAAATCTATCTACTTATATGTCTATCTATTTATCCATGAGCTCATATAGACATAAGTGCATCAATGAGACTGCAGCCGAATAATGAATAAAGCCATTATTTTGGACAAAATATATTTATTTTTCAACATAATCTCCTTCCATTGCCAAAGTACATCATTCACTGGTGAGTATGAACGGTGAATATTAATCACATAGATTGAACATTATACAGTGAAATTTTCAAATCGAAATTCAGCTAATAACTATGTGTCAGACTGTGAACTTTTGATCCATTCTGGTACATTTAATAATAGTATTATGTCTGCCAGTCAAGTTTGTCTTAATTCCTGACTAATTGCATATTGTTCTCTCTAACGCCAGAAATATTTAATTTATTCGGATAGAAAAGAGAACGTGTTGGTCAGGACATATTCGATGAGAAAAGCTGGAAATGATTTCCAAATTTCCTGTCTCCAAATGCAGTCAATATTAAAATACAACCGGGGTTAATATTCCATTTTCTTTTTAAATTGGACTTAGCACTGGCATAAATCCACAGTTTTGAAGTACGATTTCTCACAAATGAAGATAAGACGGTGCAACAGATATATGATTCTACAGAAAGATGCTCAGAATACCGTGGATGAAGCATGTAAGGATTTAAGGAAAATGGAAACAAAAAGGACAATCAGAAAGAAACAGTTAAAATTTCTAGGACACATAATTAGAAAAGAATGCTTGGAAAACTTGACCCACAGAACATACAGGCAAGAGAGACAGGTGAAAGCAGCGAGTATCTACCCAACGAGCTTGTGTAAATGGATGACAGAACTGGAATTATGAAGGGATAATAAAAAGACAAGTGCTGCTAAGGGCTGCGAAGGATAGGAAGTTATGGAGAGCCGTGATCTCCAACGCCCTGAATGGACATAGTACATAAAATAAGGTAGAAGATCGAACTACGAGAGTTACAGGCTACAAAAGATATTGTAAATCATTAATCCTCAGAGAATTATCATTGTCTCTTCTATAAGCAGAAGTTGCATCTTATTGCTAAGGTACGAAATGGATAACAGACGAGGGTGAATCAATAAGTCTTCGGTCTGAAATTTTCACTATATGATGCTTGATCTATGTGATTAATATACACCATTGAATTAAGTGCAGTGTCAAGAAAGAAGATTATGTTGAAAATTAAATATTTGTTGTGTAAAACAGTTTCTTTTTTATGAATACGGTGTAAACGTATTAATAGTTGAAGAGCACAACAGTCGACACGTCTTGATAACAGCTAAAAAGATGAGGACAATTGTCCGCATTTAAATAATATAAGTAAACTTATTGGTATACTTCCGTATTAAAGAGATCATGCATGCAGATAGATAGATAGATAGATAGATAGATAGATAGATAGATAGATAGATAGATCATTTTAATGAGTTTTCTTATATCCGACAAGATTTCTTATGGTGGTTTACCGTGGCTTATTGGTAGAGCACACTTTCGATAAATAAATTGTTTCTCTGATCGAAAAGAGGAATACATGTTAAATTCCTGTCAGGAAGCACATTATTCTTTAGTAAGGACTTCTTTTAGTTCAAATGATGTTGATTTTACTGTTTACAATAACTGTAATGTCAACTCAGATATTTGTACCCACCAAAAATAATGTTTACATTAATAATAATAGATAGATAGATAGATAGATAGATAGATAGATAGATAGATAGATAGATAGATAGATAGATTGCAATTGAAGGATTTACAAAGATAATTTTGACTGCTGTTAATCTTATCTCATACTAATCGAGGAATAATCTGTCATATCTACAATAGTGGATCAAAAAGTTCGCATCCAAATTTGAAGTTATGGGCTGTATTTTATCTGAAATATTAACTCTACAAAGATCGATCTATGACATCTGCAATGACAATACAAGAAAAATAAATAATTGCTGTATAAAATAAATACTTTTTTCATTAAAGTATAAACTTATTTGATAAATTATATAATTTCTCATGAAGAAAAAAGGATATTGTGATTTCCATTAAAAACTGAAGAGAAAAATACATGCGGAAATGCCAGATTGTTTCTGCCTTCCTTCATTTTATCCAAAAGAGGCTTTCGGCATAAGATTACTTGAAAAAACCTGGTGTAGGAAAAAAATAATATTAGCATCACAGAATAGGCCGGCCACTTTCTTCAGGATGAATGACATTTTACTTGTTCTTTCTCGGTGGCTTCATTTTAGGTGACATTTCTCGCGGACAGTGTGAGAAAGGTCAGTTGTTTCTTCTGGTGGCTTCTAATCACGGAGTAAGCTTTTAGGAATCTTCTATTCAGTGCTAAGTTGAACGAAAATATCTCCAAGTATCCTTTCTTCAAACAGCAGGCGGCACTCTACAACCCAAAGCAAAAGCTGGAATTAGTTTGGTTCGATAAGTGGCCCAAGCGATATTTGTAACCCCCTTAACATATAGACAGGTGAAATAAGACAAAAACAAGAGGATTTATTATATATCATGATCATCATTACTATTTTATAACTATTTTAAATACCACAGGATGTAGGCAATGATGTCTCTCCATAACGTCGTGTTATTTTTTAATATCTGCGAATTGCCAGGATTATTTTAGGAGAGATAGTCGGCTGGTTTCCTTTTTCACATTTTTAAATTCAACGTGTTTCTTCTCTTAGACTGGTTGAGATACTAGAGAGCTCATTCTATCTCTCTATTTAACCCATAGTTTGTTGGGGATAGGATCCATACAGTTCCCAAAGGTAGTTGTACAAAAATAAACGCAACAGACTAAGCAGGAATTTGAACTCAGCCAACTGGTTCTACTTTCCGTGCTGATAAAAGTTACACTACTCGCATATATAACTACTACCTAAGTAAAAAGCAAACGTGTAGTAATTGAACTGCTATCATTGATATTCTTTGGCTGCTTTTATTGGAGATCAAGTAACAACAAAATTTTTCAAAAGATTAGCACTTTTTTTCAGAAGAATTACTACTGTCTAGGTGGTTCATTTATTCCACTGATTTCCATTTTATTATGATTATTTCATGTTTCCCTGATTTGCTGTTTGATAAAATCCTTTACGAAATCTTTTACTTGAGATCCGAGGTAAGGGAAGTAATTTCTTTGAAAGTTATTAAGTGTATTACATGGAGAGTTTTTGTTCTGGGTATGTGAGCAGTGGTCGTGAGCGCAATGTTTTGTATCTCAAATAGTGTTAATCCGTATTCTTTATAATGATTATTAGAGTTCCTGTTAGTATTGGAATAGTGTTTGTTCTTAAATACAATATTCAGGCAATTTCTATTTCCAGGTCCTTATATTTTGAAAGTCTCTCAAATTCTTTCTATGAAAATTCTTTAATTATTATTATTATTGCTGATCTAACCATTCTTATGGATCTCAGATAACGATGGGTTTCCTGGAATTTTCGATATTTCGAGTTTCTATATTCTTTTGTGGTACTCCTATTATTATTATTAAAATAGTGGTTTTATTTCAAGGTCACATTCTTGCAACTCCTATTTCTGTTTTTATCTAACTGGCTTGTCATGTTCCTACTAATCCTATCATTACTGGAATAGTAGTTTATTATTTACGCTCCATCAGTAGCAAGTTAAATATGTCTCCTCAGTATTCAACCAGCACTCATTATGCGTGATAGTCCTGCGAATGTTATCGTCTAGATGATTCGCAAGTCTTCTTTGCAAAGAATTTTTGAGTCTGATCTAAGTGCACCAATAATGATAGACTGAACTTCTTTTACAAAGTTTTCAGTTCTCTCTTAATACGTTTTTGCAGTTTTTTACTTATGATGTCATGCATTTGCATATTCATATCAGATGTTCATACCTGATGTATGGTGGTGGATATCGCTGGTGATTTAGAAACATCACATTTACCTAAATCTTCAGCATCTTTGTCAATATTCTTGCAAAGACCTGCAATTCTTCCCTGATTTTCTAAGTAACTTAATCTCTATTACAGCATTTTTGGTGCGATACAGTTCCAAGTGTGCCAAATTTTGTGGGTACCACACTGACTTTCATGCCATCTTTTATTTTTTCAATTTCCGAGCAAGATCTTTGCGCTTTTCGAATTCTGTACATTCGTTTTTCTTCATCTTGTGATCATCTGACAGAACCATGTTTCCAATCGAATAGGTTTTCTTTTCCTGTCAAATCTAATTTTCTTGATTTGATAGAACTGCTTTTTATCGTTTTCTACGACAATTTGTGCTAAAATCATTAGTTTATATGATCGAACCAAATTTGCAGCACAATTCCCAGTTTATGACCGTTCTTCTTCTGTCGGCTCATTTATTTTTTTTTTTTTTTTGTAATTTATCGTGTTTGATTTTGTGTAATGATAAAGTGTAGAGCTTGTGTTTCATTAATAATGACGACGATGATAATAGGACAACCAACCGTTGTTATTACTACTTGTTTATTAAATCGATCAGTAGAATCACGATGCTTTCGTAATGCTATTATCAGTAGTAGTGTTTATTCACTCCAGGATTATTTTGAAGATATACTGGAAATTCAAGCTTGGTTCAGTTTTCATTATTCCTCTTGTCTTTTGTATTATAATTCACATTGTTTCAATTTTTGTTTCAGTCTTTTCGGGTTGTTTCCATTGAAATTATTATACTTATTGTTTGGTCAATGCCATTCACGTCATATCTAATTGTAAATGTCTTAGGAATTATCGCTAGTATCATTGCTATAACAGTTACTGTCATCACCATTCAAAAATGTTTTTAACAAATCCTGAAAAAATAACAATTTGAATGGCAATAATAATTAGTACAGATGAATTTATCTTGAAATTAACTCCCGCTTGCACATATTGTTACAAGCAAAAAAATTGTATAATTTATTCAGTAGATTGAACTTGATAAAAGATACGATTCCAATTTTTAGAAGCAATAACCTGACAGTCATCTTGATGACATTATAGCTGAACAGCTTGACCAAGAAAAAATTGGAATCATATTTTTCAACTTCTTACAATGAGTAAATTAACTTCTAGTGAGAAATTGTTCCTAACATTTCATGCACACAGACTTATAAATTCAAATGCACTAAATACATCTTACTGTATCTCCGCAATATTTTCTAATTGATCTTGACCAATCAAGCTTCAAGTGATAACAAATCTCCTAAATTTTATTCTTCCAATTTCTAAACTTTTTGAGAAGTTTTTACAGGCTGTTCAAAAGGATGCAAATAATGATCAATACAATTTTTATCTTTTACAGTTCATGTAAATTTTCTTTTTCTCTTTTGGATTATCTTGTCAAGTCAAACTTTTCACTTTCCACCAGTTTGATTCTCTGATGAGCTAGAATAACGACATTTACTTCCTGACAGATTTTCTTTGCTTTCTTTCCGATGATTTGATCTGATTTTCCTTATTTGGTTAATATGATCCGTCTGAAAATCAAAGTCCAAAAGAACTTTACTTTTTCTCTTCTTTCGAACAGATCATTACCGGTGCTTATATTACCTGTCTCAATGACATAACCAAAGTCGTTTGCACGTATCATTCGTGTATCACCGTTTTCACCTAGCCATATCATTCTTTCTATTAATAGTCATTGCCGGAGTGTCACTCAAATCGTTATAGCTTCATCATTTTTATGAAACTTCTTTCTGTATTATGCACCTTCATATATTTTGCATACACCTTCCTTCTCGTTCCTATTTCTTGTAAAATATCACCGATAGCCGGCAGATAGGGAAAGAGAGCATGGATTACAGCTAATGAACTAAATTTTAAATAATTATTAATTTTCATTGGTAATCATTACCCTGCTCCACCTGTCAATATTAATTTGCACCTTCATATCAATATCAATATTATGTGGCAGTCATCGTTAGAAATCAATCTACCCTATTTTCAAGCATTCACAATTCAGAATTCTCGCCAATTTCAAAAGCGATGTACTTTGAATAACGTCCATTTATTCTAGTACATCTAATTCTTTCAACTGTTTTGTAAGAGTTCTCGGAATAGTTCTCTACGCACTAGCGGTTATGGGTACGGCCTTCTATTTCATATTCTACAATTTTCACGTGTCACGAACAAGAACTTGAGATCTCAACTCCCCCTCTCTCTCTCTCTCTCTCTCTCTCTCTCTCTCTCTCTCTCTCTCTCTCTCTTTCTCTCTCTCTCTCTCTTCGGTTTCATCTATTTATCTGCTGGAGCGGATGCTACCACTATTCAAGAAAGTCCTTTTTTTCCTTTCGAGGCTTGCTACTGCTCTTCTTCTTTTTTCTCGTTATTATTATTATTATTATTATTATTATTATTATTATTATTATTATTATTATTTTTATTATTTCATACACTTCAAAGGTCCATATAATTTAACATTTTCTATTCTTTAGAAAAGCTCTTTTGGTGTCTATGCCATTGTTTTCATTGTCAAATCCAAGGCATTCGCACAATTCTCAGTGAAGCACTATTCCTACCAAAGCTTGCCTTTACTTGTATTCCTTATGAGCCAATGCATGGTTGTTGCATTCCATTACAATGCAGTTGATTGTCTCCTCACTACTTTTGCGTCGTCTGCATTTGCTATTCTTTTGATTTTGATGCAGTTGATTCTCGTGGTGTTGTTTCGGTCCACCATTACTAACGATTTGCTTTCTTTTTAGGTTTCCCTTGCGAAACCAATCCCATGATTTGTATACATTTCCTTCAATTTGTATTTCGAAATTCCCGTACAAAAATGTTTTTTCTCCTCAATTTTGGATTCTAATTTTCAGGTTTTCAAGTATGCAATTTCTCTTCTAATTACGTCTCAGGCAAAATTTAACTGATGCAGTTAACCTTTCCTTACCTCTATCCCCTTGATCGTAGAATAGACAATCCTCGAAACTAACTAGTCTTGCTTTTTTATCCTTGTCACAATTTTATCTTGGTACGTCTTATGTTATCGTTTTCGTTATTTTTAGTCGACGTGTCTTAGTTTTTTTCTCCTGTTAAATTCAAGAGGGTTTCGGGGTTTCAGGCATTTGTTTTTGAGATTATGTTGCATATTTTGCACTGTAATATTTTCTTGTCTGATCTGTAATATTTTAGTTCTTTTATCTTTTGATGGCATTGCCAAAGTATTTATAGTGATCCTTTTAGGGATCCTTCTTGATGGCTTCTTGGTTGTAGTTAAATTCATTCTATTACTTCTGGTTTTCCTTTACTCATTAAATACATTTATCAATGCCAAATTCTATTCCTAGAAAATTCTAACATTGTGTATGAAACTTTTCAGTTCCATTTATCCTTAAATTTGTCCAAAGATTTGAAGTTCATTCATGTTCATGATCCGGTTCACATTTTCTCGTAATTTTGTGAATCTCTAATCTTGGTTGCATTTTCTTTCATTAGTGTTATTGCTATGACAAATAATTATGAGGATAGTAAATCTCCTTGAAAGATAGCTGGTTTTCTTTAATTTTGATCCTCTTGCAGTTTGATGCTGTTTGCAATATTTCATTTGTTTCGTTATGCAGTTCGCTAATTGTTTGGAAATTTTTAGAATCTTCAGATATTCTTTTATCTAGGTTATGTTATTATATAATATGCATTTTTATTATATGCCACAACTAGATTCCTCTTTTATTTCCTTCCTTATATTACGTCACTCCGCCGATAGTTTCCCTTTAGCCCTTCTTCCTATTCCACGGGAAATAGTTTTCGACTTTCAAACGAGTTATAGACTTATTTCGTTACTTGTGCTACTAGGATTTTCCTCATAATTCTCCATAATCATGTTACCTACTGCAGTTGCTTTGAATTGTTCCTTACTTGAAATTTTTCTGGATTAGGATAGGTTTTTCACTCGTTATCTATTCATGTAACTGCTGTGCGAGTTTCGTCAATATTTGTGAATCTCTTGAACTAGAAGCTATGGATTTCCTCATAGCCAAGTGCTCTCCTGAAAATTAACAAATTTTCAAGGTTCGAATATTTACATCAGCTTCCAGTCCCTCTTCTCTCCATTTTAATTTGTTTTCCAGGCGTCTCTGCCTATCAGCATGACTATTACGTTCTTATCTCTGCTCCCTCAGCTTACTCAAAAATTGGCTTGTTTTCGTATCATCTGCCTGTTCCATTTTTCCCAATTTACTTGTTAGTAAAATATTTTCTTGTTTTCTCTTTGTATTTCTTGGCTCTAATTTGCTATCTTTGACATAATTTAATTTTGAGATTATCGTGAGCAGCAGGTTGTGAATACGCCAGACTGGAATGCTTGTTACGCGTGCTTTTGACAACGTGTGAGCGATGTTATCTCGTCTCACTAATGACACCACGCTGAAAAAATCGTACTGGTAAAGTTTTAACATTAAAGTTAAATTCTTTTTGATATTCTTATTTTCCTAACCATTCTACATTAATTACTAGTGGAAAGGGAGTTTGTTTTGTTTCGCTAGTCATTTTGAGAATTGGTCAAATCATTTCGTATTAAGAAATATTGGTTATTCAAAAGAATAATTATTTTAAAAATTACTCGTGTTCATTACTTGACAGAATACATATTAGAAAACCGTTTTAATGATTAAAAATGAGAAAAACTAATAAATACATCTATTATAAATATTTTTCAGAATAACTGTTAATCTGAAAAAATACTTTTAAGAAAGAAAATATGTATCTATGAATCTCTTATATTAAAATACTACGGAAGAACACACACACAGAGAGACAAACAGACACACACACACACACACACACACACACACACACACACATATATATATATATATATATATATATATATATATAGTCATCCACAAACAGATTGTTTCGCTGCATCACAGCTCATCAGTATGACTGAACGTCCGATTGCCTCTAGCTAGAATCGAAATCCGGCTGAATAGGAGTCAGTCAAATAATCTACCTCAAAGCCGTTGTCACACGGCAGGGATTAAAGGTGAATTTAAGTGTATTTATTTTTAGATAAAAACGCCAGTGACAGAGAGAACTCGATTCGTTTTATCGAAGAGTATTGTATTAGTAGCAGTAATAGTCACTGTTTACAAACTCGCACTTCTTCCCCAGAGAACTCAACTGAAATAATTTTTCAGGAGCATATATATTTATATATATTTTCATCCACAGACAGACTGTTTCGCTGTATCACAGCTCATCAGTTTGTTAGACGTCCGGTTGCTCGCTATATATATATATATATATATATATATATATATATATATATATAATTTCTCGAATTCTCAGTTTTATAAGACAGTATTTCTGATAAAATAAACATTTACCTGAATAAATGAGGGAGAAGAACTCTTAATGTCAATAGGAGTGTACTCGGGAATTCAGTATACAGTGGAATAAAAATTGATTTACACAAGAACTTCTTTTATGTGCCGTCTCATTTCAGGATGTCGTCGATCATGACTCTCTACAACTTCCACACCATTGTAACTTTAAGAAATGTTTATTCCCTTACTATATCTCTGCCCCTGTCCTGTAATCAATTTGCACAAGCTCATTGGGTAGTTTACTCTAGGTTTTCATCTGTCGCTCTTTTCTTCAGTAGGCCCCGTGAGTTACAAATTCTCCAAACCCTCTTTCGGCTTTATGTGCCACAGATGTCTCAACTGTCACTTTCTGATTCAAATGAGCTTTTGGTTTCCATTTTTTCTTAAAATTTGCTTCCTACAAAAGGACGCTGAGAATACTGTAAACGGAAAATAACAAAGTTCAAATAATTCTTTTGTTCGCTTTCGCTGTTTTTTTTTTTATTTTCTTGTCTTTCTTTTTTTCTTTTTCTTTTTTTATTGTACAATTTTCACATTTTACTTTGTCTCCTCAATGATTTGAAGCTATTATTGTTTGTTCATTCATTCCTTGATTATTTACTGGACTCTATTAGGCACATGCAATCTCATCGATTGTTGTCGACCTTTTTCTAGTTTACGATTAGCGAGGTAAGCGACCCATAATTAAAAGGGTTCATGCCAATTCCACATCTGCATCTTGGAATGCTTCAATAAACAAACAACTATCCTCGATTGACTCACCAGATTCTAACAGCTAATCCTCCTGCAGTACAATTAAGTTTAAATATATTTCAGATAGAATTATATATGGCTGACGGTGCTTTAAACACGCAAGACAAATGAATATTTTTATTAGACTTTATGGTTTTTGCAACTATTGATTAAAATATTTCATCTGGCAAATTTGAATCTTTTGTCTTTTCCCAGGCTAAATTATTATATATGGCTTCTTATTCAAACTTATTAACTATACACGAGAAAGGTTTGGTATTTGGTTTTCAATTCTTTTGTTTTAGCAGCAATAGAAAGAAAGAAATATGCTCGTTGGTGATAAAATAAAATAATGTATAAACTAATATTACTGTTATGCACAAAAATATGCCCGATGCAGAACATAAAGAGTTCCTATTGATTACGCCGACGTCATTTTAAAGCAAAAACCAAAAGTTAAATATGATAAAACAAGTGTAATGCATACCTGGGGTTTGACCTTTTGTCTCCGAATGTATTTATTTTACTTTGATTTACAGTGTCTAACCAAAGAAATGGGTCAAATCGCTAGAAAAAAAAACATTGCATAGCTCTAAATGTTGGACAATGTACTTTCAGAAATAGTATCTGCGATCATTCAGGAATATAGTGCAAGTTGTCACATTCAGATTGACTCACGACGATAGAAGATACAGATTTGTATGCATGTGGTGCTGGAAATAAAGCATACACAAATTATAAACCCCTGAAACACTCCAATGGTAAATGTCTTCACAGATTAAAATACGCGTGCAAATCTCTCATGTTAAATGACCTAAATACAGGTTACCTAATGTTTGGAGCCTTCAGCGTCACGTCATAAAGTAGTTCATTTAAGTTTCATGATGGGAAGAGTAAATTGATGTAAAAGATCAAAAAAAGATCAATTTGCAAAAGACTTTGGAATATCGAGACACTCTATCCATGATACCCAGTAGAAGTATGTTGATGTTTAAAGTAATGGATAAAATCAACATTACTAGTTATGTTTAACTTCATACAATTAAAAGGATACTACATAAAAAGTAATGTAAATTGGCGCATTACAACAGAAAAGCCATCACTAAATTCTTTGAAAAATACGAAAAGTAGAAAATAGTGATGACAGTAAAATCGACCAGTACAACTGATAATTCAAAATATAAAATAATGCAATCAAAAATTCAGTAGTGTGAGTCTAATGGTTTTGGGTTGCATTAAATGTAAGAAAATTGATGAGCATCAATGGAATAGTAAAGAGTGAAAAACATTACTTTGCACTGAAAATATGAAACTGGTTACACAAGTACTTGGCTAACTCCCAGGAACACAACTGACTCTCCCTACGGTCATCAGATTTAAACTTCATTGAGCATTATTTACACTGCTTATATTCAGACTACTTTCCTCATCTTTGTTGTTGTTATTACAAAGTTTCAGGTGTTGTACCCTCCGGCTTTCCTCATGTGTATGTCGTTCTGAATAAATTACAGGGAATTCTAAACTAAACTCTTTATTTAATCTCTGGGGATAGACTGTTCTCGTTCTGCTGCTAATGTCCAGAGATATCGTCTAGTTGTTATTTTATTTAATACAATAACCTTGTGGATAAAGGCGTTGGCTTGTGGATTTAGTGACATAGTGGTTGCGAGTTCAATCCTTCAGTCGGACAGAGTGTACTTGCACTCAGTGGAAACGCGCGAGCAATAATTGAACAGTACTAAATAAAATAAGAACTAGGCGATATCCGTTCTCATAACAACAAAGATGAGGACAATCGTTCGAATATAAATAGTGTAAATACGGATAACTCCTCGTCCCAGAAATTCATACAAAAATCCATTGAATATGTACTGTACATATTGCAGATCCTACTAAATTTCCAGCAGCCCTACCTAACAAACACAATTGAGTTATGGACAGCTCTGCAATATGCCTGGAACTCACGCAACGAATCTAGATTCCATGCCACGTTGCGGAACTATAACTATTTAGCTGAAAAGAGCAGCTACACGTTATTAAAATAACTGTCTAATTTGTATGCGTCATTTTATCAAAATTGCAACTTTTGCTACTCTTAGTCGCCTTTAGTCGAACTAAACTAAGTTTAGTACATACTGTTGTGTGATTGCATTACACTTCTCCGTTTTCTTTGCGAATATCATATCAGAATGTCTTATACATTTGAATTGACGCAGACATTGTTCTGTCACCGTCAAAAAGAACTCTTAGTTTATTTACATGTTGGTGATCAGAAAATATTTTAAAACGTCTTTATACAGTTTATAAAAAAAATTAGTTAAAGCACTTTCATATTTTTCTACCATACACTAATAGTTTTCATGTATACATGAATGTTTTAATCAAACTGTTAGGGAAATTTTCTAATGGAAATACAGTCTGAATGATTTTGCTGGCTTTGAATATTAAATTTAATGATACTTATGCAAATATGGATCTAGTTCTCAAATGTGTGTTTTTGTGTGAGCATGTCCGTATGTGTGTGTAGGTATAGCTATATTTGCGCGTGTGTCTCCGTGGACGTGTGTGTGCGTGTTTGTGCAAATGAAACAAGTTAATTTTTATTTATATGTATTCTTCTTATTTTGTAAATGCTACACCTTCACTTTTATATTGGAGTCTAGAATGCTATCTTTTGTTAATCGAAAAAAAAAAACGTAGAGTAGTAGGTTGGAAAGAAAGCTGATAACGCTATTTAGTAAGCTGAATTAAGAACGGTTTATGTTATCGCTGAGGGGCAGCCAGTGAGGATTAAACTCAATATAATAATATTGTCCTGCAAGACGATCTTAATAGAGAAGACATTACTTGTGTGTGTATCCGCGTTATTTCACATATGTGCGTGTTTCTGAGTATATATGCATGTGTGTAGCGCAGCTATTTCAAGTTTATTGCAAAATCTATTCACCCGTTCACTCACAGTTTTAAGCTGTGAATTAACACAACAAACAAAAAATATGTTT
Source organism: Acanthosepion esculentum (assembly GCA_964036315.1). NCBI lineage: Eukaryota > Metazoa > Mollusca > Cephalopoda > Sepiida > Sepiidae > Acanthosepion > Acanthosepion esculentum. The sequence goes on from OZ038476.1 coordinate 68,582,381, forward strand.
TAAATGTTCGACCAAAACATGAAATTCCGAAAACATTGCTTTAGACAACACAACGCATGCGAAATCTTCCATGCGTTTTGGCATCAGTGTGTAATTTACAGCTAATTGTGGGCTTTAATTATCTCTATTCATTTAATTTAAAAAGGCAAAGCTAAAATAATTAAACCAGTGTTATGTTTATAAAATTTCTAATTAACCGGCTACATTTTTTCTGCAGGGTAACTAAGACATGGAAATTTGCTCTCATTATTATTAAGTTAGCTATGGGTCCTTTAATATCATCATGCGCATCAGCATATATATATATATATATATATATATATATATGTATATATATATATATATATATATATATATATATATATATATATATATATATATATATATATATATATATATATATAAAACTAAGATTATATCAGTGTACAAACATTGATTGAAGCTATTAGTTCGCCTATAGTTAGGGATTTTTAATTCCTGTCATTTACTTGGTAGGTTCAATAACCCATATTCCCTTTGGATCAATGAAAAAACAAGACATTTTATTCAGAAATTGATGCGGCGTCATTAGAAGTTTATTAGACCTTTATTAATGCAACCGCAATATGTCCATTCTTAAGATCAATCCACAACCTCAGATTTATTCTCGTTGATCCAGTTTCCTTTACCTCTGTTTTATTTTACCTGCAATACATGTTCTTTACCTTTAGTAAAAGTTCTGGGAATTATTTTCTAGGTGAGATTTATTCATAGAATAAAAGGTATTACTTTATTGGCTTTAAGTTATATTTCGCATACAAGTTTTGTTTATCACTCTATTGATTAATTTATCGCTCAGTTATGATGGCGAGACAGCTTCTCTATTAACGATCAAATGAAGTAACATCACATTTTTATCGTTATTCTCGTTTTACTTGCGAATGTTGTAAAGACATTCTTTGCTTCTCCAAAATAGAACAGCGTTCCTCACTCCGTCTCCATTTATCTTGAGTTTTGAGGATTTAATCTTATATTAGAAAATAATATTTGACGATCAGTTCTATTTTCGTCATACTGAATTTTTACTGAAGCAAGTGCAGAGAAACGTCAGAGAATATTGTAGACGTTTATATTATATTATATTTGGTTTAATTTTGTTTTACATTTAAATTGTTCCAGGGAGCAATTCACTTTCAGATAAATATTCTCAGTTACAGAATGTTGAGTTTCACCTGTGCCAAATCTTGTCCCCAAAAAATGTATGTTTTTATTTTATTCTATTTTTATATGGAAGATTGACAGTTTTAATTCAAAAATAATATTTTGCTTTTCAGCATATTTGATGCCGTGGGCCGTTTTCATTCAATGTGAAATGTTTCTGACATTTAAAAGTTATTCAGTTTTTTATTTTCTTTAGTTATTTCTTCGTTTCATTATGGTTTTCATATGACGGTCAAATATCAGGTAAGCATCAACATCGGGAAAGATTTCGATTAATTCAATCTTTCCATTTTTTTTTTTTTTTGTCATTTCCCTTCAGAACGTAGGCAAACATGGCTCTCCACATATTTCTTTTCTTTACCACCTGTGAATTGCCAACAGGAAACCTCTTCATTTTTCTTGGCAAATGTAGTGAAGCGGCTTCCATAATGATGATAGAAGTTTCCTTTGTTTATGTAGAATGTTTGGTCTAATATTTGGAGGTTAGAACGAAGAATGCTTATTTATGCTTTGTATTACTATGTCTATAGTCTCTTTGACAGGAACATTCGTGAACAGGCTTTCAACGTCTAACGAAGATAGGGTACCATTATGTGTGTGTGTGTGTGTGTGTGTGTGTGTGTGTGTGTGTGTGTGTGTGTGTGTGTGTGTGTGTTAGAGTGATAGATACATTTCATTTTGTATATATGTGCTATGCGTTCTTGTTTTATTCTTCGGCGTATGTAAATAAATATACATTTGCCTTTAACACAAAAATACCATTTCATTTTTTAATATTAATTACTTTACGCTGAAAAATATTTTTCGATAAAAGAGAGACGCTGTGTTTTTCTACTTCCTGTTCGCAACCAATGACAATTAAAAAAGAATTACATTCCCATAATTATTCTTTAATGCTCTCAACTGACATCGCTGCAAACTGAGGCATTTCTGCACTTGTCAATTATTTTTTTAAAATGCAATGAAAGCTGAATCCGCAAATAGAACTAATAAATTCACGGACGTGGGCGGGGGATATTTTGGTTATTCCTTCACAGATACGGAGTGCTGGCTGGAAGAAAACTGAACTGGTAAAACAGTCAAATCGGTAGCTCACAGATGCGATTTAAATTTTAACAAATGTATCATCAAGGAAATTTCTAAATTAACTATTCCACATACTTCCCGAGAAAAAGTGTCCTTCTGCTTATGAAAAAGTTCCTATTTGTCCTGCCTCTTCTTATGTATGAATCACTGGATGAATATTTTTATAAACTGATAATAAATACGCTGGTAATTTGAGAAGGATGGTCAGCTTAGTCCCGTGCAGAACTAAATAATGGGGATAGCAAGACAGAGTGTCACTGTTTCTTAAAGTGGTGATAATCTGTCTCTATTTCAGAATTCAATCGATACATCTGAGCTTAGGTCACTTCGACGTGGTGTAATGGCGAAGTAAGCTTGTCCCCCTAGATCAATCGCGACTGCATCACGTGTTCGATCCTCATTGGGTACCCCATACTTTTAGCCTTGTGTCACATATAAACTACGCTTAGAAAATCACCATTATATCTGAGCGTGAACACTGAGCATTAGTGGAAGTAAAGAACGTGCAATGACTTCAAGAAGCTGCTATTACAGTGTAACCCGGATATAAGAGAGTTGTCGAGACCGGAGAAGAAGTCTTTTATATCCGGGTTTCTCTTATATCCGGGTTTGGTCTATTATATATACATTAACACAGGCTCTAATTTGGGACTATAGAAAATCTCTCTTATATCCGGGTTTCTCTTATATCAGGGTCTCTTATATCCGAGTTACACTGTATTATTGTTTTTTTTATTTCTTATAGTTTGTTGTTTAATGCAATCATTTACCAATTCTTTCGTCTAAGACCTCAGTTAAATGAAGTTTTTTTTTTATTATGATGAGGCTATTGATAGAATTTTCTAAATACATGATAAGTACTTCTTAATATATTCTTTTCCATTTCAGACGAGGACAGATTTTTTATGGCTTTCCTAATTTATGTATCAGTATACTTAATCATTCCTAACGCTTCAACAATAACTGGAATCATGGTGATATTCTAAGCGTACCTTAGATGTGCCACAAAGCTGAAAGTATGGGACACAACTACTAGAATTATGGTTGTGTCGAAATGACACATTCTTGTAATTTCTGTTTCCAGATAGTTTTATTCGAAGAGTTTATCAAATTTTGTTGCTGGATTGTTTTTTATCTGATAGCATAATGAGTATTTATGTGCTTTGAATTTTTTAATGACAGAAAAGGTCTATGGTCTATTAGCTTGTACGGTCAGTTTATATGGTGAATTCTTAGAGTAAATTAACACCACCAATTTTTAGAATTGGTATTGGTTTTCTTCATACCATTTTTGTATAGAATAGGTTATGTTATAATGTTGGCATAATATCCAAATGAAGATATTGCCCTAACCTATCATGTCTATTTTAAAATTTATTTAGTGCTTAGATCAGAGATATCATATGATAAATAGTCTCCTCGGCCTATGTAGAGAAACGACACTTTCGATTTACTCCATTCTTTAAAATATATGTTTGGTAAGATCTTGTTAGTATACTTTGATCTTGAGCTACTCGGATAAACCTTTTTGTTTCTGGTTCCAACCAAGGGCTCTCCACCCCTAAGGAATCAGAGTTTTTCGTCGATATCAGAGTCTTGTGCATGAAATGCATATGGGCTATGCAAGGGATTTTCTTCTAACTTGCATTTTCATCTTGCTAAGTTTCTTGGACTTTGTTTTTTTTCTTTTATATTTTTTGCCCCCTTTGTTGGTATTTCCATTTCTATTTCATCTTAATCGTTTAGTATAAATTTTGTTTTAATTTGGGGATTTCTTTAATTACTGAATGTATTTTTTAAGTTATTCATTTATTACTTCTAGGTATCTTTCAAGGCCTATAGCTTTCTTATATAGGAATAGAGTTGCTACCGACACTTGAGTTTGAACAAATACAGTGAGCAAATACAGGCGATCCCATTTTTTAATTAAGTGGATTACGTGACCATAGAGGAAACGCATATATAGGAAGTTGTGTGACGTCTAGATTGATCGTTATTTCTACTCTCTGGAAGTAGTGTTCATTTTTTTTACCGACCGTTTACGACCGGTAATTTTCCAGCGTGTGGGATTTTCTGTCATCGTGAACGTCCTTTCGTTTGTTTGAATTCTTGTTACGATAAGTTGTTTTTTTTAATTTTCTTACGTTTTATTTTACCGACAGTTTTTTTGCAAAAAGTTTGATATTTTTTCTTTTTTTCATCACCCTCTCATTTTACTTTATCCATTTATTTTCTTTCCTTTATTATTATTATTATTTTGGTTTTATATTCTTTGGTTAATTTTCTGTACCCCCCCCCTTAAAATATTTCCTTGCTTCCACGTATTTATTTTGTCTTACTTTTTTATTTTCTCTTTATTTATTACGTGTTAATTTTTTTATTCTTTTTCTTTTTAAATATCCTTTAAGTCCGTGTTTTTATCGTTCTGTGTTAAAATTTACGTTTATTTTGTTTAATCTGTCTTTGTTATTGTTTGTGTTTCATTCGTTTTCTGGTCAGACTAGTTTTTGACAGAGGCCATATTGAAATTTTCTTATTTGGTTGTTTCGTATTTTTTTAAGTTTATCGTTTTTTTATTATTGTTAAACGATCTTTTTTGCCTGTATTATTGTATTCATTTTTGTTTTGCAATTGTAACCTTTATTTTTCCGTTATAAAAGTTATTTTGTGATTGTTACTTGTTTTATTTATCGTTTAATTTTAATTTCTCATTTCTCGTTTATTTTTTACACGTCCTATTTTTTGTGTATTCCTTTTTGTCTGGTTATTTTTGTTGTCTCGTTGATTGTTTAAGACTCTCATTTTTGTCTTTTCCATTTTTGTAATGCTTAATTGTATATTATTTAATTTTTTGTTTTTTCCCCCAAAACGCCCCTCCCCTTTACATATATTATTTTAAAAAAAGACTCCCCTCAATTTTTAATATGGTCCGTAAAAATCTTTTCGGTACTAAAAGAAAAAAAAAGAGATCCACCCGATAAGGATCATGAAAAGGAGCAAGATGTGGAGAAAACAACAGTGGTCGATGAGGAAAACAGTCAAACGCAGGAAGTTGTTGAAACTTCCGGCGAGAGTATGGTAGCCGAAAATGCACAAAATACTGAAACGCAGACGAAAACTGACCAAGTTATGGAGGCCGATAATGGCCAAAATTTACCAATTTCGACTAATGCAGAAAAAGAGACATCTAAAGACGAAAATGAAGCGGTCGGAGAGTCGCCCTCATGCTAGACGTCCCCGCTTAAGTTTTTGATCAACATCACGGAATTCCTCGAGAAAGCCAAAGGTTACGCACATCTGGTGACAGCAGATGGACTTTTGGTCAATCCCGAGGAATTAAAGACAGTTGAGAAAAGAATTGTCAGTCTTTGTGGTGGACAAGCGGTCACACAAAATTTGTCGCTCCACAAAAGACACCATTATTAAGTCTTTGGTTTCTCTGGGGATCAAACCCCAGAGGTTGATCAAAGGTAAGTGTTACTTTATGTGGGGCGTGCTGTTACCCACGCCTGCCGACTGCGAAGCCGCGACGAGACGAGAACTAATTATAAAAGACCTTAATCTGCGTACGGAATATGAAGGCAGGCGAAGTACCAATGTATCAGTTTATGAGGTTCCTCTTCAGATCGTCGGGGAGCACTTGACCACTTATCTGTCCCAATTTGGGCAGATTCTTAGTGCTTCCTCTGACGATTTGACCGGGGGATGGAGTTTCGAAATTATGATAGACCAAAAAGCCTTCACCTCCATCCCCAACTGTCTTGATGTAGCGGCCAGAAGATACCAATTATAGTCACCGGGCGTAAACCGACATGCTGGAAGTGTGGTCAGACTGGTCACCTGTCCTCTTCCTGCACAGAGAAGAAGGCCTCTGGGATTCTGGCCCCTGTCGACCCAAATCCTCCTGCGACCGAGTCTGTTACATCCGTCTCGCCTGTAATGGGCATGCCAGCTATCGGGACCGGTGTGGTCAAACCCCCGATTGGGACTGTCTCTCTTCGTCTCATTCGGGTTTATGCGCCTAATGAACATACGCAACGGTCTGGTTTGTTTCGGCAGATCGAGCCGTTTTTGACGACTTCTCGTTCGGTAGTTCTAGCGGGTGATTAGAATGCCGTCCTTGATCCCGATATAGATCGTATAGGGCAAAAACCGGGTACTAACAATCCGGATGTGAAATCGTTTCGGGACTTTATCGGCGGGTTTGATCTCGTCGATAAGTATCGAAATGAGCACCCCCGGGAGGTAGTATGGACTTAGGCTAGGGGAGGCAGCTCGAATTCGGTGGTGAGCGCAAGCTACATCGACCGAGTTCTAGTTAAGAGAGTCGAAGTAGGGCTTGTAGAATGGCCAAGTTTCTATTTTATAGTTTACTCGGATCATAGGCTTGCCCGGGTTCGGGTAAACTTAGATAAGCCTAAGGTTAAGATTGCTGGCTACTGAAAATTGAACTCGTCATTATTTGGCGAGCAAGATTTTCGGGACCAGCTAATACTAATGCTACAGCGGGAATTGTCGGGGGCTGTGGTTGGGAATAAGTGGGGGGAGAGTTTAAAATCTAAACTTAAGTTTTTTGCTGCTGATTTTAGTCGCCGACTCAATCTAGCAGGGTTAGCAGTGCAAAAGTCTTGTGAGGCAAAAGTCGATCGGACGATCAAATCCCGTGATAGTGGGGACGTAGCCTTAACTAAGGCGGAACTGGTCTCCTTGCTTATCAAGAAGAATCAAGCTCTAGTAGCTAGGGCTAGGTTAAAAATAATGTCTTGCGAGGCTACGAACATGGCCGCTTCATTGTGTGCAGAGGAAGCTCGTGGGGCATCTAGTCGGCATATCGCGAGCACCACATTGCCGTATAAGCGGACTGTGACTACAGACGTGAGCATTTGTGAGGCATTCCGTGACTACTCTCAGAAGCTTTTTACCAGTGAGCCCGGTCTGATCCCTGCTCAGTCCGGTGCCTATTTAGCCGACTTTCCCTGCCTCGAGGCGGCTGAAGCGGCTGGGTGCGAGGGTCCCATTACAGAGTCTGAGATCTGGGATGCGCTGAAACAGGTTGGCCTGGACAAGACTCCGGGATTAGATGGTCTTCCTTACGAAATGTACTTGAGGCAGTCGCCCATCTTTGTCCCCTTGCAGGCACTGATCTTCAACAACTGGTTGAAGTAGGGCTCTATACCTCAACGCTTCACCAGGAGTGTGATCAAGTTGCTTCACAAGATGGTGGGATGGGGTAGATAATTATCGGCCTTTGACGATGTTAAATACAGAGTTGAAGATTTTAGCCAAGGTCTTAGCCAGCCGTTTGCAGACTGTCCTCTCTAGTCTGATTGGTCCCGAGCAGACTTGTGCTGTGAAGGGAAGGACTATTCAGGACAACCTTCATTTAGTACGCTTGTTCATCGAGCAAGTCGACAGTGATGCCGCGGTGATCAATTTAGATCAGTCCAAGGCTTTCGATAGGGTTGACCATCGATTTCTGGAGGGTGTTCTTTCGGCCGCCGGTTTCGGGCCGGACTTTCGCACTTGGATCCGACTACTGTATGCGTCCCCCGGTACGCTGGTAGAAGTGAATGGGGTAAGATCGAAACCTTTCATTTTGTCTCGCTCCATTCGTCAAGGTTGTCCGCTGTCTCCATTGCTGTACGTTCTTGCGTTGGAACCTTTCCTGCGTAAGTTGAAGACAAATCCGGTCCTTCGCGGAATTTCCTTACCTGGTTCTACCACCTCGGTCGGGTACTCCGCCTATGATGACGTTTCGGTTCTTGTGTCGAGCAGAGCCGAAATTAACGAAGTCAGCAAGGAAATCAAAGGCTATGAGATTGTGACAGGGTCCAAGATCAACCGCGATAAGTCTGTTAGTTTGCGGATGAATCTTTCCTTGAAGGGGAGGGCGGAAGTATGTGCCTCGCACATCTACCCGATTCTCCTTTATCGACTCTCCGTGCTTCCACTCCCGTCTAACATTTTATTGGCGTTTGTAAGGCTCTTGTTCTCTTTCTTGTGGGGAGGCAGAGCTGCCATGGTTAGTGGTGAGATCTGTTACCTCCATCCCTCTGATGGCGGTCTGGGTGTGCCTTGCGTTGAGTCTCGTCGACATACGCTTCGTATTACTTATCTAGACCAGATATGTATACAACTGGATGAGAACGGCGAATTCTGGTAGGAAGACGCTCGTAGAAAATTTCCATCCTTAAGAAGTATGCGCTCGTGTGAGAAAGAGGCCCGCCGTTCACCTCGAGGCGAGGGCTCCTTCTATCACAAATGTCGGCTTGCCCTCAAGCAACTCTTACGGGAGAAGGATGGCCTCTCCGACGTCTAGCCGTTGTCCCGTAAGGCATTATATCAGGTGTTAGTTCGGGGGAACGTTCAGGATGCTTTGATAGGCGAGCTCGGTCTGACGAAGCGGGAGGCTCGCTGCATATGGCCTTGGGTGCCCGGGTTGAAATGTCTCACTAACCCTGAGGCATCACTCACCTAGCTGGTGATTCGAGAGGCCCTCTGGGTCGCCAAAAGACTTCGTTCGGCGGGTTTGGAAAAGTCGCCAAACTGCGTTTGCTGCAGTGGCGAGGTGGAGACCCTAGGTCACGCCTTTTTTCATTGTAGTGTCCTAGCTCCGTTGTGCAAGTTTGTTGAAGACATCATGGTTCGCATGCTGCACGGAAAGTTCTTTGTCTTCGAGGCCAGTTCCGTCTGTAGCAATATAGTACCGCCGTTGACTAAGGCTGAGCACTATGCGTTCCTTTGCTTGCTGGGGGTTTTGCGAGTCGTGATATGGACGACGCGACAGAAGGAATTCCATGGGGCCGAGAAGTTTACCACTTCCCAACTGATCCTGTTCTTTAAGCATCAGCTTAAAGTCAAGATCAGGACGGAAAGGAAGCGACTCCATCCATTTGGAATTTGACGAAAGGTGGGCGATTCTTGCGCGTCTCTGCCGAGTGAAAGGTGCTGACTTAGTGGCATTTTGATGCCGATTAGGAGGATATTGCGTTTGCTGGGTTGAACATTGGCAACCCTCCCCTTAATAGTTTAGTGTAGGTCGTTTTTGTTTTAGTTCTTTTCTAGTTAGTAAACTTAGCTAGGGTGTGTATGTTCATCGGCCCCTTTTATTTTTTGTCCCTATTTTTTCTTTTGGTTTAATTCCCCATCCCTCCCATCTTTAGGTGGATAGTGATGTTAGTTCTCTGGTGGGTGCTGGGCGTCTTTCGTTTCGGGTGTGACTTTGGTAACTGTTTTTTTGTTTGAATGAGTGTGTGTTTGAGTGAGTGGTCGGGATGTCTGAATGTTTTATATATATATTTTTTTTTCAAGCCCGGCATTGATTTCGTCCAGTGAACTTGTGTTACTGCTACATTTAGGGCTTTGTGGGGGTTTTATTACTAACAGAAATTTTGTTTAGTTTCTTGTATAAAGTTTGTACACATTTGTATATAATCATTGGGGATTTTTTAAATTTTAATTGTTATTTTTCCCCTCCCCCCACAAACAATGAATTATATATATGGAGACTAGCTAGGACGCCATAGAGTTTCTGAGGTGTTGTGGTGTATGAGGTAAAAATGGTAAGTAAGAATGAGTTGTTTTGGTGAAAGGAATATTGTCAGTATGTTTGGGTCAGTGGTTGCGGCTAGCTAAGTTTAAATGTTAAGACAGAAGAAGACCATCCTTTACCCCATCCCCCCTTTTGGTCTTGTGCCACATTTGCACATATAGTACAGTAAATATTATCGTTATTTCTACTCTATCCTCTATTACTATGCGAATTTCCATTTCTATTCTATCCTCCATACTATACGGATCGCTGTTCTCTATTCGCTATACTATTTCTCCATTCATATCACTATACGGATTACTATTCGAGCGAGTATTATCGAGCAAGTACTATTAGTGCAAGTGCTATTCGAAGGCGTCTTACACCAGTATTGTTCAACGGCGTACTATAGTTGTATCTGCGATTACAAAGTCACTACTACTACGAGCTCTACGAAAGTGACAACGAGTATTCGTTGGCATTACAAAAGTAGCAACGAGTGTTAGTTGACAACACAAAAAGCTGTTGTTTTATATCTTGGTGGATCAGTTTTCTCCTTCCAAGCTGTCCGAGTTGGGTACAGTCAGAAAGACCTGGAACCCGTAGCTCATTGGACCACACCACACGACAACTTGTGCCCACAAATCAAATAAGGACTGAAATTAATAAAACCAAAAATAAACAAACGCGTTCACTCTATTCAAGAAAAACTGTTTTTACAGGTTGAAACAGATGTCATTATAAGCCAAACTTTCCATCTGGACACGCTTTCGCGTTATTGAGATGAATTATCGCTTGTATGATGTGTAAAATATAATTCTAGTGAAACTAAAGACAGAAATTAAGGAATTAGAGCAATTAATGTTAGACTTCAGTAGAGAATGTCATTTCTCTTAGTTGACAAGTGATAGTTAAATCGGCTCAAGACGAAGAAAGCAAATATGGGCGATGCATTGCTATTTCCAAGGACCGTAATTACAATATATTTTATTATCGATTTCTGCTGGCGATTACCTTTTAGTACAAAGAAAGTTTTCAGAAATTTTAACCCTATACAGCTGAATAGCCGATATTCTATAAATATATATAATCATAATAGGAACAGATATCTTGAATATGTGATTATGTAGGAGACGGTTTATTTTAAAATCATAACATGAAAAAATAATAAATGCAAACTGCAAAAGAAATGTCATATTGGATATTTATAGAATAAATCTAAAATCACATGTTCTTTAAATTGATTATTTTTCTAAACGCAGAAATCATGAGAATATTGCTCTGAATGACGACCTTATTAAACATTAAACATTATTAAATATCCATCATAAGAGTTTATATTTCTTAAGTGCCATTTTTCAGTTATACAAAACTACTGAAAATCATAAACAGAAATATAACAGTTAACTGTTCTTTAAAAACACACACTCACGCACCGAGTAGAATTTTTCATTTATTATAGAATTTGTTGAATTTTGAATTTATCAGTTTTATTTTATTTTACTTCATGACTTTTAGAATCTAAATGTATGAGATTGTTTCTATTCGTAGATTCTCGACAAATATTTAGCTTTAGGTTTTACTTGATATCAAGGAAAGGTAATGTATTGTTTTGCGAACGTACAATCGAATTTACCGATGAAACAGAAACAAACTATACGTTACCTTTCTTCAGCATCATCTTAAACATTATGGATAATTATCTGTTTATCGAAAGTCCAAATTATTCTAAAAATACCATAAGACATGAAATTTTACAATATGAAAAAACAAGGACTCCACCAATCCTTGATAACACTATTTTTGTCGTAGAAATTCCAATACAAAATGGTGATTTTATAGGTGAAAGTACTATATCCATTCAAAATGTTATAGAACAAAAATGAAATCTTAAACAACGTGTAACATGAAAACAAATATTTTACCATTTTTTAGATTGAACATTAATTTAATAAATGTACATTACATTATTTTAAGTTAATTTTATTCTGGTTCTCATCACCATTGTCTCCATTATTCTAAACAAATGGTGCGTCTCGAATAACTGACAACAGAACTAAACATAAATAGCGACGAATAAATTCGGAAGTGAGCTAGAAAATATGAAACTATAATAACACACTTAAAAATTCAACAACGGAGAGCAAGCTAAAAACACTGGAGAGTAAGATACAAAAAATGTAATTCATGACTTGTTAAAATGTGTTGAATTTTTTCCTAAAATTGATATATTTTAAGGAATTAATGAATGGCATTAAGAAAAGATAAAAACTTCACAAAAGAGAATATTGAAAATTACGTGAAATTGTCTTTTAAAATTTTGGATGTAACGAATATCAGCGTGGAAAGTGAAACCTGCATACAATATTCAAATTCTGACTTAGTCACTTTTATGTCATTGGAAAATGAACGAACCCATCTCCTTCCAGTTATGAATTAAATAACAAGATAGATTGAGTTTTCTTCTTGCTTTGGGTGACAGCCTGTCTTGGAGAAGGAAAACTGAATTCAAACCTCCGTAAATAATAGGACAGATACTTAGTCTTGATAAGACTTATCTAAGAGAAAATCAACTTTGAATTAATAACAAAAATTAATAACAGAGGGTGGATTCTGTCGGATTATCTTGTCCTAGTTATACCCACTTCTATTACGGTTGTAATACATGTGGTGTATTTATGATCCTAATGGGTTACTCGAGTTAATCGTGTAAACAATTTTGTAGAAAAATATTTTGTCTTATTTACTGTTGATAATTGTGTAAGTACTTTTATGCTCCAATGACAAAACACAAAGCAATTTTAAAATATTTTAATAAATGGCATTAAAGATTTATAATTGTATTCGAAAGAGTACTGAAATAAAAAAAGAATTTACAGGTGCAAGTGTACAAATTAGTACTAACATTTCACAACTTTATATAGATATTCTGATACCCAATCTGATAAGGGTATACCAGCCACATGTATCACAACTAAATGTGAGCATTATGATGGTGGGTTTTGATAAATCGACGTATAACATTTCAGATGAGGTCTAGTTAGAAATACCTTCAGGTCCGGCTATTGGATTTTTTCTGAGGTAAAAAAACTACGAAGAAAACAAATAGTAGTAGAAACAAATGTTTGTGGTAACGTTAATGTATAAGCACACGACAAAGACAGATGACACGAGACAATTTTTAAAAAATGGGAAATACGTTAAATTTATTGAACACACAAAATGAAAAGCATTACACAAATTAAGAGCTTTTTTCTGTTGTAGCTCCTTGACCGGAGTTACTTGGATTCAGTCAGCAGATTATGTCGACTCCTGGACACGAGTGACTTGGCCTCTTCTTGCAGTTGATGATGTCGTCTCTTGTGCCTTTTTCAATTTTCTTTTCTTTTATATACCAAAACTGACTCGCAGATTGTGTCTCGAGATTTGGAGCCAAGCCCTCTGATTGGTGCCAAAATAAATCACACGACGCTATTTTTCCACAAATCGAAAGGATGCAAAAATATTAATTTTGAAAGTCAATAGTTTAAGCTAAAGCCTAAAACACTTTTCTTTAAGAAAAGCAGACGATACATGCTCAACCAGCTTAATTTTGTTATACGGTAACACATTCTGCACGACGGTCTGGTCTCCGACTGAAAATGTATCCAAGTATTTAGATGAGACACCCAAGTCACATTGGGTGCTTCGTCTTTCAAAATTTAAATTTACTTCTACTAATGCACACAGATGCACCTTCCATCATCCCCTAAGAGACATGACCAACTGGTTAATATTATGCAACTGACAAACAAAGCTGTAGTACTGACCGGGATATTTGCTGTAGCTCATCCTAATACACCAAGACAAAACATGTACATGGTAACACTTCAAATCAATTAAGATCAGAAACCACGAGTTTCATGCTTTGTGTAGTATCAGGAATTTTTTATTATTGTTATCATTATTACAACTACACTTTTAATTTTTAAAAAAGCATGCATCCATTTATGCAAATTTATATTTTTAATCGACAAATGCGAAAAGAAAATTTTTTCCACAAAAAGAATTCCGTAACCTATTGATTTAATTGTTCAGGATACAAGGAAATGTTTAAAAATAAAATTAGCATCAATATTTTTGTTTGGAAAATAAATTTTAGTAAAGTTTTATTTTATTTGAAAGCTCACATAAAACAGTCACAACGGAATTTTTACCGAATATTAGGATAATTAGAAATGAAAAATATTTATTCTGTAATTGGTCATACTTGTTGAATTTTCACAGCATGGAATTAAGTGAAAGCAAACATCCTCAGTACTCTGGCACTTTCGTCAATATTCTAGTTGATGCTAGATATAGCGGCGTTTGGCTGGTTTCTGTCATTCCTAAGATTTTCAATACTAACCTTTTTGTATGAGCTTTTCGGACTGTTCCAAGCGTGGCGATAATAATAACTTCAAGTTCCGTAATGTTTTCAGTTCTCCATTAAGATCGTCTTGCAGGACAGTAGTATTGAGTTCAATCCTTAATATCTGCCCGCTAAGTGATATATTAAAACCGTCCTTAATTCACTTCATTAAATAGCGTTATAAGCTCATTTTCTGACATGTTTGTTTTGTTTTCGTCTCTTTTATTTTTCGATTAATAAAAAAATTGAATTCGAGACTCCAATATAATAGTGATGGTGTGATTTGGGGAAAAAAGAGCATGAGAAAATATGTACGCAAATATACATGTAAGTAAAAATTAACTCGTTTTATTTACACACATATACACAAATATATCTACGCCTATACACACATACACAAATATATCTACGCCTATACACACATACAGACATGCTCACACAAAAAACACATTTGAGAAGTAGATCCATATTTGCATAAGTATCATTAAATTTAATATTCAAAGCCAGCAAAATCATTCAGACTGTATTTCCATTAGAAAATTTCCCTAACAGTTTGATTAAAACATTCATGTATACATGAAAACTATTAGCGTATGGTAGAAAAATATAAAAATGCTTTAATTAATTTTTTTAATAAACTTCTTGAAAAACATACTTAAAAATATTTTCTGGTCACCAACATATAAATAAACAATTAGTTCTTTTCGACGTTGACAGAACAATGTCTGCGTCAATTCAAATGTATAAGACATTCTGATATGATATTCGCTAAGAAAGCGGAGAAGTATAATACAATCACGCAGTAGTATGTGCTAAGCTTAGTTTAGTTTAACTAAAAGCATCTAAGAGTAGCAATTTAATAAACTGAATCACTAAACAATTAGACAGCTATTCTAAAAACGTATAGCTGCTCTCTTAGACTGAATCGTTATAATTCTGCAAGGTGGCATGCAATCTGGATTCGTTTCATGGGTATTTATATCCCTGTATATTGCAGAGCTGTCCATAACTCAATAGCTTTTGTTAGATTTGACCACAAGAAACTTAATAAGATCTGCAATACGTGCTGCACATGCTCAATGAAGTTTAAATCTGGTGAGCGGATGGAGGGATCAGTAGAGTACCTGGTATTCATGCAAATATTCGTGTAACCGGTTTCATATATTCAGTGTATATATCCTTCAGAGGAGGTTGAGTTATCTTGCTGGAAAAAATCATACCCATCTGTCCGCATCTACAAGTAGATTATTATGTATAAACGGACTCTTTCCTCATGAGGCCACACATGGCATTCTACACTCCGATTGTGTGGCATTTGCAAAAACAAAAAAAGATATAGGAAAATAATGACAAGATAAAATCTAAGAAGTTATCGGATGTAGATAAATTTTAATAAGTCTCAAGTTTTACAGTTCAACAGTAGTTACTTTTTTGTAGTTTTCTTCTCGAAAAATATCCTGGAAGATTGTGCGATACCCTGTTTTTATGTCAACAAGCTGTCATTCCAACATTAGTTGATCTTTAGTGTTTTGTATCTCTTCCGTGGTATTTCCCCATGAATACATAGCAAAATAGTAAAACCACTGAAAAATGATATTGCTTTATCCCTGACACATGTAGGTGTATCTGGTACAGTATAATCTCCATACATGCGGCTTGAAAACTTCGGAGTCAGTTAATGAGTTCGCTCTCGGGCACATTGAGAAAGGTGTATAGATAGCGCTTACTGAAGCGTTCAGTTAATTCTCATCGGCTTCTTCCTTATTAGATTTGACAGAATGAAAAGGATTCATACTTTCTTTTTTACTGACAGCACTATTGCATTCATATATGTTATTTGGATTGACGTAGACATTTTTTAGTATCTTAATTCCACTAATTGTATTATCGATACGCGTCGCCTTTTTTGTAAAGACACAGCCTCATATTGGAGATGAAGCATCTTTGAGATGCTACTCTACTATTACTGCTACTACTGCTCTATTGATACTACTATTTCTACTACTACTGTCCGTATCCTAATTGTGTTTCTCTAGACAATAAGCTATAACAGCTTTCTTGTCCTTGTACGTCAGTATTCATTATTTGCTTGATGACTGTTTACCTTTACACACTGAGCGAAGCTCTTCATTTATTCGTGCGAACTGTAAGTCATTCACTAAAAAATGAAAGTAATTCAGTAAAAACGCATCCTTTATCACAAAAGCTATTGTCCTACCAATATTACCGTGGCATCCTAACAATAAATTCGATTTAATTACAAAATGCACTTTGGATGTCACTCTAGAAGTTCTATAAATTCGCATTTATTACGGGTGCTTCCCGTAGTGCTAGTCATATAGACAGTTATATGCTTCACAACTGTTGCCTCCTGTCGAAATAAAAGGAAAAAATGCAAATACAAAAAAGTACTGAATTTTTTTTTTACCAAGAAACCCAACCAAGATGATTTTTGATCATTTAATCATATTTTGACCAATCGGAGATTTCCGCATCCTCTCGTATCTATCTTTACTCTCACTGCTGTAATTCTGACATTTAATAATAATAATAATAATAAATCAATGACATAATTATTGTCTGAATTTTGAAATGAGTGTTAATATTTTTCACTGCTTTGCAACCGATAAATTCTCTAACCGGCTTATCTATTGAACAGGAGTAGAGGTTCATCCCGTGTTTCCTGTTCAGGTTATGGTTTATCGGTTCTCTTTCTTTCTTCTACCAGGGCCACAATGATTTAACTGTCTTAACATTTTGGTAATCGAACTGGCTAGTGGCTGTGACTTTCCATTATGAGAGTACTGACTGGTCATTAGGAACCCGGACTCTTTGGTAACGCTTAGAGAGGCTGCTCTGATCAACTGTCGTATAATATCGGGGTATTTATAGTGCCATGTTGCGTATGAGTAGGTGTCCTTGAATGTATTTCCGGTGTGCAACCCTAAAGCTACACTATGCTTTGTTCTCAGCCATGCTCTGACTAGTTTGTATTACCATTGACGACAGATTACGGTGGTCTTTTGTCTCTCCTCAAAACAAATCTCATGGAAAACACAACCAAAAGAAATACCAACCAAAGCAGTAAACAAAAAAAAACAACTAACCCTCTCTGCCTTTCTTTTACTAATATTCGTGGTATCCGTTCCAACTTCTACAACGTGGAACGGTCGCCAGATATCTTTGCGCTTTGTGAATTTAACTTAAACTCTTCCATTGCGACCAATGAATTCTTGGTTCCAGGCTCTTTCTCTTTGTCAAAAAGATTCTAGCATTCACAAGCACGGCCCTGGTGTTTACATCCGGGATAATCTTCCAATGAACAGAGAATTATATCTCGAGGCCCCAAACAACTTCTTCATGTTCTTCAGTCTTTCGTTACTAAACTGTTAGCTATCTCTTTTTCCTTTATCGTTACCTTTCTTCCCCGGACTGCAGTATATTAGACATAATTGCTGACAATATAGAAAAGGTACTTGGGCACCTCGAGGCGGTGTAATGGTTAGCAAGCTTGTCTCGCAAGAACAATTACGACTGAGTAGTGAGTTCGATCCTCACTGGGTGCCCCATACTTTCGGCCTTGTGCCACATCTAAGCTACGCTTGGAAAATCGATATAGAAAAGGCACTTTCCGCCCACCTGCGAACATCTTTGTCTTCGCTGATTTTAATGCTCACCACATCACGTGGCTTAAACATTCCAAAGGTATTGATGTTGCCGGTATTCAGACATTAATTTTTTTCTATTTCTCAATCCCTGACCCAAACCGTAGTCTTCCCTATTCATTTCCCTATCAAAATCGAGAAACATGCTTCTCTACTTCATTTATTCCTTACCTCCTTTTTTCGCTCTAAGTCGAACTTCGCAACACTGCCCTCTTGATAATTCTGACCACTCTGTAGTAGTTATTGATACTTCGTTTCAATCCTCTATTAAACAGGAACCCACTAGCCAAAAGACCTTTTACCTTTACCTGCATTCTGATTGGGACTCACTCCGTGATTTTCTCCGTGACGCCCCTTCGACTGACATCTTTAAACTCCTAATTGAAAATTGTGCCATTGAGGTTTCTTCTTGGGTTAAAGCCGGGATGGAAGTTTTCATCCCTTTTCGGAAATACCAGGTGAAACATCAGTCCTCTCCATGGTTCACACCAGCCAGTTCTAGCACACAGGGACCACTATTCTCGGCTATACCAGCGTAACGGCTCTCCTCACAACAGGCGCTGCTTCGTTGCTGCTCGCAATAAATGTGAGTCAATTCTCGAAGGAGCCATGTTCTTGAAAATGAGGCACCGCATAGCCTCTAACAACTGTGATTCCAGCGATTACTGGCGGCTCTGTAATAGGGTATTAAATAAGTGCAAGGTCTCCATTCCTCCACTCTTTAATCAATATATTATCATCCTCCGCTGATAAATCTGAATGCGTTGCCCGTAAATTCTAGCCAAAATCTACTCTTGACTCATCTGGAATATCCCTACCTGATTTCCCTCCTAGAAGTGAATCCTTGTTGAATGATATGCATATAAACTTTTCCATGGTTTCTGCTATTATCTATAACTTAGATCCCCACAAAGCATGTGGACCCGATAGCATCCCTGTAATAGTCATTAAGAAGTGTGCTCCTAAACTGGTTCCTGTTCTCTCTAAACTGTATAATAAATGCCTCGCTGCCTCCTGCTTTCCTACCTGCTAGAAGTTATCATCTGTTGTTTCATTTTTGAAGAACGCTGGTGAGCTGTCCGACCCTTCCAGCTATCGGCCTATTAGCCGGCTACGTTTTATTTTGGAAATTCCTAGAGACCCTAATCAATGCCGAATTGGTTCATCATCTCTCATCGCAGGACCTTTTCTCAGACAAGGAATATGGCTTTCGTTTCTCCAGGACAACTGCTGATGTACTGACGATAATCGCGGAAAGAGTCTATCATGTTCTAGATAAAAACGGTGAATCACGGGCTGTAGCACTGGACATCTCGAAATCCATTGACAGGATTTGGCATTCAGGTCTTCTCCACAATCTGAAAAGTTATGATGTCTCCGGACACATTTTTTTTACTTATCCAGTCTTTCCTATCAAATCGTGAAATGAAAGTTATCCTGAACGGCCACTCGCCTATATCCTTTCGTGCTAACGAAGGTGTCCTCAGGCTCCATCCTTGATCCTACTATGTTTTTAATTTTCATTAATAACCTTCCACATGACATCAGCTCTCAACTTGATACCTATGCTGATGACACACAGTTTACTCCTGCCTACTCCTGTCTGTAAGCCTTATTCCGACAAGGTCAAAATGGCAGCCCATGTCCAAAACGATTTCAAGTCCGTAGTTAACTGTGACAAAAGATGACTTGTTAATTTTAACGCCTCCAAAATTAAACTTCTCTCCAGAGATCCATCATCATGCCTGATGCTAACCTCCAGGTATGTGACTAGTTGCGCCTTATTGGGCTCACGTTCTCTGATGATATGAAGTGGAAAGACTATATTAAATCCATTGCTAGGTCAGCTGCTAAGAAAGTCGGTTCACTATGTCGGGCGAGACAATTTTTCTCTCCATAATCTATCTTACATATTTACATTTATATTATAGATATAAGTCTATCATTAGGCTATACTTAGAATATTGCTGTCACATATGGTCCGGTTCCCCTGCTATTTACTTTGATAAGATGTACCTTGCTAAAGAGAAACCAGAAGTACTATTGGTCCTGTTCTGGTGACTCACTCCAGTCACTTTCCCACCGCCGTAAGCTTGCCTCTCTATATCTTTTCTAGAAATACCTTCATGGTAATTTTTCGGATGAGCTCTTTCCTATGGTCCCTAGCCTTTTTCTTAATTCAAATGCAGCACTAGACTGGCGTCGAAATCTCAATTTACAGTTAAGCTGGCTAGATGTAGCCGTAAATTCTATGCTAACAGTTTCTTCTCTCGCACTTCTCGCTTGTGGAACTCCCTTCCGGCTCCATGCTTTTCGCCCAACTTTAATCTGCAAAAAATTAAATGCAATGTCAATCGCTATCTACTGTCCTCCTGATTACTCCCGTCTCTTTCTGCTCGTCACTATTGTTTCTGTTCATAATTCTTCCACACCCCTTGTGTTTTAGTGGCATCACTGCCTTGCTTGGGGTGAAAGCGATTAAAAAATATTGTCCGGTGTAGAATCTATTACTGCTCAGTTGAAAATTCTATAGCGTCTCCCCGCGTGTCATCAAAATATCGCCAGGATAAAACGTCACCTGACAAAGACAAAAAACAAAAACAGAAATTACATTTGCAAAAAATAATAACCAAAAGCTGTCTCGGAGAACAAAAAACAAAATCTATAGAACTTTGATCGCCCTGTCCAGACTAGAAGACTGGATCAGGAGAAGAAAAGAAAAAGTCTATTAAATAATGGATGTTGCCATTCTTTCCGAGTGGAACTGAAAGAGAGCAAAAAGATGGATAAATATCGGCACTTTTCTGAATAACAAAGAAAATCGTGAAATAGGGAGATAAAAACTGTAGCCACAGGCATTTGAATGCTTGGAATTGTTGGGAAGACCATTGCAAAAGATTTCTAAGAATTGGAGATCCGAGGAAGAAGTGAAACTATTCAGAGAATTGAATTAATAGTATTGAAATAGGAAAAATATCGAGCAAAGTTTTGATGTTTTCAGAAGACTCGGTGTTACTTGATCACCAGCGAAATACGCCAGACACTATAAGTATGATTTAGTCTCTGATCTGTAGAATACTGTATTTCGTTGTTCCTACAAACACAGAATAAATCTAAAGAAAAGATAGATTAATATCTCGACTTTACGAAATAGAAAAGGATATTGTAGAACATAAAGGTGAGATGCTTACTAATTGATTAATTTGGCTAATTAGAGCTGAGAATAGCTTTGACGAGATTAGGACAATGGCCAGCAGAACGAGAAATCAGTAAGAAAATTGAGACCATGTAGAAAATGACGATGCTAAAATCCGCCAGGTGAGTCGTGCAGTATTGAGTATTGTCACTTGGACTACAAGCTATTGATGGCGTGAAATAATAATAATAATGATAATAATGATTATTATAATAATAATAATAATAATAATAAAGTTGCGCATGCCCTCATGTTAAGGTCTGAAGCCCAAACAGAGATTTAATCGATCATTTGATCGCTGAGGGAATCATCAGTTGCCCACCATGCTGCAGTTTCGGAGATTCAAGAACAAAACTGCTATTTCTAAAACATAGCTCCTCGGCAGTGTTCGTGACGCACTACCTTCTCTCAAATTTCTAGTTGGGTTAGGCAACAGAAACATAAAAAGAATGGCGCTATAGAAACTTTTAGAAAAAATTAAAAAATAGAAGTAAAAAAAAATCGAAATAAGTATTAAATGTTGAGCTAGTTTCTCAATGAATTCGTCAAACAGTGAATTAGAATATCTGCAAACAGATATATTTCCGACCTTGGCTTACACCCGATCTCGAGTAATGGTGATTTTCTAAGTGGCGCTTAGTTGTGGCACAAGGCCAATAGTATGAGGCATCCAATGAAGATCGAACTCACTAGTTAGTCGTAATTGATCTAGTGAGACAACTTTGCTAACCATTACATAACGTCGAAGTTCCCAAATGGTTTTCTAAGCGTAGCTTAGATGTAGTACAAAGCCGAAAGTGTTGAGCACTTAGTGATGATCGAATTCACTGTTCAGTCGTAATTGATCTAGTAAGACAAACTTGCTAACCATTACAACACATCGAAGTGCCCCACCAGATCTCGGGTAATGAACTGATAAAGGATTGTAAATAAATAATAATAATAATAATAATAATAATAATAATAATAATAATAATAATAATAATAATTTGTAACTGTGACAAAAGCTGATGTTCCTTTTCTGCAAAACAGAAGTAAAGTTATCTCCAGACGCTTGAAACAAAATCACTACTCGATGTAATCAGACGAAAAAAATGCAGCTTTTATTAATGAAATCTCTATCGTATTTTTTTCAAATTATTATTATTTTCGTCCTGATACTTCTCATTTCTGTCACATAGATTTGAGGTTGGGTTGATTTTCTTTGTAGTGTCATATTCAATATATATATACTCACTGTCGTAAAGTCTTGCTAATATACTTCTAAATAATATGGATGCCAATTTTCTTTTGCTTCAGTAAACAAGAAAGTCTCGAATCAAATAAAATTTAACTGAAACCTTTCGTAAAACTCTGCAACTTTTGTGATAGATACTGAGTCCTTAGATGCGATTTTGACAGATGCATTATATCACCATTTACTCGTGACATTAGGAATAATAGGTTAGGATAGAATGTGGTCTTTCAAATGCAAATAAATATTGTAAAAGTGAAAAGTTTGAGTTATCCATTTGTATATGATGAAAAAAGCAATAAAATGGGAATATTATTTACCTTTTCACCAAAAAGAATTACAGTGCTTTCTTTACATTGCCAATTCAATGAAGAAAAACTGCTATTACTCTTATCAAATTTATAATAATTTATTCTACTGTTTAAGATGTATGACACGCATATCTTTGTATTGAATTCTTTATTCACAAAGAAAATTGGCGTAATATTTTTCAACTAGTTTTAATTTAATGTTCTACATAGTGATATCATCATCCTATAAATTTGACCGTACCTGAATTATGAAAACGTCCAATTTTCGTTAAGTGTGGAAAACGTCTTTGATTTTAATTCATTACATTGATAAGAATTAATGGAAAGATTCCTTATCAAGCTGCAGAAGAAAGACAAAATGCTGCTGATTGTAATGGCTTTTGTGGAACATCAAACGGCCAGTTAACGCTGACAACTTGAAGCATCTATCTTTACGTAAGAGCGATATAATAGATATAACATGTCTTGTACACACCGCAGGAGAGTCATGTGACTAATATATATATATATATATATATATATATATATACAGGGTCCCTGCTCTGAAAGTAATGCCTCCTATTTATTTTACCAAAGCTACTATTGATAAAGGGAGTCAAATAATAGCTTTGGATAAAGCGTGTTTAAACTACAAAGTATAATTTTTCTCATATAGTCACCATTTTCGTTAGCAAACAACGAGAGCCTTTTCAGTGCCGCCCGGAACATAGCTTGTTGTACACATGGCTATCACCACTATTGTGACGCATTATCCACTGCCTAATTGTGCTCAAACACACTGATCTCTGTGAGCGTTCAGCAGCCGTCAATTAATGTCATCGTCGAAATGTTTTCCGCTTGGATGACTTCAGCGACACACTTCTGCTTCATACACACTTTAATGTCAAGCGTTTGCCAGAGCAAATCTTATAAATATGATCATCAATTCTGATGCTATTAATTGCCATAAAAGTGATGATTATAATAATAATGATTTTACACTGAAACTAGTAATATCAAATGGCACACCATGGTTTGCAAATTCGCCACAAAGACCAATAACTAATGTTATGAGTCCCATTCTACTGTAATGGCCTTGAATCAGACTAAACTATAATGTGGCCTTATGTAGTAGATGAGGCAATTGCATATTTCTCACTGGTGCTTTTAGTCGGTGTCCGAGCTAAGGTAAATTACCTACGAGTCAAATATTGAATTTCAAGGTCGGCAGACCCTAGCTGAAAGGCCACAACCAAGAAACACTTCCAAAATTATTATTGTTTGGTCATTTGCCTCGATTTTGGGAAATGTGTCGATTCTCAGAATTTTTTAGTAGCAGCTAGGTAGATATAACAAGTTGACTTTGACAAGTAAATAAATCAAACAAATCGATTTAGATCTTGAAATGTTTTTTTCGTTTGTTTGTGTCTTGTGTGTATGTTGTTAATCTTGTCTTTTTCTGTGTTTGGACGAATTTTGGTTCGTAGGTGGAATCTGGATGACATTGATAAGCTAAAAGATACTGCCAATAGTGTGTATTTTGACAAAATCGCGTATACTTATTTAGAATCATTTTTTCCAGAATCTGTTGCTCTCCTTTTCGTTTGTGCTGCCGACATATGTGACATGTGTAGCCCTCACATTGCGTAATTATTGTATTAACTATGTTCATTTTGCTGAATCATAAATAGGAAAGCATTTATGCATCATGTAGACAGGTTTTATTATGTTTGTGGTAAATTTACTTTGCATGGCAAGCGGAAGAACACTGACATCAAATTAAAAAATGGCCTACAAATATTATCCCGAGTGTAAATTTGAAAACTAAGAGAAGAATTGAACGATTCATATATGCTGTACTTTGTTTTACTGGGGACTTACATAGTGATTGAAAGGAAGAGAATACCTTTACTGTACAAAGGGTGTAACGTGAACCAACCAATCAAGAGTCTAATTTTTATATGTATGTGAAAAATATTTGTAATACCTCAAATAAAAACAAGCCGAATACTGTTTATGTAGATTGTAAACCAGCTCTAAAATTGATCCCACGCGACTTTCAGATTCCTGTTTCAGTCTTCACCTGCTATCAGAATATTTGACACGTCTCTCTATGAACCCTCTGCTTCTTCTATGGACGAATTGGACGTAATTAAAGCTAAGATATGTAGCCTTACTTGTTAAAACAAAAATACTTGAAAGATTTAGATAGATATCAGTCATTTTGAAAGGAGTGGGCAGATGTATTGAATTCCAGACTACTAGAATGACATCTGCTACAGAAATGTGCGGAAATTTCTATTTACTCTTTTGATGTTAATGCACTCATTCATAAACTAGGATGCAAGCAGCTGGCTTACAATTCAAATGTGCTTATAGACTCCAGTAAGACAATTGTCAAAACTGTGTTGTTAGACAGTGTAAATAAGAAACATTCAAATGTTGTTAGTCTTCTTGTAGGTATGAAATAAACTTATGAGTCGATGCAATTCGGTCTAAAAAGATGTTAATTATTCAGTTCACCAAAAGCATGTGATTCTGCGAGACAGCAGTCATTACGTTGTAACAGACGGGCTAAAAAAGATGACAGATACACAATATGCTATTGGTGAACCCACAAAAGATCTTCCTTCCAGCTATTCTCATCAAACTCGCCCACATGAAGAACTTCTTAATAACATACAACAGTTGTGGATTTCAGTAGATAAAAGTAAATTTGGCACAGATAAAACTGACACATAACTAAGAAAAAGTTTTTGAACAGAATCAGAGAATTAATGTCCGGAAGCAAGTTCAAAGGTAAACAGAAATCACTTCAGCTGCTAACACGAGATTCATCTGTCTTAGTCGTGTATAACTTTCTTCCATCTCATAGAACAAAAAATAATTCTGATTTAATAAACACGTTAACAGTGTATCAAAGTATTGATGTCTCTTAAAATGTATTTCTTACATTATTATCTTGAGGGTTTGGATTTTAGTTTTTTAGTGGATGTTTATACTATAAGCAATGAGTGTTCTATGAGGTTCCACTAGAACATATCTGAAATTAACTTTAGGCATTAAAACTGGTTCAAACCAAATGTGACCCGAACATTTCTGAAGATATGAGAAATTAAGCAATTTATATTTATTTATTTTTCATTGTCATCTAATTTTTCCTTGAAGATAAATGTACTGTTTTCTAATATATCGAGTCAGAAAAAAATCTCATAGTGTTTTTACATGAATTTTGAAAACAATTCTTAGATATTTGCACATAGATCTATTCAAACACATATGTGCCATTCTTTTCCATTAGTGTTCTTTATCTTTGAGGCAGTTTCAAGATTCCATCCTCCCATGACTTGGCATCATTCTTTGTGATGAATGGTTTAAGTTCTTCCTGTTAAGTGAATTTTATAGGGAATGAAATAAGTAGTAATGTAAAGGTGCAAGTTCAGGTGAAAGACAGCGGGTGTAATAGGACATCCCGGCCAAGCTGTACCAATTTCTGCCAGCTCTGCAAAAAACATGAGGCCTGGTGTTGTCCTAGTAGAAAACGACACTCTTCCGATTGACCAGTTTCGGATGAATTTCATCGATTAATACTTTTAATCAGTCCAAGAATAATTTTCTGAATTCAAAATATGATTTTGCAGAAGCAGATTGTAATACATAATGCTCTTCTAATCCCAAATGATAAACAGCATCACCGAATGCAGACAAGATTCTAGAATAGTTAACGGTGGTTCATTTTCCCCATGACCTTCTTTGCACTACATTGTTGTAAACAATACATTTTTCATCAATTGTGATTGTTATTTTTTAAAAATGAGTTGTTTTGTTGTATTTGAACAGGGGATTGCATATAGAAATGTCGTCCATTAAATTGTTTCCATTAAATCATAAGATACCCCAACATCGTCGTGACTCACATTTACAAGTGTTTTCAAATGCCTTACAAACGTTCATAAGAAATATGTGGTCTACAATGTTCCGTGTCGTTTGGCATGGATTATTTTTAATCAACGTTCCAATTTGATCATCCTCAACGACTGTATGCCTACCAGAACGTTCTCGGTCTTCCAGATTAAAATACCCACTTCCGAACTTATCTTACCACTTACGAACAGTACACTCAGCTATGACACCATTTCCATAAATAGCACCTAACTTTTTGCTGTTTGTACAACTTTTTTGTTACTTTTCAGAAATGAAATAGCACCAAATGACAAAAATGCGCCTTATTTTCCTCCATTTTAACTTTTAACTTGAAAAGAATTTAAAATTCATAATCCGCATACAAATTGTAAGTGAAAGATGTGCTAAAAGGTCATCATTCAGAAAATGTCTATATGTCATAAATTTCAGTCACATATGAAACCAAATCCTGCGTTCAAACTCCACCTATTGAAAAATGCTACGAACTTTTGTCCAAACTCAGTATTATTTTACTGAAATATAAATATATTATATACAAACCAAATTTACTATTAATATATTTAAATTGTGCATAATATCTCAAAGCATTAGGATACGTCTGAGAATAAATTCGGAGTCAGCGTACTACATAATTTTTCCAAGTAGCAGATACAAACATTTTTGTTACTCAATGTTATCCAATTGGCCTTTATCAGAACACAGAACCATACTGAGACTAATTAATGCTTCTTCTACAGTTAGATATGATCTTTATAAATATTTTGCTCTTGGCTGATGCAAACTGTACAAACCCACGAATAAAACGACCAGAAAAATATAATCTAGCTGTGAGCAATTGGGTTAGACTGTGGCCAATTAGGAATACAAAAATCTAACTTTAAATGTCTATAATTGCTGAAATACAAAGAAAGACTTGTGACAGTTGGAAGATATCACCATATGGAATGATAAAGATTGAAAGACCTATTAACAATTTGTATTCTCAGGGAACTGTAACAGTACACTGTCTTTACAATCTCACAAACAATGATGTATGTTCACACGACGTTTTGAAGGAGGGAAAAGGAGAATAAGAACCTAATGTCGGATAAGAATGCAGAACCATCTCACTATCAACAATGGCGCAAGTCTCAAACTGAGATTGTAAATTGACTGAAGGGAACTAGCACTGAGAAAAACACCACAGTTAACAAGATTCCTTTGTTTGCCAAAACAAGCTACCAGTTTAAAAAATTAAGCACGCCATCTTGGATAATTTAGAATCATATTTTATTTCCCTTTGAAAATATTTTATCCTAACATAGGGTTTATATAGATACATGTTGGTTAGTATATGTATGTATGTGCATGTATGTAGGTATATGTAGGCATCTATGTGTATGTACGTATAGAAGGTTGTACGGGTGTTCTTAACGGGTGCGGACGCATGTGTGTACGCATGTACATTCAAATTCCCTCCAAATCTTTGAAACACTTCCCTTAATTTTGGGGTTCTGATATATGGACGAATTTAATGCATCAATAATTCTGATTTATCTGTCTTTCATCTCACTGAGGTTATCTCTTCATATTTTATATAAATTAGTTTTTTTTAATTATTCATAGATTTCTGTGGATTCCCATTGAATCAAACTTTAGCTGTGTGACCATTAAGATGTAGGTCAGCTCGTCGGGTTCACTTTCTTGCCCACTCCTACCTCTATAATATAATACCCACATTATTTCCTGTAACTATGCCTTCTTCTGTCATCTCTTCCACTCTGTCCCCTCTGACGTTCCCTCTCTCTTTCCTGCCCCAACTAACCAGTCACCTTCTACACACTGACATCATAAACAGTTTGGAAGATCCTGCGAATTTTAAATTTTGAAATTCGTATATGAAAATGGTGATTAACTAATGGTATCTTAATTCGAATTGTAAGGAAATTTTGCTTTGTTTAATGAAAATAAACATTGAGCGCACTTTATGAGTTAGTTTTAACATATAATATTTCAATTTCTATATTATGTTGATAGGACTCGCTTGCATTATACCAACGGATTACTACCTGCATATATATATATATATATATATATATATATATATATAAAGTGTGCGATGTATAAATTGTCGTCTAAATTACGTAAAAATGAAAATAGCATATACATTTCATTTTAACACATGTAGTTACCAAAATGACACAAAAATATCTTCAAATACTAAAGAGTAAATTTATTCAATAAAATCGCCATTGGCTTCAACCAGGGCTTCCAGATTTGGAAATCTCTTGCATCTCTTCTGAACGCGGTCTCCTTGTTTAAGTTGATGAAGGCTAGCATAATCCTTGCCTTCAGGTCATATTTGGTGTTACAAAGAGATCTGCTGGTCTCTTGCTCAACTGTGCCCCACACATAATAATCAAGGGGGTTGTAGTCTGGGAAGTTAGGTGACCAGATGTAAGGGTTGATGTGGTCGCAAAAATTGTCTGGGAGCCATGACTAGGTTCTACTGCTTGTGTTGCGTGGTGCAGAGTCCTTATGCATAGGGTCTTCCAGTAGCTACCCTCTTGACCAGTGTAGCACTACCTCCCTGGCTATGTACCTGATTGACTTGAAGATATCGTTTCCATCATGGCCTGGATCACAACAAAAAAATCAAGCGTTCGTTTCTTATCAGAACGATCAGAGTGAGTTTTCCGAGATGCAGTACCTTTGTAATCAGCATTAGACTCATTCAACTGGTTTCGAATCCTCTGCACTGTCCTCGGATTGACACCCAAATATTCTGAAATCTTAGTATTGGAGCTTCCGACGCGAATGCCAAACAGTACACCATGCCGTTTCCAAATTTCTGACGGAGTGAATCGCATCATGGTGCTCTTTATCTGACAGAATGTGCCCAACTGACACTACTGTATTGTGCAGTAGACAAAATTAAAAACAAACATATACATATATATGTGTGTGCGTGTGTGTGTGTGTCTGCGCGTGTGTGTTTGTTTTTAATTTTGTCGACTGCACAATATATATATATATATATATATATATAGAGAGAGAGAGAGAGAGAGAGAGAGAGAGATAGACACTACGGATAATTTTTACACTCCCTGTACCCCACCAAACAGAAAAATTTAAGAACATTGGAAAACCCAATAAAAATTCAGCAAATTTTACTTGCCTGTTATATTCAACATGTTTCAAAGAAAGGTTGCTGCGCAAATATATATATATATATATATATATATATATATATATATATATATATATATATATATATATATATATATATATATATATATATAGCAAACAGTTTCTGGTCTTATAAGGTCACTTAATTTATTGCCTCTCTTATCCTGAAAAATCTAAACGCCTTTTTCTTACACACAGTTCTGCCTTTTATTCCAAACTGAACAAGTCGAATCTAACACACCTCACGTCAGCGAAACCCGTCGTTTAAAAGCTTTTCCTCTTTGTCTCATTATGTATAAGCTCTCAGTTATATATATCAAATAGATATTATTTACGTCATAAAATCGAATTTTGAAAAATACTGTCATTTCAATGCGAAGTTTTGAACGAGCTACTAAACAAAAGGTCGCTATTATCAACAAAAGGTTTCCTATCTCTTCCAATGGGAAAATACACACACACAAGTACACATATACATGCATACACATATTTTTCAATATCTGAGGGTGACGGCGTGTCTGCTTTTAAATGTGGCTCTAGTAGTACGAAAACTTTCAGCACTGCTTCTAATATTGTGTGTACATCCATGCAAATATATTATATATCATATTTCCGGCAATTTTTAAAATCTTTTATCCAAAGGATCTTTTGTCTATTAATTCATAAGTAGGTGTATGAACAGACATGCACATATGCATAAATACTCGCTTACGCACACCCGCACGCAAACACATACACATACGCACCCGCACACTCTAACGTAAACACACCCGCACGCACATGCCCACGTGCACACATACACACGTACGTACATACGCGCAAAAGCGTGTACACACATACACACGCAAAAGTGTGCACGCACATACCGATGCACACACACGCAAATACACACGCACATAGAAATACACGTTCACACACACCCGTACATACATATGTATACACACACACACACATAGCACTACATACTTCTTGATCTTTTTCTCGCCCCTATATATCATGAGAAAATATCTCATCCCTCATATAATCTGATAATTAGTGAAACAATTTTAGTAATGAGTCGACGAATCCTATAAATGACTTGCCTGCTTAGTCATTTAAAGTAAAATCTGTTACTCCCATTTTCAACCTTGACAGGGCTCACTCAGTATATTTAGAATGATTTTCAATAACTTTTCATAATCGATAAATGCAGTAACTATGCCAAACTGATAAAAGTATTCTGTGTAATACAGCACACAGAAGTCTAAAAGTGACTGACACTACTGCTGTATGTCTGGCTAGATGAAACATACTTGTAAATGCGCACAATGACCAATAATTGCACACTCAGGTTTTACGCATGCTCACCTTCATCGAAAACTGTTGCGGTTACATTTAATCCAACAAAGGCTTCATCACGATTAGACTTAGGTCTGAAAAAATATGAGTGTCCGTCCAGACGCCAATATCATTATCTGGCAGCTGAAAATTGAAGCAATCATATTGGGATATTATCATACTAGTGTTCGTTCGTCTCTCACCAAATTATACTCACGAGAGGAAACAGTAAAAGACATTGAGAATTTGACATTGATATGGCTTTTCCCTATCAATGTCAAACCAGAACGCATTTGTGGGACCTATCAAGAGATACACATATGTCTTGGCAGGAGAAATAAAAGAAAGTGTCGGGGAGAAATAATGAACGTTGATTTGAAGCTGATAGAAAAAAATTGGTCCAAAAATATAGTGATTGGGTCAAACAAGACCTGCACAGGAAAACGAGAAACGAAGGCCTTCATTTTCTAATATATTCTGTGATACTACAGGAAGTGTGCGATAATTGCTCTCTACAACTTCATGTGCTTTGTAGCTCTTAGTAATGTTTGCTTTTTTACTATCCTTCCCACTCTTTGATCAATTTACACAGCTTGTTATGCAAGTGACTCGCCGTTCCTTCTCTCCCTCTTGCCGTCAATATATCCTGTCAGTATTAAATTCTCCAAGCATTCTTTTTTTATTATATGTCCCAAGAATTTCGATTTTTTTTCTTATTCTCAGTATATACCTCATTTTCGTTCGCATTTTTCTTAAAACTTCCTCGTTGCTCACATATTCCGTCCATGATATTCTCGGCATTCTAAGAATGGAAATTGTTAGCACACTCTGCTGGCATACTGTGCCGCAGTGGTCTGATTAAGAGTTTTTATGAAATAGTTCTCTCTTCATTACATTTCATACTTTATTTCTATGAAATTATGAACCAGTCCGTTCTTCTTCTTTTTACATCTTTTTACATCCCACACTTTTTTCTTTCGTTTTTTATTTATTTTTGTTTTGTCGACAGATTTAAAGGCTAAGGAAATTTAAGAACCAGTTCTGTGAATTTGGTAATTTTTTGTAAACGCTTCTCATCAACCGTTACGTACCCCTTAAATCCCATTACTCTGTGTTAATGTTTATATGCCTACATTTGTGTGTTTGTAGGATCTATAATAGTATCTTAAACAAAAGTGAAGATAATGAGTGTCTCATTATCTTCATACCTACATTTCTAAGAACTTTACAATTACTTTATCTTAGTAGAATATAATAGTGAAGTACCTCTCGAGGCTCGAACTCGCTACACATGCAATATTCTATAAAGCTAGTCCCTAAAAGTATTTAATAAGCATTAATGTCAGACATCTAGAATGGATCAAATTCATTAAACAAATGATTTACGAACTGGACTTGATAAGCGTTGGACTACGATAGCATCATATTAATTTTGGCTTAATCTAACACATGCCATGATAGTTGGCTACTACACAAATCTGATGGATTTTTTAAAAAGAGCTTGTTAACCATTACTTCGAAGCTGAGTCACCCAAAGAAATTTCCTAAACCTAGCTTAGACTGTTACAAGACAAGAAATATTGGAAATCAAAGGCAGTAGGTGCCTGCTGTACTTGTAGGTGTGCGGGTAGCGTAATGGGGAAAGTAGGATCGGCTAAAAGAGTTCTAGTTCTGGCCTAGCCTGTTGAGTTCCTTTCACACAACTGCGAAGACATGAATTTAAGTACCCCCTCCTATCTATGGATTAAATAGCAGGGTAGATTTGTCTCTCTAGTTTTGTGTGGAAGAGCTAGGAAAAATGCGTCTCCGAATTATAAGCTGTGGTAAAGCAACGGGAAACCATTCTACTATCTTACCGAAGTAATGGTAACTCACTGATAACTGAATCTTTGAAAAATTGCAACCTGCGTCCTGAAAATAATTTTAAAAAATTGTGTCTAGTGAATTTCCTTCACTGTCATTGTTCCATGGCGAGGTATTAATATAGGAATATTTATGGTTTTATGTGTGTTAAATTAAACCACGATTCGAAACAGTTATAGAGCGCATAGAATTTCGGTTTATAATTCGTTCAGTATTTAAAAATCTACAGGATGGGCACATAGGCAAAAATGCATGTTTTCAAGAATGAAATTTTCAACAACATTTTATTGAATTAGGATATTAACAAATAACATCTTCGATATGATAAGTTTGATGCGCTTTGCAAAATTCACGTGAACTCGATGCAATAACTGCACACTGCTGCCAATTTTAGCATGTTCATTCTTTATGCATCCAATCAAGTGTGTTGCATCTGTGATTTTCATTGAGTACACCTTCTCCTTTAACATACCCTAGAAAAAGAAGTCAGTTCTTCCTTCTTTCGACAAAACCGTGTTTAATCTGTGGAGGTAAAAAAGAATATAGTTTATGATATTTCCTATGTGTGTAGACTTTAGGGACATCCTGTACATTAAACATCTTAAAATCCGAAGGCCTGTTTTTATGTTTCTACATATTAACAGAGCTTATGCAGATGCGTATGTGCATTAGTTGAGGTCAAAGATACATTTTTCTTCCATATCAACGTGAATAACAATGGTTTCAAGATTGACTAGAATGTTACAATCAGCTAAAAGTAAACTGTAGAAATTTAAAAAAAAACTTATTCGTTTGTTTGGTTGGTGGGGACAGCAATATAGGTTTTAATAAATGTGCACTGAAATGCTGTATTTTTTTTATAATCAAGCCACAACACTCAAAAAGACCAAAAGTTACTCGAATGAAAAATATTTGTACATATGTTTATACATTAGTTAATACAGGGATGCTCAACCCCTGACACATGCGCCCAAATTGGTACCTTGCTGGATTATATGGTGTATTACATCCTAATACATTTTTTCAAAACTGTTCACCACTGGAAATCGTACACTACGCTACTTGTTTGCTTTATTTGTTCTTTGTGAATATTTGCAGGTTTTTAATTGTCGAAAAAAATTCTAATTTTCTTACCTATCATACTAAAATAAGCAAGGGAAGAGCAGAAAATTACAGTAAACGTCAATTTAGAGAACAATGGGAAATTTAGAATACTGATTTCGGAACAACGTACAAATCTGAACAAGCATTTTCAACACTGAAATTGATTACAAGCAAAACGAGATTACGATTTGCTAATTAAAATCTAAAGCATGGTCTCTTGATCACAGTAATTAAAGTAGCTGCAAGCTTAAAGTTCAGCGAAATCAAAACAGGCTCAAAAATCTCATTAAGGAAAGCAATGCACATCTTGTTTTTACATTAAATCAATGAATTATGGAAAAATACTAAATATATAATTTTTGTACTTGAATTAATGTGAGTTCAAGATTTATATGACACAACGAACTTGTGCGTTGAAAAATTGACGTATAGAATGTGAAAAGTCAGCCACCCCAAAGATAATATAAACCTATTGATATCACATGGATATTGTATATTTTTGAAACACAAAGATGAAATGACTGAAAAGTGAATCGTGCAACCGATTTACTCTCAATCATACGACTGATAAGCACATATCTAGATCAACTGGTTTGAACAAAACAGAATTAATGAGAAAAGTCATGGTAAGTACTCTACTTCATGTAATTATTTCTGCTTCTGTTTCTACTGCATACCTCATGTGTGCTGTTAAAATATCAATGTTCCGGTTTTTGAAAAGCCAAATTATCACATAGGCGATTTAATTCATAAAAAAGGCAACTTTGAATATATCTGTGTTGCTACAGTTATGACAGACCTTGATAAGTCTGGCAGCAATTTGAAAAGAAATTCTTATCCTTCGAGTACATTAACAAGTGGTAAATCTTTATCTTTCTAAATAATTATGGGACCTGTTAGCAACTATTCGTCGATGTTTTGAATAAAGCTGGTTAGGTGTTTCTGCTATGTCTCTAGAAATTCTTGACAAAATCCGAAGAAGAATTGTCAAAATTCTCGGTCCTAATCTGGCATCTCGGCTTCAGTTACTTTCCTACCGCCTTAATGTAGCTTCCTCTTGCCTCTTCTATATATTTTCCCAATAATGTTTCTGATGAGCTTCACGAGTTTAAGCGAAGTACTAGATTGGCAAGTAGGTCACATAATTTTACTCTTGAAATTTCTAGTTGTAAGCGTAAGTTCTATTTCTTCTCGCAGTTATCGTCCGTGAAACTCTCTTCCGGCTTTCCCCTCAACTACGATCTTAAATAACTTAAATACAATGTTTATCGTCATCTTCCGTTTCCTGGAATCCGGTTCTTTTATTGTCCTCTCTGCTTCTTTCATTCTCAGAACGTCTTGCATCCTAGAGGCTTTATTGCCTTGGTTGAAGTGAAATCATTAAAAAAAAATTATAACATATTCATCTAGTTTATAGACGGTTATAATTTTTCGCATTTGAAATGTGTGCGATTGTTTTGCCAGAAGTAACCACAAATGATTTATTCGCATGTTCCCAAATATTTGCCTTTCGATTATAAAACTATCAAAAGTAATTGTAACTGCATAAGCCAATTAATTCGTGATAATTTCTGTCTGGATTTCTGGCATTACGAGTTATTATTATTTATAATATTTTTATTCGGACTATTGTACTTGTCTTTTCTGTTGTTATCACAACGTTTCAGTCGCTGTGATCATCATTCTGAATTCCATACTTGTGTGTTAGGAAATATTTTTCATTTTTATCTTAAGTAAACGAAGTATGAATCCAACATACCATGTCCGCTTACTTTGTATCCACCAGCTGAAAATAAAGGAGAGCTTAAAGAAGAGGTTAAGAAGGAACCCCCCTCAATACTGAAAAAAGCGATAACAGCTACTGGAATTGAAAAACCTATTCTACACAAAAATACTGTTTTAAATGATTGTATACATTTTAACAGATTGTAAAAGTAAATGTTCTGTCAATGAATGCCAAACGTTTTCTTATAATAAAACGTATAATCTCACAGTTACGATTACCAGTATCACAAGAAACATTCTCAATATTCTTCTCCATTTTTCGTGTTCTTATACTAGTGTGGTCTACGTCTGTAAGCAGGGAAGAATTGGTGTTTCTGTGATATCCAAAACATGAATTACATAATCAAGGGACCGTGAAACAATAGGTTAGTAACCTAGTCTAGCAGAACATTGCGACTGTATAGTGAGCTTGTTCCTCACTGAGTGCCTCTTACTGGAGACTTTATGCTAGACTAAGATATCGCTTATTTAGAAGGCTGCTCTATTTTCTTTATTCAAATTCTAGAAACAAAGATAGATCGTATTAGTATCATATAATGTCTTTTAATCGTTATTTAAAGCCAAAACATATTCCACATTGCAGAAGGTTTCTTACGGTAGCCTATGTTCGTAAGCGGCCCCCCATATAAGTTCTATCCGGATTCGACCATGCTTAACTTTGATGATCGAACAAAGACCAGTGTTTTCAGCGTGATTTGACCTTTAGACGATTAATCATAAATACGTGTGAATTAAACTATTCACAGAAGCGTTATCTGTTATTTGTAAATATACATATATGCGTGCATATGTGATTGTAATTAGATCTGCATTTTATTCGAATATATATGAAAAAGTGTGGGGGGGGGTAATGAATAAATGTGCATATTAATATGCGTGCATATTTGTGAAATGTTTGTGTGAGATTGTGTTCGTGTTTGCTTTTGAAGATGTGGTTCAACACCTATATGTGAGCGGTTTTTATCGTATTTCATGCTTTTGAACCTCTTGTTAGATTCTTAATTTCCTCTCTAATTTCCTTCTTTTCTTTTGCTCAACGTTGAACGGCGCTGATTTTGATCCAATGATTGCATTAATTCCTACGCGAATCTTAGAAAACTCGTCAGGGTGTCTTTCACGAAATCAACACTTTTCTATTCTTTCAAGTCATGACGTTCTCAACCTGATTTAAACCCACCAACCGGCACATACTCATGATTTCAGAGGAAAACTAAAGCTAAATATGACCTTAACAATGCCAGAGCAGTGAAATTTATTTGCACGATATCCAACGTCGGCGTAAGTCTTTGGCCAAAGCAAAGACATACAAACTAAAAGATAGCGTGTTCTTTATACTGTGTTAATTTATGATGCATTAAAATCGCTGCTATTATAGTCGCCAGTTTAAAACCAAGGTCAGTGTCACATTTACTTTCCATAGATATAAACAACGTTTTTGTATATTGAAATTCATCCATTAAAGAGAGCCAATCAAAGTAGCGGGTTACTGTTAAAATTGTAGTGTTGAATGAGGAGTGTATTATGAATATAAGATAAGGTGTTAGCAAATGAAAGTTATAGATAAAGAGAAATGATAAAAACTGACATTTGACTTAAATTGTATAGTTCAGGGAAGCACCGCCGCGAAAGTCTAACATGGCAGATCTTATACTGCAAGAAAGAAGAGGATAAACGGATCCTGCGCGTAATACATTTTAAATGTTTTACGTGAAAGAAAATCTAACTTTGCTTTCCAATTTCTCACCCCAAGCCGTTATACATTACTCCACCAGCACATCCACCTCTTCGGCAGATGTTTCTTTGTTTAGGATGACAAGGTCTGATTTCCTGAATTCTCTAAAATGAAGCTGTTGAATTTTAGAACAGAATCTTACTTTTTCTTTTCGTCTGAGTGTTTCTGGTTTGTATTTATACCATTAAATGAAACGTGGCTTGCAAAAATTCCCAGGTAATGCTATTGGCAATACTAGACGTTTCCTTATAAGGAAATATTCGGCGTTCATTGGCAGAGTAGTCAATATTATTCTCAGTTGAAATTTATAAATGTTTCTATTAAAATAATATTTTAGTTTCCAACGTCCAGTAACTATTATCACTCTTTCCAGTATTTCAAATTACATGTACTGTCCATTTTAGTTTTTGCTGCTATTGAAAGTCCACAAATTATGCGGTTTCTGTTAGTTTGTACAATTCTTTGTTTGTGATTATGTAGCGCCAATCCATGAGGTTTGAAGAAGGATGGACCTCCATACTTCATTCACTCGAAGCCATTGTTAATCATTAAAGTGAAAAAGCAGTTGCATAGCCAACCTTACTCAGTTGCATTCAGTTTTTTTTTATACTTCTGTTGGGTTAATTTATTGCATCCATTTATCTATTCTATTGTGTAAAGTACAATGTGATTTTCTATTTATTAATCACACGACTTGATTTCCCTTATTTTAGTTATGATAACGGAAGGTATTATTCAACGTCAATAAACAAATATACATTTTCTTAACATAACAATGGAATATTTCATTAATAAGTCGGGGAGATTATTCGGATAATACATTGCGTTTTATTTCTATTTTACGTTATCTTTCTTTAGATATCTTCACTTTCAATAATTTAAAGCAACATAATTCTTTCCTACGTACCAAGCTAGATTTCATTGTACAGATAAAAATGCAGAAACTATAAATAATGTGATTGTAAAATTATTCAAATACCTCCATCATTTTGGACGGTAAGGATAAAATTATTTTTATATTTTTTATTTAGTCTTATTACT
Source organism: Acanthosepion esculentum (assembly GCA_964036315.1). NCBI lineage: Eukaryota > Metazoa > Mollusca > Cephalopoda > Sepiida > Sepiidae > Acanthosepion > Acanthosepion esculentum. The sequence goes on from OZ038476.1 coordinate 68,620,907, forward strand.
GCTTAAATACAATTACTATTTATTATGTTTCTCTTTACAAGTGCCTTTTGTGCGACGTTATCACGCCGATTTCGTGTGTATTTCATTAGGTTTGTCTCCTGAAATCTCGATGTTATTTTTCTACATATTTTGGTTTCTAGTGATTTTAGGTTTTCTGAACAAACATTTGGTGTTCTATTGTCAGTCTTGTTAAGGTTTATGTAATTGTTTTTCTCTCTTTACTCCCCTGTGTATAGTTCATTGGACCTATAACAATCGAGAAAATACAAATAACTTCTCTTTTTCACCATTTTCTTTTCACATACCGATTATCGATAATGTCTGGTATATAGGATTTATGAATGATAAGGGATTTTCTTGTTTTCCGGTCAATAAATTTCAGTTTTTTCATATCTAATTTAGAAAAAGTTCAAAATATCTTACCCATTTGATATGATTTCTGCTATTTTATTCAGTTTCTAAATTCTTTCTTATTGAATCTGATTCCATTATTAGAATGGCTTAGAATGAGAAATCGAAGAGCCAAGTTCGAATTCCAGATGGCTTCGTTACGTTCACTTACGTTTGGGAAAGGTATGGATTTATTCTTAAAATCCAAACTATATTTCGGTGTTAAATAACGTTCAAAGTGTTGATAAACCGTAAGAAACAAACCAATCCAGTATAAAAAAAACTTTATTAGTATTTTTCATTCAATATTTTTATTACTTTTCTGAACTATAGTTAAATATAATATAATAATATAAATAACCACGCGTACGTTTCTTTCCTCTGCTTTGAATTCGAGTTACTAAAATCTTCACTGAACTAATGCTTCGAGATCAGTTTTATTTTTTCATAAAATTTTTTACATTATACATGTACATCATGTAATTTAAGATATGTAATAAATTCTTTTTTTATATGTTGTTTCCTTTCAAAAGATGGGCGATCATGGCTCTCAAAAAAAAACCTCCTATTTTTTCTTCTCTTTTTTTTTCATCATGTGTCTCAGAGATTTCAACTGTAGCTTTCTGATTCGAAGCACAAGTGTTTTTGTTTTTTTATTTCATTAACCTTAAAATTTTCTTGTTGCTCGCATATTCAATCTATAGTATATTCAGCATTCTTCTGTAGAACCACATCTCTGTTGCCTCAAGTCTCTTCTTCATCTGTAAGGAATTTGTCCAACACTAACTGCCATATATATTATAGCCGTTGAGCACCTTTTCTTCTTTGTTTTTAAATGAGATTCTGCTGGGTTTTTTTTATTACTTCTCCTATCTTTTGGAAAGTACTTTTGCTATTTTAATGTGCCTTCTGATTTCTGTTCAACATTTTCCGACATCTATTAAAACGCTCCCCAGATATTTAAATTTCTGTACTTGCTTACTTTTGACATCTTTAAAACGTAGCTTGCATCTTGAACATTTTTGCTGAAGACCATGCATTCTGTCTTCTTACACTTGATAGTTGCACCTTAGGCAGCGCTACAGAGATGGATCTCGTAAGATCTTACGATATGCTACCACTATTATATATTTCATTTAATATTTCCCTAATGTCATCCATCTCGAAATCGTTTAAGGTGGATATCATTTCTACTACAATCCTATATATGGTCCTTTGGCTTTGTTCCTGTTCATCATGAAACTAAACGGTTTGATCATTTTTAGAAAGAATGATTTGTATAGTGAGTGAAAGGTAATATTTTTCTAATCTATTCAGCTTGATCTTCTTTTCCTTCGAACAACTCTCCATTCTTGTTTATGGCTTTGGTTATAAAACTAACTTCACCTTCTCTAATTTCACACTTAATTAAACATAAAATCCATTGTTGATGGATTGTGTCATCAGCTTATCGTAGTCTGTTGTTATTTCAATAGTGGCTTAAACATTCAAATATTGTATTGTTTTTGTTCATATCATTTTGTTCCGGGTAATTCATTCTATAGAATTCTTTAGGCGTAGAAACCCTTAAGGAAAATTATTTTAATTTATTTTATTAGTGGTGAACAGAAACAGTAACAAAGAAGTTCAATAAGCGAAACAACCCTTTAAATGATATAAAGATTTTACAAGCAGTGTGTTTTCGTCGTGTTTTGTTTCTGTTTTATTTCATTTTTTTATCAATAATAGGACATTTGTATTTTGGTTGCTTTTTTAAAAGGTGTACTTTAAGAATTTCTACATACTTGCTAGTATTCATTTTTCGATATCTTTGTTTTGCGAGGATTCATATAAAAAAAATCTTTTAAATCTTATAACTATAATTCATATACTCCATCATTTTCTAAAGCTTCTCTGTTCATAGACATACTGGAAACATCTGGACATGATAATAAAGTATTTTTCCTCTTCTTTTCAATATTATTATTATAACAAGAAAACAGACATTACCGAAGTGTATTTATATTAGACACAAAGAAAGAAAAAATCCAAAGAAAATGGTAAAATGTATTAGTAGAAATAGAAAATACCCTAACAGATAAAAGCTTGTGTAATTTCTCTTAATGGAGTAATGTGTTTATTTTCTGGTGCTGGGGGCAGTTTTATATATATATATATATATATATATATATATATATATATATATATATATATAGATTCACACTCCACTTAAAACTTCAGAAGCGCAGGTCTGAGGTTTATTTCACGTTTCCAGCACACGATATGGATGTGAACTTCAATAGATCTTTAACCTAATGATGAAAAGAAGAATTTATTTTACAGATATTTTTCAGCATAATCTCCTTCCGTGTCGATGCCCTTAATTCACTGGCGAATATTGATCACATAGATGAAACGTTATGCAGTTAATTTTTTTTAGCAAATTCAGCTCATAAATTCTGGTATATTTATGTCATTATATTTCAGCTATCTCATGTGTTACGTTATCTCCAAACTTTGTGGATTGATGACCTTCACAGATAGGAGCTGCCATGCCCCGAACACTGAGTCGACTCATCCTCATTCACTTCGTATCCTATTGGTAAGGAAGAAATTCCACTCAGTTTCTTTCTGAAAACTCTTACGTTGTGGAACAAAGTCCTGAAAGGATGCTTCCTGGATCACTACTATATCGGCTTTTTCAAAGCTGGGGTCAACGGTTATCTATCCTATATATCCTCATAATATGAACCTGTTATCCCTTCATCGTACGCGCTTATAACAATCTCACCTTCTATATTGAGTGTCTCTTAGGACGTCTATTGGGTGACCAATAGTATTCAAAACAAACTTTTAAATGTATTTGTTTCTCGATTCTGGAGTTTGTGGGGATTTAGATTCAAGCACTAAAACTGTCATGAAAAATTCTGTTGAATAATTTCTCCTGAGTTCATGTATTTGATTATATTTTCATTCACCTATCGTTTTTTTTTTCTATCTCTTTTAATGTTTTACTGTATCATCCACAGAAAGAAAAATATATGGAGAAATAATACACTGATATATAAATTCGTATTACCAACAAGTTTCTTAATAATTAGAATACACGTATTTGCTTTTTGATGTCTAGAGAAATATATATGTAAAATCATCATCTTAGCACCGTAAAAAGTGAATGGACATACGGATGGCGATTTTTTAAATCACTTTATTTCATTGTCATCAAAAGTGCGTAGTAACCCTAACATGTTATTTATGTCTATTATTGTCTTTTGCTCAATTACTAAAATCGAATCACGCAAAGTTTCATCTGTCGATGTGACTAGTAAAAATTGATTAGCAAGTTGCAAATAATGTTAAACGAAATAGATTTTCTCGCTTTAATTCAAATAGATATTTGTGCAAGCAAATGTTTAAAACGAAATTATTTTCGGCCATTACCAGAAAGTGTACATACAACAAAGATTGGAATCGCCTTTCAGAGAAACAATTAGATTTATGTTTATCTTGGGATTGGCTGGAAATATATTCGAGCTGATTTTATCGTAACGTTAGAAGCATTAACAAGCGTCACTCCTCAGTCACTATTTTACTAAATGAGGACATATAATTACATAGTTCAATAATATAGGGCTTGGAGAAAAGAATCAACTAATGAAGTAATATTCAGTGTAATGTAAGGACGCTAAAGAATAGATGGTGTAGCTTGGATTGGCAATAACTTTCTGAATTATCATTCAATTTATTTGGCAAATATATAATGTCAGATCACGATGGAATAATGGATAGCGGCTCGGATTGAGGAATTGGAGAGCCGAGTTCGAATTCCAGTTGAATCCATTACATTCACTTACGTGCTAATACCCTCTTCTTCTCCCTCCAGCAGGACAGACCGGGTTCTATAACTTGGTTCTATATAACTTCTATAACTAGAATATAGCCTTGCCATGCAAGTTTTCATCCAAGACTATATTCTATAGCCTTGGATGGCAACTGGTCTACTGCAGAAAGAAATGGCAACCTCCTGTATCTTTCTATACATGATCTCCTAAGCGTGTATCACGCATGGCATATAACTGAGTTTTTAAGAGGAAAACAAAACAGTGATATCTTTTTCCTATAATATTTGTCACATTTTCATCCATATTTCATATAATTACTGCAATATCTATTATGGGACAATTGTTAACCCTGTAAACTCCCCTCGGAAGTATAGGGCCAAAGTGTCACCATGTTAAGTGTTGCTACATATCAAGTAAATTTTTACTCTTCTGAATTTAGAATTTTATTTCTCATAGACGGCTTACCAAACAAAGCTAGAAAGTCCAGTCTCAATTCATCTCTTCTTCCCGCTACTATTAACCCCCGACTGAGATCAGAAGAAATGGATTCATACCTTTTCAAGGATCTTTTATTCGAAAGCACACACAACGACGTCGGCTAAGAATTTGAAATTGTTACGACACCCCATTTTTGGGGTTGATAACCGTTACGCTACTTGCACTGCCATTTTATGTGACTGAGGTATTATAAAATAAAATGATGCCTTATATGGTTCATATATTAGAAAATAAGCTAAATCATGACCCTTAAAAATTGTTAATTTAGTGTATGAAATCTGTATGCAAATTTAGCAACTATTATGGGACAAAGTAATTTTGTTTTTCATTTTACTTTTGTTAACATTCAACGCTGTTCAGGATGCAACTCTGATGATAAATTATTATCACCCGAAAAGATTTGAGCACACATCCTTGTTCTACAGTGATGCTATCTTACTGATTAGACTACAGAGACACTCAAAAGGCAAAATCCAAATTTGAATTTTGCCTTTTGGTGGACACCATTGGCTTAATCTTTATGTTCCCAAGGGTAAAGATGCGAGCAATTTTTATACATCGTAAATTCTTCAGTTACAACCGAAGTCTCATTTTTAAACTTTATGTGAATTTATGCTACATTTTCAATCATCTAAGTAATTATATCTGTTGATTTGGCACTGGAAAATATTTTATTTATCATTCCCAATAGTCATTATGTTATAACCAGTTATCAACAGCAATTTTTTTTTTTCAATGTTATAAAATACATATTATCTGCGCTTTTTTTTATCTAAGATCTCGCAATTTCAACACATGCGCATAAGGTGAATGTATAATTCTTTTCCATTTTGTTCTATGAACGCAAAAACTTTTTTTAACTTTCCGGTGTGTCATTCCGATAGTGAGAAAACTGATTATAGACTGATATGATGAATACCGGAAAATAACAAGGTAACACCTCTTTTAAATGAATCAGTGTAAAAACCTTTTCGAAAAGATCACTTGTTGGAACCGTTACATTTTATCAACTGTTTCCTTGATATAACTTTATATAGGTTAATTTAACCCTTTTATATTTTTGTCTTCAATCATTTCTCTAATTTCAGTATTATTTTAAATAATTGTATCTATGAAAAATAATTTAGTCTGATACATAATAATTTCCATATATATATATATTTTATAGATAATAATTTTCTAAAACTAATATATTTACATGCTTAGAGTGGAAGGATATAATAATGACTAAATTGTCTTGAGAAGAATAACAAAATACAACAGTAACATTTGGCCAGTAAGGCTGCGTCTGCATGTTTTTTTTTTATCTCAGTTGGCAACTCGAGTTTTTAATTGGAGTAAATAGTTTCGCCTATCGCCAGGTTCATGCACTCCCCGACCTTTTGAACAGGAGTAGGAGTTTATTCCTTGTTTCCTGTTTAAGAGTGGGTTTCTGGTTCTTTCTAAAGTCTTTTCTTTCTCTTTCACTTCTGGTAGCCCATTGCGTCTTGGTGACATTATCACCTTGCTTGGGGTGGTATCTCTCTACCTCGAGTGGCTTTGAGCCTTGCATATGGTGAACATCATTATAAAAAATATGGCACACTCTGTATCTGTAAGCCTGTTTATTCATCAGAGCGTGAAAACATGTACATAGAAACGTTTATAAATTCTTGTCTGTCAGACAACGTTGACTTACAATGGATGAAAATAATTATATGATTTGTTGCCAAGTAATTTTGATTTACTCATTTTTGTTTTAATCTTTCATTGTAAGCATTTTAATGAATAGAAAAATTGCTTTTACGTTTCAAGAGCGTATCATCTGATAAAATGTGCTTTGAATGCATCACATAAACTTTCCCTTCCAATATTCTTATTTCTACCATTTTTTCTCACCATCATCATAATCATCATCATCTCCTCTCTCTCTCTCTCTATATATATATATATATATCTGTCTGTCTCTCTTGCTAATTTTCTCTCTCTCTCTCTCTCTCTCTCTCTCTCTCTCTCTCTCTCGTAAATTAAGCGGCAAATCATTCAAACTTAAATTATATTTCTGACCAATTAAATCAACTGATGAAACGTTAAAAAATAGAGGGAATATTTTTAAATCTTTCCTCGTTAACAACTCTCTTTTGTATATTTATGTCATATGACTTTAATATTGCATTCATCTTTTTGTGTTTATGTACATCTACAAATAAATCACGTGAATCACTTCCAGTCATAATTTATCAGATGATGATGATGTGAATATTATTCAAAATATTAAGCGGATCAACCAGATTTTTGCGTTTGTTAGCCACATATCACATTGAGCATATGCAAGAACACATTGATGGGTTTGGGAATTTACGTGTGTTTGTATGCCTAAATTTAACTACGCATAGAATACAAAGTGGATAAGCAATGACTTACATCCGCCAATGACGTCAACTTGTATTTTGAAAAGGAAAGATTTGCCTGTGTATTGGATTACGACAAAGGCGACTTATAAAGAATGATTTCAGTCTCAGTTCTTAATACACTATTATTGAAGGTTAATTACTTGATAACTTGATAGGACGAGGGAAAGGGGTGACTCGATTTACTCCTTATTCGAAATCCTTATTGTATAAATTATACATACAGACACACACACACGTATGTATGTGTACATATATATATATATATATATATATATATATATACATATATATATATATATATATATATATATATATATATATATAGTTTACGAAATACTAGGTAATCCGTATGGGCAGACCCTTTAACAAACATATAATTAAATTCCTTATAGACTGTTTAAACATTCAAACTTATATTAAACATTATAATATTCATGAACTCTCAAAGTAAAGCAAAACAACAGCGTCTATTTCATTCCAAAGAAAGTTAATGACACTTTCTCTCATAATTTCTCTCTCTTTTTCTCTTTATGCCTTTTTCTTCTCTCCCCCTTTCATATCAATATATAACTTCCGTTAAGTTAACCGATTTAATGTGTCAATGTCTGGATTTCCTCAAATAATTTAAATTTGAAAGAATAGAAATGTTACATCTAACTCAATCATGTCTCCCCCCCTCACTTCCTCACTTCGTTAATTTACATATACTTAATACTGCCCGTCAAAAATGTGTAAATTTCTTTTCATTTTTCGTTTCAATTTTTGGAAGTAAAGTCTGATGATCCGCGGTCCTTTAAAAGGGCTGTGGTGAAATAATTTATTATATGGAACCTTAAAATTGTCTGTTTTTATTTAAATTACATATATATATATATATATATATATATATATATATATATATATATATATGAAGAAATATAGTCTTAAAGTGTGCTATATTTATGGGATAAAGTGCTCAATATCAGAGATAGAGTGTGTGTAAATATAAAAGTGAACATAGAAGTCAACACTTAGAGGCGACAGTCTGTTTCATGCTAGATGCAATGCTTTCAGAAAATATTGCCCATATTCATAAAAACAACTAAAAGCAAATAAAAGCATTTGAAATTAAATAATATATTTGTTTTATTGAATTTTTTATGTTACAATTCAGAGCTGATTTTCAGGTAGGGGATCCAATTAAAAAAAAAACATGATTTGCATTCCTCAGAGCTTTGTGCTTTTAACTATTGTAATCACTAAACTAGACTCGATCGATCTAGCCTTTTCATAAAATTAGTTATGGTGGGGGGCGGATAAATATAGAAAAAAATATTTCTGCCATGACTTTAATTAAAAAAAAAACATATTAAGAATAATTTCGATCATCTGTGTATAGTTTCTGAAAGTTTCATTAGCATCCGAAAATTATTTTTATTTTTGCAAGATTTTCTAAATTAATGTGTGTCATACAAAAAAACGTGCTAAAAATTGTATATGTTATTTTACTAGTTCCGGTGATACAAACAGAAACAAGGTTTTTTAATCAAAATTCATAATGTTCTAAAAAGAAGGAAAAATTTTTAAAAATAATAATAAAAAAAAATTTGGTCTTTCCTCTTAATAATAACATAAGCATTTAGACGATAAAAATTTGTTTTCGTAAAGTTTGGCGTCTTTTTCATCATGCTATGCTCTTTTTTTAACGATCTCATGGAGGTACCTATTTTAATATTATCCTATGAACGAGTATGTTATATACATTTTTATATATCAAAACAATATTTGGCAATTGAATGACAAAGTGGAAGCATTCTATGTAATGCCTTTCGTCATCTAGGACGACTTCGTCGGACACAATGTAAAGTTTTATTGATGGAATTATACATGTGCAGGGGGGAGAAAAATATATAAGCGCGTGCGTTGGTTGTAGTTATTTTTCAAAGGGATGTTCTGAAAATGTGAGAACGCTAAATTTTAAATTATCATATATTATATTTATGATACACGAATTTATAAAATGTATCGATATAATATATACAAATTTATATATAAAACGTATGTATATATGTATAAGACATTTTTTGACAAAATCTTTTATTTTTATAAAATTACAGCGATCAGGGTATTTTCAATAGGTTTCTATGACCTCATGCGCCCTTTTAGTTAATTGAGTATCCTATCATTAAAATGGATTCAATTAATACTTTAGAGTTTTTTCGCACAGCAGACCAAACAACGTCTGTTGGAGAGAGAGCGAAAAATTGATAACCTAAAAGTGACAATTCCAGAGAATATGCCGCATTCCGGTTATTTGTTGTGTTGTATTTGCAAATTGAGAAAACACGTTTTCATGCTGCACACACCTGGCATATGAAAATATAGATTTTCTATTCCAGTTCATTAGGTAATGCACTCAATT
>OZ038476.1:68635409-68660409 GCA_964036315.1 Acanthosepion esculentum
TAGGTTTCTATCTATGACTATTAATGTCCACATCCCCAAAATGAGATGGTGTGCATTAGCGAGTTTAAGCTTTTACATAGAAATATACTTATTAAACTGAAACTCCATTTCATGCAAATGGCTGATTATTTATTTACATCAGTGCAAAACAAACCTGCTTTCATACTAACTGCGCATATATATTGCCATCTTTCAGTAAAACGATAAATAATATTAGTAATAATAATAATAGTAATAATAATAGTAATAATAGAAATAATAATTATTATTATTATTATTATTACATTAATCATGGAAATGCTAAAACAGAAAATGTAGTTAAAGGCATAGAGAGTATGACGATACGAAAAACGATACGAAAAACGTTGTAGGTTCTATCGCCAAAATAAAATATTCCAAACGGACCTTAAGAAATTTTACAGGGCAATTAGAAAAGCAGTTATGTCAAAAAGCCACCATATATTGGCAAAGTGCGGAAATTTTGGGAGAATACTTTGATGGATCCAATGTGAAGAAGAACGAATGCTGGATAAACCTCTACAAAAGTGGGAAAATATAACCACAAATAATGTTAGGCAAGCTCTAACGAAATCCAAAAAATGGAAATCCCCTTGAAATAACAAGGTGCCCAATTTCTGGCCCTATCATCTCTCATCAATCCATAAAACCCTTGCACAAATTCTATCAATGCTTATTAATAATCCCAATGAAATTCCGGAATGGATCACTGAAGGTATTACATATCTCATGCCAAAACCAAGTGAAACAGATGACCCGAAAAATTATAGTCTAATAGCATGTCTGTCCACCAAGTATAAATTGATCACGTCTTTCCTGACGAACCGTACTTATTCTTTTCTCAAAGCAAACAACAGTCTTCCACTGGAACAGAAGGGACGTTGGAGAGGTTCATATGCTTGAAAAGATCAACTACTGATAAACAAAATAATCCTGGAAAATTGCAGGAGACGGTGTAGAAATCCTAGCACAGCATGGATAGATTACCGTAAAGCCTTTGATAGTGTGCCACACTTTTGGATTCTTAAGATTTGGAAATGTACAAAGTCTCCCCCATGATAGTAAATTTCTTTAAACACAGCATGGGAATGTGAAAAACTACATTACACCGAAATCACACCAGAAGCACTGCCATCTCCAACCGACTGAATATCCGAATATCTGAATCTTTCAAGGAGACTCCCTGTCACCCCTTCTGTTTTGTATGTCCTTAATTCCCCTTACGCGTGAACTAAACAATAATAGCTATTGTTACAAACAAGGAAGTACTCAATCACCTACTCTACATGGATGATCTCAAACTCTTTGCCAAAGACAACAATGAATTATAAGGGTCTCCTCAATACTGTAAAATGTTTCAGTGACAACACAGGTATGGATTTCGGATTAGGTAAATGTGCACAAGTAACATTCAAGAAAGGGAGAATTACAGAAATACACTCAATCAATTTAGATTTTGGCACAAAGATTAGGGAATTAGAAAAAAAGAAGCCTGTAGGTATCTAGTAATTAGCGAAGCAGATGGAACACAGCATACCCAAATGAAGGAGAAGGTAAGAAAAGAGTACTACACGCCTGGTACTGAATACCGAACTGAATTCAAAAAACAGAATATCAGCTATAAACACCTTGGCTATCCTTCTGGTGCAATACAGTTTCAACATTCTTAACTGAACTATAACTGACATTAAGCGAATAGACAGCAAAACGAGAAAGCTTCTCACCTGACACCGCATGCCTCATCCCAAGACTGATGTTGATCGTCTGTATGTGCTCAGAACCGAAGGATGCAGAGGATTAGTTCAACTAGAACTGTCTTACAAAGCTACAACAATTGACCTTCAAAGATATCTATAAATTACAAGAGACTAGATGATAATCTGTGTCAAAGAACATGAAAGTAGTAAGCGACTGTATTCAATAATAAAGGAAGCCAACAAATTCAAAATGGATTTTCAAGTGAGTGAAGAAAGACAAGTAAAGCATACTACATCGACTGAATCTGCAAAATACTTTTAAAAAAGGCAAATACAACCGACCAGGTAAGAAAGATGGCAAGATAAACCTCTTCACTGTCAATACTCTGCCCGTACCAAACAAGCTTATGTAGACAAACCCCGTATTTATCAGTGGCTATGTAGTGCAGGGTTAAAAGCTGAAACTGAAGGTTTTATTCTTGCTGCACAGGACGAATGCTTGCTAACTAGAAATTGCCAAGCACACGTACTGAAAAATTGTGTTAATCCGAAATGCAGATTCTCTGATAAATATTCAGAAACAATTGATCATCTTGTATCAGGTTATGCGGTATTGGCACCCACTGAATATAAGACACGGCACGAGAGAGTGAGCCAATATCTGCACCGGAAAATCTGCAACTATTACGGAAAGGAAACTGAAAGAAATTGGTATGAACACCACAGAGACCCGGTTACGGAGATAGGACCTGTAACAATTTTATGGGACTTTACAATACACACAGACAGAACAATCATAGCTAATCGCCCTGACATCGTGATTAGAGACCGCAAAAAAAGAATGTGCTTCTTTATTGACATGGCAGTCAACTGCAGACTGCAATGTATCTTTGAAGATCTTCAAAAAAACTATCGAAATGCAAGGACTTTGAAATTGAAATGAAAAATAGTGGTACATGAGGGTATTAACAATTCCAGTTGTAGTTGGCGCCCTAGGATTGATTGGAAAAGATTACAATAGACTCATTGAAGGAATCCCTGGTAGCCCATGCTTTAAAGAAATACAAAAAAAATTGTCCTCTCAAGTACAGCCCATACCTTACGAAGGGCTTTATCTATGTAAAATATGTGCGACTTTTTTTTCCAAAACTGCTCAGTGGAAAATGTCATGATGTCATTTCTCGCCTTAAGTCTCGGATAGAAACCCGGAAAGAGAGTATACACCAGAAAACAAAGGAAATAAAACAATAATAATAATATTAGGTTGGTGCAAAAATAATGTCGTTTTCTCACATGAAGTTGAACGTCAAAAAACGACATTATTTTTGCACCAACCTAATAATAAACATGGAGTTTAAGTATCCATGTATACATACATAAGTTTTTTATACAATTGGTAAAATGTCCAAAGTTCTTTTTTTTGTTGTTCTTGTTGTTTTGCTGAAACTACTTGGATAAAAAATTTAAATTTATTTACCAAATTTATAAAACAACTTAGTCGGAAGTTAGCGAAACTTAGTAAAAACATTCCATCGACAGACCTTGTCGATATATATATATATATATATATATATATATATATATATATATATATATATATATATCAGAAACAAAGAAGAAACACGCATAGAAAACACATTCAAAAATATCCAATATCCTTATCACTTCATCCACAACGCAAAGAGAAAGGCACAAAAAATATATGACAGCAACAAAAATAATAACATTATCCGCATTAATAAGTTAAATAAACCAGGCACATAACACTACCTTCCAACTCCATAATATCCACTATCCAAAACAACTTATCCCATCTAAACAACATACAAAGAGTCATAACCCTTTCCATAACCATTATGGATATAATACGAACTAAAAACACCCATAACAATAATAATTCAGAAGCCGGCATGTATAAAATAAATTACCAAAACTGTTCCTCACAATACGTTGGGGAAACATGCAGAAGTTAAAAAAAACGTATCTATGAACACAAAAGAGTCCTCATAAATAACAATTTAACAAATGCACTAGTCATACACAGAAATAAATTCGATCACAATTTTGATCTAAAAAGTGCCACACTTATCAAAAGAGAAAGTAATTTACTTAGAAGAAAAATCCTTGAGAGTGCAGCCATCAAATATTATCAAAATATAAATTTACTTCCTGATTTTTCCCAATCTTACCTTTCCTGAAAGAATTACTACTTTCCCATGCCAACATACACAACAACAAATATGGTGAAAAATCAAAAGGAAACGGTTACATCCATCACTTCAGCCTTTGAAGATGTACAGCAGAAACGTCCACCTCATACCATAACAATATAATCACAATCCAAACAATATTCATTAAAAAACATATTGAATTTTACTCGCTCATTTTACTTTTCACCAGACTTTTAATTAGAACACTTTGTGTCCGCCACCTGCTTTGACTGATCTTTTAAACACCTGATGAACATTTATTAACTTTTTTTAATTTACAAGCCTTGATAAACCAATGACATCGTCGCCTCTGTGTATATAAACACGTTCAGCATAATAAATCCAACATTGCCTTGATAAAGTCCCTCAGTGGACGAAACGCGTCAGCTAAGTATAGTTTTCCTTGTCTTTTTTTATTCATATATATATGTGTGTGTGTTCGTGTGTGTGTGTGTGTGTGTGGAGAGAGAAAGAGATAGATGCATATGAAAATGCAATCATCAGACGTTTAAGAGTGAAACAGACTATCGCCGATGAGTGTTGACTTCAATGTCTACTTATATATATATATATATATATATATATATATATATATATATATACATATATACGCTCCATCCCTGATATTAAGCACTTTAACCCGTAAATATAGCATAACTTAACTTATTATCATATATATGCTTTTTGTGTGTGTGTTTGTTTCTCTCTCTCTCTCTGTGTGTGTGTGTGTGTGTGTGTACGTGTGTGTGTGAGTGTGTGCGTGTTTACAAGGGGTACTGAAAATTCTCGTCCTGACCAGGAAGCCCTTTCAAAAGTGTTATTTGGTCAGCTTTTGAGGAGTCGACCAGAGCTGTGAAACATTCGACATCCCTTCGTATGACTATATGTACCGAAACATACATTTATATTTGTCTATATCAGTGTGTATTTGTTCGTCTCTGCATGTGTGATTTTGTTAGAAATAACACATATTTGCTATTTCTTTGTGTGTGTGTGTGTGTGCGTGTGCGTGTCAGTATGCAATGTATGTTTAAGGAAATGCGTTTGCTCAGTTGTGCGTTATAGTCACAAATAAAAAAAAAATAATACACTCAAAGAATGTGTGCACATTTTAAAAGAGAGAGAGTAGGCAATGTTTTAATTTAAAATCGAATTTATTAAACGTGACAGACCAGAATGGCTTGATGATGGTAAATCACTTTCCATACCACACACGCAGATTTATACCAGCTAAACTAGCATTTTATTTTGATATATAAATAGGCTGGCTTTGTAGGCAGATAAGAAATAAATTATGACATTCTACGTCATTTGACATTTGTATTTTCTTTCGTTAATCTTAACTTATATTTTTTTTACGTCGCTTAAAATTTCATAGAATTTACTTAATCTCATACAATTACATCAACAAATAATAATCAAATAAGACTATACATTAATTCTTCTTAAAAAAAAAAGTAAAGCAAATAGATGTGAATTTAATGTTTCTTCAAGTTAACGAAACAAACTATCTATAATTTTAAGCAGTGGCATTATCATACCATTAATTATTCAGAACAATGATTTACCTATAGTATCTTCAAATATGAACCAGCATAAATTCAAATTTAATAACAAATTATTTATAGCCAATAAGGAAAAGCTTCTTTCGAACTAAAATCTCTTAATTCAGACTTCAATAGATTCAGTCGTCAAAATCCGGATAATCTGTTATAGTTTGAAAGGAAACGCATTTCGTAGATTTATTGACTAATTGGAATGCTTTATTTCGACTCTCAAAAAAGTTTGATCCTACTAACATATAAGTAATGATGTCCGCCAGTTTAATCAGAGTCGTGTTCGTTCGTCTCTCCGATGCCGTTATACACACACAAACACACAACACATGTATACACTCTCTCACCGAAGGCACTGGCTGTCCAGCCAGAGAGAGTTAACTGTTCAGTTTTGCAACCTACTCACACACGGATACATTCACAGTGTTTGACTCTCCTTTCGGTGGCGATCGATTGTAACTTTTACTCTCAGAATTATCCATTTCATTTCACACAGTTATCAAAGACGAACATAAAAGATTTTGTATTATTTGTCAAAATAAGTATTTCTGCTTTATTTGAAACCACAATTTTGTCTTCTCTTTCTTTTTATTCATACATATTCTTCTTGATTATATGAATTTAATTCTGCTTTTTACAGTAACCCAACTTTGACGATGATATATATTTTTTATGGAAAATAATTTATTTTGAGTCATACATAAATAATTATCAGCACCAGTACTGATTTCGCCATGATTGTGGTTGTTGGACTTGCGTATCCTAGCGACCAAGAGAGCTATACCGACAGGTGTATTACTCCTGGCAAGTTCAACTAAGCCGGGCAGAGAATCACAAGAAACTATGGGAAGCATGGTGGTTGTGTTGATTCGATAGTGGAATCGTTTTCTATCTTAATTTACGACCAACAGTGAATCACACACGATACTGGAAATGCCAAAATTACTAGGATCATCTCATTCCCAATGCAAATTACTGCTACAATTATAGAGTTAGTTAACATAGTCGGGTTTGCTACATAATGGTTTCTTATCATTTTGTGAGTACAAAATTACCAACTGTCATGAAGTCAAGCAAGATCGATACGTTCAAGATGATGGATTGTTTGGACAAGTGAACTCATTCATTGTTGTAACAACAAGATCAGCCCACAAAATTATTTCAGTAATCTGAACCATTCTTGGAATATAATTAAGTTTTACAAGTTGCATATTTCTTCTTTTATGTACCCCGTTCCTTTAGAATATGGGTGATCATGAATCTATACAACTTCCGCTCTTTTGTTCATCTAAGTATCTTTTTACCCTTAAGTAATCCTCTTTGTACGTTTTCTGCCATCCATTCATACAAATTTGTTAGGTATGTTACACGCTGTGTGCCTCTGTTTCTCTTACCTTTATTAAGACCTGGGAGTGTTAAATACCCAAGGCCTTCTTTCTTTATTATGTCCCAGAAATTTCAAATGTATCTTTCTGATTGCAAGTATAAACTTTCTTGCAGTTCCTATATGACTGAAAACTTCTTTATGGCACACATGTTCTGTCCGTGGTATTCTCAGCATAGAACTATATCTCTGTCGCTTCAGGTCTCTTCTTAATCTGAGAAAAGAGTGTCCAGACAAAGAAATGATATTACATAGCAGTTCAGTACTCTGTTTTTAACTAAGTTTTTCTATTCCTTAATATTTTGCTTAGTTTTGTAATCCGTATACTCCGTCAGATTGCTATATCCTATTTTCGGTTATCTGCTATTGCGCTACTTACGTAGATAAATATCTGTAATTGATTTTGACATATTCAATATATAATCAATATTTTGGGATGCTTCCGTACCTGACTACTATGCATTCTGAATTCTTACAGATAATATTCCTTTGTTCTTGCTTTCCTTTACTAATTTATTTAATAGTTATTTCAGTTTCTGAGTCTGATATCAACTGATTACCATCCAAATATCTTATATTGTTAATATTATGTCTACCGATAATAAATTCTGCAAGTTTTCTAGTTCTCTTAGCATCGTCTTGGTGTACTGTTATGTAAATGCAATAAGAAATCGTATCCTTGTCTTACTGATCTTTCTGTTTTTGTGTAGACATTGAATGTTGATATTTTAACAGCATATTTTGAAAATCTAATAAGTCTGAATGTTTATTTCTGAAATATTTATTTTTAATTCTTATTCATGAATAATGATTTTGAAAACGGGTTGATCGATTTTTTATTCAATAATGGATTTGTTTATCTTGAGTAAAAAAAATTTATCATTAAAAAACGAATGAAACACTTAGTGTGAACTGAATGAAATATTTTAACATTCTATTCTTTATTTAACACAAAAATTTAATTAAAAAACTACATACCCTTGTGCGTTGCAGTAATGACTAATATCTTCATCGCACCGACTTAATCATTCACCGAAACTCGAATCCGCGACCATCTTCTTACTATATCACGCTTAACAACATATTTATATACTGCATAAGAAATAAGTTTTTAAAGCTATCGACCTATATTAATTACGATAATTCCTTATGCCTCAGTCGCTCAAAGAAACGACTATGTAGCGCAGTGAAGTAACGTTGAGTGTCATTAAAACAGTAATGCACACACACGCATATATATATATATATATATATATATATATATATATATATATATATATATATATATATATACTAGCAGCATAGCCCGCGTTGCTCGTGCTTGATTCAAACATCGTACAACTCATACAGCAATCGCTATCACTGGACTTAAAATATTTTTGCCCTTCCTTGCCTTTAAAGGAGTGCCCTTTGCCGTGCTGATGTTGCTACATGCCTTACACTGCGAATTTTTTCTAAGCTCTATACTAAACATTAAATCTGTTACGAAAAAACAACTAAACAAAATGAACACTAAACGATCAGCTTTAAAAAAGGACTCGTAACTGGAAAAACTGAATGAAAAAAGAATGTTAACAACAAATACTTTTTCACACCCAACCCAGTCCTGCGGAATCAGAATCAACGTTGAGTTTAAGCAAGCGAATTAGCCAATTGGAGTAAAGTGCCATGCAGATTTAAATTTTTTCCCACTTGTGACGAATGCAGCTATCGATTTTTTTTTCATGTTAGCATGCTAGTTAACATTCATGTCAGTCAGCTGTTGGCTCTCACGCTGGCCAATAGAATCTTCCTGCCTATTCGTGGCAGCCAGCTATAGGCTCTCACTCTGGCCAGTAGAAAATGGCCGCAAACTACATAAAAACCGCCATAGAAGCATGAAAAAATCGATTATTTCCACTATCGATGGGAGTTAGGAAATGCAATGTCGGTCTTGGCCTTCCCGCTAACTTGGAGCATGGGCATGTAAATTTGGGTGCAAATCCGTCGAAAATTGCCTTTTATATATATATATATATATATATATATATATATATATATATATATATATATATATTAAAAAGTTGGGAAAATTTCTACTGTGATATATTTCGCCGACAGACTGATGTCATCAGATAAATAATTTTATTGCACAACCTTTTGTTCTTGTTAAATATAATTATTTTTTGTTGACGCCGATCCATTTGAGGAAACACGTCAGAGTAGAAATTTTCAAAATGGTCTTATATATTTACCCTTTCGTCGAATTTTCAGACAAATATCACACATATATATATATATATATATATATAGAGAGAGAGAGAGAGAGAGAGAGAGAGAGAGAGAGAATATCGAACATTGAGTGCTGATGCTAATAAAATAGTGCTCGATGTATAATAAAAGAGCTATAATTTCAATGCGGATAGATAGATAGATAGATAGATAGATATTTATATATGTGGATATATCATGACATTTGTATTTGTATTATAGTTATATTTTTGTATTGGAGGTGTGTGGATATGTGTTTTCTATATGTGCATATATTATTATTTTTTATATTATTTATTTATTATTATTTTTAAACCCGCAACCCCGTAAATAAAATGGACTGATCTACTGTCATTACCGTACAGTGCTACTGGTGAGGAAAATGTATATTTATTATTAATATATATATACATATATATATATATAGATAGATAGATAGATAGATACACCGCGAAAGAAAAGCGACACCTAAGGCTTAAAATTAATTTTTAATAATGAAAAATCTTTCGTGAAGATTTTATTTTAGGTATAATTTCAAGCTAATAGATTAAATTAAATATTTACAATAAGGAACATTTTTGCTGTATTTGAAAACCAATTTAAATTGATTCGAATATTTTGGGGGATAAATCGCTAAAATAGGTTATTTTAACCATTTTATCAATATTTACACGTCTATCAGCACAAAGTAATTCTCTTTAATAAAAAATCTTTCAAAAATACAATAGACTTTTCTGAAACTTTATTTGAGAATTATTAACTTATTTGAAGTTTAATCTGATTCGAAACAAATATTACTTAAATTTAGATTAAAATATCTCAGAAAAGCATTTTATAACACGGAAATGGTTGTTTTTATGGAGTTTTGACAACTATCTCGATAGACTTATGTTTGAGAATTTTTTCTACAGAGAACACGTCTATAAAAATTACTTGAATATAACGTGAACGCCTTTTTTTTATAATTTTTAGCTACCCATTAATCGCTAAAATTTAGAAAAAGATTCTATTATCTATTATTTTATTGAATTTTAGATGCTTTAGCTTTGAATTTACTATGGTTACCGATCTTATTTTCTGATAATGTCGTGCATGGACGTCCGTATTTACAAAAAATACTCAGAGCCGCTGAATTGTAGTAAGCGTTTCCATTTATGATTAGTAAATATAGTTTTTACTTAATAATTATATGACCTATCCGTTACAAATGAATATAGAATTTTAAAAGATTTAAAACTTTATAATTTATTCTAATTAGAATTTACAAAAATAAAAACAATTCCTGTAAAAATTCATTATTCATCGAAAAAGACTTTTGTCTTAAGAAAACGGTGTTCATATTATATAGCATTCATAAAAATAATTAACAGTTTTTCTAATTAAACAATATCTTACATTTATTGCATTTTTATTTTACCATTCAGAGCAGATTTTCTATAACTGGGGTCCTGTTTTGCAAAAGAAAATTGATTATTTAAATTCGCCAGTGATTTTATGATTATAACTAATATAAACATTAAAAGAATTTCTCGAAATTTTATAAAATTAAATAAGTGGTGGTGGGGTAACAGAGGTAAAAAAAAGAAATATATGAATCAAGACTTTCTATGTACTTAACATTTTTAAAATAATTTCCTTTATCTGTGAATAAATTCTGAAAGTTTCATTAAAATCTAAGAATTATTTGATTTTTTAAGAATTTCTAAATCAGTGTGTTTTTCACCGCAAAGAGATGCTAAAATTTCCCATATTAATTTATGATCACCCACAAACGCAAGAAAAAATAACCAAAATTTCAAAGTTCTTTTGTTTACGTTTCAGGTAGGAAATTGAAGCTAGCAGATATAGTTACGTAGAAGCCGCACCGAGAAATTTGCATTCCTTAAATAGGTAATTAAAACCTCAGTGGTCAAATCGGTAAGGTCGCGTTTCGGCTAAAGAAGCGGTTCCCTTATGGAAAAGAAGATTCAGGTTAGATTACTGTCGGTGGCACAATTTTCTTTAGTAGGACTTCTCAGTCTACTTTGGTTGTTATTAATTTCACTGTTTAAGAAAATAAAAACAATAGGGATAGCGATGCAAATGGACGCACCCACTAATAATGACGTTTATCATAATAATAAACAATGTCAGTACATATATATAAATATATACTAATGGAAAAATTCATTTTTTTTTCTAATATTTACTCAATTTATATTAGTACTGCGCACAAGTCAAGATTTGTACGGTTATGATGAGTTTGAAGAATGTGTTGGGACAATCCTCCGTGGAAATTACCTATCTATCTTGAAAATCATTTTGCATTTGAGGAATAGTATCTCCGAGTAACATAAATAATTCTGCAGGTTTTAAATATCACATTTGGGCGGAAGTCAGAAGCACTTCATTTAAAACTTCCGCTGACTTGCTGGATATTATATATGAGCCAAGATAATATCGTCTTAAAAATAAAAATAAATCAAGTAATTAACCGACAAGATGAATAGTTTCGGGTCAAGGGTGCACGCTATGTATTTTATGCGCCATTTTCTGAGATTAACTTGACATACGGCACAAGTATGAAGCATCCAGTAAGTATCGAAGTGTATGTCCAATATCCTGGTCATTATACCACAATGAGATGCTATCTATTCTGTTTTTAATATATATAGACTAATTATATTTTTTCAGTTGACAATCAATATAACTTGTGACAGAGACTTTTAAACATTCATACTCGGTCAGTCCTCGCTACGTTTTTCGAAAATAAGAAACAGTTAAATATTTATACTATTGTTTATTATTGCACTCGGCTTAACTATAAAATCAGTGGTGTCTAACTCTACCAATTTAAGTTTTTCAGTAAATTTTCTTGAAGCTTTCTTAAAGGTGTTGTGTTTTCGCCTTGATCTTTAAAATCATTGTATATTAAACTCGCAAAATAATATAAATGCATAACCTTTACCAGTTTTGCGCAAAAATAGAAATCTAGAAGAAATGATCCCCTTTTGTCAGTAATATTCTTGTTGATTCCTCAACAGTGACAGTTCCTTTTTTTCTTGGAAATCAAGGAACACTTTACAAACCGAGTACCAAAACTTGCAAAAACGGATTATAGCTTGATTGGTTGGTTGTTTTGTTTAACGGCATATCACTTTCTCGTGGCTCATTTAATGCTGAAATTTAATTTTGTTGAGAGCTTTGTCGTAATAAAAAATATGTTATTCTGCTTTCACAATTGAGTACATGGTAGATGATACTCAACTTTTGTGAATATACATGTTTATGTCGACATAATTACTAGAGACCGTGATATGTGTGCTTTACGTTGTAGTTTTGTTGAAGTTATATTTTGAAATACAGTTTGTAGAATACTATATGGATTAATTTTGTAAAAGAGTTCTTTCATGTTGGTTGTTTGGTTGGTTAATTTAAGCGGCATATGAACCTATATGGGTTATTTAATGCCGAAATGTAAATATTTTGAACGCAATTGTATACCTTCAACTACAGATAAAATCTGTTGTTAATCATTTTACTATAAATATATATTATTGGTCAATTTTATATATATATAAATATATTGCTGGTATTTTTACTATAAAATTGTATGTTTATACTTTCATAGTGTTTTATTTTTGTTTGGGGGTTCACTATTGACCCATCGATGTGACTCTAACAGGTGTTACCACCCCGGATCAGGGTGAACCTGGGAACAACATCAAAACCTCCAATCACGCTCCTCAAAACCGTCAATCTCCCATCCAGGAGCCTTGCTGCTGGATGTAGTTTATCGTCATACCCCGGACTACATATTTTACGTTAGAAATCCCAAATGTTTTAGTTTAAATTCCAAAATTCCTCATTTAAATTAATAGTTCCTCATTCCTGGTGTTACTATGGTGATTATCATTTTTTATAACTCGGTAAATGATCTTTGAAGATTACTTTGACTGGATAAAGTAATAATTATACGGGTCTGATAATTTCATAGAGGACACAATGTATAAATTTAAACCAGGAAAAACTCTTTGTGAAAAATAATTTCACATGTTCATCAAAAAATTTAATATATGCTACTAAATTTAATGGATGTAACGAAGATTACATCGGGTAAACCAAATTCACCGTTAGAAACAAAATGACAATTCATCGCCAACAAATACGAAACCCTACTAGATACCACTCAGTGAGAATCTAGACTTATGTGCAAAAATTAAGTCCTCCAAAGGCAAAGTCTTCCCATTTAATCTTTTCCAAGACAATGGTTCAGACCAAATACAAATAAAGAAAATATACAAGGTAACCAAAAAAGTTCTGTCCGTTTTTTGATTAGTCATTGAATGAAGTTGAAATATATACGAAATGCGTATAGCAATTGTTTTCAAATTCAGACAGCCGGAAGTAGGAACATCAGACGTTATAAAAAAACACGCGCACCGTGCCCGGTCATCAGTTATAATCCGGACAGCCGTGAGAAGGATGGAAGTGTCTAGAGATCTCGTTCAGGGCTGTTTGCTTTACGACTTCAAAGTGGGCTTATCAGCAGCTGCATCAAGTCGCCGCATATGTCAAGCGTTTGGGGATAGTGCTGTGGATGAACGTACTGCAAGGCGTTGGTTTCGAAAATTCAAGTCGGGAGATTTGTCTCTCCATGATGAGCCTTGCTGTGGACGACCACAGGTCTTGAATGACGGAGTCCTGAAGGCGGCCATTGAAGAGGACAGTAGTCTAACGTGAGGTGAACTTGCAAGACAGTTCAATGTTTCCGATGAAACAGTTAGACATCACTTGCACCGTCTAGGTAAGACGTACAAACTGAGCAAGTGGGTTCCGCAAACGCTGTTGGAGGTTCACAAGGGACAACGAGTGGCAGCCTGCGTATCACTGCTTTATCGCCACCGTACCGCATCCTTATTCAATCGAGTGCTTACCAGTGATGAAAAGTGGGTTCTGTACGAAACTCCCAAGCGTTCCAGACATTGGTTGTCTCCTCAGGATGCTGTCTATCACACCGCAAGACCGCCTATGCACCCACGCAAGATTATGCTTTGTGTCTAGTGGACAGGTCATCAAGTGGTTCATTATGAACTGCTACCAACGGGCCAAACGGTTACTGGAGACCTATACTCGCAGCAATTGAAACGTGTGCAACAGGCATTGCTCAGAAGGAGCCAGCACTGGTGAATCACAAAGGTGTGCTTTTCCTCCATTACAACGCCAGGCCGCATGTCGCGCGAGTGGTAAGGGATACCATACAGCAACTTGGGTGGGAGACTTTGTGCCATCCACCTTATTCACCTGACCTTGCGCCATCTGATTACCACCTCTTCCACTTCGTGGGAAATCCTTCACCAATGAAGCAGACTCACGGACTTCTTTGCGTCAACCCTCCCCCCCCCGCCCGAGTTCTACCGCAAGGGCATTGAACAGCTGGAGACACGTTGGCAGAAGGTGCTGGATGCCGATGGCGATTACTTCGAAGACTAAATATAAGCTACACATACTGTGAAGCGTTTTCTTTTTTTCCTTTAAAAACGGACAGAACTTTTTTGGTTACCTTGTAGTTAAGAAGGAATTTCCATTCGAGCTGCTTCTTCCCAAGAACTGTTGCTTTGTGAAATAGGCTCCCGAGTGGATGCCTCCATTTTCACTACAATCTTAACCTCTTATAGTATAGGGTAAACCCTTATTTATCCAACGTATCCACAAATTCTGTACTTCTTAACTCCTCCTCCTCTTACGCCCATAAAACAAACTCATTCAGTAACCCTCTATCTTGAATGTCTCAATGACTCAATATATATATATATATATATATATTTGTGTGGGAGATGTAAATTTGTTTCAGCATCAACGTTATCAATATTTGATAGGTTTGTGTGATCATATCTTATGAGTATTTAACACTACCTTAGAGGTATTTAACGACTTGGCATATTTTTCAACTTCGTCACCATTGTAAAGCCTAAGTTCCGTTGCTCGTGAGATCAATTCAATATTTGGAGCAATATTGCGATAATACCGCCGGCCATATTCTTTTTTTTCACACCGAGCACCAGGCTTTCAAATCATCTATCAATCATTTCCATGCATTCACTTCTTTTGTAAACAAGATGTCATGAGAGTTCTCCTTTTCAGCAGCCATCTTTCTTTCATTATTTTTATTGAATTTGTTTTGTTTTTTTGCTTTACTTGAAAGGAAAAATATAACAGGCAATAAACGAAACACGCAAATAATGAACATTCCCTTCTTCTTGACATGCTATTAGAATCGAAACATGTATGTAGAATTGTTTCGTAAAGAATATATATAAAGTAAATATATATAAATATATATATATATATATATATAAGGTAACATTGATGATAACAATTTTTGTTTTGGGAGACAGTGCTGATTTTTAGCTGCCAGGAAAATAAATAAGCTATGAAAAAGGAATTTTTCCCTCATTCAAACGATTCAAATATGTCTTTCGGTGAATGTTATTTTTTTTTTCTGACATACTATTCAATATTGAAAGCTCTAATTACATGCAGATCTTCGACTGTCTCTTCCAGCTATATCAGTGTAACCCGGATATAAGAGACCCGGAAATAAGAGAAACCCGGATATAAGAGAGATTTTCTCTGGTCCCAAATTAGAGCCTGTGTTAATAAAACAAAATAGACCAAACCCGGATATAAGAGAAACTCGGATATAAGAGACTTCTTATCCGGTCCCGACAACTTTTTTATATCCGGGTTACACTATACTCTGTGATATTTACATGATATTAACGTCCATCTGCAACATATATTATTTTTATTTTTTATTTTCATTTTAATAACATTCCAACAAGTCAATGATTTTTCCCCAATTAGCGTCTTCCACTTTATTGTTTCATCATAACGTTTTAACCAGAATATTCACCTGTTTTCCTCAGGTGATCTCGAACCATAAGCGTGTAGATTATATTTCTTGTCGGTTCCATCTCTAGAGTTATAAATTCCATTTCTGAGCAGGATTGTCCAATGGTTTGTGATTCTTTCGGATCAGCGAAGGAATAAAGTATCTTACAGAAAGATAAGTGTGGCTTCAAATGATTGACGAAATGGATTTGTGACAATATTCTGCAGAATAAACTCTGAGCGATGAAAGAAGATATCAGAACAGCTTGCTCTCTACTGAATGAAATAAAGATTTCTGTTCTAAACGTATTGAACACAAGCACATTATCCATCAAAATAACGAGATTATTTACACATGAATTGACACTCCGGCCTAGGATAACAGTATGAGTTCCCTGCCTAGGATCAAAGTGTCGCTTCAAAGTAAGTTTGCAGAGGATTAGTGTAATATCTCTGCACAATGTAAAAAGCGTTACTCACATATTAGCCCTTTCCTACAAAACCCTGATATTTAGTTATATTTTGCAACTGTGGTCTGGCCCAGAATTTTTCAACTATCTATATATATTTCAGGTACACACATCTACACCCACGTATATATATATTTGTCATCCACAGACAGACTGTTTCGCTGTTTCACAGCTCATCAATGTGGCTAGACGCCCAGTTGCCTCTAGCTAGGATCGAAACCCGACTGAATTTGCGCCAGTCGGAACTTCTCCCACTAAGCCGTCAGCGCACGGTCAGGGATGAAGGTGAATTTTAGTGTGTTTATTTTTACATTTAGATAAACACACAGTGACTGACAGTGACTCAATTCTGCCGAAGAGTCGTGCAATATTAGCTTAAATAGTCACTGTTTACAAATTCACACCTCAAACCAGAGAGCTCAACCGAATTTAATTTTTCAGGAGCCAATATTTTTGTCATCCACAGACAGACTGTTTCGCTGTTTCACAGCTCATATACTAATATTTGATTAGACGCTACATTTATTTATTTATTAAATAGTATATTCATTTATTTTTGTATACAGCCTTAATATTCGAGGAATCTTATTAAAGAAAAAATATACGGTAGGATTCGAACCTGCAAGGCTGCTTCCTGGGCGAGTCGGTTAAGACCCGTCGAATCTAACGACGGTTTCCCCTCTGCTGATCAAGCAAAGTTTGAAACGTACCTTTAAGCGAAATCCTACTCGTATTAAAAGTGGAAACGGAAATCAACATAAAGCAGTAACAGTCGGTCCTATGCTTGAACGCAATTGTCAGCTCATGCCTCTCTGTATATTTTACTACAAATGTTATTTTCGTGGCTACCAGTATTTTTATAGACGCTTCGTTTTTATTCGTCTACCGAACTGAGCACTTGAGAAAACTTAATAAAAAAGTGCCCTCCAGCAAGATTGAAGCCTGCAGTTCCCCTTTGTAGGAGAAACCACTGTCTGATCCGTCGTGTTTCGACCGCTCGGCTACAGAAAGCTTTACAATCAAGCAAGTATTATAAAGTTTTAAAAATAAAAATGTTTAGCGTAAATTATAAATTGCCCCATTTAAGAGCTAATGCTTTTGTAATTATTCTATTTTTTCCATAATGAATTATCTTAGCCTACCATTTTTAATAAATTCTCTGTAACTATAAATCTGTAATTTTGTGATGAGTCTTAATGTCTAAGTTCGAATTTTTGATCTCATTCTTTCTATTTTTTCTTATTACCACATTCACATTTGTCTAGGACTCTTCTTCGGCCTTCCTCTGGTGGATAATCTTTACATAAGAAAGGGAGACTTTTTTCTAATAATGCCTATGAATCTTCTACTTTTTTTATCATTTTTTATTGTACAACAGTACAACCGAAGAAAAATGGCTGATCTAAGCCTTATATGTGTCACCTTTTTTTTCTTTCTTTCTCCCTCTATTTTACAGTTTTTATTGGCAAAAAGAGAATAGTGTTTGGCAGTTCTTAAGGGAAAAAAGTTCCTTTTCTTCTGTAGGAATTATAAATCTAAGGAAAGCCGACTGAAACGTTAATCGGTCGATCAACCCATGAAGTCTCTTTCTTGGCTTTGTAACGTTAGCTTATATGTGTTGTTTCTGCGTGAGTAAGTTTGTATTTGTAGCTGTATGTGATTTTGTTTTTATATGCACGCGTGTGCCAAAAACAACTCAAATATCAGACCGTCTTAATGTGAAAGTAACTTAAAAAAAAAGAACTTATGTATTAGTGAATAATGCTAGAGTTTACGACAGACACAAGTTTCTTTATGAGGGGAATATTTTTTAATTGCAGTAGAGGTAACAAGCTCAGAAAGAAAATAAGATTGTGTGAGAAGATAGATTATATGAAAAGCTTTAACGTTTTCTCGAGTGTTTTCTTTTAATTATCTTGTGACCATTGTTTTCACGCTAGTAGTATCTGCTGGTTTTCACTAGAAACATAAGACTTCCTCCTCACGACATCTACAGTTTTCTCTCTATTCTTACCAATTTTAGTAATGCGAACATTTCGGTAGTTTCAATTCTTCTTCCAATTAGCAATTCCTCCAATGATTTTAAAGAGCTCTAGGTGCTGTTCCAAGCATCCCAAATACGGTGAAAATAATGTTCACCTTATCGCTTCCTAATTTCTTCAGTTCTCTAGCGAGGTCTAAGAAACTGCATTTGTATTGTTTTATTATTATTATAATTATTCATGGATTTCTGTTCATATCTGAATGCTTTTTATTATTAATATTTGTTTTCCTTTTTTTCACTCCTATTCTAATTCTGCTCTTCTCTTTCACAAGAGTATTATTGTTGCTATTTACAAAGTCAAATATGACTTCTGTAGTGATTTCTTTACTCGCTGAATAACCCATGTTTATTGCTTTATGGAAACGAAAAGGACGCTTATACTTAAAATAAGAAAGAGGCAGTTGACATTTCTACTACACATGATGAGGAAAGAAGGCTTGGAAAATTTAACACTCAGAAGATTTACTGAAGACAAGAAGGACAGAGGGAAACGGCAGTTGACCTAACAAGTGTGCTTGCGTAAATGTATGCTAGAACAGGAAGTGGGTATAGTAAAGCTGTAGGTATAGGTGATACAAACGATAATGTCAGATAATTGGCCATCGTTAAATGCATTTGACAAAGTCTCAACGAGTGGAGCTGACAAAGTTCTCAATAAACAATAAGTGGAAGAAAAAGGACATGGTAAAATAATACTAAACAAACAAACAAACAATATATATATATATATATATATATATATATATATATATATATATATATATATATATATATATATATATATATAATGCAAGTTAAAACCAGACAAAGCAAAGCGACAGTAATAAGGCAAAACGTTCACAAATTAAGAATGGTGTTAACATGCAAAAGGAATACAGTTAATTATAGAATTCTGACTTCAAGACAAGAAGGAACAAAAACGTGGGAGATGAGACCGAGAATATTTATTTGTTCGAAACAAATCCCAGCATGTATATGTAGGATTTGTCTATAAATTTGGGGAGGGGGTGTTCTTAGCAGACATTCCCAGATAATTGTTTATGAATTTTTTATGTCATGGATGTTTTCGTAGTTTCCATGTAAATATGTGGTATTGTGGTGTATGTCGGATTGAATGGTGATGGATGAGTTCTTGTGGTGAATGAGTAAATTGTAATAGATGAATGATCCGGAATCTGATTAGCTAGGTCTAGAATAGTTAATGCTGACCAGTATCTCCCCACTTCCCCTTAGGTCTTGTGCCACAATTGTTCATTTATGAATATTAAATAATCATTCCCAAGTAATTGGAACTAACGGATAAGAAGTTGTGGAGACCTATGATCATCCTCCCCCTGAAGGGATATGGCACGTAGAAGAATAAAATTATAGATTTTCCCAGATGCAGTAGTTAAAGAGCTACTCTTGAAAAAGCATTAAGGTTTCGTAAAGAGGAATAAAATTAATCTTGCTAAAAACGTAACGTCGAAATAAAACTAAGCGAAAGAAAATTCAACTTTGCATGCAAATATATCTTCCAGTGCTAACACAGAGAATATACAATTGATTTACCGTTGCTGTTTTCAGTTTTATATTTATGTTACCTTATTTCGAAAATTAAAATGTGTTGATGGGTCAAAATTATTTAATAGTTCTACGCACGTGAATACGTCATACATACTACAGAAAATGAATGGCTGCCACAAAATTATCGCAACATTTCTAAAAAGATATATAAATTTCACATTTGACTTTAAGTGCAGGATTGCCACCGATTACCTTAATGTTAAATTATTACTAGTGTTAACTTATTGTCGTAAAACTGATTCCTAATCGTTAGTAGCAGCTTAGAAAACTGTATTGTCGAAACCTTATTACAACCACTGGGGATTCTCCATTCGAATTCTATTTTGAAAGAATTAATTCATTTTCTTGTTTTTATTGTTCTACAAGTTGTTTTCAAAAAATAGAAGACAAGCTAGGAAAACTGACAGATAATGCCACGAGGATTGTCCGTGAATAGTGGCAGAATAAGATCATAAGTTGTTCATAATTTTTCAGCAATTGACGAAGCAATGACAACCGGCTTGTTTTATTTACTGCCGCCTACGATTGAAGTAAATCCAGATAATAAAGTTATGAGTACACAGAAATAATTTGTAATGGTCAGAATGTTTACAATAGCAATAAGAACTATTTATCAATATTCTTAGCGATACTTATATTGTTTGATAGCAAAGAGTGAGCCATTTTAGAAGACTCCTAATAAATGGAAGACAACCTAATATAATATTACGTACCATGCGCCATTCTCGTTCTCATGTGTGGCTTACGGCCACATCACGTTGAAAGTATCTAATGGCTGACCGCTTTGAAATACCAGGTGCTGTAAGCTTGGATGTGCAGGTGGTTTAATGGATAATAGCTAGGAATTATTAATTGGAGAGCCGAGTTCCAATTTCCGTTTGGGTTCGTTATATTCACTTACGCGCAAATGCCCTTGGGAAAGTAATGAATCCACCTCTTTCACCCAGTTATGGGTTACTTAGTAAGAATTTTATCGCTAAACCATTATTATCCCCCAAAAGATTCTTACAATCTAAAAATAATTTCTGGCTTTAAATAACCTGCAAAGGTTGATAAGTTATAAAAAACAAATCAATCAATCAATCGTTCCCAATTTTACATATGTATCGAGGGCATTAGCATGTCAATTTGATGCAGGAAATGAAAGGGAATGCGTGTCATTAGTCACCAACCATAGCAACTCATTTACTCAGCTTCTAAAAGTAACTGATTCAACAACAGTGTCCCTGTGCTGACCTCACGAATGCGCCCATGGTGTTGCCTGTGATGGTCCTGAACAACGAAGAGCTGTGTGACGTCACTTCACTTCTTCACGCAGAGATTCAGATGCCATCACGTATATCGTAAGTTTTAATACAGTGGTCAATCTCTGAGTCAAAGTGGTGTCCGTACGTGTGAGAACAAGATTCTATTCCCCCACATGTCTCAGGTGACCCAGAAATGTCTGGCCGTTAGTTTTCACGGCCACATCACCTCTCCCTCATCATGTGGCTTTCTAACGTTCCTAATTTCGATCCCGCTGGACTACCACGTTTGTGGCGTCGGGAAAAGTCAGACAGAGACCAAAAAAAAAACCAGTCAATATCAAAGACATGCTGAAAGTCGGCATCGTGGATGTGTGGACAACATGAATGAAAAATACTTGATCTGGGCCGACAGTTGCTTTCAATGCCCAACCGAAGTTGTTTTTAAACATGTGTACATTGTTTTTTATCGTACAGGAATACAACTCGCATGTCACAACATTCTAACACCCAACTGAATCAGCAAGCAGGATATACAAAGTTTTGCTTATTAACCTAATATGGGATTGATAATAAAATTATTCAGTTTATACAGAATTAACAGTTTTTATTGCGTTTAATATTCGACCATTTTGTATGAGGAATACTTAAAATACGATAAACTCGTATTTTCTTAGTTTTTTCTTTGGAAAATATCAAGGTTCTTCATTGGGTGTTCCACTATTGTAACCTTATTCCAGATTAGTTAGTAAAATTGGTTAATTAGCAAATATCAACCAGTCAGTAGCTCAAGAAGGTTGACAAAAATACTGAGCAAAACATATATCTCTATAACTAATAATTCAGCTGTTTAAAATTTTGCTGATTTTTTATTTGATTTTTTTTTTTGTATGAGAAAAGTAAGATAAATAAAAAAGTGACATCACTGCAATTGACGAAATCAACAACAGTAACCCTTGAAAAGAACGAGAATAATGTCTGGTTTTGACAAAAGCTTTACAGTTGCTAGATCCAAGTTTTTAAAAATATGTTCAGAATCGCGCAAGTAATAAAATGAAATGAAACCACGTGATCAAGTGGTTTACGTTGGAAAATGTCCCCGTCTTTATAAAAAATGCTGGTATCTAGGTAGATGAGAAAGCAACAGTAACAAAAACAAATTAGTTAGAAAGAACAAAAGAAAACTATGCCTTGGGGCCCATGAATAAAAATCAAGAAAATAAAAAAAATTCTGTTTCGCGCAAGTCACGCATGTATAAAAGCTCATTATTCGAAAGAACAGTTTTTGATATTTATTATTTTTCCAGTAGCTCATGCAGCAAATCACTTTGTCTATTTTAAATGGTTACTATGACTACAGTATTCAGATACACTCTTCGTCACGTTCTTTTCTGCTTGTTCCTTCTATATTGTTTTTTTTTCTTTTCTTTATGTACTTAAATTCTGTTTCCTTTTTTTGCTCCTTCGTTAAATTGAGTGATCCCTTCAGATGCTCCTGGCATAGACTGATAGCAGGCAATTCGTTTGCTTATTGGGATCGATCTCCACGAATCTCCTTTCTCATGTAGCTCTATGCTAAACGAATCTATTTTTTAATGCCTTGTCCCTCCAGGATGGAGGCAATCATGACCTGCTATGGATTCCTTTACTTTATTATCTATGAATTACCTGACCGCGAGAAAGCCCTCTATTGTCTTGCGAAATATATTGGAAATGTTTCTCATGGCGTTCTCCACGGTTTTGAATTTAGAATGTGCGTTCTCTTAGACTGGTAGCTACCCAAAGCTAGATATTCCATTATGCCCTGCTATTTAACCTATGGGTGGTGGAGGAGAAGGGACGGATTTGGACCTTACCCAAGGGCATTAGTGTGAAAGTGAACGTATGAACACGGCTCTCCTATTCCACTTTACGCCTCGATACCTGTTCCACGAACTCAAACATATAAAATACCTGACTGTGAAGCAGTGTTTAGCATGCTAGTCTTGCAGACAATTACAACAGTAGGAAGAACCGTCCTCACTGGTTGCCCACACTTTTGACGCTGAGCAAGATTAAGCTAAGCGTTATAATTATCTAGTTTCGAGACATGGTATAGTGTTTAACAAGCTAGCTTCGCTTACTATTACTGCTTTGATTTGATTTTTTTTACTTCCTTTTTAAGTTCTTTGTCTTTTCAAATTTTATCTTCTCTCTATCCATTCTTCTTGCTTCCTAATATATTTCATCTTCTTGTCTTGTTTTCTTCTTCCTCATTTTTCTTATTTCTATTCATTCTGTAATCTCTTACATTTCTTCTTCAATTACAGTGTAACCCGGATATAAGAGAGTTGTCGGGACCGGAGACGAAGTGTCTTATATCCGGGTTTCTCTTATATCCGGGTTTGGTCTATTATATATACATTAACACAGGCTCTAATTTGGGACCAGAGAAAATCTCTCTTATATCCGTGTTTCTCTTATATCCGGATCTCTTATATCCGGGTTACACTGTACTATCTTTCTACATCCGTTAAAACTATTCTTTGTCAACTTTTTTACTCTTATGAATTTTTCACGCTTACAACATAACAACGCAGTTATACAATGAAAAAATGTTTTGCTTATTTTAACTAAAGTTTATATAATTTTGTGCATTGAATTAAAAAATAAGAGCTATTTTTCTCTTCCACGTCACCTTTTTTGTAAAACACATTCTTTTACTTTTCACTCTATGTTCACACGATATATATCTATATTTTATTTGAATTACACTAAATATTTGAATTCGGTATTCTCTAATATTAAATCAATGTTTAATTATTTCATTGGTAAGTTCCACTATAACTGACGCACGATACATTGATAAGTCGCACAATTAGGAAACACCATGTTTAGTAGTTAAAGGTGTATGATGTTACATTGTCTAATACAGCGCTTCTTAAACTTTGTATGTGCCTTGTCTCTTCAGGACATGGACGATCATGGCTCTCTACAACTTTCTCTCTTTTGTAGCTCTAAACAATGTTTGTCCCTTTATTATTCTACTCAGTCTCTGTTCTGTCATCCATTTAAACAAGCACGTTAAGTAAGTTATTGCTCTTCCCCTCTGCCTCCCTCTTGCTTTCTATATGTTCTGTGAGTCTCAAATCCTACAAGTCTACTTTCCTCATTACGTCAACTGTCACTTTCGTATTCTAAGTGCAGGTCTCCTTTTGTACTTGTTTTTTTCTTAAAATTTCCTTTTTTCTTTTATATTTCATATGTTCCGTACATGGTATACTCAGAATCTTTCTGTTGAATCACGTCTCTATTGTTGTAAGTCTCAACGTCATCAGTGAGGAAATTCTATAACATTCATCCAAAGATTTTTAAAAGATTTAACTTTTCATCTGAGTTGCGCAGCCGATTTTAACGCTGGGGCAAGATGAGACACTTGAATAATATTTTTACACTGAGAGGCTATAATGAAAAATTCTCGCTTTGATCCACTTGTCAAAATCTGAAGTCTATGCTGGACAAGACTATAAAAGATTTGACATAATTATAATGCAACTGTTAAAATATTCACTAAGACGAAAATGTTTAGAAAGTGCTTTAATCGATAGTTTAGCCAGAGTAAATTTACATCAAGGATCTTACAACATTTCATCATTCTTGACATGTTTCCGTGGGATATTTAAAAACAAAGATGATGGAAAGAAAAAGA
>OZ038476.1:68662909-68762909 GCA_964036315.1 Acanthosepion esculentum
AGATCAAATTCATAAAGGGAGGCGCCGTTGTTTTTTCCTATCCGAGCACTTTCGATTTCCTCCAAGATCATCCTCAAGAGTGAATTACAAAGACAAACTTATTGTAACTGTGATCGTTGTGATGGTGATTTTTTTAAAATACGCGTGAACGCGCTCTGTTGTAATTATTTATCCTTTGTAGATATAGATTTTTTTTTTACAGATGAAGCGTCCCAATATAAGGGGCTAACCAGAAATTGGTAGAAATGCAAAATGGCATTAAATGCTGTTTAAATGCACTTCAACACGTTGCTGCTACCCTCATAATAAATTTTGTTGAGTTGTTCGTTGCTTTTGATATGGAGGACCTCGAGAATTTGAAGTTTTTGTTTATCATTTTCGTGGTGTAGTATATTGGTGTTGTCAACAAGTATTTTTCCTGTATTGTGAAGGTGGACAGAAATGTATTTTTAAATGTTGTGCAGGAAGAGTTAGACCAGGTAACGCACCCAACAAATAGTATAACACCAGGAAATGTCAGGTTATCTGAATCAAATTTAATTTCAATAAAGAAACTTTGATCTACGAGAAGTTGAATTGCGATGACCCCAATATATACTGCCCCCCACCCCCACCTACTTTAACTTTGCACTCAGTGTCACACAAGGGCATCAGAGTAGCCAGGTGCATCGGCGAGTTGACCTAGAAGGCGACTTTATATCTATCTAGTGCAGATTCTTGTCTCACAGGATTTCAGTGCTTGCACACATGGAACAACTGGATGCTATGAAGATATATAATCAGCTCACCTGAAAGAAATAAGAAAGTTTCTACATCCTAGCGAGAAGAAGCAAGTTAAAAGAAAACCCCTAAACACGCACACTTTCACGCCAACATTAATTGACAAAGTGAATAAACAATACTTTTACGTATGAGACATTTAGGAATGTGTTTATGCATAAAAACTATTCCAGTTGCCTATTAAGCAACAAACTGTTGTAACATTTATACAACTTCCCTTTTATTAGATTTTAGCCTTTTTTTTTTCTTTTTTTACAATCCAAGTATTTGATTAAATATCATAAAACCGAATCATTCGAAGTCTCTCGAAAAATCACTAAATTAATAAATGTGGTTTATAGTGTAATCCAATTAATTATCGACAAAATGTCTACTATATTTCTTTGTAGACTTAACAGATAGAAAACGAAGTAAACTGAATGGTGGGAAAGTCATTTTTTACGTGTGTAGTAAATATCATAACAGAATTTCTTGATTTTATAGAGAAAAAATAATTCAGGAAAATGTACTAGAAAAACTATAAAATATACCTTTGTATTCCTTTTCATTACAAAATAAAATGGAAGACAGAATTCACATTTAACGTATTTATAAATTATTTCACAAGTTGTTATACAACTTTCCTTTTTTGAACATTTATATTTGTCCTATGCCTTCTGCTTTCCCTCAAGTATTTCATTGATGTAGTAAGGGACGGATACTGATACTGATAGTTCTCGATGTGGGTAGGGGTTATCAGACATAACTGCAGGCAAAATTGATTTTTAAAAAAGAAATGAACCACTTACATATAACTCAGTCAGATCAGAAAAAATCTATCACTTGTTATTTTATTTGTTTATCTTAAATTTTGTGTTGTCGTCGTCGTAGTTTTTCCGTCAATCTGTTTTGTTGATATTTAAATTATCCTCAACCAAATCAAATTCGTAATATTTTTGTATTAACCTCTCATTTCTTCAAAAAGAACTCAAAATCAAGCCAAACAGATGTTGTTGTCTTTTATACACGGCTAAAAATTACTTTATACATATTTCTAAACATTTTCATACTAAAAATTACTTTATACATATTTCTAAAAATTTTCATACTAAAAATTACTTTATACATATTTCTGGGGTGCTTTATTCTCACCTGATTAAAAGCAAAAATACAAAATTTCTAAGCTCTTTTTTCAGTCTTAGTATCGAAAAACAGTCAAAATGTTTCCCCAAAAGATGTATTGTACCCAAAGACGGTACAAAAAGAATTATTATAAAAATATAGTTTTGATGAACTTTCTTTAAATTTCAATAACATTTCCTAATTATAAAACAATATAAATGTACGCGTAATACAACAAATTAATTACCTTTTTAATGAACGAAGCGGCCACTTTTAAAGTATTCAGTTTCTTCACATGAAACAACAGTTGTTGAGTTTCCTCTTGCGAAATTTGTTTACCGATCTTTTTTTTTTTTAATTAGTTCAATACATATCTTTTGTCGGAAATAAATCTGCTTGTTAGAATTCTTAATCCACCAAAAATCAACAAAGCATGATTAGCGTGTGAAAAGAAAATTGTATAAGTAACCAAATGTAATCTGTTTTGTTTTTTTTATTGTGAAATGAAATTCATTTTATTTTTCATTATTCCGACCATAGCTGTTTATCTGTCTATCGTTCGATCAATGAACCTATCGAAATCTGGATATTTTCCTCTCTGTATTGTTTGCGTTTTAATTGGAAAGCAATCAGTTTATTTTATATTCTCATGTTCCAATTTAGTTATTTTAAATCCATTTTGCTTTCTTACTATTCTCATATTTTCTGCTCGAAATCATCTTTTGGACATTCTATCTATCTATCCATCTCTCTCTCTCTCTCTCTCTCTCTATATATATATATATATATATATATATATATATATATATATATATATATATATATAGCTTTAAGATATACTATATTTGGGGATAAATGCATGATTTAGACCGCCGCATGACGTTGACTTCAGTGTCAGCTAATATATATATATATATATATATATATATATATATATATATATATATATATATATATATATATACACAGTTGGATTGATGTGAGTTTGTGACCCTGGATTTCACGCTTTTGCAATCGTCAGACAAACTGATTAATTCTTTTAAAATTTGAAATTATGTAGGGTTGCGTGTATGGGTGTTTTATGGAAGTGGAAGGAAAAATTGTCGTCGTGACGCTACTCATACTTACGCAAATATCCAACTTTCTTAGGTAAAAATTGCTGGAAAATACCACTTTACAATAACTATTTGCTACTACAATTATTATTATCTTCAACCCCCCACCATTACTACCACGTCACAATTACTATTGCCATATTAGTCCACAATCACCATTAACGTAAATTGCACCTCTTTCCCCAGCCCATAAAAACTAATAAGGATTACAAACTGGAATTTCTACCATTTACATATGCGCATCACCAAAAGCAAGTCAATAACTGGCTTTAAAATAATAACAAAACAGCCTTAAAAAATTAAAAATAATAGCAATTTTTACCTATCATAGTTTTACACAGATCCCATCATACGTATATACGTACGTGTGAGGAAATATTTATTCAGCGAAAAAATATAAAAACGGTCTGCGTGTTGACATCGCCACATTCAGGAAAATTATTTGCTACACAGTTCATCATTGAATTCAGCAATCAAATGCGTACGTATGTACACAACAGCACACATATACATATATATGTCAAGTCCCTTACAGTTCACATATGTTTATGTTTGAGTGAGCTCCGGTGGGCGAGCGCGTGTGTATGTGTGTCTGCGTACCTCAATCGGTGTACGGGCGTGTATATATGTTTGTATAAGTATGAGTGGCGTCACAACGACAATGTTTCTTCCCACTTCCATAATTTAACCCAAATAAATAAATAAACAAATAAACGACTTCCGGTAAAATAACCGCCAAAATAGACTACCCACAATGCACCACTGACCCGTATATATAAATAGCCGAGAATAATAACAGCACTCGTAGCCTGATGATTGCATCTAGCATGAAACAGACTGTCGCCTCTAAGTGTTGACTTCTATGTTCACTTTTATATTTACACACGCTCTATCTCTGATATTGAGCACTTTATCTCATAAATATAGCACATTTTCAGACTATATTTCTTTATTCATATTCTTATATATATATTCATATATATATATATATATATATATATATATATATATATATATATATATATATATATATATATATATATATACATGTAAATATCTTGAATCTGAGCTTGGTAACTCAGACATGAGTAAGTTTTTTCCAAACATCATTCATATCGGTGTTCGAGTTTAGATAAAAACCAAGATTGTAAATTCTGGTCATATGCGATTTTTTTCATTCTTCTGCTAATATATTCATATTTTCATTTTCTTTATTAACTAATATCTTTTTTTTTATTCTGAGATGAGATATCATATACGGGTATCCAATTAAACCTACACCCGAAATATATATGCTCAATGCTCAGTGCACAATCAAATTAGTTTTCCTCGACAGAAACATTTCATATAAAAAAAAAATGTATTTATTTCTCAATTGTTCCAAGAGTTGCTCAGAATAATATTACTTTTTGGCCGATCCATTCTTCGGACTTATGACTTAATTCATACATTTCTTCAGTGGGAAATAGATACCGTGCTAAACTAAACCGGTTGTAATCGTAAATATAAGAAAATACACCGACCACTAAAACTTAAGCTCGAATTACACCGAAAAATCACAATTAGAGAGGATGTCACGAAATCGTGTATAGCTGAAGAAGCCAGCCTCTTTATTATTTAAGGATGTAAAATGTTAGGGCTGGTACCGTAACAGAATGATATCAGTAGTCTTAGGAAACCCATATATATATGTGTGTGTGTGTGTGTGTGTGTGTGTGTGTGTGTGTGTGTGTGTGTGTGTGTGTGTGTGTGTGTGTGTGTGTGTGTGTGTGTTACAGGGAGACAAACTAATTTATTTAGATAACTTAGCCAAGAAGCGACTCCGTAATTGCTTGAAATTGGAAAAACATAATTTCATGAATATGTATATGCCTTTTAAGAATTGAAGGTAAAATTATAGCACCAACAAATCTTTATTTGATGCTCAATCAACATTTCTGAATTCAACTAACCATCAAATCGACAGACATCAGTAGAAAAAAAACATAACGCAAAAATAAGATGCAAGCAATGGGAAGCTATCGAATATCAGATCGCAATCAAGTATCCCATAAACAGAGTCGTAAGGGCACAGCAAGTACTGCAGAGTTTGTTGGGCAAGATTGCCTGACGGAGCCCAATCCTCTCTGGACTGAATTCAGAGTTTTCTTTCTCCTGAACTGGTTGCTAACCAAGAACCCAGTCTGTCCTGCTATTTATTCGTTGCTTGGTGGGGAGTAAAATTGAATTCATACCTTTCCTAAAGATATTTACAAGTGAATGTAACGAACTTGACTGGAATTCGAACTTGGCTCTACGATTTCTCACCACGGCTCATCCAACAGAAATATTAGACCTATTAACTCTCGATTTAAACGAAGCAATTGCTATTAAGTCTTTGTTAGTTGTTTTATTACTGTTGTTTTTTTTTTCGGTGAGTTTCACCCTGTACAAATCCCAGGAGCCACTTCAGGTAGAAGGTTAGAGAGTAAGAGGCACAATTTATGCGGATATGTG
Organism: Acanthosepion esculentum; assembly: GCA_964036315.1. NCBI lineage: Eukaryota > Metazoa > Mollusca > Cephalopoda > Sepiida > Sepiidae > Acanthosepion > Acanthosepion esculentum. The sequence continues at coordinate 68,668,402 of OZ038476.1, forward strand.
AGGAAGATAAGCTTAACTCTAGACTTCAGCAGATTAAGATTGTAGTGATCGAAAAACACCCTCTTGGTAGCCGGTTCCTCGGAGCAGTGGTTCACGGGAAGAAGCTACTTGAGTGGAACTTGCTTTCGCCGAGGAAATACGGGCAGAATGAGAGGAGTTCGCTACAATGTGCGTAGTATGGCATGTGCTAGCTGTGAAGATTAGAACTGGTGGAACCATGAAATGTAGTTCGTCTGAGCACTTTCCATGGAAGTAACGATAGAACGATGAGAGGCGTGCGACATCTCGTCTATGAGAGCGGGGTTGCAGGTCAGAAAATAATTTGTCACCGACAAGGACGCGGAGACGCTTTTGGATTCTACCGAGACTGGAAAACGAGGATTGGGCAGCTTCTGTCCAAATATGACAGCAGTACTCCATTTTCGTTTCTTGGGTCTAGTTTGAAGCCCAGTAGTCTCTTAAATGTAATTCCAACTTACGAAACGGTTATAAAATAACTACCTGAGAGTTATAATTAAAACATTGAAATAGGACAAAAATACTTAGACAAAATTAATAATAATTGACAAAAGTAAATGTCCCTCGGGATAGTGTTTATTTGAATTATAACAGTCATCTTTTGACAACACTGGTATATGAGTAAGGATATATATATATATATTATGTCAACTTATTCGTTTCTTTTTTTACCTTCATCTTACATTTGCCTTTCCTATTTTCGAAAAACTATTTTTAACAAATTTATATAAACATTTTTCCTGAGGAATGTTAATAAAAACAGACAAAATCAAAGCAAAGATAACTCACTGAATAAAATAACTCAACAAGCAAAAACACTAAAAAAAAAATTTTAAAAAAATAAAAAATAATTAAAAAATATAATCAACGCTCAACGAAAAAAATGCAAAAACATAAAATAAATAAATGCCGATAACTCCCAAAGCGTAGGTCATGGCTTCAGGCGTCACCACTCGACTACTGACATTACTATGGTAACATCAATGGAGAGTGACGTAATTCACTTTGCCATCTTTCGCGGATAAACTTCCTTTTACTAGCAGCGTTTCTCTTCGACAGCTATTTTGTAATCTAATTTGTAACTATTTATGTATTTTATTTTATTTTATTTTTTGGACAACATCTGTTACTTGCCCGTAGTTTCTCTCAAAATTATTGCATCAAATTATTTTTTTAGTTGTCCTCATATTTTTCATATCGATTTTAAATCCCGCCTCTGCTTCTTTGAAGAGGGTCTTAGTTGAAATAGAGTTCATTTACTACAGTTCTCCTTTTGTGTGAAGGGCACGTAACTTCATGGAAGAATGCTAATTATACTTTCTGATTTCTCGAACTTATCATTAATGAAGGAATAAAATAAACAAAACATAAACTAATGTCCTAAGCCAGAATAAACAGTGAATTTAAACTTCTAAGACCCAATTCAACATAGATAATTTAGTTGTTATTATTCTGTTCAAACTCATAAATTACGACCTAGACACACAACAATAGGATATGATAATTATTAGAAACTCTTTGAAGTAACAATTACTCTGCAAGAATAACACCACCTTCTACAAAAATACGTACAAAGGTAGTTGGCAGTATTCAGAAAACAGTCACGATTCTTTTACCCTACATCAGAGCGAACTGGAAAGGATTCATAGGATTTGCAGTGCATATAACATGGCAATATTGAAAAGCAGTTCCTCACTTCGAAAATAACTAACCATATTCAAGCTGATATAAGATGATAAAATAACCAAGAACTCTATGTATGGCTTTCCATGTAGTTATGACAGGGAACATAAAGGTGAGACTAGCTGCCCTCTAAAGGAATGACATCAGAAATCCGTAGTCCTTGGAGAGACTATGAAATCGGATATGACAGATCACATGTGGAAGGGAATGTGAGTCACTGTTATTTGTAAAACAAGTCGATTAAAAGTTTTTGCACTCAAGCTAAGCTCTGATAACCTCCTCACTAAACCTAGCATAGAGTTGAGCACTATATTTGATCATTTAGTCTAAAAACTTGCACACTGTCCTCGGGGATAATGCCCTGGTGAATGTTAGTGTTGATCAAATATTGCCGTTTACCAGGTAGTCGCGAGTTTTATGCCTGGCACCGGTATCTGAAGCCAGCGAGACTAGCAGAAAGAAAATAACAAAATAACTAATATGAGTTTTCTTCGAGATTGGACAAGAGAACAAGAACACTTTATCCTTGGGAATTGAATGACGTGTTCAGTTCAAACTTCCGATAACTTTAGCGTCTACGATAGATATCTTAAGTAATCCGGAGGGGGGGGGGGTTATAACGAAACGCTGCGACTATAACAATCAAGATGAATAACTGTCTTAATAAATCTCTACAGAATAATAGTTTTAAAATATTTTTTAAAAGTTTATTGAAAATACAAAATTTTAATATCGTATAAAATTTGAAGACCAGATTTGATGTCTGAGATCAAAATCTTTTTATTCACTAACTGAAATAATGCACGCGTAGAGCGCTATATTGAGAGAAATACATACTGATAAAATGCAGAAATCCGTCCCTATCAGAAGAAGGTTCTTCAAAGAGAGTTTGAGAGAACTATGGGAAACCGTCAATAACAATGACATCATAGACTTCCTGAAGAAGACTGGCCTCTATCTAAAAATATTAGATCACAGCTTTAAGCTGCATTCACGTTTATACATCTACACATGATAGTAGACGGACTGATTCTACCAAATTGCAACACCGGAAACCATACACAAACAAAATACGAAATTAAAACATGAATGGTTATTGCAAAGCTTGCAGATAGACTTGTATGTGCCGTGTCTCTTCAGAATATTGTTGATCATGGCTCTCCACAATTTTCTGTCCTTTGTAGCTCTTAATAACTTTTGTCTTTTTGCCATCTCTTCCAAACCTTGCTTCACCATACCATTGCTCAAGCTCAGCAGGAAGGGTTTTGGCATTGCTTTCTTCTGCCCCTCTTACCATCAATCTGCCCCATGAGTATCAAATTTTTCAATCCCTCTTTCCTCGTTATGTGCCCCAGAAACCTCAACTGTCTTTTGAAATATTAAGTATAAGTGTCCCTTTTGTTTCCATTATCTCTATAACTTCGTCGTAACTCACATGTTCGGTCCATGGCATTCTCAGAATCCTTCTGTAGAACCACATTTCAGTCGCTTCACGTTTCCTCATCTGCGAGAAGATTGTCTAGCATTCACTGCCATAGAAGAGGACTGATACTACATAACACTTCAGTACTCTTTTTTTTCCTAACGATATTTTTCTGCTCCTTAATACTTTGATTAGTTTTTGGAAGACATAGAAACACATGACATAATACAACTGTATACAAACAATTACCTATCAAAAAAATTATATAAACTCACGGTTACTCAAAAAAAAATGTTTCAGCACAAAATAACAAAACAAGGTTGAGATGCCGTAAAACCCAACAAATAAAAACAAACTCTAAAATAAAAACCAGAATTACACTGGTCAACATAATGTTGCCTGATGACAAATCGCCTAGTATATCTAGTTAGATATAAATGGTTGGATTTCTGTTTATGAAATGGTAATACGGAGATTCAACTTTTCGGTATTCCTCGGGTGAATAATTATTCTTTGCCATTTCTAATTCTATCACTCATTTATTGAATGGACTTGAAGTCAAGTCAAAATAACTTAACATTGTTGTAAATTGCCATCAGAAAACATTGCAAATAAAATATGATTTTTTTCTTACGAATCCCTTTTAAAGTATATCTTTCGAATGTCATAATTTGGCAAGTATATGTGTGTTACTTGTGTGTATATGTGTGTTTGTGTACAAGCTTGTGTGCATTTATATGTATTTAAGTGATTGTATGCGTATGTGATTGCGTGTAAGAGAGAAAGCATAGGATGTCAAATACTGATTTTCTATGCAAGAACACTTTTCGCATTTGAAGCATAGACGTGACACAATCTTCCTCCTTCCGATTGAACTTGTGTCATACTAAGATATGCTTAATAATTATTGATGCATTCTTAATATGGCTAGCAAAGCAAGAATAGGACATTGGATACATTCTTTTCTAAATATATTAAGATGAATCTTAAATAAGTTTACATTTTGTTTATTAATTTTATTCTTAAAAATAAATTACAATTATATTTTATTCAAACTCTTAAATCTGTTTTTCATTAGATAAATTTTCCCCGATCAAAGCGTTATGCAGCGATTGACAAAATTAATAATCAATTGGTGCAAGGTAAGATGAATATAACTGGTGGGGTAGAACGGACCAACCGAGTTCGAAAATTATTTTCCTGCGTTATTCTTGCATTATGAGCACCTGTGTTATCATGGAGGAGAATAAAATGTTTCCTTTAATCCACTGTGTACGCTGCCACTGTCGGGTAAAATGTAAGGTATGTTAACGTAATCCCGATTTATTCTGAATGAATACATTCGCCACATTTACAATTGCATCCTTCAAACGGAAAATGCTTATGACTCAACCTAATCAAGGCCGATCACAATCAGGTCTATCATATAGTCATTGGGAAACCCGGGATACTGTCATAAGCTACATATGCTATTGCCAAGGCTAGATTCTTCTTTTAAATTCAGAGTTGTCCTCCTAGGCTGACTGCCAACCAAGGCTGAAAATCCCAGTCTGACTTTTTATTTAACCTATAGCTGGATGGAGAAAGATGAATTCATAAATTTCCAAGTGTATTTGTGCTTATCTGAATTGGAACAGATTGTAAATTTTTTTCTTTTCTATTTGTTATTGATTTTTCTATATAAATATCTCAATAATAACGGCAATAACCTATAAATAAATCAGATTTTACAAGTACTTTATTAAATAATAGACAGTAGAGTTTAATCTGTAATGAGAAAATGTTCATTTACCGGCATAAATTAGTATTAAAGTATGTCACGAACGCAAGCCTGAGAAAAGAAGCATCAAACTCTTCATTGCCAACAGAACATCCTAATACTTGAGCTACAACACGGGATATTCAGAATTTTATTATCATACACTCGATTGATTTATTCATTCATTTTTTTACGGCTTATCAACACTTTTTTGTGTTATTTAAAGGCTGAGTTGAAAACCTCTCGACTTGGCCCACTTTCCAAAATCTCAGCAAATCAATATACATCAGGGATTTTTAGTTAGTCTGAGAACTTTTCAGCTACCCTTCATCATGAAAAGAAGGGAAAAGACTTGATTACGTTTGTATGTGTGCTCGCGTTTGTCATTTATCGAGTTAAACGAGATGCTCTTGGGATAAGTCTGATAAACATGACACATCTATCATAATTGAATCCTAAAGGGCCTTCATCAAAAACGCTAATAATCTTATCTGTGAGATCCTCAATTCTTAACCAATATATATATATGTGTGTGTGTGTGAGAGAGAGAGAGAGAGAGAGCGAGAGAAAGAGAGAAGAAGAGAGAGTGGGAAAACAGGACTCGTTGTCATGGCTTGCGGTTGAATAAGAAAACTTTAAAGCTAGGTGAAATAGTAGCTGACAGTAAAAAACGAATGAATCTGCCTTTCCAGCTTAACGACTATTATTATTATTGTCCATTTTCTAAGTGATGCCGAAAGAACATCCGGGCAATTATTATCATAATTATCTTTTCTCTTGGCTTCTTTTAGTCACTTACATTCTTGCCTGTATACCGTACAAGCTGCAATAATCTATCTTTTTCTATCAACCTATTCAATGATTCTCATCTTTCTTGGATAATTCGAGTGATGTCTTCACAGAAGCATGTCTTGAATCCATACATTAGGTAATAAACATCATCTACACGCTACTTAATATGAATTTTCCCGCCCAAAGATTGTGAATTGATTAAAAGAAATTCTAAAGTATTTCTTTTAAAAGAAATTCTTTAGGAAGAATACATGGAGCCCATTTTTATGTACAATAAACAATCAACAGACTGAAAACATGCCGAAACTTGTGAAGTTTTAGTTTAAAAAATTCTTAAACATCAAAATGTTTTCGATACCAGAACAAATATTTAATTTGTTGGTGCACAAAATGCCCAAGGCAAAGTGAAGTAGTATTAAAAAAAATGAAACCTTTACTAATTAAACTTGGTTCAAAAGCATTTGGATGTAATATGCGCTTGTGTTTAAGTTTTCATTCTTTTTTTCTGTTGCCATCAGAATTTTATGTGTTGCTATAGGATGTGTGACCAGTAAGTATCGGGACTGGTACCATAATAAGAAAACAACATATCAATTCGGCATTTAATCTCCTCCGAAGTAATCCCCTTCCGAAGTCACACACTTTATCCAGTGTCGTTTCAATTGATGAAAGCCTTCCTGGAACATCTTTTTGGGGATAGCAAGTAGCTTCCTCATCACATTCTCTTGGATTTCCTCGACGTCTTTGAATTGGGTTCCTTTTAAGTGGGATTTGATGTTTGAAGAAGAAAAAGTTGCAAAGGAAGAGATCCGGGGAATCTTGGCCAAAAACCTCTGCACAAACCATGGTCCCTGATGGAACCTCTGCGGTGTGGTGAGACGATAACACTCTACACACTTACAAACACTGCTATAAACAACGTAAGTGGGCGAGAACGTTATATCTTGGTGTGTATGCGCAACAAAGCTTACGGTCAATCTGTGCCAAGTGGCTTTATTCTGCGTACTTTAGCCCGGTTGCCATAACAACAGTTCCGATACTTTTTGATCAGCCCTCGTATATGCAGTCAATAAAGTAAATAAATGTTTTTAACGTATTTGTTTAATAAATCCTTTTTGTTGTAGCACAGTTTACTCAAAAAGCTCGTGTATATACACTAATGTCGGAATTTATTAGACAACTCAATGTTTTCACAAAAATCGGTATTAACCAACAGATGTTGGTAAATTGTCACATTTCAACACCACCAGAGGAAAAAGTTATCTAAGTATTCCATCATTCCCAATTTTAATTAAAACTGTTAGCTTTCAATATAATTTTCATTTCCCAGATATATTTACTAATATATCACACAATATTTTCGGATAAAGAGAAATAATGCCAGCAGAAATCTCTTTCAGAAATAATTCGGTGTGAGATAGAGTAATCGAGTCATGACTCTTGTTTCCGATAATCCCAATATAAACACTTTTCCCCTCAGGTTACAGATTCTTATTTAATACAAAATATAGAATATAACCCTATCTACCGTTCCTATATGTGAAAATCAATATGCAAAGTTCTTGGCACGACCAACTTCCTTAAATTTTGCCGAATGTCTGAAAATCGGAATTTTTTTTAATCGTTTCGTGGTCGAGACGATAAATTTTTAGTACCTCCTTGTCAGGTATATGAGTGTTGAACTAAAATAGTTTATATATCGCTCCCTCCCTATCTTTCACCCTATCTCTCTACACACACACACACACACACACACACACACACACACACACATATATATATATATATATATATATGTGTATATATATATATGTGTATGTATATACATATATGTATATACATATATATGTGTATGTATATACATATATATATATACATATATATGTGTATGTATATACATATATATATATACATATATATGTGTATGTATATACATATATATATATACATATATATGTGTATGTATATACATATATATATATACATATATATGTGTATGTATATACATATATATATATATACACATATATATATATGTATATACATATATATATGTATGTATGTATATATATATATGTATGTATATACATATATATATATATATGTATGTATATATATATATGTATGTATATACATATATATATATATATGTATGTATATACATATATATATATGTATGTATATAGTATATCCAATTGAAAGAAAGAAAAGATAGAGTAAAAATCCAATGTTCGTAGCATTTACTTTTTTAAAAAAATGCTCAATACAAAGTAGAGAAAAATATTATGCCACAGACAAATTATCGTGATTGTAAACAAATATTGCTAATTCTACCAATTTCTGTCCTGGTAGTTATCTACAATGACGATACATTTGTCACTAGCATATTTTTCGCAATCGTCAATGATGACATGTCTATATCCGGTTTATAGTGACATGAAAAAATAACTCACCCATCTGAATTACTTTTCTATTTACCGTAGATCTGACATTTAATTGGTTAATGAAAACATACCCACAAGTCTATTTTTAATTCTTACCTTATGTCCCTGCCCTTTAACTTTCGGAAAAGAGGTAACACTTTATTTTTAATTTCCTTAAAAATCAATTAATCCCTAGTTACTTACCATCGCTTGAAGAATTACAATCATAGTATTGATACTTGAAAGCTTTGTGTAGCGATTTCAAAATGTTTTTATTATAATCGCTTATAATAAAAAATATTATATATATATATATATATATATATATATATATATATATATATATATATATATATATATATACTAGCTTAAAAGCTCCTACAGATGGCTCCTAATTGGGCCTTCAGCCCAACAGTGATACTTCATGCATTGAGTACATATTCATTTTTTTTAAACTTGAACAATATTTTTCAAACAACAGTTTTCATCAAAACAATCATATAATTTGTCTATTAGGAACTTATTGCAAAGCTGCATGATGAACAATATTTTTGGTTTTCCCGTTCGGGGTTAGTACAAAGAGCTTGTTTCCATTCCCAACTCTTGAACAGCCAACATAGAGCTAGCTGTGAGAAAAACAGTGTTCCATCAGATGAAGTCCAGTTACTTTCAATGATTGTCCTTGGGACTTAATGATTGACATTGCATAGTTCAGTCTCACTAGAAACTGAAGTCTTTTGGACTCAAAAGGGAGATCTAGAGAAATTAGGGGGATTCTTGGAATTAAAACTCTTTCCTCCTTTCCTGAAACAGTAAGAGTATCTGCTTCCATGAGTTGAGGAAACATCTTCTTGGCAATTAACCTTGTTCCATTACAATAGTTTTGGAGGATCCAGATTTCTCAATAGCATAACTGTCACATTTACTTTTAGTTCCAGCTTGTGAGATGACATTCCAGGAGTGTTCAATGAGTTCCGGAACTCTATTAGAGAATTCACTGTCTGCTCTTGTTCAATCACAGTGTCAATGGAAAAGTACTTCATGCTTTCTTTTGAAATTTCTAGAAGTTTCCAGTTGATGCTATCCACAGTTTGATTCTTGTGATCTAATATGGCGATCTCACAAAGCTAGTTTGAATACATGTAATGGTGTTTAATGTTTGAATAAACATGGCTAATCAAGTTTTGTATAGTTGAGACTGAAACTCCACAACTATTTGAGAGTGAAATATCTCCATTTTGGCCCATTTTGATGGTTCCATCGCTAAGCTGCAACAGCAAAACAGCAAGGTCACCTGTGATTCTAACTCACATGTTTACTTTCAGGCTGAGTCTTTGAATATGGCTCCAGATGTGAGAAATTTTCAGTGAGGTGTGTCCTTTTAATTGAAAAGTGTGACAAACATTTTCGCATTTATCATATTAGAAGATAAAGAAGTTGTAATAATTGAAAGTTAGAGAGTTGTCTCCCTTTAATTGAAAAAGTGTAACAAACATACATTCCCGCATTTATTATATATATATATATATATATATATATATATATATATATATATAATAAATATAAATAAAACAAAGTTGTGAAATAATACCTTTTTCAAGTATATTTGCGCATAAGTAAATGTAATGGAGTCGACTGAAATTAGAACTCGGCTCGCCGATTTCTGATCCAGAGTTGTATATATATATATATATATATATATATATATATATATATATATATATATATATATATATGCAACTCTGGATGAGAAATTGTTTCCCCTAGTTATGGGTTCAATAATAGGGCAACCTGGGCTTTCTTTAGCCTTACTTGGTAAACAATCTAGAAGTAGTACAACTCGGAATTCAAAACCTGAGAAACGTTGTTTAGAGACCTTGTGGTGTACGATGTGCACAAGTTTTCTCTATTCGGTTCTTCCGACTAGTGTGGTTGTTTCTGCACCCGCGTGCATGAAACTCAGAACTGTACCAAACAGTGAGAATATATATATATATAGTTGGGACAACTGTTTGAAAACAAATTATAGCTAAATATAGATATTCTTTAGAAAGAATGGTTCACTTCAATGTTTCATTAAGGTCGTACTGCATCCATAGTAGCCAAGATAGCCTGACAGAGCCGATCTCTATTCAGGCAGTTTCTTAAATTCAGTGATTTTCTTTTTCCTTGACTGGTTGCTACCTCAAAGGAAGAAAGTCTGGTCTACCCATCTATTTAATCTATAGATGATGTAGAGAGAAGAGATCGATTCATACTTTTTCCAAGAGTATTTGTGCGAAAGTAAACTTAATGAGCTCAGCTGGAATTCGAACTCGACTCGCCAATTTCTCTGTTTGAGACGCTTATTCAACAGAATAATCTTTTCGGGCGCACATTTTTAAAGCCTATAAATAAATATATACTCATAAAGTAAATGATTTGTTTCTTAGATTAACACCATTACTTCTCGCCTCAGTTCAAATATAGAACCCTCTATTATCTATTTGTCATTTGTCTGTGTATGCGCATGCGCTTCTATCTAGTTCGAGTTTTCTTATACTATTACCAAACACCATTGACTGAGAAATGCAACCACAAGAGCAAAATAAGACACAAACGTAAAAACAAATTCTGGAATCATCACTTCTTCTAATTTAGTTTGCTTTTAAAATGAGAAATCGCAGATATAGACTCTGAAATGACATTGTTTTTCTTCTTGTGAAGAGCTAAGGGAGGTTAATTTTCGCCTTACATCAATAAAATGCAAAGTGGATTAATATAATGCTGAGAATTGCTTGCAAATCCCTCTTCACTCTGCTTTCGTCACAGTTTTTTTATCTGTTTCTTCAGCTTATAAAGGCATTTTTAAATTTCCAGATGTTTATGGAAACCAGCATTTATGATTTGAACATATTCTCAAATTTTTATGTTCGTTTGATGTATTGGAAAAGATATATAACACAAGAAACCAAAATCAAATACAATGTTGAATTATAAATGCCCCAGTTTTATCGCCTTGTCTACTTACGGACATTTATTACTAGAAAATCTCAGTTCTAACTTATACAAAATGTTTCATATTTTAACCTTTCTTCGTCGCAATAGATTTATCTAACAAAAACTTTCACATCTATATTTATCCCTCTCTCTCCCACCCTCTCTCTCACTCTCTCTCTCACTCTCTCTCTCTCACTCTCTCTCTCTCTCTCTATATATATATATATATATATATCGGGTGCATGTGTGCTTGCGTGTGCCGTGTCCCATCTTGATATAGATAATCATGGCTCACCCCAACTTCATCTCTTTTCTTACTTTATGTAATCCTGGCACCTTTACAATTCCTCTTTGTCTTTCAACCATCCATTTACTCATACTTTTCAAGTCGGTTATTCGCTTCTTTGTCCTGCTCCTTTTGTTTTCAATGCGCCCTGTGTGCGTTAACTTCTCGAACATTTCTTTCCTCGTTATTTGTTCCAAAAATCAACTGTTTTTTCTGCTTATTATCAGCAACGTCTTTGTAGTTGCTATACTCCTAGAAACCTTTTTTGTCCCTCATATAATTACTCCATGGTATTTTCAACACATCTGTTACTTCATGTCTTTATTTCCCAGTTCTCTTTGTTTCTAATGATATATTCCTATGTCACATTACTTTGCTCAGTTTCTGAAAAGCATCTTTCGTTATCCTTTTACTCTTCGGATTTCTACATTGCATATTTTCTTTTGTCTGTTGCTATAATATATAAACGGAGTTCTGCATTTGTTTGATTTTTACGCCGCCGATACCTAACTCACACCTGAGATTGTCCTTTTTGCTGACAACTATGCATTCTGCCTTCTTACACTCAATTTTCTTTCTGAATCTGACATCCAGCGACACTTGTTCAACATGTCTCTCCTTACCGATCACTTACGCGAAAGCTATGAATCGATTTCCTAGCCCAACTATGGATTAAAACAGTCTTGTATCTGGAAAAATCATTGTTATTCTCAAATAAAAATTGTAAATGCAATATTCACTGGCTAAAAAAATATTCATAAAATTGAAAATATGTTTCGGCTTTAAATAACCTTCAAAGGATCGATAAGCCGTAAAAATAAATCATTCAAGTAATTAAATTACTAATTATTAACTGATTAATCTCTGCAATCCTAGAATATATTATATTAACACTGGATTGTTAATTTTCTTTTAAACCAGAACTTAAACGCTGCCAATCAATTTTATCAGATATTTAAACATTGTATCAATAACAAATAATGTGTTTGTTAATTTCTTTGAAGTTTTTTGGTAACTGCATCTATAGTTTTGTTCTGTTTTTTTTTTTTTGTTTTAGCGGAGGGATTTATTTTACCATTTTTAACTCGTGTAATATTTTTTTTTTTTTTTTTGTCTTCATCGGATTTTATAACTTGAAATGCACTCTTTATATTACTGAGATAACGTGTTCTCATTAGTTTGGCAAAATGTTCCCCATTCAGATGCTCTGTCTAGGTGTAGAAATCAATACGCCGTTTTTGTATTTTTGTTTTGTTTTTTTTATTGTTTGTTTGTTTTTTGTTTTGTTTTTTTGTTTTTTCACAATAAGAAAGAACGTAATTGAAGACTTATTCGATTACACATTTTCTCTTTGCAATATTATCTTAAATCTATGAGTTTGCGTGCGCAGAATGTAAATTTTTCTCGATCATATTCTCATAATGCATCACTGAACCGCTTAAAAGATAATTATTAGTAATTATATATGCATCAAAAACTTTTGTAATCAAGGATACGCAACGAAAATGAATCAACGAAACTTGAAACTAGTAGTGTAGACAAAATTATACGACTTTCGAGCTCAAAACAATAAGCGTTGGTTTTCTAGATTTTAATAATACTAGATATGAAACCATTTTTGTTTCATATGGGTCAGGTTCATGTCACACTTAACATGCAACTACATAAATATATCAATAAAGTTTATTCATTTCTTTAGATTAAGAAAAGGCCTTACATGTATTTGTACACAAGCATAGACCTATAAAGCTATGCATTCTTGTGTGTGCCTTGTAAAATGTATGAGAGAGAACATAAAGACGCAAAAAAATGCAAGAATGTGTGGCTGAACGGACATACGTTATACGGTATACGTGATAACTGCTTAGCCTTATGTAAAACCTGAAAAAAGCTGACAAATTTTATCCGAACTCTCTTGTCACAAAAGAATGAAAAATTATTCTTTTGAATTAAATTTGAATATACGACAGGCTTTTAAAATTTTCTCGGCACAGACAAGAAACCCTTCCTAAAAAATTGGCTATTTGGTCAAATTTCGATACAACTGAGAAATTTTTAACACCTTGTCGTATATAAACATTTCAAATTACACCGTGTAACATTATCTTTATCCTTGGGTAGCAAATGTTATTTTCTATTTGCTTACGCCTACAAAGTATGAAAATTGGCTAATTTTTCTTATAAATTTTGCTGTTGTGGCCAGGATAATTATATTTCTGAAATTTACGAATTCCTATTGGGAAAACTGGCGAATGTGAATCGTCTCATTTACGCAAAGTAGGAACAAAATGACATTTAATTCAAAAGTAGAATCTATTTATTTTAGGATTACACAAGCGAGACCACAAAAATTTAGAAAACTGTAGTTTTTCACATTTACGCTTATACTGTAAATTACTTTCACGTATCAGCTCCCAAATATAGTCTTCAATCAGGTTTTTGTTATACGATCCTTGGTAGCGGTGTTCAAAGTCCAGTATATCCTGGTGGAAGCGCTCGCCTTTTTGCTCCGAATACGGTTCCATGTTCTCCTTGAATTTATCAAGATGAGCGTCACAGATATGGACTTTGAGGGACATCCTGCAGTCTTTGCCGTAGTTCTTCACCAGGGTCTCAACAAGCTCCTCATAGTTTTCGGCCAGGCAGTTCCCCAGGAAGCATCGAACCACTGCGACAAAGCTGTTTCACACTGCTTTCTAGTGAGCTTCTTGGGGAATTCCTTGCACTCTATGATCTTGTTTATTTATTCCAACGAAGACAATGGCCTTGACTTTTACTACAAACAGCTTAGAGAAGAAGTCTTGAAGGTACTTGAAGGTTGCAGGATCCTTTAGTGCTTTGACAAATTGCTTTATAAAGTCCAAGTGTAAGTGCAGTGAAGGAAACAATACTTTCCGAGAGTCCAACAGTGGCTCCGATTTGACGTTGTTCCTCCTCATACTGAACTCGGTCCGCTGTGTCCAGTCCCACTTGTGGTAGTGTGTCGCGTTGACCCTGCAAAGATAACACAGAAATTTGGTAAATCTTCTTGCAGATCCATCAGGAAAGCCACCATTTCGAAGTTTCCGATAAGCTCGCAACCGTACTCTTCATATTTCAAGGCATCTACCAAGATCTTGACACTGTTGTATTCTTCTTTGAGCTTCACCGAGTGAGCAAGAGGAAGAGATGGATACATGTTCTCGTTATGAAGCAGCACGCATTTGGAAGTGCTGGAGGAGCTGTCGATGAAGAGGCGCCACTCGCTGGGGTTACAGACGATTTCAACTGCCTCGAACAGACCGGTCACATTGTGGCAGAAGCAAAGTACATCTTAACGGGTGAAAAAGACTGAAAAAGACTGAAAACACTTTCATCGAAGAAATTCTACTGCTTCTACGCGGCATGGACTTTGTGAGATTAAGATTTCTGGTCAGGTCGTTAAGGTATTTTGGTTAGGGTAGTATGGGTTTTTCTCTGTAATATGGATCAATGACTTCGTCCTTTTCTGAATTGCTGCTCCCTTCCACGCTGCTGTAGGAGTGTTTACGGAAAGCTCAGAGAAGTGCGGCACAGAATGTCTGGATATATGATAGCAGGCACATTCTTACCAGCTGGATGTTTGGAAGGGTCCACCATGCAAAAGAAACAATTTCTTGTGTGGTCATTTGATTCTCCCAAATTCGTAGGATTAAGAATTTCGTGGTTCTATTTTCCCCTCTGTACCATCCTCCAAAAGTTTAAAATAAAAATATGAGTTTTTCACCCAGGGTTATTGAAAATTTATGATTGCATTTTTGTTTTTTTTTTAATTTCTAAAAATCATAAGCTGTATATGTAAAATTCAGACTTCACACCCCAATTAATGTAGTAAATGTCACAAAAATACGGAATCTTGAATACTGAACATCTAACACACGTTAGCCAATTGTACTAAAAACCCATTTCCTTTTGGATTTACCCTTGGTTTACCTTTTTAAATTTCCACTTTTTTAGTTTCGAGTTCTCCTTTAGTAACATCTGAACTCATTTTGCTGGGTGTTCCCCTTTTTGTGTCTACGTTAGCAGTGCACGTTTTTTCGTTTTGGATTTGTCGAAATCTCTTTTTAAGCTTTACCCTCTTTGACGTTTTTACTGTTTGGATGTCACCTAAAAGGAGGAAACTTTTGGGAAGGCGCACGGTTAGAGCAGCGAGGGCGAGTGAAACCCCTGAACAGACTTCTTTGCGTCTTTCACGGATGGTCTCGAGCTCAGCTGCTCGCTTATCTACGGAAAGCGCCGCTGTGCGGACTGAAAGGTTGGCTTTAGCGGCTTCAACCGTGTCCGCACGCCGCGCCAGGCTTTCAGTTGAAGAACGTTCACTTCAGAACTCACAGGACGCAGTCCGTGTGGCTAGGTTGGGGGCTTCACAGTCCCCAGCACAGAAAACCCTTCATCGTTTGCGGGATGCCACCGCCAAAGCTTGCTCCAGGGGTTTAGAAAGCCCCGAACAAACAACTTCACGTCGTCTTAGGAATACTAGGGCTTCGGAACAACCGCAAGAAACCGCTCATCGTCGCTTTAGAAATGCCCTATCCACCGCGTCTGCCAGAGCCTTAGAAAGCCCTGCATAGACCACTTTTCGTCGCGTTAGAAATGCCCGCTCCACTGCATCTGCTAGAGCCCTAGAAAGCCCTGCACAGAACACTGTTCGTCGCGTTAGAAATGCCCGCTCTACTGCGTCTGCCAAAGCTGCAGAAAACTCTGAAGTACGCCGTCAACGGCTCGAAAACATTAGCCAACTTCGACCTTCTTTGAATGGCGTAACTTCGCCGTCTGCGTCATTTTGGTCAAATGCCGCATACAATTATGACTGCCCTGTAAACTATTCCGCTAGGAGAGACGTACAAATAGGGGCCATGGATAAAGTTTACACTTTTTGAAACCTGCGCTTTGATGCTCTGGGGGCAAAATCAGACTCCCTTCTTTAGACGAAACTCCCCAGCCGCTTAGGGACCTCCTTCTGGGTACAACTTCGGAGACAAATTTTCTTGAACCAATACGGAAATACAACTGTTGCTTCCAGATGACGTCTTTTGGTGCGAAGGCTATTAGTGAGGGGGGATGGATGCCTACTTTCAAAGTGCAAGGCCAGGTTTACCACTTAATGGGATCACTTTTGGCTGATCAGGGAGAGCCACCTCAGTTCCTACAAATTTACTTTCTCGCTGACTACAACGAACAGGTTGATGCGCGTCTCGGCATTCTGCCTAGCGATATTTCCGTTGGTCCCCGTACAGACATTCTGTTCCGTCTGCAAGACATGCTTTACAAAACTAACAGTTATATCCGAAGCTTAAAGTTTGCGTTGCAAAACAACTCTTCGCCTTCTTTCAGCGTTGTCATCGATGCAGACAGACGGCCTCACGGTGAGCATGAGCGTCGCTTCAATGCTCCTGCATGTAATGAAGTCGCCGCAGTCATCCACGGTAAGGAGCATAACAGCCGTGACATTGTCATAAGGTACCGGGGCGGTGGTCTGCGCCGCATTAGTGAAACCCACCGTTCATACTACTGTCTCCAGTACCCCCTTCTCTTTCCATACGGAAGCGATGGCTACCACTTCAGAATCCCAATATACCAGGCAAGCAGCAATTCCATGTCGACCTCAAAGACGGTCTCCTGTAGAGCTTACTACGCCTACATGTTTATGGCTAGGGAGGGTGAATTTAACCACTTGCACAGGTGCCGTCAACTATTTCTTCAATTCGCTGTTGACATGGCTGCAAAAATGGAGTCGGAGAGGTTAGGATTCATCAAGTTAAACCAATCCAAACTTAGAACCGACTCCTACATTCACCTTCGTGATGGTCTGCGTTCTGATGGTGACCCACGCAATCTCGGCAAACCGTGCATTTTGCCTTACTCTTACACTGGTGGCCCTCGATACATGCATGAAAGGACACAAGACGCAATGACCTATGTCCGTCATTACGAGAGGCCTGATTTGTTCGTCACGTTCACGTGCAATCCGAAATGGGTTGAAATCACATGCGAACTTTTTCCAGGTCAGCAGTACTCACACCGCCCTGACCTAATTATCCGCGTTTTCCGGTTACAGCTGTGTAAGCTTATGAATTTAATCCTTAAAGGGCAAGTTTTCGGGCGCGTTAAGTGTCATATGTATACAGTGGAATGGCAGAAACACGGTTTGCCTCATGCTCACATTCTGCTGTGGCTCAACGATAAGGTTGACGCAAACAAAATAGACGATTTTATTTTTGATGAAATTCCGGATCCTGCGCTGGATCCTTTGCTCCACGAAATCATTAAAAACAATATGTTACACGGCCCCTGTGGCGCGAATTACGGAAAAAGGTCATGTTGGTCAAGCGATACCACTTGCGCAAAGGGTTACCCCCGTAAGTTTATCTCAGAAACGCTGTACAGACGTAGAAGCCCCGCTGAGGGCGACAGAACTGTGACAGTTAAAGGGCACACTCTGGTCAATCGTTGGATGGTGCCTTATTGCCCGCTGCTGTCCAAGACTTTTGGAGCCCACATAAACGTTGAATACTGCCACTCGGTTAAGTCAATAAAGTACATCTGCAAGTACGTTAATAAAGGCAGCGATGCTGCCGTTTTCGGTATCCAGAGCGACAATTGCGTTGACGAGGTGGCTGATTACGTGGCTGGACGCTACCTCAGCAGTAGCGAGGCCTTTTGGCGAATTTTCGGATTCCCCATACACCAAAGGGCTCCAGCCATTGTGCAGCTTGCTGTTCACTTAGAAAATGGACAGAGGATGTACTTCACCGAACAAAACGCCCAGCAGGTTGCGGAAAACCCTAAAGACACAACCCTAACGGCTTTCTTTAAATTATGCTCAACAGATGCTTTTGCCAAAACATTGATATACCCCCAAGTCCCGTCCTACTACGTGTGGTCAAACAACCGATGGGTTCGGCGAAAGGCTGGCGAGCCTGTCGAAGGTTATCCCGATGTAAGGTCTAACTCTTGCCTTGGACGCGTTTATACTGTGCCCCCAGCCAGAAGGAGTGCTTTTACCTCCGCCTTCTACTTTGTGAAATTGCTGGGCCAACGAGTTTCAAAGATATTCGCACTGTCAACGGCATAGAGTGCCAGTCTTATAGAGAGGCATGCTCCCGTTTGGGATTGCTTGAAGACGACTCCCAATGGGATGCAGTCATGGCGGAGGGTGAACTTCTCAGAAAGCCATCACGGCTTCGAACGCTGTTCGCCATTTTGCTTTTGCGATGCGAACTAAGCGATCCTCTGTCGCTCTGGCTAAAGTACAGAGAATCCATGTCAGAGGATGTGCTGTTCTCCGTTCAGCGTAACAGTCCAGGGGTTGAATGCGGTTTCACTGACTTTATATTCAACAGAGCCCTGGTAGCCCTAAAAGATGTTGTTTTCGAACTAGAAGGTGCCTCTTTACCAACTTACGGTTTACCACCACCGCTCAGAGACGGTTTTGACACTGTACCAACTGAGTTATTGCGGGAAACATCCTACTCCATCGCATACATTACCGAAAACGAGCCCAAACTTCTACCTGATCAAAGGGTTGCTTTCACTACCATAACAGACAGGGAAAACGGCTCCAGTGGAGGTATATACTTTTTAGATGCACCCGGAGGAACTGGCAAAACCTTTGTTACTAAATTAGTCCTGGCAGAGGTACGGAATCGTGGGGAGATCGCTATTGCGGTCGCATCTTCCGGGATTGCTGCAACGTTGCTACCAGGAGGTAGAACCGTTCATTCGGCTTTTCGGTTGCTGCTTGATCTATGCCGGTCACAAACTCCTCTCTGCAACATAACAAAGAATTCGCCACAGGCTAAAGTTCTGCGTAGATGCAAACTTATAGTTTGGGATGAGTGCACGATGGCACACAAGGGCGCCCTTGAGGCACTTGACCGAAGTCTCCAAAACATCCGCGACTCTTCGACCTCATGGGTGGAGTAACCCTTCTCCTCGCAGGCGACTTTAGGCAGACTCTACTTGTTATTCCTAAAGGTACACGCGCTGACGCTGTCTGCGCCTGCCTGAAGTCGTCTGCCCTTTGGCGCCACGTGGAGACTCTTAAACTGAGCACGAACATGCGTGCCTACTTGAATGGTGACTCCAGATCCGCTGACTTCGCACGGGACCTTCTTGGGGAGGGGAAATGCCATCTGACACACAGGGTTTTGTGCAGATGGATCAGCTTGCCACCACTGTTGAATCACTGGATGAATTGATGAATGCAGTCTTCTACAACCTATCCACTAATTTTGCCGATGCCGATTGGCTTGCTGGGAGCGCCATATTGGCACCGAAGAACTGTACAGTTGATTCCATCAACCTTAAACTGTTGGATTGCATTCCCGGGCAATGTCATGTTTATAAGTCCATCGACAGAACTTCCGATCCATCTGAATTAGCTGAGTATCCCATAGAAGTTTTGAACTCCCTTCAGCCGTCCGGACTCCCACCTCATATTCTTCGGCTCAAAGTTGGTGCTCCGATTATGCTAATCAGGAATTTGCTCCCACTAAACAGTGCAATGGGACTCGCCTCATTATTAAATCCCTTTCTCCGAACCTGATTGAGGCGACCATTACAACTGGCTGCGGCAAGGGGGAAGTCGTTCTGATTCCCAGGATAGATCTTCTTCCGTCAGACGCAAGCATACCAATCAACTTTCGTCGCTCACAATTTCCCGTGAAGCTTTGCTTTGCTATGTCCATTAACAAATCACAAGGACAGACGCTTAGCATCGCAGGTCTGCATTTACGTGAGCAGTGCTTCTCTCACGGCCAACTTTACTTTACTCACGAGTTGGGTCTAAGGACAAGGTTTTCATTTACTCTCCCAACAACTGTGCTAGAAACATAACCTACACGGAGGTCCTATAGACAACCCGTCCGGTAGTGTTTAAGCGCCATGCACACATGTGCAGTCCGATTGCATGGCAATTTTTTTGTTTGTCATATTGGTTTTAACGTTAGGTCGTCGTAGTCTCCACTTGCCATTACTAAGACATCTTTGTCAAGGTTATCCAGCTCTTTTGCTGCCTTCTGATTTTCATACCTTCACCCGCCATCATCGCGTTTGTTTGTACACTATGATAACCTCATCCTATTCAGTTGCAACACAAGCTGCTAGACACATGAACACCGGCATTAGACATGATTGCTCCGCTAAAGTTCCGGTTTCATTAACAGTTGATCGGAGCACCTGCAGTTCGTACCAGGCATACAAGCACATTCACACTTGAGAAGCTTCGGATTTCGTCTAATTGTCACAAAAGAAAAGAGTGCGTCTACGAAATTCAGGCTTCTGCTTCCATATCCACTTTACGGCTGCCATGGGTGAAACATGTCAGCCATACGGCTCTATTGTTTTGTTTGTAGTCGTTAAAAAAAACTAAAAACACACGCCAAGTACGGCGACCCCGGTCGGTTTTCATAAGCTCTCAGCCGTGATGTTGACTGCGACTGAAGAGAAGGCACTTCTCCATTGCAATTACGATGCTCGGCCTTACGGCTACCCCGTTGCGGTTTTAAGGGCTTTCAGCCGCGATGTAGATAGTGGCAGATCAGAATAAAGGAAGTTATATCACAGAAATTTTCTTACCATGGCACCCCGTCACTGTTCGCTCTTCTCTCGGTTTTATGGTTCTGCTTTGTGGTCGTGGCAGCGCCGTCTTTTGGGCATAAAACGCATCTTTTAGTTAGACAAGCGGTTTGTTTGTGATTGCGCACGGCCCATACTTTATGTCTATGGCTTCCTCACGGCACGTTTTCCCTTCAATCCCTATGTATGTTGCAACTGAATCGTGGTTTCTTGACTACTTACCACAAGTGCTTCCAGTAATGCATAACGGTCCAATTGGTTAAAGCAGTAACTGCTGCCAGCTTTTACTCACAGATGTCTTAGTAATGGCAAATGACTGATGCTACAACGGCTTTCCGTTACTTCCTTCGATACCTTCGAATACTTGGGCCTGCATGATGTCTGATTAAACTTTGGGTGCATTGCGTTTCAACGTTTTGTAGAAACTTAGTTCCTGTCGACTTACAAAGCACATCTTTCAAAGCAACAGCCGTCCCCAACTCTTACTGTTACATTCCCGGGCAACACCGGACTCTACTGCTAGTATAATATACATGAAATATAACAACATGCAGTCGATATAGTATGGATGATCGTATGTGGATTTTTGTCACTAGAAATTATTCCGAAATAATATTTTGCAGTCTGGCTTCAACTGTATAATTTAATATTCTGTCGCATAATGTTATTTTTAAATTCTTTTAAGATTTTCGTTAATCAAATGATATATTGAATACAAATCTACATACGTAAATATTCTTCTTTGTTTATAGGCGCAATGAATCTCTGCAAATTTTTGCAACAAGTTTTATCCGCTCGAAGTAGTTTTAATCATTAATCTGAGAAAGTGGTTGTATACAGCTGATATTTTATATATTTGTAAGTTTGGCGTTATGTATAAGATCCATATGAAAGTCATTAAATTCCTCCACGCGTAGAAAATCACCTCCATGGGTATTCATCGAGACATGCTGAATGTTTACGGAGACCAAACAATGGATGTGAATACAGATACGCGGTAGGGAATGTGTTTCAACAGTGATGACTGATGTGACGAGGCTATTTAAGAACATGATTTGCAATGTTAAGCGAAACTACTCTTAGTCTAGCCTATTCTATGTTCAATTTTCCGATCTCCTAATTTGAAACAAATACACACGCGCGTGCACACACACACACACGCACATACTCTCATACACACACACACACGTATGTATATGTGTCAGCCACCTGGTCACTGCACGCTTTCGCGGGCATGAAACTTTTAGTTGTGGCCGCCACCAAACGCCAATTCAGAATTGTTTTTGCTGTGCCGTAATGGCGTCGAACACTTTTATGCCTGTATATCCCTCCTCATTGAGTGTGTCTATTTATTGTTAAAATATGCACACGTCACTCAAGCATACACACGTACATAATGGATGCTCACAAATTAATGTCATTTTTTTTAATCATCTCACCCTAAACAAGGCAGTAAAGCAAGGGATTGCTGAGTGTGAAAGAACAAGACAAAATTGTTAAGGAGCAAGAACAGTAGAAGAATATAAAAGTCATAAAGTCATAGATAATGACTGAAATTGCATTTAAAGTTTTGAAGACCAAAGTCGGCTGGAATACATGGAGCCGGAAGAGAGTTCTACAAGCCAATTCAAATGTGAATTGCTGCCAATCCAGTACTGCGCTTAAATTCATAAAATCTAGGTATTATAGTGAAGAGTTCATTCAAACAATTACCATGAAAGTATTTATTTTCAGAAAAGGCACACGGAAACTACATTCCGGCTGTGAGAGAATGACTGTAGCCGAGGCGCCAGGTATGGAGCAATAATATTACTGATTCTTTTTTGGATTTTATGAAGAATCTTTAAATATACAGCAGGAACACCGGGTCATGTGGCAGCAATATTCAAAGCATGGATGAATGGTAGACTTATAGATTTGCAAGATAGATTCAGGAGACAAAAATTGTTTAGCACGATACAGTGAACAGCTTTCTTAGTAGCAGACCTAGCAATGGATTCAATATAATCTTTCCACTTCATGTCAGCTGAGAATGTTTGCCCAAGAAAGTGCAAGTTCACTCTCATGGAGGTAAGTATTAGCCATGCTAATGGAAGGCGGGAAGGGGTCTTTCAGGTGATTAATAGAAATAAGTTTCGTTTTGTCTAGAATTTATTTCCAGACAAACTACAAATACAAGGTTCACAATAATCGTGTTGAATGAAGCAACTTTTCAGCCATAAAGCAATATTTTTCCATATGATCAGAGCTGCCTTAAACATGGCTTGTGGCACACATCAGTCATCACTGTTGAAACACATTCCCTACCACGTAGCTGTATTCACATCCATTGTTTGGTCTCCGTAAACATTCAGCATGTCTCGATGAATACCCATGGAGGTGATTTTCTACGCATGGAGGAATTTAATGACGCACTCTGCTTCGTAAGCATTTTCGTGTCAGATGCCATTTTTACAGACTGTCGCTCAACTGCTATCTGTAAATAGAAGCCAAAAATATATGGTTTATTGTCGGGAAGATTCGAACTACCAACATCTGATGTCATGGATCAGTATTACAAAATAAAAGTGACCTTTGTATACCGTATGTATATGCTTAGAAGTTATATATATTCTGGAATGTTGCTGTCTTTCAATTAAATCGTTGAACCAAATGTTGTAAAATCTGTTTTACCAGTTTCTTAAATATTGTATCAATAAAAACCGGTTTGTTTTTAATATCCTTGTCTTTTTATTTTCCAGATATGAGATGGTATTTTTCATTCATCTATGATTTTCTCTCATCACCAAGCGCTGTATTCGTAATTTCAACCATACCCAGTGTGCTAAAAGACTAGAGTACCTTATTCTGATAAATTATTCCGGTTTCACTACTGTTTCCCGAGAAGAAGACAACATCTTAAATACAATATCGGACCCCGAACTAGTGCCAGTCACGATGAACGGGTGTCCCCTCGGGGAAGCTTCGTGCCTTGAGAGACTATTGGGCCTCAAACTCACCCTTGACCTCTTACATACGACCCATCGCTAAAGATGCAGGAAAAATGGTTGGCTCCCTGTACCACTCCAGTAAGTACTTGACTCCTTATGCTATCCTCTACCTTTACCAGATCAGGCCTAAAATGAAGTAGTGTTGTCATATTTGAGCGAGAGCTATACAGTCCTCACTTTTCAGTCTCGATAGAGTTCAAAAGCGTCTCCAAGGCCTTTTGGGTGACGAATTATTTTCCACCACCCTCCCAACTTCTCTCTCACAGGCGGGATGTGGCAAGCCTCTCACTGCTCTATCGTTACTTCCATAGAAAGTGCTCAGACAAATTACATTCCTTGGTTACGCCAGTTCTAACCTTCATGCCACCCACATTCCTTCTGTATTCCATCGGTGAAAAATAAGTTTCACTTGAACTGCTTTTTCCCGTGAACTGACTCCCAAGAGAATGTTTCCCCTATCACTACAATCTTAACCTGTTCAAGTCTAGAGTTAACCGGTTTCTCCCCCTCCTATCCGTATAAACTGCCTCTTAACGTAACTCTCTACCGCGAGTGGCCCTCGGGCTTTGCACAAAGTGAATCTTACTGTAAAAAAAAGTTAACAAAATGGAATAAAGCTAATTGACTAAAATAGTGATGCAATCCCATCACAATATTTTTCAAAGTAAACCGCATGCCTCATTGAACAATAATAGTAATCAATCATAATCTGTTTTATCTACCATTAATTGTAATTAGATTGAATTTTAACTGCTTATTGAAGGCGCATCTGGCACAATAATAGGCGAGTTTTCTTATTTAAATTATTAGTCGTTATTCTTGGGTTTCTTTGAATTCATTTTTCGACGCCGTTATTATCAGTACTGTACTTGTATTAATCAATTCGATTTAGTCAACTGTTTTATTCAAATCCTTATCTTCCTCCTGGACCTGTATACAAGTGACGCCATTTTTTCTAATATCGTCAATGCGAATTCCTGCCTTGGTGTTGAACTCGGTACGTATTAATGCATTAAATACGCTTTCACATTTCAAACTCTGGAACTGCAATGAGATGGCCTGATCTACCATACCGTATAAGATTAAAGAAATAGCTTTTTCAGGCCTAGTGGAATAACAAGTATTACGTATCAAGCAAAAGGGAAACGTGTCGTGAAAATACTCTGTCGCTGTTTAAATCTACTCGACCACTGTCCCTGCAAGTTACAATGTCTTTCAAAGAAAGCTATCAATTGTTCTTCAAAAGAAAAATAACGGTATAGTGAAACCTCATCTCACAACTCTTTCAGTGAAAAATACGGCTCCTTGCTTTCAACACATGTGTGAGCCGAAGTCAGGAGATGAAGATATATTTTAAAACATCATCGCTGAAAATCACTGGCTGCCGTCACAATTTATGTGTTACTTATAATTGTTGTTGATGATGACGTCTTATATTCTATGTAACACAAACGTGTCAAAACGCAGTAATATATTTTAAAAAGCAGTTACGCAAAACGATTTTAACAAACATGACACTTTACATTTAACGATTTTTGTTCATAATTAGATTTTTTAATCGATATGACAAAGTGAATCTCTCGATTTGAATCTCATCCAGTTCTGAAATGCCAACAGTCGTTCAAAATTTAATAAACAAGTCTATTCTATTTGTCAATGACAAATATCAAGCATCGAGCAAGCTATTCATGTATGTAGGTGTGTGTGGGTGTTTATATATATGCAAACAATATACAGTTACGCATATGTGTTGATAGATAGATAGATAGATAGATAGATAGATAGATAGATAGATAGATAGATAGATAGATAGAATTGAATTTGTACTGGACTTGTAGATAACCATAAAGAAATACAGAAAAATACACTATCATTTTCTATTCGTGCACACCTATGTACACGCTTGTGCATATATATTTTTTGTGATCTGCGAGTTCAAATATGAGATATTATGTAATATTTAAATATTTAGATGTATATATATATATATATATATATATATATATATATATATGTGTGTGTGTGTGTGTGTGTGTGTGTGTGTTTATAAACTAAATTTAATTTTTTCAGACCAAACCATCTAAAAGAAAAATTCAGTTGATCAATTTCAATCTTTAACTGCTAATACGCTAAATGAAAACCTTTAGAATAAGTGTTGTTTAGATATTACAGTATTTTTCTTTTTCAATTTGATTTCTTTAACTGCGACAAAATTCCAGAGAAAATCTAGACGAAATGTTTTTAATTCCGCACGTTCTTACCAAGACTTGGTATAAAACTAAGTCTTTAATTATGAATACCACACTTAATCTTATCTAAAGTTTTGTATTCAGTTTCTAAGCCTGACACTTCGCAGCGATGTCAATATCTTGGTACAAGCTTCCTAAGAGATATCGAGAAAACAAACCGATTGTCGAGAGTGCAATGAAACAAAAGGTTCTTTAGGAATCCTTTGAATCCTTCGCATGAATCAAGTAAGTTGACAAAAACTGGCGAGAAAATGGCAGAAATGATTATACACTTTATTATTACTTGGGTAGGATAATATGAGGAATACTACATAGCTAAGATTCTGCTTCCTAATATAAGGAACATTACATGGGTAGTATCCTACTTCATAATATGAGGAATATTACATGGGCAGGATCATGTTTCCTAATATAAGGAATATTACATGGGTAGGATCCTGCTGTACAAAATTCTTAACTTTTATCTTAGAAATCTCTATTCTGCCTTCTTTAAATATATTTTATTCAAATACATCGCTTTTCGTTTAAAATGGTAAAGCTGGAAGTAATTTACTACCAGGCGTAAAAAGAATTATTTTCATCATTACGTTATTCAATATTAAAATCTGTATAAACATATATAAGCACGCGCACACACACACACACACACACACACACACACACACACATATATATATATATATATATATATATATATATATATATATATATATATATATATTCTTATTACTCCAAACATTATTTTAGTAGATAGGCATTTTTGAGTAGACACTACATTGCATATATATATATATATATATATATATAGAGAGAGAGAGAGAGAGAGAGATGGATTAAATCCGGATTATTTAATTTTTATTTATTTATACGTTATTTTTTTATAAATACACTTATTTTATAAATACACTTATTTGAGTGAATGTTCTGGTCTTCTAATTAAACAGTATTAATTACATTTACCGGCCTGGGTGTTCGAGAAATTTCTTAGAATATATACGTTAAATAAGTGTATCCATAAAAAATAACGTATAAACAGAAAATATATTAAATATTTGTCGGAATTAATCCATTTTCTATGATATGTTGTCTTTGTTTACGTTAGGATATAAAATCTTAGTAGATATGATATGAAAGATCGCGAACGTGTGTGTTTAAAAGCAGTAATTCGAGTTTGGTTTAACCGGAAGTTCTCTCTAGTTGACATAACACGCTCGGATTAAGGGTGATTCCGTATAAGATACAGGTTCGTTTCCTGTTGAACATTGAAGCCGGTAAATGTAATTAATGCTGTTTAATTAAAAGAACAAATCATCTCCTCAAGTAATTGCATCCATAAAAATCACGCATAAACAGAAAATATATTGAACATTTATATATATATATATATATATATATATATATTACAGTTTTTATTATGCAAGTGAATGTTTTCAAAGTAAAATTGGTATTAACCCCTAATGTGTGTTAATTGTTCAGGATGTACTTATATTTATATTATAAATACACAGTGTTAATTTCAGTTAATAATATATATATATATATATATATATATATATATATATATATATATATATATATATATATATATATATTAGAAATACTTGCAATAATTTATTTAACTCTATGAGATATTAATATGCAATTCGAGAGCTGTTCTTCATATTGCAAAAAGTCATATTCGAATCCATAGTTATGGATATTTATTGTTTTTAGTTTCAGCTATATAAAGATTGCCATAAAAATGAGATTATCTAAAAAAAAGAAAATGAGACTGGGGAAATTATTTACTGGTGGTAACATAACTTTGGAAATTGTGAAAACAATGAACAATTAAAAATAAATTGAAATATGATTGCAAAAAAAACAAAGTTGCTTTAAGAATACCGCAAAACGATACTTGAGATAAAATTAAAAGAATAATAAGAATAATGAACCAACAAGAAAATGCTTGATGAAACTGGTGTTGCAAATAGAAACAAAGATAAGATCCATAATATTCAAAATATCAGCGAAAGCCATGAAAGCAATCAAAGCAAGCAAAGCCATGAAAATCAATCAAAGCCATGAAACAATCAAAGCCATGAAAGCAATCAATCAAAGCCATGAAAATCAATCAAAGCCATGAAACAATCAAAGCCATGAAAGCAATCAAACTTCTGATTTTAAGTAAACATCGCAAAGGGAATCGCGAAAATAGAGCGACGATATTTTTTTCTTTTTTTTAAATTTTTTACAGTGATATTCGCCCTGTAAAAAGCTCGGGAACCCTCGATATAAAGGGCTATAGAGTAAGAGGCACAGTTTATACGGATATGGGGAGAAGATAACGGTTAACCGTAGACTTGAACCGGTTAAGAGTGTTGTGGTCAGGAAAACACCCTCTTGGGAGTTGGTTCCACAAAGTAGCGATTCGTGGGAAGAAACTACTCGAGTGGAACTTATATCTCACCAATGGATTACGAAGGGAATGAGGGTGTTCCGCCATAATGTGCGTATCATGACGGATCTTAGCCGTGAAGATTAGAACTGTTGAAACTAAGGAATGTAGCTCGTCTGATCACTTTCCATGATAATAGTGATAGAACAGTGAGAGGATTGCGACGTTTAGTCTGTGCATTATTTGTAATGAAAGTAAAGCTACATTGGATTGGCCTGCTAACTGGGATGTACGTTGTATCTTACATTTAAGTAGTCCACCAATATGACTTAGAAGTCAACAGTCGAGAAGTGGGGCAATGTTTTGGGCTAGTCTTGTAAGTACTAAAATTGTAGGTTTCTTCAATATTGGTATCATGATAAATACAAGTGAATATTCCCAAAAGGTTTATAAGTGATATACGTCACAACCAAGTAGCTTTAAAATAAAGAGCATATTCAATGCAAGATAAAGCTCAAGCAATGATGACTATTGCCCACCTTGCCAAAAAAAGATTACCAAGACATCAGATTAACAGAATGTGCCCTAGCCTCTCTAGATATTACTCCAACATAAAATTTGAGGCTCATCATTAAATTAAATGTATATATGAATAAAAAAAACAATATTCAACACTGGGAAGCAATAAAATCTTCTGCAAAGAGGGAAATTTGCAAACGCAATGGATAAAAGACTATATATGGCAGCAATACTCCATGCAAGGGCGAATGGTCGATTTATAGACTTGGAGGATCGATTCCGGGGAGAAAAATTTCCTGGCTCGGCACAGAGAACCAACTTTCCTTGCGGTGGCTGATGCAACTGACTCGATGTATTTGTTCCATCCCAGATCAGCAGACAGCGTGAGACCGAGCAGCCGCAGAGAGGAGCTCTCGAAAAGTTGGTCTTCAGACATTCTAATGGGATGCAGGGATGGATCCTTGTGGTGGTTAATAGAGAGAAACCACTGTAACTCCAGTTTTTACTTCGAGAAATATTACATGGTTCCCCTTTTTTAGACATTGTTTGTTGTTACATATATGCTATAATTTATCTGAGTGAGACACGTGTATATATCTAATTTTGTGTACGAGGCAGCATTATAAATGTCTCTCTGAGAACAAAGCATGATTGTCATTCCTTCTCCTTTCAGCTATTCTGTTCCGTCAATGAAATACGGTATTATTATAACCTGTAAAATAATAACATACTCAGATATACGGGATATTGTGTTATATATGTTTTTATGATCTATATCTTTTGGATTTATCTATAAATGAAAATTTATGTTGCACTTAGTTTGTTGTGAGCAACGACAAAGTTTTATAGAAAATGGATACAAAAAGGACACTTATACTTAACATCAGAAAGAGACAAATTTCTAGGGGCACATAATGAGGAAAGAGGGCTTAGAAAAATTAACACTCACAAGACATGTTGAAGGATAGAGAGACAGAGGAAACAGCGCATAACATACCTAACGTGCCTGTGTAAATGGTAGGAAGAACAGGATTCAGGAAAGATAGCAAAAAGACAAAATGACTTGCAGAGGACAGGAAATTGTCGAGAGCAATGGTCGCCAACGTTCTGAAGGAACATGACGCATCTTATTTGGAAATAGAAAACAATGTTTGCTTATTTATTAATATGGAGGGGGGGAATCCAGATTTTTACATCTTATGGGTGTGTCAATTTTAACTAATAGAAGGAAGGTCAATGCTAAATTTGAAAAGTTAAAAATTTAGGTTAGATGTTGGGGGATGTGGGGTATTCATACATGTCTCGGGGAACTGTCATATTAACGGCTCGACACCTTACTTCCGGCAAAAAGTATACATTTAAGTTACGAAGAAATATTCTTAGAGATATATATATCCATGACAATGGGTTAATTTTTGTTTTTTAATTATTTTAAATTATATTTTAAAACTAACTTAAAGGGAACTCTGGTATGATTAAAACATTTTATATATCTTTGAATCAAAATATTACTCTTATTTTATTCATTAAATTTTTTTAATACATAGCAATTTAAAATTAAAAATCAAGGAATTAAATTAATATTACATGTACCATAATATATAATAAAATAATGGACATATAATTGTAATACATAGACTTTTGTGAAAACTCGAGGTAGTGAAGTCACGTTGCGGTAAGATCTTGTTTTGTTTTGCTCGGAAAGTAAAAATTCGACGTTCACATTGGAAGTAAAAGTTTTGGTTCACTTGAAAAGTAAAAAGACATGTCGGATGCAACCTTTGTCCTGTCGGGCACTCTCGAAATGGTATACAGTGTTTTTCCGTGGATAGAGTTCAGGCAGTGCCTCCCTTTATATACCGTGGAATGGACTGTTTCGGTTCATTCCTCATCAAGGAGGATAGGAAAATTGTCAAGAGATATGGCGCTATCTTCACTTGTCTAGTGCTTAGAGCGATACCCCTGGAGGTCTTAGAAGATATGACCACGGATACATTCATAGACTGCCTGCGCTGCTTCATAGCAATTCGTGGACAAATACGAACTATTCAATGTGATCAAGGATCAAATTTTGTGGGGGCTAGAAATGAACTCAGAGCTGCATTTAACCAGTTAAATCAGAGCAAGATCGAAGACATTCTGCTTCGACACAGCTGTGATTTTGTTTTCAACACCCCTGCCTCAAGTTATACGAGTGGGATATGAGAGAGACAGATAGAATCCGTTAAAAGGCTACTGAAGGGGATCTTAACAATGACAGAAAATCACATGGGCACTTCATCTCTACGAACTTTGTTCTGCGAGGCAATGACAATAGTTAACTGTCGCCCATTACCAGTTGGCAACCACAGTGATGCAGAGGATCTTATTTCTCTCACTCTAAACCAGTTGCTCACTATGAAGACGATTATCATAGTGCCACCTCCTAGCAAATTTGAGAAGGAAGATGTTTATGCTAGAAAGAGGCGGAGACCATTCCAGTACTTGTCAGATCAATTCTGGAAGAGGTGGCGGGTTGAATACTTACAAACGCTCCAGGCTCGACAAAAATGGTTTTAAAAAATCAGAGCAATCTTATGGAAGGAAAACGCATAGGCAGGCCTGTAAATTTAGAGAGACCAGTCCATAAACTGATATTCCTGATCCGTCCTAATGAAAATGATGAGAATTGAATTTTGACTGTAACCTTTTTACGTTGTTTTTATAAACTTTGAACCTTTTCAGGTGGCTAAATTGTAGTTCCGCTTTGACAGAAAAAGGGATCAGTTACGGAAAATTATACTGATGATAATGCTTAGAAATTAGTAAAAATAGAGGTAGTTATTTGCTCTTTGTAGTTTTCTGCTGGTAAATGTGAATTGTTCTCTCTTCAGGGGAGGTGTACAGCTATATATAGATTTTCCTTTTTGTTTTAGTGCAAAATCACAAATGTGATTTTGACGAAGAGTGTGGAGGCTGCCAGTTACTTTGTTTTTGGATAAATAAACAGTTGCTTTTCAGTACCATTCCAAATTTTTGTAGCAACGGTCAGTCTAGTTCACTCCCTAAAATAGTCCCTAAAGAAATGGTGAGTTTGCTCACTCCCTAATAAAAAGGACCCTAACGCTAAAACAAAGCAGTAACCCTTGTTGTTTTTCTTATGAAGCAAAATACTAGCTTTATAAATTGGTATATTGACAGCAGTAGTCTTTTTACACGTAGTGTATATTCAAACTTTTGGCAGGATAGAATGGGAGCACGACCTTAAATTATTTTTTGAGTTGTTGGGCATTCGTGTTTACCATTATTCCTACCCGCCCTCATATAGCGGCAATACAATTTTAACCGAGCCTTTTGGAATCAGACTCTGGCCAGAAGACAACGTCAGTCTCTTGAGGTCAGACACACTAGAAGATACCTCTGTCGGTATTTTCTTTCTTTTCACTACACTATGACCTTAATTTGCTTTCCGCCTACTTGTCAACAAAGTAAATAATATTTCGTCTTACTTTAAACACACTAGGATTTTTTACTAAATTGTAAATTTACTATTTTAACACCTCCTTTCTGGTAAAGTGAAAACTTTCTTTTTCAAAATCTTATTTCTTTACACCTAATGCATTTAGTAGTAAATATAAGGAATAAGTTTTTTTATGCCTGAATTGTAGGAGAGATTAACTATCAGTCATTTGTATTATATACACGTCTTATGTAAACGTATAAATCTTCCACTCCCTTGTACTTTGAGTACTTTTCACACTTTTTGACATTTCTTTGTGCCACGCGTGGCTTTGAGATGTATTGTTGCGATATTCTTTGTATGTGTGTATGTTTATTATGCGACATTTCGTATTATTTTGTATCTGCACGCTTGTTAATATCTTTGTTTTAATTATTTGCAGTTTTCACAGCTGCAATAGTATGTTTGAACAAATAAAAGCCTTAGGCATTTCCCGCAGTTGTTAGATCTCTCAAAGAAGTCAAACAAAAAGGCGAATGCAATTACAATACATACATATTTTAGTTCTTTGTAAAAACAAAAACAAAAAAACAAAGGTAAACGTGAACAGTGAGATATTTTAAACGAATTAGTCATTTTAGTAATACATTAATTTGAAATTCGTTTCGTTACAACTCGAAACTCATTTAAAACAGAATCATGTATAAGGTTTCGAATTTCATATTTAAGTAATGCATAAGCATACAATGGGTCCCTCTCTCTATCTCAGCCTCTTACCGACCGGAGAAATCACTTCAATCGGTTCCCATTCACATGGGTGTGTACAAAAAAGTCCACAAGGAATCAAAAGGTGGTAATTAACACAAATGATGTAAAAGTGCATGTTTCCAATATATATAGTTTGGAGAGGTATAAAAAAAAGTTATGTTCCTACAAAATCCAAATTCTTTTGCCAAACACAAAACTTAGCAGAAACAACTAATCACTATAATAGGTATGGAATTACAAAATAGACCATCACTGTGTAAAAATTTAAAAAGGAAAAACATTTATTTTACAATATAAAAAAGGGTACAATACAAGAGCTGCACAAAAAATTTCTTTTTGTGCGCCTATTACGGCAATATAACACAGTTTTGAGTTTACAAAAAGGGATTACCATCAGATACAAGGAAAATTGTGTTACAATCTTTTGAGAAAAACACAAATTCAATGACAAAAAATAACACACTTTAAAAATGGAAAAAAAGATAAAAACTTAGAAGAAGCAAAAAAAATTGCACAAGGCAGAAAATACAAAACGCTACCACCTCCGTTCTTAATAGAATACTCAATAATAGGACGTCTCAGAACGAAGGGGTTTTCATGTTTTCACGTGTTGTTATCTCAAGGGCCTTTTGAAGTATTTTGAAAGAAAGTTAAACCTGAAAGTTCTTTCGGTCTAAATTCTTCTCAGGAAGGCATAGAAGGAAATGTCTTTTCCTGAAGTTTGAATCTGCCTTGAATCTGTCGAATCTGCTGATTCTTTCATACCTGCTCCGTCCAGAATTTCACAAAGGCTTGAAAATCTTCTTGGCCAATATATACGAAGCCTTTCTCTAAGAATTCAAAAAATGAATCGGCAATAATCAAATAATTTTGGTGGTATCCTCAGTTTGAACCAAAAAGGCCATAAAAATGTAACAATTTTTGCACGAACCGACTGGCCTTCATAAAATATACACTTCTCTCAGAAGAACGTGTATTAAAAAACCTAAACGATAATACGTTTATTCGACTATAACATTTTTAAAATAATAAAAATTAGCTTTTTATAGAGGAGGTAGGTAAGTCGTCCCAAGTGTTACATACCCCACACCTCATGACAGACTAACGGATCAGTTTTTCCTTTCAACCAGTGAGATCTCTGACTCTCTCTTACCACTTCTCTGCCAAACACTAGACCATATTGCTCGGCTGGCAACTCGTCCATAACCAGCAATGGAATTCGACAGATAGTTTCAGAATTACCCTCAGTTCTAACGTTGACCGTTTATATAAGTCTGCTACTATAACTTTCTAACTTCCGATCAAGTGACATTTGTCGAAAGTTTTCATATATTTACCTATTATTTTATTCCCTTTTTGTAAAGTGGGTGACTCATTTGAAGATTCTACTTCATAGACTTTACTTTTGATCATAAAAACACACAACATTCCAAACTCAGATAAAATCATTTAAAACCCATTTGACCTCGCGTATGTGTGTTCTAGTGACGACCGGGTTCTATTGTGTCAAAATACAACTTGAAATATTAAACTTTAATTAAGTTAATGCATGAGTTTTACATTTCTTGATAAATAAAACCATGAATGAATCAATTTATATTTTACAGAATTAATGAAATCATAAAGATTTCTAATGGATTCAGATAGTAGTAATCACATGCTCGCAAGTTAACTTTTCTAATTCAGTGGTCGTTTTGCAATTCATCAAAATTCCGTTCTGTATTACGGATAACAATATATTTATTCGCTCAAAATGTTCATTTTCTGCCATCCCATGTCAACAATATTTATTAGTATTTTGCTGCCAAAGTAAATGATTAGCATCAGAATTGTGTCGTTATATTGAGGTTTTCTTGGAGTGCTTTAATTGGCACGTAATTTGTTAAAACATGTTATGTGAAAAATGAAAAAATTTGCATGAAATTTAACATCATTTTATAATGTACTTGTAAAATAAATAAGGTTACTTCCCTTGAATAACAAGGGAATTAATCCTATAAAAAATAAGTGGAATTATTTCCCCTGAAAACACGTTAACCTCGAAGTAAATTTTGAATTATATGTCGTAACACTGAATTGAACTGAAAATGCAGAAAATCCATATCTGATCAGTCTTTTCTACATTTTTCCATTCACTGAAATACAACATCAGTTGGTTAATATAAATTTTATTGTAAAAGAACTAATTTATCTGTAGTTTATACACACACACACACACACACACACACACACACACACACACACATATATATATATATATATATATATATATATATATATATATATATATATATATATATGACAAGATAAGGAATAAATAGGAAACATTTAACATGTTTCGCTTTTATTTAAGCTTCATCAGAACTTTTTGACGTGAATTATGGAAGTTTTAGTTCTGTATTGTTTGATTTAAATTGGTCAGGTAGACCTCTTGTTTGTGTCTTACGGTGTTTGTGTGTGTGTGTGGTTCCCCACGTGCGTTATGTTTCTAGTGTGCATTTTTGTAAGAGCAAAACAAACTAGAAATATGATATGCAAATACACAGATAGGCCAGCATCTCACTACAATCTTCAGGAATTGGACACTACCAAACAAATACAGAAATGCCCACTAGAATCCAAACATACACACGCGCACATTAACGCCACAATACAAAGACACGTGAAGTTTACCTGACCCATTAAAAAGAAACAACACAGAACTAAAAGTATCGGAACTTTCTCTTCCATAATTCGTTTCCCCAAAAAGATTTCTGATGAAGCTTAAATAAAAGCGAAATATGTTCAATTTATAAGCGTTTCCTAGTTATTCCTTATCCTATTATTCTTTCGGATTCTAATCAATATTTGATCCCATATATATATATATATATATATATATATATATATATATATATATATATATATATATATATATATATATATGTATATTTGTGTGTGTGTGGATATATAAACAAACGCTACATGTATAGTAGCATCACCACACGTTAAGTGACCATCTGACAATGATGCGAAACTGCTAGTCTCTATGCAATGTTGATTTCTGTGTGCACGCTAATTATATCTATCTATATCTCCGATATTAAGCGCTATTTTCCAATAACTATATTAACGTTTAAACAAAAGTAATATATATATATATATATATATATATATATATATATATATATATATATATATATATATATATATATATATATATATCAATCAAATGTAGATCAGATATGGATAGAATAAAATATAGAACATACACGAGAATATAAATATCCAACCAAATACAAAATTATTGCAATATTTCGGTGCATTTCACCGACATATGCGAGGGAGGCATATATATATATATCTTTCTAGCTGAATAACTCAAAGGAGTTTTCAGTGATTCTTACGACAAATGGTATCATTATGGTCAAACATCTTATCTGAAAACCTGGAAAAAAGAAACTCAATTAGTTTAGTGTTTTTTAGATATTAAACATTTTATGGGATGGCCAATTATGCTGTAACACGATTTGGACAATTTTGCTGTTACACCCGTGACATACATATATATATATATATATATATATATATATGTGTGTGTGTGTGTGTGTGTGTGTGTGTGTGTACATGTATGTATGTATATATACATATATATACATGTGTGTACATGTATGTATGTATATATACATATATATATATATATATGGGTAATAGTTTTTCGTTTGTATATGTATTAAAATAAGGATTAAAAAAATATCTAAAATTATAATAAGGAAGGGTTGTAATTTCTGGGCTACATAACGAGGAAAGAGGGCATGGAGAATCTAATACTCTCTAGACAAGTGAAGCATTGAACACATCAAGTATTCTAACTGAAGATTTTGTGTGAATGGATGGCAGAAAAAAGGATGTTAAAGAGTAAAAAGTCGTCGTGACATCGTCGATATTGATTCAGTGAATTAGAACTTAACTGAAGTTTGGAATTAAATTCCTCTTGACACTATCCGCTTAGCTACTGCCTCCTGGTTACCACGCGTACAACTTTGTGTTAAACATTCAGGCAAACATTTCCAACGACTATGATGATTATTCAATTTGAGCATGAATCATGATAGCTAAATACATTTCTTTCTGAATTTACCGCTTTTTACTGGGCACCCTGTATATCTTCAAGACTCCTCTCAGTTGATGCACCATTCTATCTTTCATTTTGGCCAAGCTCCACCACATTCACAAAGCTTCTCTGTCTGTCTGTCTGTCTGTCTGTCTGTCTCTCTCTCTCTCTCATTCCCAATTTGTTTTTCCTCCCTCCTCCAACATGTCACAGAGCGATTATCAAATAAAACCTGCTATGCAAATGTAATTGCACGTTATGTTTGAATCTATCCAATGATGACACCGTGGCGATTTACAAACGTTTGTCATCCGTTTTTGTTTTTTGTTTTTTTACGTGTCACCATGAATTTTAATTGTCTTACAGGCTGAACAGAAAGCATGCCGCCGCATCCAAATTTATAACCGAGGCTGTATAAGACGCTCAGGTGAAACCGCCACATTTATTTCATGAAACTGTAGGTTGGTTCATTACTTTATTCCCGTTTCTAATTTTCTGAACGTCAAAGTACATCAAATAAGTTGCAATTCTAAACTGATATTTCAAATAGTTGATCACTCCCCCGCTCGCTCTCTCTCTCTCTCTCTCTCCCTTTCTTCTCGCTTTCGCTCTCTCCACATATCTCTACACTAACACCTAGTCACCTATGCACATATGTGACATTGATTTCTGAACGCATAAAATGAAACTATATTTGTTTTAATCAGAAAGCAAAGAAACCTCTGTGCGTGCGTGCGTGCGTGCGTGTGTGTATGTAAAATTTTATTTTGGAAATTATATGTAATCGTGTATATCACGTATAGTTCATCAAAGTCTCCACCTCTGGTTAACTAAAGGCAAAAAGTTTGAATGCACATTAACCTAACAATAAAAGGACCTCATGAACAAGCGTAGTTGATTGTAAGTTTAGTGCTCTCTGGGATTTCCACTTTACGTGTCTTGTGCCATAAATGTCTAAGATTACATAGGTTTCAAAATAACATATATTTGTACGTGTGTGTGAGAGTGTGTTTTTATATTTATGTATGTATCAAGCAATTAATGGATTCTTTAATGTGGCATTATTTCTTATTAATATAAATATTACATTCGGTAGGCACGCGTGTTTAAGTGAAGAGCAACTTCTTTTTAATAAAGGCCGGTAGACATTAATTTCACTATTTGACAAACAAAGGTGTCTACTCAAGCAGGTTACCCATTAAATGTAACGTTTATAGCAATATATATGTGTGTGTGTGTGTGTGTGTGTGTGTGTGTGTGTGTGTGTGTGTGTGTGTGTGTGTGTAATGAGTGGGATACTTAATACACTTTCGGATTTGGCATTTTCAACTTTTCTGTTATATGACAGGAAGCGTCATCTTCCATGAAACGACGACTACCCTTGTCCAGATAACCGTCCTG
This sequence comes from Acanthosepion esculentum, assembly GCA_964036315.1. NCBI lineage: Eukaryota > Metazoa > Mollusca > Cephalopoda > Sepiida > Sepiidae > Acanthosepion > Acanthosepion esculentum. The sequence goes on from OZ038476.1 coordinate 68,707,201, forward strand.
CAGAATGTATTTGTCTTAATTTATAATTCTCGCGCACTGTGAAAGCTTTAAATTACTCACACGCTACAACGGAAAAGCGGGCATGTCAGTAGGTAACTGAAACAAAACTACTTGACGAGAAAATCTCCCGCTCCATACTAATCGACCATTTAATAATTAAGCCAATTCGACAGTATGTCCAAACTGCAACAGACATCACAAACTCTTAGTTTACTCATTGAGTTTTATTTTAAATGTTAACATGTTTAAGAAGATAGTTTTGTTCTTTAGCTACTCCTTATTGACTGTTGACTCATATAAAAAGTGTGGCTGTTCTCCCATAATAAACTATGCACTGAAGAAATGTCTTTCCCTGGTCGCCGACCAAAGCTGAAATACCCAGTCTCCCATAATATTTAATTCAGAGCTGGTAGAGAGAGAAGAGATGGATTCATGCATTTTCCAAAGGTATTTACGCGAAAGTGAATGTAACGAACTCGACTGGAATTCGAACACGGTTGGCTGAATTTTTGTTTCGAGCCGCTAGCCATTACACCACCCGCACGCACTTTTCTTAGGCTACTCGCTGTTTTCTCTATTGGATGTGGGCTGATTCAAGAAGTAACTTTCTTTTGGTTGCCCTACCAAAATGAACTACCACTGAATGAGATTTTGTTGGTTTGTCAAAGTTGAGTCTATAAAATAAAATAAACTTTGAATAAGTATGTTGTGGTAGGATCCACCTAATTTGCATAGTGGAGTACCGACCATATAAATATGGTTGGTACCCGGAAGAGAGGGGAGGAATCAGGAGATTCAACCAGAGACTCTGCCCGACTGCGACTCAGTCAACACATTCTCCAGGAACGGTCTTCCCAGGAATATACAAAAGACTATATGTAAATATTGTGTACACTTTCTTGTTTCAATACATTTTGTTCTAAGTACATTTTGTGTTGCATTATTATTCCATGCATTAGTCAAGTTTCAACAAAGTAGTTATAATATATACAACAATTTTATAATTCGTGGAAATGAGAATTCATTGGAAAGACTGATAAAAAAAGCACACAAAAATAAGAATATTTCTGTCCTGGCTGCTGCAGTCATTAGAGTGTACTTGTACTTTCATGTTTCGTCTTCTGCATATCATACTGAAGAAAAATAGTTCTGTAAAGAGTTCAGTTCTTGCCGATGTTGCTGGCGTTAGTAAATTGTTTGATATTCAGCTACCAGTTTACCTCAGTAAAATAAGGGAAGTAATCGTGCCGCGTAGACAAGCTAGCATCTTTAAATCTTGATGACATTTCTGAATCAACTCCTCGTTGACTCCTGATAGACTGGCTTACTAGTAAAGCATCTTTCTTATTATAACCCATAGGAAGACCGTAAAGTAGTAGTTTTATTTGCTTCAAGTCAAATGTGATTGATTAAAAACAATTTTCATGTCATATGGCCTGCTCTCCACTACGTCCGTTCCAATTTTAAATCTTAGTAGCTTCCGTAGCAGTGGACTAATCATATTGAAAACATTGCATATCACCAAAAACCCTTGTAATGAACTTAGTGTACTGATATCCATAGGCGTTGTTATGCATTCTGACGCAAGTGACATTGAGCAAAACATTTCTTTAAATGTATTTACATAAAAAGCTTTTTAAATAATCCGGTTTGACCTGAAGGAAATACAGTGGTTTTCTTTCCTTAATTAAAAAACTGAATGATGATCGAGTTCAGAGGTGAAAGTAAAATGTTCGCCCCTAATGCCATTTGACGCTAGTGCACATTTACTTTGGATTCACTAATAAACGTTTTTCATATATATTTTTCAAGTCTGTATTTAAACTCACAATTAGCCATATGAAACGTACAAGTAAAAGTAATCACAAATATTTGAGCATTTTAGTCCATTAATATTTTCATTAGAGGCCCGGAATCGGCCTTCTATATACTTCTTGTTTTAAAGCATTCCCTAATATGTCAAAGACAATTTCGAATTTAGCTTCCGTCAAGTTGATTCTTTTTTACGATCCATGCAAATTGCTTCGCGATCGTAAAATGTAAAAACAACCCGCGCATTACGATAAAAAAAAAATAACACATAAAAATATGTAAGATATAACTACTTTGGACATGCATACTTATATATGATTTTTTCGTTATCTTTTTTCTTTTCTTTTTTTTTCCTGAGCACAGGTTGTTTTGTACAAGGGGTCGTGCGAACAGTCTGCATTTCTTCAAAAAATGCTCATTAAATCGCCGAGGGGTTTTCTTGTCAAGTTCTCTACTGTAAGAAACAGTTGTAGTCCATCAGGTATTGTCGAAACTAAGAGAATTATCTCCCCTTGATTAGGCGGCGAATTTTACAGCTGTATTCATAAAGTGGCTTTTCATTTATTAATCATTTATTTATTCATTTATTTCTATCTTTGAATCAGCAAGAATTGTTAGCCTTATTTTCTAAGTTTTCAGTCAATCTTTTACAGATACCGATTCTAAAAAATCTTTTCTCATTAGATTTCTGATTTCTTCTAAAAGTTGATTTTGTATCATTTATATTTTAGTTTTATGACAACGTGCCAAGATATTGATTGTTTCTATCGATTTTCTTATTCATTCTATCTTTTCTAATTTCTTTAGTTTCCTTATTGTCCTTTCCTCTTTTATCTTCTTACCTTTCTTCCTAGATTCCTTCTTTAATCTTTTTCTTATTCATTCTTTCTCATGTATTTTCTCTTATACTTCCTCGCTCTTTTTTGTATCGTCTTTTCTTGTTTTCTATTCATCTTTTTTATCTGTTTCTTTCTTTTTCTCCATTTCAATTTCTATTTATCTCCTAGCCGCATAACAACTTTTTCTTCTTTTACTTCCTTTCTTTTTCTAAATTATTTCCTGTTGTTTTTCATTTTCTTTTTACCTTTTCCTTTTTTATCATTCGCTCATTGTCTTCTGTCTAGCTTTTCTTCTTCATCCTTTCTTTTGCCTTTTCTTCTTTCTTCGGCTATTTGTTTTGTTTCCCTCCTTTCTTTTTTCTTCTCTTTTTTACTCTTTTCTTTTTTTTCTTCTTTTCACTCATGTTGTATTTTTTCTTTCCTTTTTACTTCTTCTCTGCGAATTATTGTTATTATTATGATTTGTAACATAGTGTTTACTTTTTTTAATACATCAGGTACATTAAGTTATCTGTCAAATCACAAGGACCCCAGACAGACAACACTTTCTACAAAATACGCAATGCCTAAAAGAGTCAATTTTTGGATGACTCCAAGTTGGTATATAGTATTTCCAGTTAGTCAAGGAAGTCACACAGTTTTAATGCGATTGGTCCAAATGCACCAATCACCACTGGAATCCCTTTGACATTCTCTTTCCGCATTCCAAGCATTCTTATCATCGCAACTTTCAAATTGAAGTATTTATTATTATTATTAGTAGTAGTAGTAGTAGTAGTAGTAGTAGTAGTAGATTATTATTATTATTATTATTATTATTATTATTATTATTATTGGTGGTGGTGGTGGTGATGGTAGCGGTTGTGATTGTTGTTGAAAAAAGGAAAGGAAAAGAAAAGACGTTTAACATTATTTAACAATATTTTGAGGGCACGTCTGTCTTCTTCAAGTTATACACAAAACGAGAATGCATGCAAGTACAAAGAACACAAGTTTATGTACAAACTACGGTTGTCTTTAAAAAAATAAAGGTTTTTAAATATTGTGTCTTTTCTTTTTCCTTTCTGGAAATCACGCTCATCTGGAAGAGTTCTAGAATATTGGAAGCACTACATCAATCCTTATTATTATTATTATTATTATTATTATTATTATTATTATTATTATTATTTCCTTTTATATCTGCCGTTTACACATTTCTTTCCGTGTCCCGCCCAGGGACCTATGGTTAGAAATGGTATCATGACACTTTCCATTGGAAAAAAATATATTACATAGATAAAGCCCTTCGTAAAGTGTGGGCTGTACTTGTCAGAATAATTTTTTGTATCTCTTTGAGGCATGGACTTCCAGGGATCCCTTCAATTAGTCTACTGGAATCTTTTCCATCCAATCCTAAGGCTCCAACTACAACAGGGATTGTTGATGTTCCCATGTGCCACATTTATTTTCACCGCCGTTTTGACTATCCTTATCACACGATAAAATCAAACCCGAAGTGCCATTTTTTTGCGCATAAGACGAATTTCGCGACTGAAACAAATTGCCAATGAAATAGCTATCAAAATTCTGAGAGAATCCCATTAGTCATCAACTGGCATCGAAATGTTGTTGGAATTTCGAAAGTACTACACGACAGCTATGAACACATTTTGCAAAAATATCCTCGTTTTTAAAGAGATTTTTTCCAATCCGCCTATCGTTTCTTTCAAATGAATGAAAAACATCAAACAAATTTTAATAAATGCAAGCGTTTACACTCTAAATTCCATTGGAGATTCGGATCGCTGTACTCAAGAAAACGCTCATAGAAGAGGAAAACCCTGTTCGCTGTACAACATGAGTCAAGTCAATTTTATCACAAATTCAAAGAGAAATATCACAATTTCTTCATAAAGTGGCAGTTGTACTGATTCCCATTTAATATACGCTGCCCAATGTACCAACCATGACTTGTTTATGTGGGCTGCAGAACTGAAAAATTAAATGAATTTTTTCATCGAGAAAAGAGTAAGTACGGTCAGTACATACGTGATTAATTCATATGAGGTGGATAAGCATGTTATTGGCCTATAATTTTTTGGATCATCTGTTTCACTCGCTTTTGGTAGGAGATATGTAATACGATCAGTGACCCATTCTGGAATTTCATTAGAATTATTCGTTAGCATTTATAAGGTTTGTGCAAGGATTGTTGACTGTTGATAGATCCAAAAGTTGAGTTCCTTGTCATTTCCTGGAGATTTCAGTTTTAAGACATTTGTTAAGGTTTATCTTTGGTTATATTTTCCATTCCTTTGCAGGATTATCCTTCATTCTTTCTTGTTCCCTTTTGATCCACTCTGAATTGGGATTATATTCCTTTGGGGTGCTCCAAATGCTCTCTCCAGATTCGTGCACTTCTTCAATAAATAGTGACTTTTTTACTTGTATAACTTCTTTTCCAAATTCCCTGTAGAATTTACTGAGGTTTGTTTGAAATATCTTATTTTGCCGATAGAACCTCTGACGATTTTCATATAATCTTGTTCTCTATGCCTTTAATTGCAGTTTCTGTTGAAGAATTTCCTTGATTGGTGGAATTTCATTTATTACTTTACTTTTGTGTTTCCACTTGACCGTCTTGATTTTCTGTGTCGAAACATTTTGAAATCTCATCCAGTATCGAGAATGAATTCATATCCGATTTCCTCAATTTCTCTCTTTAATTTTGCTTTTCAAGCAGGTTCGTTTTGTCTGTTGTTTGATCTTTTCTTTGTCTTGATATTAAGTTTTCCAGCTGTTAAAGCTGTTACATATATTACATTACATTATTTACTTCTGTAATATTTTCCAATAGTCTGTTCATTAACAATGTTTGCAATGCCGCGTTATATTTGTACAGTATGTTTATTGGACTTTGTCATGTGGATTTTTGGAAATTGGTCTCTTTCTGAAATTTGTATGCGAGTTACTTTGCTGATTATTTGAATGATGTGGTTTTCGTTTTAGTGATTTAAACTGTTATTTACAAGGAATTCTGCTCTAATTTCGTTTGCTTCCTCTTCATCGGTAACACAGTCTGAATCACTTAAATTTTTATGCCAGAACTAGATTCTTCAGTTTAATTTCCTGAGATATCAATATTACCTATTTCTTTTATTTTAACTTGTACCTCATCGTCTGCCATATCTCTTTTTGTTTGAATTGTGGCTTTTTGTACTTTGTCTTATATTTAGTCTTATCTAGTCTATTTCTGCATTTCAGTGTCTTTTATTTCGTATGGTGCCCCTGCAGACATTGGCTAGCATATTTGGGTCATGGTAAGGGCTTATTTCAGTTCTTACCATATTTCTACATATCTCGTATGTCAGATCCGTTATTTTCGAGTGCAGTGTAAAAAGATGTCGTGACTCTTCGCGATTCTACTTCGTCCGTTTTCTTTTGATTAACTGATTTGGCGTTGAGTCAACAAGGCCAAGGTTGGAGTTAGTCATATTTTGATGACCAGGTGTTTTATTGTTGGCGGAAGAGTTTGTTCCAGTGACAGATTTTTCAACCCCAGAGTTGTTCCTGTCTGAGGGATGCGACCTTTATGGATCCGCCCGACGACCGATCAGGTATAAATTTTTGTTTGTAAACATTAAGATTTCTTCTTTTTTTTTTGCATATTATCCTTAATCAACAAGCGGTCATTTTGTTCAATATTACATCTTTAGGGTGACTGTCGACCAAAGCTAAAGATCTCGTCCTGCCCACGAGTCACAGCTATTCCTCGATGGATACCAACCCGATAATTCTAAGTCACAGGGAGTTCTGATTATTATTTTATTTCCTTTGATTTCTGGTGTGTACTCATTTATCTCCGGATCCTGACCAGAAACCTAAGATCAGAAATGGCATCATGATATTTTCCACTGAGCAATTTAAAAATAAATAAATAAATCACACATATTTTACATTGATAAAACCCTTCGTAATGTGTGGGCTGTAATCGTGAGAACAATTTTTTGTATTTCTTTAAGGCATGGAATCCTTTCAATGAGTCTATTGGAATCTTTTCCAATCAATCCGAGGTCTCCAACTACAACTGGATGTGTTGATGTTCTTACGTGCCACATTTTTGAGATTTCGATTTCAAGGTCCTTGTATTCTGATAACTTTTTGAAGATCTTCAAAGATACATTGCACTCTGCAGTGACTGCTATATCAATAAGGAGGCACTTTTTTTGTTTGCGGTCTCTAATAACGATGTCTGGACGATTAGCTTTGATTGTTCTCAACGCTGTCTGGGCGATTAGCTTTTATCATTATTATTATTATTATTATTATTATTATTATTATTATTATTATTATTCATTCATTCATTCATTCATGCATTCATTCATTTTTAACACTGGTAACAACTGGTGACTTTTGCTGCAGACTATCAGCAATCGAGATGACCTCAAAGAAAACTAGAAAAAAGGAATGCATGACAGTTGAAATTCTCAACATGATGTAAAAGTTCCAAAAAACAATGCCAAAGTATAGCACAGAGAAATACATGCAGGCAGGCTAAAGAGGAATGACGCAACGAAATGTGTGATAAAGCAGAGATGCATAAAAATAAGAGAACTAACAAGACAGGAGACATGCTCATCAATAGGATGCATAAAATCCAAGGACGGTACACTGATATTAGAGAAAGAAAAATACTTCAGAGATGGAACGAATACATAGGAGAAGTCTTTCACGACGAAAGAGGACAACCCGCAATACACAGAAGGAACAGAAATATTAAAATCTGAAGTAAAATCACCATTGGCTAAATTGAACAGAAACAAAGCAGCAGGGCCATACGGAATTGCTGGCAGCTCCAGATCATTTCGGCATTGAAAAGATTACAGACTTAATAATTATAATATACAACAGCTGTAATATACCAGAAGACCTAAGAAAATCCATTTCCATGGTACTGCCTAAGAAACAAAACATAAACAAAGGTGAACACGATCAGCCTAATGAGCTATATAACAAAACTTGTATCTGAAAACCATTATCTCCAAAATATTTTAAATGCAATATTTACTCGCAAAAAAGAATGATTCTTATAATCCAAAAATATGTTTCAGCTTTAAATAACCCGCAAAAGGTTGATAAGCCGTAAAAAAACAAATCGATCAAGCAAAAAAGACAGAAACAAATCTAGTTCGTTAACCATTGCTCCATGTCGAGGAGCAATGTTTAACGAACTACATCTGTTGCCATTACTACTGATTAGGGATTTCGATCCTCACTAAGCGTCTCCTACTCGTGGCCTTATGTCAAAGTAAGTTAATCTTAGTAAATAGTAACATTTCAGATCACAGGACTGGTGCGATTTAAATAATCTCAATTCTTCTTCGAATTTCATATTCCTCTAATTACGGAACAAGTGTTTTTGGTACGATTCCAGTGCGCTTTTATGGACATGGTCTAAACGTCTATATTCCAAAGCTTTCTCAGTTTACAGATGAGATTATTATGTCTTCCTATGTCTCGTTTGTATCCTCTCTTCGATACTAAGTGCTGGACAGAATTATGACTTTTCTTTGCCTACTATTCATTCGTTTTCTTTTCTTTTTTTGTAGTATTTTTTATTCTTTCATTTTCTGCATCTTTTAAAAATCCTTTTATCCGATTAATTTCTATAATATAAAAATGTATAATGGTATTACTATTAATAGATGTACAGGCTTCCATTTGTCAGAACTAACAATGACTATAATAATCATTCCCTGGTGTCACCAAGATAAGCCTTTATAGAAAAGTAATCAAACACATATTTATACATTCTTTTTTATATTGCATATTTGTTATTAACATGTTGTATGCCAGTAACATGACGATGGGTGATAGACGAGCAAAGGGCGAATAAATAAAATTCGATTAGTTGGTTCTATTTATGTTAAAATAGAGATATTTAGTGCATGCTTACGCTTCCATAAAAGGAAAAGAAACCAATGGTGTGTCTTCGTGATTTTTCTTTTTACACCATTAAGTTCTCTACTTTTTCTTCACTTCTTTTTCGTTACTTCTTTTATATCTTTCTCTTTGTTATACTTCATTCCCACCTAAAGTCGTTTATTCTATCTTCCGCCTTACATTTACGTGCAAAAGAGAGAAAGCAAATTTTTGCGTTCTTTTTTATCGTTTATTTTCCACTTAAAATCTTTTATTCTCTCTTTCTCTCTTCCTTTTCTCTCTTTCCCTCCTACGTTCTTTGATGCTTTTCTTTATTTTCTCTGATTTTTCTTTCTTTTCTTTATCGTTTCTTTTCCCCTTCAAATCCATTATTTTCTCTTCCTCTTTACATTTCTTTTTTTTATGTTCTTTTTCTTATCGTTTCCTCTCCCCTTAAAATCCTTTATTCTCTCGTTCACTTGACATTTACTTACTTTCTTTTTATCTTCATTGTTTTTTTTATTTTATCGTTTCTTTTCCCCTTTAAATTGTTTATTCTCTCTCTCTCTCTCTCTCTCTCTCTCTCTCTCTCTTTCTCACTCTCGCTCTCTCTCTCTTTCACTCTCTCTCTCACTCTCTCTCTCTTTCTCTCACTCTCTCTCTTTCTCTCACTCTCTCTCTCTTTCTCTCCCCCTCTCTCTCTCTCTCTCACACGCGCTCGCGCATCTTATATTTCTTTGCTTCTTTATTTTCTTCATTTATCCTTTTCGTTTATCGTTACTTTTGCCTATTTTACTCTATTTTGCTCTCACCTCATTATTGTTACTCACCACAAAGCAAAGAAGTAGAAAGTGTAGATATTTATTTATCGTTATATTTCTCACCTTTTTTTTCCTTCTTTTTTAACCTCTGTTGACTTAAAGCAGATGTCGAATATATTGGCGTGTGAAGTAAATCGATCGGTATTTATTGAATTCATAGGGGTTCAAAGCCTGAGAGCTTCTGTTCCATCTGGTGTTGAAAAAAATGTTTCTTTACAAAAAGTAAGAAATAAAGCAAAAAGAAAATACTAAAACCTTCAGAAATATATCGATAAGTAAAATAGAAAAGTCGAAGAAGCACAAGTCGTATAAACAAGGCGTGATGTATAGATATGTATCTGAAAACCTGTGAAGTCTCAGGGGAAAAAAGAGTTGATGTGACACGAATCTTTACTCGCCTCCAAAACGAGAATCCATAAAATATTACTTTATCTTCGTTGCTCTTCTTTGTTAAAGAATGGCTATCAGGAGAAAAGAAAACGATTTGATCAAGGTACATGCGTAAAGAATTTGAAACGAACCTTGGAGGTTAACAGTAGATGGTTCTCTTGTGTGTGTATCTACATATGTGCAGATATACGTAGGCAGGAGCAGTTATAATTCCGTGACCTAATGAGGAAAAAGAGCATTTATTTTATACAGTGATTATTTTTCCGCATAATATCGTTTCTGTTAGATAGACTTATTTCAGTAATGAATATTAATCGCATAGATCGAACATTATACAGTCAATATTTCAGAGCATCTATATCTTTTTATGACTCCTTACAGAAAACATGAGGAAAACGAGAAAAAAAGGGCTAAACATCAATTACAAGAAGACTGAATGAGTGGTTGTTAGCAAAAAGAACAGCCCGACATGAAAATTACGGATTGTAGATACCGAAATCAAACAGGCGTAACAAATTAGATATCTGGGAAGCGTATTTCGGGATACCGAAAGATGCCTTCCAAAAGCTGAGCAAAGTATTAAGAAACGGAAAAATATCGTTAGAAACAAAGAGTACTGAAATGTTATGTAGTACCAGTCCTCTTATAGTGATTTTCCAAGCGTAGCTCAGATGTGGCACAAGGCCGAAAGTATGGGGCACCCAGTGAGGATCGAACTCACTACTCAGTCATAATTGTGCTAGCAAGACGAGCTTGCTAACCATTACAACGCCTCGAGGTGTCCTACCAGTCCTCTTATATGGCAGTAAATGCTGGGCGATCTCCTCACAGATGAAGAGACCTGAAGCAACAGAAATGTGGTTCTACAAAAGCATGCTGAAAATACCGTAAACCGAACATGTGATCATCAAGGAAATTCTAAAGATAAAAATAGCAACAAAAACAATACGTACTTAAGACCAAGCAGAGAGGGTTGAGGTTTCTAGGAGTCATAAGGAGGATGGAGAACTTGGAAAAGTTTATAATCACAGGACAGATTGAAACTAAGAGAGACAGAGAAAAGTAATGCACATCCTCCCCGGTGAGCTTGAGTAATGGAGGGGAGAAATAGCATAAAAAACAATTGTTATTAAGAACTACAAAAGACAGGAAGTTGTGGAGAGCCATGTTCGCCAATGTCGTGAAGGGACACGGCACGTAGAAGAAGAAAAAAGATAATGAAATTATGGGGGCCCTCTCAGACGGAGCCACCCTTCTAACTCACCCACACCCGTCTTGAATATTTTTACTCGTGATATATTTTACCGACATTTACATAGATTGAAGTAAACTTATTGCAAATTTTTTAAATAAAATAGAATAGCTATCTTTTGTTTGTCAATAAAAATATTATTTAACAAATAACAATATTTTACTATTTATTGCAAACCAAATTAGCACATAGTAAATCGTAGAAAAAATACAAAAAAAAATTTTTATAACCCGCATTATAACCAAGCTTGAGGGGTCCTAGACTGCTACCCAGGGCTGGTGTGAACTACCCACCACCTGCCAAGAGGAACCTGATTTGAGGCCCCGAGCAGTGCTCTGTGACTCTCACTATCTTATAAATATTTTCTTTTTTCTACCTATATTTATATGCATTTACATACTTTTAAATCAAATATGTGGTACAGTTTAATTTATATTACAATGAATCATTCATACAAAAAGTAAATTAGTAAAGTTAGTGATATAAAATGGCAAAATCCTTTGGCTAACTAAATTTTAAAGATGCATTAATCCACTAATCACTAGATGAATGTTATGATCCTTTTTTAAAATTATAAATTTTATTAGGTCTTCCTTAAATATGCAAGTACATTCGACGGTTCCTCCGGTCATAGAAACTATTGTTTTTGGTAAAATTCAGGTAGCATCCGAGACGAAAAATATAATGCAAATCGAAATATGTTTTTTTAAATGTGTTATTGATAACGGATACAAACTTGTGGAGCGTGCAGTCGCAACGCTTAAGGTTGAATTTTTGAAAATTTAAGTGAGTGCGTTTTTTACTAATATGGCAATTTAAGAATTTTTTGTTGTCGGGGTTTGTCAGTCAACGTGACATGAAGTAAATAGTTCAATAAGTAGTGTAATGTCTCAATTGTTACCCCGAAAATTTGCACGTTTATAATTTTAAAAAGCAAGGATCATAACATTCATCGAGTGTTTAGTGGGTTAATGCATCTTTAAAATTTAGTTAACGAAGGGATTTCGCCATTTCATATCATTAACTTTACTAATTTACTTTTTGTATGGATGATTCATTGTAATATTTTATACTTAAATACGTTACAAATTAAACTAAGCACAATTAACTATTAAAGGATGAAAAATTTTCGCGGATTTTGACGTCATTCTGGGATCTTTTTTTATTTTTTTTTCGTCCAAATCCATGAATTTGTTTTGCTCTCAGTAAGTTTCAAAAAACTCTGTTTAGAATTCACTATTTTTTATCCGTAACGCTGAATGTGTTAAAATTCTTCAACTTTTTAACAGGAAGACTATCACGTTGATGTTAAACATTGCCGCAAAACAATGTTGATTTATTTAAGATGGAATGATCTATTATGACATGTCTCTGATTTGTATTAAGAAACATTGTATTTATTTTCAATTTTTGTCGTTGAATTGTCACCTATATTGCATATGATCCATTATTGTACATAATTAAGTCACAATAAAATCATACAGGGAGAGAAGGCTGTATCATAGATTCGGTGGGACCACAAGACCATATCAACGGACCTGCTTCAGCCTATACTAACCGATAGAACAATCTGACTTTGGTTGTTAGTATTGAAATGGCATGGACAGTACTATCGAAAATGAATGCCATCTAACCCTCAAAAATGAATAAAACTCTAAAAGTGCAACTCTTTAGGTTAGTAGTAAGAACAGTCCTCCTATTATACGGTATCACTGCCGATCGGATCCCCGAACTACCGCCAGTCACTATGAACGGATGTCCCCTTGGGGAGGCTCCGTGACTTGAGAGACTATCGGGCCTTAATCTCACAACTGACCTCAGGTGGAACTCTTATATACGATTCATCGCTAAAGATGCAGGACTCCCTGTACCGCTCCCATAAGTACCTGAACCCACATGCTATCTTCTATCTTGTACTGTTGTCATATTTGGACGGAAACTGTCCGGTCCTCACTTTTCAGTTTTGATAGAATTCAAAAGAGTCTCTGAATCCTTGCGGATGACAAATTATTTCCACCCTCCATCCTATCTCTCACACGCGGGATGTGGCGAATCTCTCACTGCTCTATAGCTACTTCCAAGGAAAGTGCTCGGACGAACTACATTCCTTGATTCCGCCAGTTCTAACCTTCACAGCTAGGACCCGCCTTGCCACTTATATTGTAGCAAACCACCCACATTCCATCCGCATTCCATCGGCGAGAAGTAAGTTCCATTCTAACAGCTTCTTCCATTAGTGACCATTGCTGGTGAAGTAAGCAAGTTGTGAATCAGCTTATATAGGGTGACCAAAAAAACGGGAATTTTTGAAGTGCGTATTGCCAGACATGAGCAAGTGTCAACACTGCAAGAGCAAGTAAACATTTCGCCATTTTAGTAACGAGAATGAAATTCACAGTATCCCAGCTGAGATGTTGCAGCAGTCAATGAGGAATCTCACAGCAGATTTCAAGAAGGCATTCGTAAAGGAGGACGCCATCTACAGGGCGTAATTTTTAAAAAATGAAAATTCCATCATTGTTTCTTAAATGGCATGTTTTAAGGTTTCAATTACTATGAATTAAATATTTTTTCTTCCATCACTCTTGTTTTTTTTTTTTTTTTGTTTTTTTTTTTTGTTTTTTGTTTAAGCGTATCACCCCAGGCAAGGCTGGTTTAATGGATTATTAAAAAGTTCCCGTTTTTTTGGGTCACCCTATACTATGAGATCCAAATTATGGGAAAATATCGAGAGATCGACCAGCAAGAAACTTCATTGATCAATTCATGGATGACAACAGGATCAGAAAGGAAGAACTGGGAAGATATATGCGTGACAGATATTGATTGAAAGAAGGGGTTAGAAGTGTTTGCATGAGGATGATCAGATAGATTTCTGAGCCAAATTCAGCTAAAAGCTACAGACTTCGTGATCACTCTCGCATATTTGTTCTGTGCGCGTGTGTATATGCATTACGTAAGCGAGAGCTCACACATTTGTCTATTCGATTAAAAACGCGACTCGAAAAATTTAATAACTAGTTGCGTATCGAACTTTCACGGAATTGTTTTAATCAAACACTTAAAAAATGATTTAATTTTGAATTTATATGCATGTGTTAACACACACACGCTCATGCACGTAAAAACATAGCTAATATTCCAAAAACCGAATGCGCTATCTTGGTGTAAGATGGTGCCCGATAAGAGATCTTATTGCACACAATCTCTCCAGTGAACTTAGTCGGTAGTGAGGCGCTACTGAATTATTATGCCTACTGGGCAACTTGACAGTTCTTTTGGCAAAGCATCGAATTACCCTTGTGACAGCATTTGACTTATCCAAAACTAAAAGTTCCGTTGAAATGGAGATTTCATGTCGGCGACAAGATTAAGGAGAGCATGGCGAGACAGTTGATCCCGAAAAAGACTCTTTTGAAAAGTAAAAAGGATATTATAATAAAAAAATGTGAAGGCGACATTATAAGCATAAAACAATCTGAGTTTGATCAGAACCTCTCTGATGCCAGCTATTTGCGTGATTTAATGATCTTAACTGTTTTTACTAAGCTTAGTTAAGTTTCAACATAAAGTAGAGTGCCATCTGTTGAGAATCGAACTCACTTTAAACAGCCTGTGAGATTAATCACATAAAAATCGACACTGGATTCTTCTTTTATTAAATAAGCACCGACAATTTTACTAAAATCCAATAAGTAATTCATTTTGGTAGGTATTTTTAATCGAAATGTATTTTGCCGAGAAATATAATAATGCAAATTATAACTATTATTTTTTGTTTACAAGTAAACGACTTTTCGTATTATCACTTTTCGAAAAATATTTCTGACGTGTGTAAGGAAATAATTTATGTATCAGAATTCTTTCCAACTTTTCTTCTTACAAATAATACTAATATTTTGACAATAAAATTAACTTGCTTACAGGTTTTGTTGCTTTTCTCAGGTGTCGACTTCTCGACGAAAAGATATTATCGCGCCTTCTCTTTTAAAAGTTTTAAATGCTTCGAATTGAAGACAGTGTGATTTCTCATCTTCAGCAACTTTGTAAATATCATTCCTTTCCAGACCTGTGTTAACTAAAAAAAGTGCTGTAAGTCTTTCAAACTCTTCAAAGTTTTTACGGAAATGATGAAATTTTATTGATAGTTCTTTTAATGCCGTTATTCAATGTGTATACGACAATTGCCCGCCCAATGTCTCTGGATGTTATTCTTCTATTTGGTATTCATGAAAAAAGTTCCTAACTTTTGTAAACGCCTCCAAGATTTTATCATGGGGACATTTAATGTCAGAGGACTTGTAAAAAAAAGAAAAGCAAGAATTAGTGACGTTGATAGTTATAGCATAGATGTACATTGTCTATAAGAAACCAAAATCAAAGAAGGACTTGATATAAATATCGGAGTTAGACAGCACGTTAATAGTTTTGGAAACAGTAAAAATTATGTCACTTGTTTTGGCATCAATGCTTAATGGAAGAATAACATCCATAGAAATTGGAAGGTCTCAGACGGAATATCAGTTGTGCAGCTCAAGACAAACAGTAAGAAATATTAAAGCATTCAGACTGAAATCTTAAAATACATAAAAGAAAATTAATATTAATTGAAATGAATACCTCAAACAACCATAGTGTACACATTGACTAACGACATTAAAAGAAGTATCAATAAAAGTCCATCATTCCCCGTAATACTTTGAAGAGCTTAGAAAACCTGCAGCAATTTCGTGAGTTAGTACGGGATAGAGAGGTTTGAAGACAGATAAGAGATATTTACAAAGTTGCTGAATATGAGAAATTTCTTGTTTCACTGTCTTGAACAACGCCACATCGTTGTGGTATTCGCGGTCAAATTCTGTTAGGAAGTTCAAATTAAAATCCTAATTTTTAGTTTTTTACGTGGTTCTTCTTAATTACTCTTCAATGGAATTCTTATTCATTCGCGATTTGTTTATTTGGCAATACCACAAAAATAGATGCTCAAATATTGTTTCTACACACGCATGTACCCGTCGACTGTCTGGCCCTTTCAAATACTCCCACACAGTGTCGAATGGTTTCTCAGGACCCTATCACACGTTAATAAAGCGTCTCTGCGTTATTAATGTCTGCTGCATAAACTAATTGTTTTAGGTGGTCCCACAGATAAAAAATCCAAAGGATTGAGGTCAGGGAAACGTGCTGGCCATGGAACCGTTCCTCCCTTATCTATCCATCTTTCATGGTAGCTGTCAGCCAGTGCATTGTGAAGAATGTGACTAAAATGTTTTGGTGCCCCATCATGCATGAACCATATGCGTCTTCGTATTTAACAGAGGTACATACTCTAGCAGGTCTGGAAATGTGTTCGAAATAAAATTTCTGTAGAAAACTCATGTAAGACGTGCTGAGAGAACATATGGATCTACCAGACAGTCACCTACAATTCCAGCCTACACATTAATCGTAAACAGATGGTGGTCGCTATTGTGCCATGGGGATTGCGATCCGCCCACAAACGTTGGTTGTGTAAATTTGTTATTCCATCTCTTCCAAATGTTGCCCCCTCCGTAAACAAGACTAAAGAGACAAACAACGGATCGCCAGTTTGTGCAATAAACTATCGGCAAACATTTTCTCGTGGTGAGTGATCAGAGAGCGAAAGACCCTTGCATACGTTTCAAATGATACAGGTAAAGAGCTGGTCATGAAGTAACCTCCATGCGGTACTATGAGATGTAAGACATTCTAAGGAACCTTGACGCGTGCTGATACCTGGATCATCTCCAACAAAAATGTATTTTTCATGGTAAGGCGCACGAGCAGATCTCGGTTTTCCCCGATCCATAGATTCTGGTGCCACAGATCCTGTCTCAGCAACACGACAATAAACAGTAGCAAAGGTTGGATGACTCGTCTATCTTCGGTCTGGAAACGTAATCTGATACAGTCGTTCAGTCCCGCGTCCATTCGCGTGGTCGTATGTAAAGTTCACGACATGAATATCCTGCCATTGTTAAACGAGACACTTCTCAGTTAACTCACTACTTCACACGCTAAACGCTGAAGACAGACTAGTCACAAATGTACACGAATGACAAATGTAGCCTCGTCTACATGGCAACACGGTGCCATCTATCGTAAACTTTCTTCAAATTTAATGACTCAAAAACGAAGGATTTGCAGACATATGTTTATATGGATTTTTGCCCTTGTTTTGATGTGAGGAACCCGCCCCAAAGTTTATAAAAATGTTTTTGATACACCCTGAATACTCATTCCATTGTTATACTAATCTTTTTGCACGTTACGCATCTTTGCGAAGAGCATGCTTTCTTTCCTGTTTTTTCCAGCTTTTGGGGGCACAATTGACAGGTCCGTATTCCGTAATTCTTCAATAACTGCACGTTTCCCATTAAGCCATTCCTTTTTTGCTTGTTTGCTAGCCTGCAATTATATCTTATGCTTTTCTTTAATATGAGACACTTGTGCCATTTCTTGGCATTACTTTCTGCCTCGCTTTCATTCGGTCAAATGACTGTTAGTTACTTCTTTTACTCTTGTCTTCCTTTCCTCAAAATGACATGTTGCTGTCTCTGCTGATTCCTTTAAGGTGTTCCACTTTGAATACCTGACCTATTCCAAACTGCTATATTTGTTGTTTTTTAACTGCTACAGCATATGGCTTTCTACTTTATTATCTTTTTTACTCTTTTTCGTTTTCCTCTTCTTTCTTTCCATATTTCATTTTATGTCTACTTTTACTTCTTTCTTTTAATTTATTAAAATTGTTTACAAATGGACTCACTGTGGAGTCTGTCATATTGTTTTTTAAGCATTGCTTTCGGCTATTTGATATCTAGCTTTTAATTGACTCCAGACGCAGGGACCTGGCTCCCCAGGCAGTATCATTCCGTCTGGATCCTGCTAGGGTTAATCGTCAGTGCATGAGATGTCCCAAAAAAGGAACTGTCGAAATGGAGTGGGCTATTTTCAGTTTCTGACCCTACATATGCATGTGACCCCTACTTTAAACTCGGATTTGTACCGTATTCCGTCCAAGTGAGCGTTAGATAATTACTTTGGGTTTTATACGATTATCCCACTTGTCTACCAAAAAATGCTAACAACCGTTAAATGGCGTTGCCAAAAGCAGTGTATAAGGAAAGGATAGGAAAGTCTTTTCTTTTTTTTTCCTTTTAGCCACAGGATGCCCTAGAGATAGGATTTGTCCAGTTTCCATTCTGGGTGACCTTTTGACCACCAGAGGACGAATTGCCGAATTGAAAACAACTCAGAAAATAGCATACAAATGCCGTAAACATACTAGATTATGCATAGGCATATCTAATAATTCTACCAAAGAGTTCTTCTCTAATGTAAGTTTCTCTCAATTTTATAGGAACTTTGCTCATACTGCGTACAAATAAGGACTTGCCTAAATGAGCACCTTCATTCACGATTTTTTATTCTTTCTGTTTAGTTTCCTAAAGTAATAAAATATGCTGTTCTTAATTGTTTGCATATTCATTCTCATACTTTCTTGTTTGGAGAAACTTCAATACATCCACTATCAGCTAATATTGCTAAACTATCTCTCTCATGAATATATCCCTTCAATAATCAGTAATTTCACTACAGCTTCTTTATTTTTTGTAATTTTTCGTTTAGATTGCATATGCCTGCCGTCAGCGTTTGGCTATAAATACAGTCAGCACTAAAACTTAACCTTCATTATTTTTCTTCTATGACGAAAAGTTGTTGTGTTACTATATGTATAATAATTGGACTGAATTAAAGTTTTACTATATATGTTTAATACAGATTTTCTGTGTTAAATAAACGAACAACTACAAAGAATCCAATAATTATGTTTTGTTCCAAAGCATCGATTCCACTTATATATTTACCCGATGAGCCTTAATACCTCACTTTTATTATTTTGTATTCTCGTTGGTTTCACTGTTTGCTTAAATACGTATATACCATTCACAGCAGATGTTACGTAATAAAGTGCGTCAGGAGAATTGGTGAAAAAATTGATTGCACTCAATTAGATTTGCTTACTGTTGCTGTTGAAAGCAAGAAAGAAAGAAAGAAAGAAGAAAGAAAATAATGATTTTTTAATAAATGGAAATAAAAAAGGAAAAGTAGACGTAAAATTAAATATGGAGAGCAAGAAGATGAAAAGGATGGAAAAGAGTAGAACCAACGAAAGAAAGAAGAAAACCAAAATCAAGAAAAACAAACAAGTGGAAAAGGTAAACAAGAAAGATGAAAAACTGAAAATATAGATTTTTTTTTAATTTTAAAGGAAAGCGAAAAATGATAAAATGAAGAAATATAAAGTAAAAAAAGAAAGAAAAAGTGGAAACAGGAGACAAAAAGGGTGAAAACCTGAATGTAAAGAAAAGTCAAATAAATTTAAAAGGAAAACGAAAAATGAAAAAAAAAAATGAGGTAAAAAGTAAAGAAAGAAAGAAAGAATAAGATTATTACTGAAGTTACATGAGCAATTATCTTTCATCAGGGTGACATTAGTTCACAACAATTGCCGTTGTCTACCACCCACGATGTAAACGATTGGGATATTTAGAACAGTCTCCTCCCCAGCTGACCGTTGATTTACATAGTTAAATATATACTTCTTCAAGTTCCCTGACTTCTTAGCAGAATGTACGGTAGTATGTTGTAGAACTCTAAAGTTCAAATGACTGAACAGTGATATCAAACTGTACACAAAATATTATTTATCTATGAGCAGTTGACCTGGTGTAATAGTTTGGCAAAATGCTCTTCGAAACCATTGAGGTGTTAATTCAATATTTACTAAGTGCTCCATGAACTTGGATTTACTTGACTAAGGTAAGCTTCGTACAAATGTATTATTTCTTTCTTTATTTATTTATTTCTTGCAGACATACATTCGTATATACATGTATACATAGAAACCGTATTTGCTGTCATAAAATATATATATTAATATTTAATTAATAATGCGTCTAATCTGCTGGCATTAGGGAACTAATGCATGCTACAAAAGCACGAAGTGAACAGTAATGGGACCACGCGTCTTAGAATCCGGTAAATACAGTATATATATGTAGTTACACAAATTAAACTGTATACATACATACATATATATATATATATATATATATATATATATATATATATATATATATATATATATATTACAATGAATAATTCATACAAAAAGTAAATTAGTAAAGTTAATGATATAAAATGGCGAAATCCCTTCGCTAACAAAATTTTAAAGGTGCATTAACATACCAATCACTCGATAAATGTTATGATCCTTGTTTTTTTTTTTATTTATAAGCTGTATAAGGTCTTTCTTAAATACGCAAGTACTTTCGACTGTACATTCAGTCACCTTCAGGCATGGAAATTATTTTGTTTTTGGTAAAATTCAAGTAGCATCCAAAACGAAAAAATATAATGCGAATCGAAATATGTGTTTTTGAAATGTGTTATTGATAACGAATACCAACTTTTGGAACATGCAATCGCAATGCTAAGGTTGAATCTTTTTGAAAATTTAAAAGAGGGCGTTTTTTACTAATATGGCAATTTGATTTTTTTTGTTGCTCCAAAAGTTTGTATTTGTTATCAATAAAACATTTCAAACAAACATATTTCGATTCGCATTATATTAAAAATTTTGTTAGCGAAGGGATTTCGCCATTTTATATCATTAACTTTACTAATTGACTTTTTGTATGAATGATTCATTGTAATATAAATTGAGCTGCATCGCATATTTGATATATATATATACATATATATATATATATATACATATATATATACATATATATATACACATATATATATATACATATATATATATATATATATATATATATATATATATATATATATATATGTATATATATATGTATGTATGTATGTATGTATGTATTTGTCTATACACGTGCTTGAGTGCACGCCGTGGAACTATTGTTATTATTTTTATCATTATTCTGTTATGATAGTACTTGCGATGAGGCTCAATGTTATTATTATTATTATTTTTCCTTTCTATCCAAGTCTACTTGTAAATGTACTTACGATGTACTTTTTCATTTTTGATTAATTTAAAAATATATTTGTCCACAGATAGTTGCATTTACTGTATTTGCCATCTTACTGATCATTTTGGTGACTGGAGTGAATTGATGTATGCCCACACATTGTATTGTCTATTATCAAGTAATCAGTGATTTATATCTCTTTTAATCCAGTCAAAATTACGAACACATATTTGAATTACGAACAATTGCTAGATTTATTCAATATAATAGATGACTTAAACTCTATACTTCTAACGTCTCCCCATAAAATTCTGAAAATCTATTTACTATTTATTCATTTTTTTTTTTTTTTCATTGATAGGAGTAGACAGGTTTGCATATCACTCGGTCCATACTCCTCCCCGGTCTTTTGAACAGTAATAGCGGTTTATCCCTTGTTTCCAGTTTAGGATTAGGTTCCCGGTTCCTTCTAAAGTATATTTCAACCGTATACTTCCAACGTCCCCGCCTAAAAGTTTAAAGTTTTATTTACTATAATTTTTTTTATTTCCTCAATAGAAGCAGATGCTTTCGTCTGACGTCCGGTTCACACTCCTACCCGTTCTTTTGAACAGGAGTAGAGGTTTATCCCTTGTTTACTGTCTATGATTGGGTTTTTGGTTCCTTCTAAAGTTATTTCCTTCTCTTTCACTTCTGGTTGTGTCTGCGTCTTAGTGACATTATCACCATGCTTGGGGTAATGTCGCTTACTATGTAACCCTCTACCTCGAGTGGCTCTTGGACCTTGTACAGGGTAAACACCATTGTAAAAAAGACATATTAATATTGAATGCATCTCAGGTGTATCTGCATTTTAAGCAATTTATATGTTGTTTACTTAGCGCTCTATAAGACTGCCTTCTAATTGATCTTACATACCTACTTTATTCTTCTATGTGCCGTGTCCCTTCAGGATATGGGCGATTATGGCTCTTCACAACTTTCTGTCTTCCGTGGCTCTTAATAAGGTTTGTCATTTTGATATGTCTCCTAATCGCTGTTCTGCCAACATTTACACAAACTCGTTAGGTACGTTATTCGATGCTTTCGTCTGTCTCTCTTGCCTTTAATATATTCCGTGAATGTCAAATTCTCCAATCTCTCTTTCTTGATTCTAAGTATAAATGTCCTTTTCGTTTCCATTTTCCCCTCAAAAGAACTCTTTACTCCCATGTTCAATTCATGGAATTCTCAGCATCCCTCTACAGAACCACATTTTCATTACCTCAAATCACATTTTCATCTGTGAAGAGATTGTACAACATTCATTCCCATATAGGAGGACTGCTGTTACATAACAGTTCAGTACTAAATTCTTTATTTCTAATAATTTTTTTTCTGTTTCTTAATACTTTGTTTAGATTTTAGAAGGCATTTTTACTATTCCAATGCGCCTTCGGATTTTGGTGTTGCATTTTCCGTGCTCTGTTAAAACACTTCCTAGATATTTAAATTTTTCCTCGGATCTTAGATTGTTCTTTTTGCTGACAATCATAAATTCTGTCTTACAATTAATATTTAGTCCTTTCTTCTCGTTTTCCTTTACTATCTTCTGGAGGAGTTCAGGTAGTTTCTTTTCTGTGTCTACTATTAATATTAATAGTACACACATATGCATACACACTCACATCAACACCCACCAGTTTATTGACCTGTATCGTTGGATCGAACATTTTCCTATGTAGAGGAAATAATAATCATTAACAGGCAAACAATCATGTTCATTGAATGACTCGTCAGTATGCGAAAAGACTGATCGATTATCACTGCCGATGGGTATCACCAAACCTCATTTCTGTCGCAATATGAAGTGTCAATGACCATTCTGAAAAAACTTTTATAACCGTTATTCTTATTTGTTTACTTTCTGTTACTAATTGCTATCATAAGTGAAACGTGCTACCTTTGACGTGTGTAAAGTCAACCGCATAGTGTAAAGCTTACATATATTCAGAAACTCAAGCTTAAATTAGGTACAAAAATATTTTTCAATGATAAAAAGAAAATTGCTAGATTTTTTTAGATTTCAACATTATTTTGATCCAGGATTTGTCAAATGTCAATTTCCTTTTTCTTTCCTTTTTCTTTCCTTTTTAAATCTGAAATTACACTGAAAGTTAATTGGATAACTAATAGCTTGAATGAAATGGAGATAATCGAAAAAAATCAAAGAAAGTAAAGAATAAAACACAAAACGTATTATTTTAGGAGACAAAAAAAGGTAAATATGATTTCGTTTCTTTATTTCTATGAATTAATTTGGTACCACGCGTGAATTTGATTGATATTGTGAATTTGATTGATAATAATTTGATGTAGATAATAATTTTGCTTTTGATATTTCTATTTCTATATATTGTATATACAAATAATATTTTTATATAAACATATTATTTATATATAAATATTACATATACATATATATATATATATATATATATATAATATATATATATAATTTCATTATTAA
Organism: Acanthosepion esculentum; assembly: GCA_964036315.1. Lineage (NCBI taxonomy): Eukaryota > Metazoa > Mollusca > Cephalopoda > Sepiida > Sepiidae > Acanthosepion > Acanthosepion esculentum. The sequence continues at coordinate 68,730,768 of OZ038476.1, forward strand.
ACTTAAAATTTCATTTCAGTTTCATTCTCAAGCGATGTTTAGAATAACTGAAGAAATGTTTTACTCATTTATAGGTGTAATCTTTTTTGTATTTTTTCTTTCGTTATCAAGAGAGCACTAATGTAATGAAAGTATGAATGTTTCTTATATGTCAATTTTTGGTGGGAGTCGTGTAAGTTTCGGCTACAATGGCCTTTTTTCCAGGCTCTGTTGTTTTTTTACTCTTTGTTAAAACTTACTGACTTATGTTATAAGTTATAATCTTTTTGGTGTTAATTTATTTTTTTTTAAATGAATGCTTAGAAATGATTGGGCTGTATTTTTAATTCTATAGTTTTATACGCGTCAGAAATTAATTTCATTTGCTAATAGATTTTATATAGTATTGTGTAATTACTTATATGTGGTATTCTGGAATTTTTACATATATTTTAGGATTTAATTTCTATTGTAAAAAAATTTTTCTATCCATTTATAAATTATTAATTTTTTAAGACGTACATTTGGTGATGTCTGCAAAAAAGCCGTTATTTCATTTCTTTGATTTAATAAATTTTTTTAGAAACTTGATAATGTGTATTTTTTCACGTAGGTATAAAGGGTATGGGTCATCTAAGGTTCTACAAGTTCTTGTTCTATTTACTATGTTCCATTTTACAGTTGGTATTTTATTTGTTTTTTTTTTAAATGCCAAAAATATTTAGATAGGGGTGTTTGGTACACTATTTACATTTAGATAGATACTGACGGATGTTTGGTTTCGGTTTCTAATATTATTGAAAGAACTTTGGTGTTGTCTCCGCCTTATTTTAAAATTACGGTTAACATTTCTTATGGATCCTATATATATCTTTTCAATATTTGGATTCTCAATGGATTCTATGCGGCATTTTTTATTCAAAGGGCAATTTTCAGGGTTTCTACAATTACCTAATTTTTCATTATTATTGTCTAATTTCATTTTAGGTTTTTTATTTATTTAACTCTGGCATGCGTATTTTTTCAATATTTTATTATTACGCTTTTTTATAATCCTTTCTAAATTTTCAGTATATCTTTAACTTAATTTTAGGATGTTTTTATTAAAAATCTTGCTAAGTTTACTGTTATCAGGAAAATGTTTTTTAATTAAAGCTAGGATTTTTTGTCCTAGATTATTACTAACCATTTGGTTGAGCGTGGGGGTACCAAATGATTTTTCTTGTTCTGTTTTTCTTTTGGTTTTTACTGGGGTTTTTTATATAATTGACGTTAGGGTGTTTGTAGCCACTATTTTTTAGAGCTTGGTTGTAAAAATTACTGTGTTTATAGAATATTTTTCATTTGTGGAATTTCTACTAATACTTTTCTCAGTTGATGAAGATATGTACTTAATTATAGAGGGATGATTTGACCTAGGATGTACATACAAAGGATTAGTATTAGGTTTTCTGTAAGATAGGTATATGCTATTCATTAAGTATAATGTTATGTCAAGGAAGTTTACCCTTTTCAATTTTATGTTAACCGTAATTTTAAAATTTAAGTTTCTGAATTCTCTGTGTATTACTTTTCTAATTTTATCTATTTTAAAGCTAGTAGACCGCCTGATTACCATAAGGCCATCATCTCTGTATAGGCCGATGTCTTTAATATATATATATATATATATATATATATATATATATATATATATATATATATATATATATATATATATATAATATTTCTCTATTTATATATGTATTGAGTCATAATTAACTTCCTTTTTAGTTTATCAATATTATTCTTTAAAAACATAAAGTACTCAGTCATATATTCGCTATTATTTATAATCACCTGTTGCAATCTATCAGATAGCTCTTTAATACTTTTTAGTTAAAATTCTCCTGGTTTTGACGTGAACAATTTTCTACGAACTTTTGATTTTGGTTTCCGTTGGAGAAAGTTTTTGTTTCCATAAAAGCTTTTTCAGCAATCAAAAGAGGTAATAATCGGTTGGTGCAAGGTCAGGTGAATATGATTGGTGGAGTAAAAAAGCCCAACCTAGTTCAAAAATATTTCCCTGCGTTATTCTTGCTGTATGCTGCCTTGCGTTGTCATAAAGGAGAACATTTTCCTATTGACGAGATAAGAACGCTCTTCCACCAAGCTTTGATGGATATATAGATGTGCATTTAGTGTTTCATTACATTTTAAGAAATCTAAATGTATAATACGCCAATGATCCCACCAAACCCGCAACATTACTTTTCTTCCGTGGAGCTCAGTTTTTGGCATCGTTTGTGGAATCCAATGGCTTTTCCATTGAACATTGTCGTATGTAATCCAGTTTTCATCACCTGTTATAATATATATTAGTTAGAATGATACATTTGTCTTTATAGTTGGTTCCCCAAAACATGAATTATTTAAGATTCAAATTATTATGAATGAATTTAAATTCTATGAATGAATTTGGCCCCATCATGTTAACTGTGTTCAGGCTTAAGAAGGAGTACTTAATAGCTAAGTGATCCTGTCTCTGCTCTTCTTAAAGTACATTGGTACTATCATCACCATCAGTCTCATGACCAGGTGGGGGTCATAGGGTCGCTGCGTATCTGAACAATTGGCCAGCTGCTTCCACATTTCTGAGTTGCATGCTATAATGTTTGATAATGTCATGTCTGTGAAAGATCTTCCAGATTATTCAGAAACTTTTTCAGTCTATTTTCTCTGTCTACCTCTTCTTTTTTTTGCATGAAGATAGTAGAAGAAAGTTTGTTGACACTTGTGACACGGTCATAAAATTTCAACTTCTTCTTGACGATAGTTATAAGGTCTTTTAACGGGCCTGTTCTTGTCTGATGGTGTCTCGCACTGCATCATTTGTGATGCACAAAATGTAGAGATATTACGTTGATATAATTATATTTAAGAGAGAACATTGATGATAGATCGTAAGGTTTTTTATACTTTAGCTGATTTGGGGGATGAACCGGACCGATGTGCATTGAATGAACACCTGGGGTGTGTGCCGTTTACTTTGATTTCAGTTAACTCTTTTCCTAACTGAAAACTTTTATTTTTAAATTCACAGATGATAAGACCAATAGTTCTTCAGAGCCGGTTACTCAGACAAAATCAAGAAAATATTCACACATACTTTTTAATATGCCCTATGGTATTTATTATGAGGCAGTCAGGAGAAAATTGAACAGGACTTTCTAGTATTGCACAACTGTATTAATAAAATCTTTAATTATAAACCGCGACTTTCGCGGGGATCTCACTGTGTTTTTTACACTTTTAATCGCCTGAACTAGATACCTGTAAAATATGAGAGTTCTGGTGTTCAGCTTTTAAACACATAATCACTTCTACTATTAAAAGCCGTAGAATGGATAAACCCACATGTTGTGTTGGCATCAAAACAAAAAAAAACAGTTCAGTAACCCGAACAGCTTTTGAGATTATAATGTCTTTTCTCAAAATGTTATTGACTATCTTCAAGACCGTTCCAATCAGATAGTTAGGTAGCTTAATATGATGGATTCATATTAAATACCTACATTACCAGAAAAAACAGAACATTCTTTCGCCCCAAAAGATTTTTTTAAATATTTACCTAAAATGTACCAACTATTTTTCAAAAGGATTATATTTTCTAACTTACTGTACAAAAAACTGTCCAAATATGCTTCGACAAATAATCATCACCATAAGTGCTGTTTCGACTTGAAGGGACACGGCAAATCAGTGTGGTTTCTCAGATTCAGCAACTTAGTAAATAACTGTTAGTAGTCCTCTCCAATCGTCCCTGTCCTATGCTAACTCAAGAAAGTACGGCAAGTCTTCTAAGCTCTTCAAAGTTTTTTTTTTTTTTTTAACGAATGATAGAATTTTATTGATAGTTCTTTTAATATCGTCGTTCAGTGTGTATACTGTGGTTGTTCGATGTATTCTTAAAACAAAGAACAATAAAGAACCACTTGACAGTTAAACTTTTGCAAATAGCGTACCTCGAGAAACAACTTCATGGACACCTAAATTTCACGATGGTAGTCTGGAATCAGAAGCACATCCCAAAAATTAAGGTGTATTGCGCATTAGCGCGCTATAGAAACAAGGTAACTCTTAAGACCTTCACACATACAGAGATATCTCAATTGAATCCATTATAGTAAAGGTACTAATGAACATTGTATTAAGTAAGCTGTCACCGTTCTATGAAAATCAACCCACACAACCCCGATTGGCTTTCGCTCTGATAAGAGGTGTAATGATGGCATATATGTCATCAGGCAACTCCGGGAAATTGTTTACCTAACCAACAGAAAAATGATATAGTTACTATGCAGACATCACAGTAGCAAACGACCATATCAATAGAGACTTCCTCAATATAAAGTCCTTCTTTGATTTTGGATTCTTGGAGACAGCATACATCAATGTTATAACTATCATTGCCCTGAGACAATAATTCCCGCTTTTATTTCTTCACAAGACCATTCACATAAAATGTTCCGATGTTAAAAACTTTATACGCAAATGGAGGCATTTACAAAGTTTTAAAGTTGCATCAACATAATATAAATTTCAGCGTCTACCATATACAAAAATGGAAATTACGTCATCATAAGCGTTCGTACATGGTCAAAGAAAAACTTTAAACCTCAATGGATCAGAATCGCTATAAATCTATTTGAAACAAACGGAACTGAAGTGCTGAATTTTAGGAAATCTGGTAAAGAATTTCATCATTACATTGCATTACATGCTCTTACATCGTTAATTTTCATACGAAGATAATTCTGACATTAGCCTTTATTTATTAACTACTTAATTGATTGTTAATGGCCTGTCTAACATTATATATATTATATAGACTTGGGAATTTTAAATCTGTATAAATATTTCAATAGTTAAAAAAATTCTTTAGATATAGTTAAAAAAAAACTTTTTAAACAACATCTAAAATATTATCGTTAGATTTACGTTAGAAATATTCAAACACAGTTGCATTCCACATCACGTGACGTCCGCGTCTCGCGACGGATGCTACTTGAAAACAAACTTCTGAATACAGTTATTTAATTAATTTCTGACGAAAGATCGGGGCGATCTGAAATATCATATATATATATATATATATATATATATATATATATATATATATATATATATATATACTTAAAAAAAGACATTCAATTTTTGTTTTCTTTTAATTTGCAACTTTTCAGTTGTTTTCTCCACATTATATATATATATATATATATATATATATATATAATGTTCCGTTGCATTGATATGAGTTTGCGACCCTAGGTTTCACGCTTTATATATATATATATATATATATATATATATATATATATATATATGTTAAAGTTCTCAGAATATATCTGTAGAGAAGACATTAAATAAAATAGACAATCGGAAAATAGTACTTATATATACAAACAAGTTTTATTAAATAAAACCGACAAACCTGTCTGTTTAATTTTTTATTATACTTTTACGACTTTCGAATAAGATGTTGGGTATTATGTTCGAAGTTGTGGATAAACTGTCCGAAGTTCATATTTTTTTATTCATTTTTTTTTGTACAAGTACTTACGATTTTCAAGTCATCATCAAGAACTGATGTGGTATCTGTCTAGTAGTTTTAATTCCTTTGTCTGCATCTTCGTATTCGTTCGGACACTGAACGTTTGAAATGATCTAACATGACGCCATGTTTAACTGCTATTGGGAACGAGGCAGTACAAAAAGATTGTGATTTATTTTTTTATTTCTTTATTTTATCAATTAATTTATTTGTTATTTTTTAATATAAATATAATATGTGTGCACATTATTACATATGATTATATCATATGCTCTTGAAGACACCATCCCCTGTGGTGAATGATATCTTATTTAATGTAGGCTGTTTATTTTGTATAATAATAGTTTCTCGTGTTTTGAGTCTTTCCTTACAACTGGTGCTATAGAGTTTTTTGGCGTTGTCAACTATTATTTGTCTCATGTTGATAGTTACATTTTGGCCATCCGTAATGTGTTGGTCAATATCTGCACATATTGCCGTTTCGTCAGGTAATCGTGTGTTTATTCTTGTTTACCTCAGAGAGGACGTCATTTTTTCTTAATTTCTTTAAGGCTAATTTTATTTGTCCGTCGACAATGTGGTTAGGGAAATTATTGTTCATTAGGGATTGTTTCATGTTGCTAAGTTCCTTATAGGATAATATGTCCGAAGAAGAGATTACTTTGGCCCTGTAAATCATGTTTTTGATAACTGCTATTTTGTATATGTGAGGACATTCACTTTTGCATTTAAGTAAACCTGGGTTTCTGCCAGTGATTTTTTTGTAAAGTGAAGTAGTAAAATTATGGTTACTGGCATCAACTAATATGTCAAGGAAAGTAATTTTATTGTTAATATTGAATTCATAAGTAAAGTGTAAGACAGAGTTATTTGCAATGGTTTCTTTCATTTTTTTATTACTTCCAAGCTGTTTTTCAATATGAATATGGCATCGATAAAGCGTGCATATATGAGGAAGGCTTGGTGGAATTATTGAAAACTTTGTTTACCACATAAAACATATAGAAATTAGATAGAGTCGGACCCAGGGATGAACCAATCGCTACACCCTCAGTTTGTGTGTAAATGTTGCCATTTCTTTCTTTTTATGTGCCATATCTTTTCAGGACGTAGGCGATCATAGGTCTTCACCTCCCTCTATCCCTTGCAGCTCTCAGCAATCTCCTTCCTTCTGCTTGCCCCCCCCCCCCGCAGACCACGTTCTGTCATCCACCTGCTCAAGCTCGTCGGATATGCCACGCGCTGCTTTCCCTTGTCTCTCTTTCCCTCTATTTGACCTGTGAGTATCAGATTCTCCAGGCCCCCCTTCCAAATTATGTGTCCCAGAAACCTCAGTTGCCTCTTTCTGATGTTAAGTATAAGCCTTCTCCTTGTTTGTAACCTCGCTAAGACCTGATCGTTGCTCACATGTTCGGTCCATGATATCCTTAGCATCTTTCTGTAGAACCTCATCTCCATCGCCTCGAGTCTCTTCTTCATCTTTGGGTTAATCGTCCAACATTCGCTGCCGTGAAGAACAACAGATATTACGTAACAGCTCTGTATTCTTTTCTTTGTTACCAAAGAAATCCTCCTGTCTCGTAATACTCTGCTCAGCTTTTGGAATGTGTCCTTGGCCATTCCAATATGTCTACGGATCTCAGTGTCGCATTTACCGTCCTCTGCCAAGACGCTTCCCAGATATTTAAACTTCTGCGTCTGCTTGATTCTGGTGTTCCCGACCTGCAAATCGCATTTCGGGCTCTTCTTGTAGTTTATGCTTAGTCCTTTCTTCTAACTCTCCGTCGCTACCTTCTGTAGGAGATTTTGTATTTTCTCTTTCGTGTTTGTTATCAGTACTGTGTCCGTTGCGTATCTTATGTTGTTAATGTTGTGACCGCCAATGCTAAATCATTGTAGGGTTTCCAATTCTTTCAGAATTGCCTCGCTGTATAGGTTGAACAGGTCGGGTGAGAAAACGCATCCTTGCCTTACGCCCCTTTCTATTTTCTTATATTCACTGAACTCCTTCCCTATGCGTATGCATGCTGTTTGCTGCCAGTATAGGTTCTTGATTATTCTCCCAAATATATCAAGGTTGCTGAGCAGTTCCATCAGATCCTTGTGGCGTACTTTGTCGAAGCCCTTTGCGTAGTCTATGAAACATAGGTACACGTCCTTCTGCATCTTTATCGCTCTTTCTGATAACATTCTGAGCATGAATATCGCGTTCCTTGTTCTGGTGTCTTTAACGAACTCGCACTGTTCTTAACCTATCTCTGGCCTGATTCTGCTGCGCACTCTATTCAACAGAATACGGATGATGAGTTTTGTCATGTGGCTCATCAAGCTTATTGTTCGGTGGACTTCGCATTCGTTTGCGCCTGGTTTCTTAGGCATAGCTATGAAGATAGATCTGCTGAGGTCTTCCGGTATGTCCCCACTGTTCTAGATTTCATTTGTTATTTCGGTAATCGTGTCTATGCCAAAGTCATCTAAGGCTGTCAGTATTTCCGCTACAATTCCGTCTGGTCCAGCTACCTTGTTTCTTTTCAATTTGGCCAGTTACTTCAGTTTTCAGAATTCCAGGTCCGTCGGTATTTCTATGTATTACTGGTTGTTCTATGTATTGTTGGAGGAGTTCTCCAATATACTCGCTCCAGCGTTGAAGACTTTTCCTTCTCTAATATGAGTGTTCCATCCTTTGATTTTAGGCAGCCTGTTGAAGAGCATTTCTTCTGTCCTGTTAGTTGTCTTATTTGTTTGTGCATGTCTCTTTTGTTGGTAGTGCTCAATCTTTCTATTTCTGTACATTTTCGTTTAGCCATTCTTGTTTAGCTTGCCTGAATTTGATCTTTATTTCATTGTGTAATTTTCTGTACTTCGTTCCGTATCTTGGCAGGGTTTTTTGTCTCCTTTCCATCATGTCGAGAATCTCATAAATCATCCAATTGTTTTTCCTTCTTCGTCCTGTCTACTTTGGGATTAGATCTTTTGCTGATGTCACTAACGTGTCTCTTAGTGCGTCCCATTTTGAGTTTCCATTGCGTGCCTCATAACTTTTCTTCACATTGTCCATATTGTCTGTATTGCAGTTTGGGTGCTGCATTAGGCTTCTTCAGTTTCCTCAGTCTACTCTTAGTTTATATATAAGAGGGCGATGATCGCTTCTTCAGTCGGCACTTGGGTAGGTTTTGCAGTGAATTGTTGCATTCCTGAATCTTTTGTTGATGGTTATATAATTAATTTGGTTTTTAGCTTCTCCTCCTGGAAACCTTCATGTCCATAGTCGTCTCGAGTGATCTCAGAACCATGTGTTGGCTATTACTTGGTCATTGGTTGTGCACCATTGGATCCATTTTTCTCCGCGTTCATTGCGGGTTCCTAGTCCGAATCTTCCTGCTATATCCCCTGCCCTTCCCTTGCCTACTTTGACGTTTAGGTCTCCCATGATAATGAAGATTTCCTGTGATTTGCATAGAGCCTTGGCACAGTCCAGCATGGAGTAGAAAGATCCCATGTCCTCCTCTTTGCTTTGTGTCGTCGGTGCGTAAACTACTATAATAGCCATGTTGAACGGATTCCCTTTCAGCTTCACTACCAGAATTCTTTCGGAAGGTTTGTGGTATCTTAGAACGCATTTCTGAATTGCACTATCTAATATTAGTCCTACTCCTTTGTCGTTCTTATCGCCGCCTGCATCTATTATCCTGTGTTTGTCGGTGACGAAATCACCCTTGTTTGGCCATCTGGTTTCACATGCACCTAGAATGTTGATGTTAAGTCTGTTCATCTCTTGTTTAACATTATCAAACTGGCCGCAGTTGTTTAATGTTCGGACGTTCCATGTCCCGAAAGTTAATTTGTGTTTGATGCGAGCAGTCGCAGGATAACGGTCCGGTGACACCTGTCGCTCATGTCGTTCCTTTCCGGGCGAGGGATCGGTTCCGAGGAATTTTATCCCTTTTATGCCGTTTATGCTAGAAGTCGGCAGATGACAATCGAGTGACACCTGTTGCGCATGTCGATCCTTACCGAGCAAGGAGCTAATTCCCATAGACTTAACCCCCTTCACGCTGTTAGCTTTCGTATAATCTGAGTTGGTAGCCATGATTTTCCTTGAGATAGGTAGTGGAATAGTTTCCCGCTGCCTTCTCCACGGTGGTTTATGGAGACACCACCTCTAGTTAGCTAGCCGTTGACTCAAAGAATTCCTCTACCTTTTGTTAGGTCTTGTTTTTCATCCTATAGGCTTGCTAACGAGCCATCTCACTCGTAGCTTGGAATGGCATAGTCGATTTAGTTGCCATATTTCGACTGGAATACTTACCGAAAAAAGGGGAGAGAGAGAAGACAAAAAAAGTTTTTTTTTATAATTAAGTTTTAACTTAGTATAAGTCCCAGTGTTCCATATTAAAATAATATGCGATTACCCAACATTGTTGAAAAGGCGATTCTTTCTACTTGCACGTGGGACCTCGTGTTCAATTCTTGCTATACTCGAATCAAATGGTCATTTAGTGAAAGGTTGTGGCTGACTTTAACAAGAAGCTTCTCCATTTTCAAAGAACACCGAGTTCTGGTATGGGTGGGGTCAAATCGGATATCATCGTTCCCTCCGCAATAGTTGAGAATGACAACTTGTGTTTCAATAAAATGACAAACAAAAGGAAGAAATACAAAAAATATATTCTCCTTATTTTTCGTCTTCTTCTATCTAGTATAATAATAATAATAATAAAGCCTCACTAGTTAGCATGAAAAACGAATAAGCTTCATTTACACGTCCTATGTACAGTGCTGTTCGATAAAAGTGACTCACCTGATTTTTTTATACAAAATGTTCTCTTCTCCAATGAAACGAAAGTTGAGCTAAATTCAAAGGATAAGCGATCTAAAATCCGAAGAAACTTTGAAAGCTCTTTGAATTTAGCAGTAAGTACTGTCAAGCATTCGTTCAGTATAATGTTCTCGAGATGCTTTTCTTTTCATGGAACTGGTTTCTTAAAACCTATTGAAAAGACACTCAGTAGCGAGCAGTACAAGAGAATTTTGGAGTTTTGTCTGCTCCCTTTTGCAGAAAGGGTGCAAATCGACTCCACCAAGCTCATTTTTATGCAGGATAATGCTCCCTGTCACAAATCAAAATTGATGAAGGAATACTTTGATGAGAAGTAGGTGAGTGTTATGACATGGCCTCCCCAATCTCCTGACCTCAACCCCATAGAAAACTTATGGAGCATTATAAAGTACAGACTCTCGAGAAAGCAGTTGAGCAACAAAGAGGATTTAATTGTGAATTTCATATCCGAATGAAATTCAATGTTGGAGATGAGATTTGCCAGAACCTAATCAAGTCAATGCCAAAAAGGGTTGAAAAGGTTATTCAAAATAAAGGAGGACCCATAGATCATTAAATATTTCGAACTATATTACCTATTATAAATAAATTATACCTCTATTATTCTTTATTTAAAGCTGTTCGGTTATGTTTATATTGATTACTAGTTGCAGGAAATAAGTGAGTCACTTTTTTGCAGTAAATCTCATTTATATCCAAAATTATAATTATCAATACCTTAGGGTGAGCAAACCTTTTTACTAGGTGGTCGGGAATGGGGTCTTTATATTAGTAAGATTTCAAATTAGTTTTACCCCAAAAACAACAACAACAACAACAACAACAACAACAATAATAATAATAATAATAATAATAATAATAATAATAATAATAATAATAAATGTGGCACATGGGAACATCAACAATTCCTGTTGTAGTTGGAGCCCTTGGACTGGTTGCAAAAGATTCCAGTAGGCTGATTGAAGGGATCCCTGGAAGTCCATGCCTCAAAGAGATACAAAAAATTGTTCTGACAAGTACAGCCCACACTTTACGAAGGGCTTTATCTATGTAATTATTTTTTTTTTTTTTTTTTGCAGTGGAAAGTGTCATGATGCCATTTCTAACCTTAGGTCCCTGGGCGGGACCTGGAAAGAAATGTGTAAACGCCAGATATCAAAGGAAATAAAAATAATAATAAAAATAAAAAAATCGACCGATAACATGTCTCTCCACAACGTATAAGTTGATCACGTCTGTCCTGACGTACCGTGCTTACTCCTTTTTCGAAACAAACAACATTCTTCCACTGGAACAGAAGAGATGCAGGAGGGGTTCATATGGCTGCAAAGATCAATTACTGATAAATAAAATGATTCTGGAAAATTGCAGGAGCAGACGTAGAAATCTCAGTGCAGCGTGGATTGATTATCGTAAAGCCTTTGACAGTGTTCCACATTCTTGGATCCTTAAGACTTTGGAAATATACAAAGTCTCCCCAGTGGTATTAAATTTCCTTAAGCACAGCATGGGAATGTGGAACACCAAACTATACTTTAGTCACACCAGGGCACTGCCATATCCAACCGACTAAATATCCGACGTGGAATCTTTCAAGGAGACTCTCTGTCTCCCCTTCTGTTTTGTTTGTCCTTAATCCCCCTTACGCATGAACTGAACAACAGTAGCTATGGTTACAAAATAAATAACAAAATATTCAATCACCTACTCTACATGGATGATCTCAAACTCTTTGCCAAAAGACGACAATGAGTTGAAGGGCCTCCTTAATATTGTAAAATACTTTAGTGACAACATAGGTATGAGCTTCGGATAAGATAAATGTGCTAAAGTAACATTCAAGAAAGGTAGAATTTTAGAAGCACCCTTAATAGATTTAGATTTTGCCACGAAGATTAGAGAATTGGAGCATGATGAAGCTTATAAATACCTAGGAATTAGTGAGAGAGATGGCATACAACACCCCCAAATGAAAGGGAAGGTAAGAAAGGAGTACTACAGGCGTGTACGTCTGGTACTAAATACCCAGCTAAACTAAAAAAAACGAATATCAGCCATAAACACCTTGGCTGTTCCTGTGGTGCAATACAGCTTTAATGTCCTTAACTGGACCATAGCTGAAATTAAGCGAATGGACGCCAAAACGAGAAAGCTCCTCACTTGCTACCGCATGCATCATCCCAAAGCTGATATTGATCGCCTGTATGTGCCCAGATCCGAAGGAGGCAGAGGAATAGTTCAACTAGAACTATCCTACAAAAGTACAGCAATTGGCCTCCAAAGATACTTGGAAAATACAGAAGACTGGATGATGGTATGTGTCAAGGAACATGAAAGTAGTAAGTGTCTTTACTCTGTAGTAAAGGAAGCCTACAAATTCAAAATGGAGTTTCAAATGGGCACAGAAATGCAAATACATCAGTGTACACCGGCTGAAACTGCAAAATACTTTAAAAAGAATGCAAAGACAAATGTGACCGACCAGATAAAGAAACAATGGCAAGATAAACCGCTCCACAGCCAATACTCTGCCCGTACCAAACAAGCTGACGTAGACAAAACCCGCACCCATCAGTGGCTACGTAGTGCAGGGTTGAAAGCTGAAACTGAAGGTTTTATCATTGCTGCACAAGACCAATGCTTGTTAACTAGGAATTATCAAGCACATATACTAAAATACTGTGTTAGCCCAAGATGCAGATTCTGTGATAAATATCCAGAAACCATTGATCATCTTATATCAGGTTGCACGATATTGGCACCGACTGAATATAAAACCCGGCATGACAGAGTGGGCCAATATCTGCACTGGAAAATTTGCAACTCCTATGGAAAGGAAACTGAAAGAAACTGGTACGAACACCACCCTGACCCAGTTACGGAGATAGGACCTGTTACATTCCTATGGGACTACAAAATACACACTGACAGAACAATCAAAGCCAACCACCCAGACATTGTTATTAAAGATCACAAACAAAAAAATGCCTCCTTATTGATATGGAAGTCCCTGCAGACTGCAATGTATCTTTGAAGATATTAGAAAAACTGTCAAAATACAAGGACCTTGAAATAGAAATCTCAAAAATGTGGCACATGGGAACATCAACAATCCCTGTTGTAGTTGGAGCCCTTGCACTGGTTGCAAAAGATTCCAGTAGGCTGATTGAAGGGATCCCTGGAAGTCCATGCCTCAAAGAGATACAAAAAATTGTTCTGACAAGTACAGCCCACACTTTACGAAGGGCTTTATCTATGTAATTTTTTTATTTTTATTTTTTTTTGCAGTGGAAAGTGTCATGATGCCATTTCTAACCTTTGTCCCTGGACGGGACCCGGAAAGAAATGTGTAAACGCCAGATATCAAAGGAAATAAAAATAATAATAATAATAATAATTGTATATTATTAGGCTATTACACTAAATAGAAGAATGTTGAGAAAAGATGTTAAAAATCGGAATTTTCGGACACGCGTGTGTCATTTGTTAACAAAAAATAAAAAGAAGTTTTCCGAGAAAAATTGTTTTGCCCATGTTTTTTTACTGACTAAATCTAGTACTTTTTAGTTAGTTGTCTGCCATGATTAGGATTATGATAGGTTCTTAGATGGCTTTTTGCGGAAACTGTTATCATTGAGTATAGTTAAATTTTTATTTTAAACATAAAATATAGGACTTTATTTTTAAAATATTTCCCTACTATCTTTCTAAATAGTTTTTTGCTCACATGTATGTGTACGTAATTGCTCACATATATGGTTGATCATATCTCTTTATTTAGATCATTTACATATCTTTTTATTTTAGATCATTTCTATATACTTTTAAGTTCAGAATATCGCAGAAATTCATTTTTTAACACATCGGTTGGTGTCTATTTAATTTGTTAATGTGTTGACGGATTGATGACAGATTGATGTTTATCTAATGTTGTTCTACGGGGGTTTCATCTGTAAAAAATTTAATTGAATATGACGTAAGCACGTATTATATTTAATTTTTAAATATTCTGTAAATTTAGAAAAATATTCTCCGTAATCTAATGTTTTATTGAATTTTAGATACTTTGGATTTAAATTTACTATAGCTCTTATTTCTGTTAATGTCGTGTATGAGCAATCGTATCTACAAAAATCGGCACGTTTTTACACATACAAAATTCAAAATTCTTTTTAAAATATTGGTATTTGATGACTTGTACTAAGCTTTTCCATTTATGATTAGTAATATGATTTTTACTTAATACTAGTATCATCTAAATAAGGGTGAAATTTATACAGAATTTTAAACATAATAAATTATTCTAATTAAAATTTTTTTTAAATATGAAAACAATTCATTATTCATGGAAAAAATTTTATATTTTAACTAAGATGTTCTAAAAGAAATTTCAAAAATAATTTCATTCATTTGTGAATAAGTTCTGAAAATTTAATTAAAATCCGACAATTATTTATTTTTGCCAGCAAGATCTCATCATTTGACTGTTGAGCTGGCTAGATGTAGCCGTAAGTTCTATGTTAACATTTTTTCTTGCACTTCTCACTTATGGGACTTCCTTCTATTTCCCATACTTTCCAGTCAAATTTAATCTGCAAAAATTTAAATGCAAAGTCAATCGCTATCTACTCTCCTCCTGATTACTCTTTCCTTTTTCCACTCATTATTAACGTCTCTGTTCCTAATTCATCCATATTCTGTAACCCTTAGTATTTTAGTGGCTCTACTGCTTTCCATGCGGTGATACCGATTAAAAAAATCGATGTGTTTTTTATCGCAAAAAAAGACGCTAAAATTTCCTATACTAATCTTTGTCGACCAAATACCATCAGTGATGGTGGAGGACAAAGATCAGTGGAGGGTAGGCAAATTTAGCCAAGATTTCGAATGTGCTAGAAAGGATTAGAAAATTTAATAAAATAATCAAAAATACTTTGGTTTTTCCTTTTAGTAATAATATATTTATTTTTTCATAGTCTTTTTTCATCGTGTCATGCTCCTTTTTAAGCGAATTAGTAGGGATACCTACATTGATAATAAAAAAGAAAAAGCCAACACTCAATAAAATCAACTATGAATATGGTTACAATGTACTGACGGTGCTTGTAAAATAAACACACACACACACACACACACACACACACACACATATATATATATATATATATATATATATATATATATATATATATATATATATGCAGAAATATAGTCTTAAAGTGTGCTATATTTATGGGGTAAAGTGCTCAATATCAGAGATAGAGCGTGTGTAAATATAAAAGTGGACATGGAAGTCAGCACTTAGAGGCGACATTCTGTTTCATGCTAGTGCAATCGTCAGGCGACTAGCGCTGTTATTTTTCTCGGCGAGAAAATAACAGCACTAGTCGCCTGACGATTGCACTAGCATGAAACAGACTGTCGCCTCTAAGTGCTGACTTCCATGTCCACTTTTATATATATATATATATATATATATATATATATATATATATATATATATATACGAGAGTCATTCAATAAATAAGGTGAATTTTTCGGTATAAGGACTTCTAATACAGATAGAAGCTTACTTTTTCTTTTTTTTTCTTTTTCAACATAGTCTCCCAGCACTGTCACGCACTTTTCCCATCTGTGCACAGGCTTCCGTATTCCCTCAGCGTAAAAATCTTTGGACTGATGTCTCAGCCAGTCGCTCACAACACTTTTGACTTCATAGTCACTTTTAAACTTCGTGCCTCTCGTGTACGCTTTCAAGGGACCAAACAGGTGAAAGTCTGAATGGGAAAGGTCTGGGCTGTAAGGGGGATGAGGGAGCAGTTCCCAGCCCAGCTCGTTGATGGTCTGCACCGTTTGGGCTGCTGTGTGAGGCCTTGCGTTGTCATGATGCAAGATGACTCCTTCTGACTGATGTCCCTTGCGTTTGTCCCAACAGATAAGCTCAAAGTCCTTGCAATGTCATCCACTGTCACCCTTCTGTCAGACTGAATGAGGTCATTGATTGATTCGATCACCTCAGGAGACCTCACTTCTGTAAGCCTCCTAGGCCTGTCTTCATCCTCAACACTGCTCCGTCCTTCTTTAAACAATTTAGCCCACTTGTAGACATTTTTTTGGTATGGATCCTCCCTGTAATTGTAGAAATAGCGAACATTGTCCAGTCGAAGGAAAATGCAGAGTTTTGAATGTTATTTACCAAGCAACCATTTACTCCAAAGAAAATAAGTTAAAGCACTATATTTACATTGGAATTTCCGCGGGGGAATGGAAACAAAAACTTTATACTCATAAACACTCTTTTTCCAACCCAAAATTAAAATACCAAACCGCTCTTTCCAAAAAAAAATTTGGGAATTGAGGGAGAAAGATCTGAACTCTCAGATTGACTGGAAAACCATAGGTTTTGCTCGCAGCCATAATAATTTTAAGGGTAGATGTTTTTAGAAGAGAAGATTAGAATAATTAAATTCGGTAATCAGAGCATACTACTAAACCAAAGGAATGAGTTAGTTTCCAAATGTCGTCAGAGGAGTAGGTTCAAACTGATCTGTAATAATATTTATCTTGCTTAATCTGTTATCACCTGACGCATATATCGTTATTTCTACTCCTTTTCAATTCTATCGAACAACCTTTCCCCGACTTGGGTTTTTAATGACATTTTATCTTCGTAAATTTTATTATCAATATTTTTATCTTCTATATATTTTTTAGCATTATTATGCTTTTTCCTTTATTATTTTTTACCTTCATTACTTTTCTTATTTGTTTATCATCTTGCTCTTTATTATTTAATCATTATTATTATTATCATTATTATTATTATTATTTTATTTTTGTTCGTATTTTATTTATTATATGTATTATTTTATTTTAATTATTTTATTTATTATTTTATTTAATTCATATTTAATATTTTATTATATTTTTATTTTATTTAATTTATATTTAAGAATTAACTTATGTATAATCTTTATTTTTTAATTAATTTTAATTTAATTAATATAAATTTATATTTAATATTTATTTATTAAATTATTTAATACTTATTAATTTATATTTAACAAATTATTTTTTTTATTTTATTTTATTCCATAATTTTATTTAATAATTATCTCATTTCAAAATTATTTTATTTATTATATTATGTTTATTATTATTTATATATTACATATTGTTTTAATTTTAGATGTCACCTTTTCACTTACGCTTTCTTAAAAAATTAAAAAAAACTTTCAAATTTTTAAATTCTTTTAAATAATTTTGCTTATATAAACTAAATGTTAATGTTTTAAAATATAGGTCATGGTTATTTTAACGGTCTTCTTTATTAAACACTCCCACTTCTACTACCATGATATTAGGAATCAATTTATGTCTAGACTATATCTGAAACTTCCTCTTCATTTTTCTTTCTCTCATTCTTTTTTATTTTTAATTTCCACCCCTCTCTCTTTTTCCTCTTTCGTTATTCTTTAAATGTTTAAATTTTTAAGCTCCTACTTTATTTTATTTCTTCAACACTCAGAGTTGACAAGACTCACAAACAAGTCTCTGTGGCCGAAATAGCTATTCGAGTGGGATAATTCTGAATTCCTATGATATGTATTTTATATGCTTTTATAATAAATGCACTGATTTACATATATATATATATATATATATATATATATATATATATATATATGAGATGAGGTATTATGATTACTTGCATTATTCGGACTGTTATCCTCATCTTCATTGCCATATTCACAAAGTTTATATATATATATATATATATATATATATATATATATATATATATATATATATATATATATATATTACTAGCAGACTAGGTCCGATCGCTATCACTTCGCAAAAATATATTCACTGCTTGAAATATTTGAAACAAAAATTTTAAATAAACATTTCATTTATAAATTGGCTTGTTATAGTTAAGGAAGGTTTTACAAATAGATGCGAACTTGTTGAAGGCCAAGTAAAATGCAAATTTTAAACACTTTTCTGCACTATATGAGACAATATTCATTAACAGAACTATTTTTATATGAAAATCAAAACAATCCTTGAATAAAAGCACACTAATGAAGGAGAGTTAATTAATGAAATACACTTTTTTTAAATTCAATATGCAAATTAGTTAAACTTGAAAAGTTATATCACTAGAAGTAGATAGTATATAATACAGATATTGAGCCCTTCCCACTAACTTAATAAATGATGATGATGATGGTGTAGAGAGTTGGAGGTCTTAATATATGACTGATCAGGTCAGTCTGAGAATGACAAAGACAAATATAATAATAATAATATACGATAATATATATATAATATTTTTATTCAATTTCCATATGCTTTACTCTGGTACTGGTAGATCATAATGCGATCATAAACCTAAATTTACTTAACTAAACTAGATTTTATACAAGATCAAATAATGATATAAACTGGTGATAGGAGAACAAGTGTTGAACTAGTCTCCTAACCTAGACCTGACTTCTTCCCTTGAAAATCAGCATTCAGAATCCTAAGTTCTAACATCGATTACTGCTGCTTGCGGGGAAAACATAATCACATCAGCCACCGAGTATACTTCTTCAATAGATAGATAGATAGATAGATAGATAGATATGAATACTGTCGACTCGTTAAAAGAATGTGACCATCGCTGACAAATTTGATCAATGTTTTTGGTTCAACGACAATGGCTCTTGAAACCTGTAACTTGCAATACTTAGTGCAGATGTGGCAAACTAAGTTGTTTTGTACAGTGCCTGGCCTGTTTTGTAAAATCTGTTCTGTTTGCTCGTGGGTTTTCATGTGACGGGTGTAATCTTAGCGGTTTCAGCACGTTTTCTGAGACACCATATATGTTATTTACAGCCGAGTACAGATTATAATTAATAAAAGATCTACCAATATGACACGTCTTGTGGCTAACATTGTCTGCATTGGACAGTCATAATCTAATACATTTATCACGTGTAAAATAATGGATTGCTGGGGCAGTGATTTCCCCTTTCCTAGCTGCACGCTTCACATTTGCTCAACTCATTGGATGTTCTTGGGAGATCTTAGTGCCTTTATGAATTGACACCCTCAATTATATCGATCACAAGCAGCAGTTTTTTTCTGTCTTCTTAGTTTTTACACACTATCATATATATCATGTGTTCAGGATGATCCAACGCATGTTATCTGCCAAGTGATGACCATCAACAAAGATGCTGTCATTTGCGTCAGCCTTTCCTATATTCAATTTGCTGATAGATGCTTTTTCTTGCCTTAAGGGAGATGTATCATAGATAGATAGATAGATAGACTGACTTAGTGTTGGTACAAAGCTACTCGTATGAGTAATCCAGTTAGGCTCAAATTCACTAATCTGCGGTAATTGTATACTTTTCTAATTCGCTAATCATTATTCCACAAACGAGGACCTTAGATTTGATTGTCCAGAAAGTTTTTAGTCATTCATGTTCCAAAACGTTAGAACACGTCAAATTTATCAGCATCAAAAATTTATCAAATGTAATATGCTTACATTTCCAATTAGAGCACACTTCAATCTCTTGATATGGAAAGTTTCAAATGTCATAATCCGTGTCAATTTTGCATCCCTATGAAAATTGAAGATTTGATGGTTCATTTTAGACAGTTGATGTTGTTTTTACCGTAAATGCAAAATGCCTTGCAAGCAACAAAAAAGGTATGTGCTGTGTAAAGTGAAGTTGCTTTAGCTGAGAGAACTGTATGGAAGTGGTTCGCTAAGTTTAGAGTTGGTTTTTGTAGCCTTATTGATAAAGAACGCTCAGGTAGACACCTCCACACGCACACGCACACAATACATATGATAACCATATCAAGACACTGATTGAGAAGGACCCTAGTTACACAACGCGGGAATTGGCAGAAACACTAAATTTATCAAAACCCACCATCCATGAGCACTTAGTGAAGCTTTACTACTCAGATCGCTAAAATGCTTGGGTACCACATGATCTGAGTGAAAGGAATTTTTCGATTGCATTTCATCTGTGATTTGCTGTATAAAAGCATTGAAAAGGGCCCCCTTTTTAAAGCAAATTGTAACGGAGGATGAGAAATGGATCGTTTACAACAATGTTCAGCGTAAAAGACCCTGGGGTAATCGATATGAGTTTTAGTTACTTCCAAAGTAGGTCATGCTGTATATCTGGTAGGATTGGAAAGGAATCCTCTACTATGAGCTTCTGCTAAGTAACCAGTCAATTGATTCTGAAAAGTACTGCTCGCAACTGGACAAATTGAAGGCAGCACTTCAAGAAAAACATCCAGAATTGGCGAACAGGAAAGATGCTGTTTTCCATTAGATTAGTGCCAGACCTCACGTTTCTTTAGCGACCCGGAAGAAATTGTTGCAGCTTGGCTTAGATGTGTTACCCCACCCGCTATATTCACCGGATATTGCTCCTTCGGATTTTCATTTATTCAGGTCCTTGCAAAATAATCACAATTGTAAAAAAATTTCATTCTTTGGATGACATAAAAAAAACACCTTAATGAGTTTTTTGCCGAGAAAACATCGAAATTCTGAGAAGGTGAAATCTTTAAGTTGAAGGAAAAACGGAGATAGTTTGTGCAAAAAATGTTTCATATTTAGTTGAATAAATATTTAATAGCATAATTTGGCATAATTTTGCTTTGTGTTTAATTTCCCTTAAAATGAGCGTGAACTTTCTGGACTACCTAATACATCTATAGATATTCATTCAAGTAATTATTTCGAGCAGGAATCTCTTCTTAGCTTCTTCATTTTCTATGTGCTGTGTCCCTTAAGAGCGTTGGCGATCATGATTCTCCACAATTTCCTGTTCTTTGTAGCTCTCAATAAATTTTATCTTTTTACTAACTCTTCTTAAGTCTGTTCTGCCATCCACTTACTCAAGTTCGTCATGTAGGTTATGTTTTATTTCCCCCTGACCCTCTTGCCTTCAGATAGCAGATAGCAGATTTTCCAAACCTACTTCCTTCATTATGTACCCTAGAAATTTTAACTGTCTCTTTCTGGTGTTTAGTATAAGTGGCCTTTTTGTTTCCATTTTCTCTAAAACTTCGTCGACGCTCACTTTTGTGCCATGGTATTCTCAGTATCCTTCTGTAGAACCATATTTCTACTGCTTCGAGCAACTTCTTCATCTGTGAGGAGATTGCACAGTATTCATTGTTATACAGGAGGGTTGTTATTACATAACAGTTCAGTATTATCGAAGTTTTAAAAATGTCGTTCTGTCACCGACGTGCTTTATGCGTAAATGTTAATTTTATCAGCGATTGTGTCAGAGGATATCATCTTCGATTCCATTAACGAAATCGTATCTCGGAATTTACATAATACTGCATGTTATTTGAGCTTTCAATGCTTTATCAAAGGAAGATGCTATGCTGAAGCCATTTACAGAGTTGGTCGGACTGTTATTATGTATTATAAGGTGGTGAACGCTTTACGAGTAATTTCATCATAATGAAAGACTTGAGCTCCTTGCAAGGCCATTCCACTCATTCTTCTCGATTGAGAAAATAACTTCAAAACGAATAAAACTGCGAAATATTCAACAACAAAAAATTCCATGGGCCGTTGTCATTTGTGAAGGCCATGATTCTCGAAATTCTGATTAATAGTTGTTTAGTGATTTTGTAGTTGGGCCCATATCATACTTTGTTTGTCGTTTGTCTCTCTCATGCACCACCACAACTATCAGCAGCAGCAGCGGCGGTATTTGCTAGCTTCCTCCTACTCCTACTCCTCTATCGAAGGATGGCAGGTCACCACAAAGCTTTACACAGCTGCTGCTTCGCCTAAATCTAAGGCTGAGATCATTGCTGTTGTTTATGTTCTGCCACCAGTCTCTAATCTTGTTATCAGGTTCGCTTATCTTCGTGATGGGCTTCATAGGTAGTAAATAAGGATTTACACCCACGAATCAGCACTGAGATGGCTGTCTTCTTAGTTTTTGGCACGCTATCGATGTCGATTTCAGAGAAGGATAAACTCATTCAATACAAGCTTCTGCAAACAGGCCTGCAATAGGCATAAGTATTATTATTTCTTGATACCAGGTGTTACCAAAAGCGTGCAGTGTCATTATTTCACGTCTACACAAAATAACGCCATCGAAACAGTAATGTATGCACTCATGCACATACAATGAAAGAAAAAGCGTGTATCCAGTGAGCGGTTTGTTTTCAATCTGAAAGAGCTTATCTTTTAAGCCAAATAGTTATTGCTAGAGTTCAAGTCCAACAAATTCCATGAAATCCATGTAGCCTTTCAGCGCCATATTTGAGAACTCAATGCAGTAATATCTTTAAAAATAAATCCTGAAATTTTTGCGATGCTGAATTGGCCATCAATTACATCGCTATGCGTTGATTGACTTTTTTCTTGTAAATGGTTGTTCGTACTTACTACATGCGTTCATTATTTTCTTGTAGATCTTATGTTGTGTAGTTAAGCGTTTATTTAGCTACTCAAAAACCAAAGCCCTTTTCCCCAACTCCGCAAGATGTAATGTTTCCGTTTCCTTCTCTTTCGTTCTCCAAACTACAAATTTCAACTTGTCAAATCACCTTATTTTTTTCATTACTTTTTTTAACATGACCCTCACTACTGAAACTCGTGTGAATCCATGCCTGCGAATCAAATGCGCTCGGTCTCACAAGAAGCGTATAAACATCCAAATGGATTGAAATTGCAATAGACAGTCTGGACAATCTACATGTAACAGCTACAGTGTAATCAGTAGCGAATTACTTATATTCCATTCTACCGCCTCTTTCCCACAGACACTATGTTGCAAGCCTACTCTATCGCTTTCTCCAATATGCAAATGTTCAGATGTACTCCAAATCTTTAGTTCCACCAAGTCAGACTTTTACAGCTATGTTTCGCCTTGTTACATCTACGGAGTTGAACCACCCAGATTTCCTCCGTATTCCATTTGTAAGAAAGAAGTTTCACTTAGCTTTTTCCGAAAACTGCTTCTCTGTGGAACAACTCCTGCGTGGGTCCTTCTCTGAACACTACAATTTTAATCTCTTCAAGTTTAGGAAAAATCGCTATCTATCTTTCTTGTCTTCATAATGTTCGCCTTATTCTACTTTGTCTTACATTCATATAACATAAGTAACCCTCTACAACGAATTACTCCTGATTTTTGTATTTAGTGAACTTTAGTATAAAAAATCAAAACCTCTGTCTATATTTTAATACTTTGGTGTGAACCACCATCTATACTTTTCTTTGTTTTCATTGAGTATTTATTTTAACCTACAAGCCGGCTCACAATGGAATGAATAATGTTATTAGTTTGCAATCAACCCTAAAGTGTCTTTGTCGTGTGTCAATCAATGGATTGAATATATTTTGGGGAACATACATATTCCTGTTTTTGAAGACCATTGGCGCTAAGTGTGTTCCTTGTGCATAAATATTAAGCATTTTTATTACCATTTGAAGGTGTTCTACATTCTTAAGGATACCATCAAATTTTTTGATTCTCCAAGATTAATTAATATTCCTGCACATGGACAATTTTATTGTTTTTAGATTTGATTTTTAACGAAAATTCATTAAATCGAAAATAATGTTAGATTATTTTTGTGCAATTTTTGAAAACTTATTTTATTCATTATTTGAAATCATGTCAATAAGGAGGCACATTTTGTCTTTGCGGTCTTTAATCACGATGAAACGACGATTAGCGTTGATCGTTATGTTTTTGTGTATTTTAAAGTCCCATAAAATTGCTACAGGACCTATCTCTGTAACCGGGTCTGGGTGGTGTTCCTGCCAATTTCTTGCAGTTTCCTTTCCGTAAACGTTGCAGATTTTCCAGTGCAGATATTGGCCCACTATTTCGTGCCGTGTTTTATATTCTATGGGTGCCAATACCGCTCAACCTGATACAAGATGGTCAATTGTTTCTGGATATTTATCACAGAATCTTCATTTTGGAATAACACAATTTACAATTTTTCAGTATGTGTGCTTGGTAATTTCTAAATCGCAAGCATTGGTCCTGTGTAGCAAGAATAAAACCTTCAGTTTCAGCTTCTAACCATGCACTTACCAACCACTGATGGATACAGGGTTTGTCTACATCAGCTTGTTTGGTATGAGCAGAGTATTGACCGTGAAGCGGTTGATCTTACCTCGTTTCTGTATCTGATCGCCTGCATTTGCCTTTACTTTCTTTTTTAAGTATTTTGCAGATTCAGTCGATGTATTATGCTTTACTTGTATTTCTTCACCCACTTGGAACTCCATTTTGAATTTGTTGGTTTCCTTTTTCCTTTGATTTCTGTTGTATATTCATTTCCTTCCGATAAAGATCACACATATTTTACATAAATAAAGCCCTTCGTAAAGTGTGAGCTGCACTTGTGAATTATTTTTATTATTACTTTAATGTATTTGCATGTTCACCTCATATTTCTAGTTGTTACAGGTAGTGATTGCAGGAAAAAATTTCTTTTAATCTCTAGTACTTCATTCGGTATCCTCGTAGACATCAGAAATTATATCTTATGAACAATCTCAAATCTTCTTTGTGGTGTTTTTGACACTGTTCTCCGATATTTGTCCTACAGTTTCGTCGCTCCCAAACAGGGTCCTAGAATTTTTTGCAACATTTGTATTATTTTGTATTATTTTGTAATAAAGTCAGTTGCCATAAAGATAGTTCTTCTGAAATATTATCATTATTGCACAGTACAAATTACTACAACAGAACATTATTCCTAAAAGTGCACAAGTACGCAAGCAAAAAAAAAATTTAGCAGTGACGTTCTATATAAAAATAATTCCCATAAACTCTTACAAAAGGCTGATGAACTAAGTGCTTCTGCTGCAAAAATGTTTTATTTTCTATTGAAAGAATTATTTTCCACTAAGTATTTTTAACTCAAACAGAAAATTTACAGTTGAACAATAGAACTGCAATGACAAAATTTACCATCAGTCGCAGTTATATAAAAAATAAAAATAAATATACGTCAAGTGTTCATGCTTATAGTAAATCTATTTTATATCTATTTATCATACACACACACGCACGCACACCCATACACAAACCTGTGAAATCTGAGTAAAATAATATTTTAAAATCAAAATAATCTGTTTAACTGAACTGAACTTAAAGCTGTATTTAATTATTTAAGTGAACAATAGGTACTCTGAATTCATTTTTATTATTATTATTATAATTATTATAAATATAAACATTAGAAAATTATCGAATGTTTTTCTCGTGATCAGTTTCCAGAGTAGCAAATTCGTGTAAACGTTGCATAATGACAAAAGAACTTAGAAAATAGATATCTTGTTGGGAATGTTGTTAGTAGAAACTTTATGGATGTAAAAAAAAAAAAAAACTTCTATGACAACTTACTTTTCTCTCTCCTTAGAACGGATATTCGCTAGTAATAAAAATGTATGTAATAATAAAATCACTTCATAAAAAAATCTCAAAATTATCACTAGTCATGAATATATTAATATATCTACGTACAAAATTAGAACCCCAACAGGCTGCTAAGCCACCCGCACATCACAAATATCGAGATTATGCACAATGAATGCTTGCTTCTGGATATGTGTGCGCATAAATCATATTGGCCTCGCAAAATTCATTAGTACGTAAGTGCAGTTCCTGAGTAGACAGATAGATATAATGGGTAATAGAGAAAGAGTGTTATGAAATAAAGACGAATTTGATCATTTACAAATACGGCGAGTTCTAACTTATGGTCATATTTTGTGAAGTCAGTGTTGTAAGTGAACAGGATTGCGAGAAAACTTAAATTTTTCCTAATCATTCACGGAACAATTAACCGCTTTTTGTTTCTCTTACATTTCTTCATTTATTATTACTAGACTGCACATATTTCATTCAAGCCTATTGGCCCATTACCTTGTGGTGAGGTGGCAATTCGTCTGGGTTTTTTGTTTTTTTTTGGGGGGGGGGGTTAGCCCTACATTTAACTTCATTTGAAACATATTTTACTTTATTTTCCACACATATCTGGAGCGAATCGTTTCAAGTACGTTTCTTTATGCCAATCGCCGATTTGCTAACAGTTATTACTAAATTTGTATATCAGGATTTAGATAATATCGGCGAGGCTCGGGTTTGGGCTTTAGATATCTCGAAGTTGTTTGACAGGGTTTGGCATATTGACCTTCTTCAAAAGCTCAAGGGCTATGGTGTCTATATTTGAGTTAATAGAATAGTTCTTAACAAATCGTGTAATGAAGGTTGCTTCTAGATCATTTCACATTAATGCTGGAGTCGTCCAGGACTCCATCCTTAGACCTACGTTGTTTCTTATCTTCATCAACGACCTTCCCGATATCATCAGTTCCCAACTAGGTATTTATGCTGATGACACATCTATTTACTCCTGTTTCAATAGTAAGTCCTATAGATTGAACAAATTAAAACCGACAGATGCTGTCGAAAATAACATTCGATCAGTAGTTAAGTGGGAAAAGAAATGGCTTGTAAACTTTAAAGACTCCAAAATGAAACTGCTAAATTTTAATTATCATAAAGAACCCTTTTTGCCTACCATAAGCATGGCCAATGCTAGTCTCCAGGAGAGCAACACATTGCGCCTACTTGGTTTCAGTTTTTCCACTAACACAGAGTGGAATGATTATATTGAATCAATTACTAGGTCTGCTGCTAGGAAAGCCGTTAAACTTTGTTGTGCTAGATTTTTTTTTCTCGTCAGAATCCATCTTGCACATTTATAAATCGTCCGAGCATTGAACACTGCTACCATATCTGGCCTGGTGTTCCTACTATATATGTCAAGATTCTTGACAAAATTCAAAGAAAGGTCTGTATTGTTATCAATCCTGACCTGTCATCACGACTTCAGTCACCTTCCCATAAATATTTCCATGGCAATTGCTCTAATGAGATAATCTCCTTAGTACCCCGACTGCATGAATCTAAGCGTACTCCTAGATTGGTAAATAGGTCACATCGTTTTACTGTTCAAATAACTAGATGTAATATAGTTCTATTCTAATAGTTTCTTTTCTCGCACTTCGCGCCTGTGGAATTCTTTCGGTTTCTTGCTTCTTTTCACCTACGTTCTTCAAAACATTCTATGCATTGTCTGTATGGATGCGAAAGAAGATTATTTCTCTTTGGTCGAGACAAGTCACGTAGAACACGTGACGGCCGCTTAATGACGTCACTTCATACAGTGAAGGAAATGGCCAGTCATTCAATTCGGTTTACAGGAGCTAAACGAACCAGTCGTTCCTTGCCTCTGGCCGATTAAATCTGAATTCGCCAACAGCTTATAAGTACATGACGCCGTTTCACTTTGAGAATATATCATCCCCTGATATAGAAAAAACCCGACTCGCTGTCTTCAAATATAGAAAGTCTATAAAATTTGCCGTTTCCTATTCGTGAAATATGTCTTCGCTTGGGACGTCGTAGATGAATCCGGCCTGTTTAAATCTCGAGTCCTAAACATGGCTTCTCCAAAAATACAGAACAATCTCCATATTATCTTTTCATCCTCATTTCATTCTGCATGCCATATAGGTATATTTTCCTCTGCATGGGACACGTGTAATATATATATATATATATATATATATATATATATATATATATATATATATATA
Source organism: Acanthosepion esculentum (assembly GCA_964036315.1). Taxonomy (NCBI): domain Eukaryota; kingdom Metazoa; phylum Mollusca; class Cephalopoda; order Sepiida; family Sepiidae; genus Acanthosepion; species Acanthosepion esculentum. The sequence goes on from OZ038476.1 coordinate 68,758,875, forward strand.
TATATATATATAGTTTGTGTATATCTTAGTGGTATAAAAGTCTCTCTGAGAACAAAGCGTGTTCGTCATTTTTTCCTTTCAGCCTTTCCGTTCCATCCGTGAAATACGGTATTATTATATCACGGATATAATAATTCCCATAAATGGGAGAATAAATCTTTCTTTCATAGCTTTCTCCCGTTATATATCCATTATCCTCACTAAAGTCTTTCTCTTTAATTTCCAGTAATCATTTGCGCTTTAGTGACATTATCGTCTTGCTTGGGGTGAAATAATTAAAAAAAAAGATACTTCCTGTTCGTTTCTTTTCTCTATGGCCAATTGTAAGATTTGAAACTTGATCTCAAGATTTGCAGCCATAAAATGATCTCTTTTTATGTTAATCAAGAATTAACACTAAGTTTGTACATCTAAAAGTAAGGCTTTCATGCCTCGTACTTCTTATGATAAATCTATCTACAGTTGTATGCTCGAAAATAGGATATTAAAAAATCTTAATGATTGATAACAAAGAATAATCTTTAAAAAAGTTTTACATAGTTTACAGACTGTTTACAACAAGCAAAATAATAAACGATATCAGGTTGACATTTGAAAATGTATAATCAGTCAAGTGTAAATAAAAGAAGCAAGTCAAATGAATAGAAATATTTACAAAATATTAAACAGATATGGGCGAAAAGAACTGCTTTGTTGTGTAGGTGTTTCTCTGCCTTTTAGCTGAAAAACAAATAGCAGCGAATGTCTATACCGTCCCCGTAAGTCTGCGCCTCCCCACTGAATTTAAAAGTAGTAAGACCAAGTCCAATCCTTCATGCTGAAAATTTGCCGTCTCAACCCCGTTCCCCAAAACAGTATTTCGATGGCCAAGCATGAGATGAAATTTAAGAACTCCTGTTCCACGCTATGTGAATATGTGGAATAACGTGAATCTAGGCTATTCGTCTTACTCGAACCGAGAAATATTTGCCATCTCCTTGCTTAGATAGATAGATAGATAGATAGATAGTGTCTCACAGCAAGTAACATCCTGCTTTGAAAGGTCGCAAAAATCTTCACCCTGATTGCTCATTTGGGACTTCCGTCGGACAAATGAAGCAGGAAGCATGTATTTATTTCAAGATATTTCAATCTTATTTACTGATTTATTTAAGGCCATGTGTTTTCTTTTTTAAAAAAAATTATGTATGACCATAAAACTTATTCAAAATTAATGGACGGTAAACTCACGACCTTTAAATATATAGAAATAAATAAATGAATAAAAAATAACATAAAAATTCAACACTAATAACATTAATTTACTTTCGTTTAATATACTTATCGTTCTCTATAGTTTATTTTTCCTGAATGCAGACTTTCAAATATTTTAGGACGTATCCCTAATTCAAAATGTGAACGCATAATATTTTCTCCACGTTACTTCTGTGTATAAATACAGGTCACTAAATAAAATGTTTACATTTGCCTTGAAGTTCCTCAAGGAACGAAACGCGTAGGCATAAAAGGTTTTCTTCTTGTCACTTCTTTTCATATATATATATATATATATATATATATATATATATATATACACGCATATATATATATATATATATATATATATATATATATACGCAGTATATCTTCATTCAAACATGTTTCATTGAATAATATAAACATATTATGTCTATTTATTTTGTATCCTTTTTATATTTTTTATCCTTTCTAGTTCTCTAATCAGTTTCTTGTTGTTAAGAGGAAATTCAACTGTATTTAAATATTACATATATATATATATATATATATATATATATATATATATATATATATATATATATATATATATACACTTGTTTCGTCCGATCAAGTCCTGAGGGACGAAACACGTCACAAGTACACTTTTTCCACTTTGTCATACAATTTCCCCAATACTGTTTTTGACTTATAAAAATATATATCGTTATCTCTTTCATATATATATATATATATATATATATATATATATATATATATATATATATTACATGAATCATTCATACAAAAAACAGATATTGAAGTTAATGATATAAATGACGAGAATACATCTTTGCAAACAAATTTAATAAATGACATTAACCCCGAACCTGTAGATGAATGTTATGATCCCTGTTTATAAATTACAGTTGCATAAGGTCTTTTTTTAATTTTTTTACAAGCTTTCATCTGTGCATACAGACATCATCAGGTATGAAAATATATTTGTTTTTTACATCCAGGTAATAACAGGCCAACGAAAGAATAGATGTAATCCGAAATATGTTTTTAACATTGTGTTATTGTTAATTGTAAGAAATTTTGAAGCGTGCAATCGCAACGCTGAAGTTAAATTTTTAAATTCTCCTATTACAAAAACGCACAATCTTAAAATTTAAAAATTCAACTTCAGCGTTGCGACCACACGCTCCACAATGTCTTACAATTAACAATAACACAATTTTAAAAACATTTTTTGGTGTTAATTTATTTGTTTTTTTCGTTAATGGTTTCTTAAAAGGGTGCTTAGGCATGATTGTGTTATATTTTGATTCTGTAGTTTTATACGTGTCTGAAATTTATTTAATTTGCTAATAAGTTTTATATGGTATTGTGTAATTATTTATATATTGTATTGTGGGAATTTTTTTATCCATTTATAAATTACGAATTATTTAAGGCGTACAGTGGGCTATGGTAAGTTTATAGTCACCCTTAATTACAGTAATTTTGGCTTGTATAATAACGTCTCTTCTTTTTTTTTCAGACAGTAGCGTGTTAGTAACAAGCTACTCTCATCTATGAACGATAGTTTTCTTATATTTTGCAATGAAAGTTCGCGGAAGTAAAGAAATTGGTGAATTTCAACGACGGCAAATAATAGTATGAACATCAGTGTGGCAAGTCAAATAGAGAAATTGCTAGTTTTTTTTTTCAGGTTAATCATTAAACGGTTAATAATATTGTAAAGAAATTTAATGAAAAAGGCCATTGTCTTGTGGAACAACGTTCAGGAAGAGCATGCATCGTGTCCGAGCGAACGAAAAGGGCGCTGAAGAGGGAAGTCATCAGAAACCGTTGTCAAAGCGTCAAAGATGTCGCCAACATAAAGGAAATGTTGCCATATGTGACGAGAAAGATTCTGAAAGAGCTAGGCTATCAAAGGAGAGTTGCAAGAAAGAAGCCCTTGATTTCAGAGGTTAACAGGAACGTGCGTATGGACTAGGCGAGAGAATTCTAGGGCAAAGATTATGAATTTTGACAGTCTGTAATTTTGTCAGATGAAAGTAAATTCTACTAATATTCGAATTCGAGGCAAGTTTATGTTTGGAGAAATCAGAATGAGATTTGGAACACTGAATGTCTTCAGGTGACCGTGAAAAACGGAACGATTGGAGTAATGGTGTGGGGTGCTGTCTGGTTTGGAGGGAAAAATGAGCTGATTCTTGTTGATAAGCGGTTGAATGGTCCAAAATACTGTCAAACATTAGAGAATGGACTACTTCTACTATTAGAAACCAACCAGATTGACAAGAATATCTCCCAGTGCCATTTCATACGAGCAAAGTAGCAAAGTCCTGGAAGGAATCGCAAGGAATCAAGTCACTGCCATGGGTAGCCCAAAGTCCTGACATGAATCCAGTAGAGCACGTTTGGGAGCAACTTGATCGAAAACTTCGAGAGCGTGCAACCAAAATCACGTCAGCGGCAACCCTTAAAGAAACATTGCTAAAGGTGTGGCAAAATATGGATCAGACGATTGTTGATAACTTGATCAAATCCATGAAAAATCGAATGCAAGTACTGAAACTAGCAAATGGAGGACCTAATCCATACTAGTTCCAAATGCTGTTTATTTATGTTGAGTTGGGATGACGTAATTAAATTTTGAAATTGGATGTAGTTTATTTTTCCTGGCTAAAAACGTTTCTTAGGCCACTGTATATTTGGTGGTGTCTGCAAAAAACCGTTATTTCATTTCTTTGATTTAATAAATTTTTGTTTTTTAGAAACTTTATAATGTGTAGTTTTTCATGTAGG